>CM045460.1:11420573-12620573 GCA_024666655.1 Dascyllus trimaculatus | reverse complement strand
ACAGAGCACACATGCCCCAGATAGACACGCTAAGAAGCAAGACAATCAGAATGAACCACAGTAAATGTGATGAAAGTCCTCCACAGAATGTATGCGGTTTCACTAAGGATTAAAAAACATCATCTCTGTGTCTGAATACCTCTACCAGCTGGCACATGCGGCGGAACTGATTGCATAACCTGAGTTCAGGCTTTTGCCTCAACAACAGAAACACGCGGCAGAAGGCTGGTTTGTGTTGCTGGCGAGCGGCTCCACTCCCCTTTGCATGACTTGGAAATCTGTATTTGGCGAGCCACGTGCAGACGTATTAGTTATTACGCTGTGTAACCCTTTATCTGTAAACCCACTGGGAAGACTGGGAGGGAGGAAGAATAGCAGCAGGGGGGTAATATAGAGGTTAAATAGATGGAGGGGCTCATGTTGCATCAGCAAAAACTGAAAGCTGGCAGAGAACACCTGTAACATGCATTTCATTCTTCTAGTTACTGATGATGGATTGTTGTGATTTGACATAATGAACAGAGGGTCAAGGTCAGGAAGAGCTCAAGCATTAATAGTATTGTATTCTTCAAGGAAGTTCTTGGATTAAAAAACTATTTAGTCTTGATAAATCTTAATATATGACTAATACTCTTTTCTGCAACATCCCCAAATTATTAGGCTCACATTTTTCCAGTTTGCTTCTCTGGCACACACATCACAAAATGGAATATAAATACTGCAATTATAAATGCAATTTTACAGTTGTGCATCTGCAGTTTTGAACATGTCTGTTGTGTAAACCGATACATTCCCACCGTCCTACCAGTGTGGCACAAGAGTTCCATTTCTCTTTGTGCATACAGACTTTGTTTAAAACATCTACACGGGCAGTAAACATCAGGGCACTACAGTGGAATCTAGGAGTGCTCATGGCATTTCTAAGAAAGTCACCATGACACCTTGTGTGACATATCACACTAATGACAAATTTCAACTTGTAAAGATTCACTTTCTTACTGAATTTCTCACTTCTCTCATCTCACTGACTTGACACTGTATACACTTCGTGCACCTCCAGGCTTCTCCATTAATAACATGCATCAGGACCAGTCAGAATTTGGCTTCTTTGGCATGTGCTGCCATGTCATATGTGCGTGTGTGCTTCAAATTGAATTTTGACTTATGCAATAGTCATACTGTGCTTGGTCCTGATTAAAATATCAAAGCTTGTCTATTTTTGCAGTAATTTTTCAAGCTGCCTGTTTTTCACTGACTCTTCTTTATGGTGCCTTAATTTCAATAACGTCACCATGATCTGATAATTGGCATTAAGATCAAGGCACTGGATTAGCCTCCTGCTGCATATAGCCTTCTTGCGTAACCAGTAGCCCAAACTAAATAAGCTGCTAAGCTGGGAAAGTGCTGGCCAACAGCACAGCTCTTCCTTCACAGATAACAATGGTCTGGACGTTAAATATGATGTATGGATTCTCAGCAGGAGTGTCTTTTCATGCTGTATGTCCCATTACAAGGTGCTTGCTTGCTGATTAAGTTTTTTGTATGATACACTTAAGATTACAAGTAAGGAAAAGAGCACATGATATGCAAGAAAGGAACATTTAAGGCAATAATGTGAAATCTTGCATGTCTTGAGAGTTATACAATTGTCAATACAAGTGTCAGTTTCTAAGAAGTTTCTAAGGCACAAAGTACACAATGTGCCCTCAATGATTTACTGCACATTCAGATATTTCAGTTTTATATTAACCTCTGTTTAGTGCAAAGAACAAAAGCCAAGGGAACTGTTTATATAGTAAATCATACTTGATTTTCTCAGAGTGTAAGTGTTCAATTAAAAGTGGAGTGGATATTCACAAAGCAGACCAGCAGGTTTGCTGTAACAGTTCAGAAAATGTTATAATTTGTAATATTGGCCATGAACTGTATGAAGAATTATGCAAAACTGATGCTAGAAATCACTCAAGCTGTGTTTACATATCAAAATCATGACCTGTAATCCTGCTCAGACAAGAAGAGACAAAACACTTCCTGGTATTGGAATAAAACTGGTTTGAGCAACAGCAGATTTCTAGGAACAAATTTTTCTTTACTAAGGGTAGGTAAGGGCAAAGAGCATCTGAGAACAGGATGCAAAACTTATAGCTGCTGAGTAATTTTCACTGGAATGAAACCACTTCCAAGGAAAAGAAAGACTAGATTTTAATGAACCCATGTGCTATACTGTCACTACAGGGGCAAACTTTAAGTCATACTGCTGTGAAATGTACTAGATTCTATAATCTTTCCTGTTAGTAAATACACCTGAAGCCTGGGAGCATCAAGATTTATAAGATTTATTATTTATTATTTTATTATTAGCCTGATAACAATATGGGATACCATTTAATTCCAAAGGTGATAGATCTGATCCTCCATTTTTTTGTTCCATTAAGTTTAAGATCTCATTAATGCACAGGCATGGTTCAAAATACTAAACTCAGCTGAAAGTAAAACAAAAGGATACATGTTCTTCAACAGTGCACAAATATAGCAGCACTTGCACACAATCAGCCAGCCATAAAACCAACATTCTTGTGAACTTCACACCACGAGTTGCCTGTTTTAGCTACACTAACTGCAACACTTTTTACGTCTGCATGTGAATGTGTTGCCTTTAAAATTGTATGTATTCTTTGAAGTTAAGAAATGGGTTATTAAGATGAATGGAACTGCTATCTGTATTTAAAGGCCACTAGAGCTGCTATAGGTCCTGTGTTTGAAAGAGAAACAAGATTCCTCCAATGGTTTAAATGACACATGAGCCTGGTGAAACAGAGGCTTAAAAGGTAAAATAACTGAAATCTGATTTCTGTAGATGACTCTGGCTGCAGGCATGTGATCTTGTGACCGTGTGTGTACTAACATGCCAGCTCACCTCAGTCTGGTTTCCTCTGAAACATAAAGTGGAAACACTGGGCCTTAGCCTGAGTACATACAACATGAGAGGAAGGAGTGAATACTTCTTTCATTGAAAAAAAAATAAGGACAGTGCATCAGTAATTTATTCTCTCACAGTGTCTGTGAGGAGAATGAGCTGCCACTTGTTCTAGTGACAATTACTGTGTGTGTGAAAGCAACAGTTGCCAGCAAAGCACAAACCACCATTTATGCGTCATGCGCACTCATATAATGTCAAATTCATTTCCAGCCAAAGACGACACATATTGATTGAATGTCTGTTATATGATATGAGCTGGGCCTTACCTAAAGAGAACATTCATGTTACACTGTGTTTGAAGTCAAAAAAGCCTTTTGTGTTTGTTTGCATTACTGGGTGCAGCAAAAGATTAAAAGCTGGTACTAACTTTATGATCTGATCAACTTGATATCCACTTTACAGGACTGTAGCCTTTCAATGCAAGAAATCATTTTTAATGATTTGAAGAAGCAATAGCACTATATTGACTCCAGACAGGTTCGATGCTTTTCTGAGCTTGTCAGGCCTGTTAATTACAGCAGTAATCACCACACAGTTCCCACACTGGCAGGCTATATAAAGCCTGTGTGCAGGACTAACAGTGGAAAGAGACAGTAAGCTGCAGGCAACCGACGTTGTAATCCAGTATTGAGTTGATCAGCTTGATGCTATAAAGGCCGATAGCCTCTTTCACCCTTTCCGAAATGGACTTAAGGTCAATAAGCATGAAGCAGATATTCCATTACACCCCATCATCATCATCATTATCCTCCTCCAGTCAGTTTACCCACTGGAAACAGCTTCTGTCTTCATCCTCTATACTATCACAATCACTACTTCCAACTCCAAATAAGCCAATGCCAAATTCTGTGAGTCACTTTATAACTCTGGCTTCATTCACAGCTCCTGATGTTAAAATCTGTATTTAGAAGTGAGTCTGTGACTTACCAGCAGGGCTGTTCAGTGTCTCCCGCCGTGCCTCGGCCGTGGTGGCTCTTCTGCAGGCTCCCAGAAGAGAATCGACCTGTTTCTATAACTGGTTCACCGTGATGACAGGTGGTAAGTACATCCACATAACCAAGCGACCCCTCAGCTCAGCGGTGCGGTCAGAGTCGCAGCATCCACTCAGTACGTCCCGTGTGATCTGAGGGGGGCGGAGCTCAGAGGCCTGCCTCCCTGTAAGCCCCGCCCACGGATTAGGTCTGCCAGACAGACATGAGTTTGGAGGAGAAACCAGAGATAGAGGAGTCTGATAACCAGAGTAAATCATTCTAAAGGCAGAACAGCTGAAGATAAAAAAGGAGGATTGGGAGTAAAAATTTGTTTAAGTTAATTGTTTGTTTTTGTGCCCACTCAATTTGGTGTAAATGATGTAGTCTGTTATTACATTTCAGTTTCTCTCACATTTTAAAATGTGAGTTACCTGCACTTTCCTTTAATAAGTTTAAAGTCATCTAACAAGATGTGAAAATGCATAACTTGCTGAGTCAAGTTAAAAAAAACTTAAGATATTAAGTTGAACCAACTAGTCCCACTATACAAAAGCACCATACTGTCATTCTACTGTAGAGGGGAAAAAATGGCATGTTTGCATTTCTTTAAACCAATCACAACCATCTTTGGCAGAGCAAAGCAAAGGATTTAGCTTCGATGTTCCCTCATAATACTGACAAGTGGAACTGTTGTGGTGGAACATTTGCATTCAGAGAGATAAGTGCTGTCAATAAAAAAAAAACTAGCAGGGCTGCCTTACTGCATGATCCAAATCCTCAGCAAAGCTTGACATTTTCAGTGTGGTAGGTTGCTGACTGGAGGTTATTGTTGTTATTTCTGAACTGAAGTGGATTTTGAAAACAGTAGTACACAGAAAGTAAAAGGAGAGGAGAAAATCGGCAGACATGAGTGGCTGATAGCAGGGTCGTACCAGCATCCTACATTCGATAAGTTAGACTACTCTAGCAATGACACAGCATTGTGTCGAATGGTCTGACTACACCTCATTATCATTCTGCTAAAGAGGACAAATAGCTGTGATGTGTTTGTTTTTCTGTGTTAGGTTGCATTACATGATACACAATTGTCTCTCCCCTCCACTATCTGCATATTACCTTGGTCAAAATTCCCTTTGCTACAGGAAACAACAACAACACCAACCTGAGAGCAGCTACCATTCTGGAAATGTCTAATTTTGCAGTGGATTTGGACTGTGGAATAAAGCAGCCCTGCAAGTTTTTTTCACTGATTATTATCCACTGGAACTGCAGGGTTCGTCTGTTCTTATCCCTGCACCAAGATGATTGGAACTATTTAAAAGAAATGCAAACACGCCAGAGCTTTTTCCCTTCGTGTGGCGTAATGATAGTGAGGTGCAGTCAGACCATTCTACACAGCACTGTGTAAGTGCTAAAGCCTGATCTGGCTATGCAAGACTACAGACAGACTTACTTACCTTTAGAAAATGTTAAGTTTAATGACTTTCTTCCTCATTCCACGATGAGAATTTAGAGCCTCAGTTATTGAAACCATTTATTACCAAAGAGACGACGATATGTGAGGCTGCTCCTGGTTGCAGTGAGATCAATGGTAAGTCTACATATAAAGGGACTGAAGTGAGAACTAACACTGGACACCATGAAGCAGATGACTTGGCTTACTAAAAATACAATAGTTACTTCTGAAGTCCAGCATACCTAAAATTGGAATGAGTTTGAACACTTGAAAAGTTTGGATATGATAGTGAGGTGAACAGGAATGATAAAGATGGAGCCGTGAAACATTGGGGGTTTCATTACTTTCATATATGGCAGCTGAGCCTTTGATCAAGGTTATGCGTGAGAGAGAGGAAGTAATACAGGAAAAGAAGATAAAATCCACTGCAGCCTTTAAAAAAATCTAAGTCAGATTCCAGATACCTTTCCTGGGAACCAGAAACTACAAAACATACTGTAAAATGTTATTCTGTGGTAACCAATCACTGTAATTGCAAAACCTCTCCTCAGGATAACACATGTTGCCATTTTGCTGTTACCTTAGTAACTTTTACTTACTCTATGTACGAACAAATATTGTAAAACACACTGTGACAGTCAGTCAGCTTATCCTGTCACTGGTTCCTCTTACTGGGAGCTGTAAACATAGTAAGGTTTCCCAGTATCAGACATCATCTCTTCATCCCTCTCCTTCTCTATTATTTGTAAGAATTCATCTCTACTTAAACTAGTTAATATGAGTACATGAAGACACTCTTTGGCATTTCTAAATCCCCTAAAAGAAAAAAAAAAACATTATACAGAGAGAAACACAAATCCCCTAAAGAAAGGTGCAGTAATATTTGTTTACTTTCACAACAGGCTGTAACCTTGATGCTGCCACTTAGAAGACTGCATGTGCAAACATATTCTGCCTTTTACACAGGTACAGGATGGATGTCACCTGCCATAAAACATTAGATAAGCTTTTTTTGTCTGAGATGCCGAATGAACAACTGTAAATGTGTGAAAAACACAAGCCCTCTCTGCAGATACACAACACACAAGCTGCAAAACAAAAACTGTCACTATTAGAAATTCACGAAGGAGAATTAATTTTGAAGTGCATTTTGTTTCCAAAGAAACTCAAACAGCTGGAGGGGACAGAAATCATTTTCTTTAGGGATCTGTTCATGTATCCGATCATTGTCTGTCCAACCAAACTTCCTTATTGCTCATTGTGTTCACTTTATGGGAAGCTATGGCACAGATGCAAACACACACATGCATTTATGTCAAAGATGGGGGCAGAGAGTTCAGAAAGTTCCTGGAAAATAGCCATGTGGTGAGCAGCAGTATGTGGTCAGTACTTAGATCATGAGGGGAAAAAGAACAATAAAGAAAACGCAAAGCTCATATATTCAGTATACTGCTTGATCTCTAATGTCCTGTTAATGTCAGTGGTGGAAGGTCACCGAGTACATTTACTCAAGTGCTGCATGTACAATCTTGTCATTTTACTCAAGTCTTTCCATTTTATGCTACTTTATACATCCATTTCACAACATTTTGGGAGAAATATTGTCGTTTCTGATGCCTTAAATTTATCTGACAGCTTTATTCACAATTAACTTTCAAGGTAAATGGTAAATGGTCTGCACTTATATAGCGCTTTTCTTTACTTTAGTGGTATCCAAAGCGCTTTACAATGTGTTTCTCATTCACCCATTCACACACACATTCACACTCCAAAGGCGACAGAGCTGCCATGCAAGGCGCTAATCTATTTTGGCTATCTATAATTGGGAGCAACTTGGGGTTCAGTGTCTTGCCCAGGGACACTTCGGCATGCGGAGGGGCCGGGGATCGAACCACCAACCTTGCGATCAGTGGGTTGGTCCAGGGACAACCTGCTCTACCACCTTAGCCACAGCCACCCCAGATAAAGGCTCCACACAATGAATAATATCAGAAGATATTGAAAACATAACAGATTGTTGGGGATTAAACCAATACTTTCCAGTTTTTTTGGCCTCTGATGTCTTACAAAGAACAATGTGCTGTCAAGGTCACATATCAGATGCCTATGAGCTCCGCCAAACAGTGCTTTTCTCTCTAAATGTCTTGCATGGTTTCATTTCTATAAATGTTTAAATGATACAATATCTCACCAAAAATTGAAAATGAGAGATAAACACAAACCTAAAAGCGGAGTTGTGTGTCAGAACATCTTCAGGCTTGCATCTTCTTCTTTCATCAATATTCATCTCACAAACTCTCAGATTCATCTGTCCTTGTAAGCAAAACTGTATATAAAGTAGCTCAAAGTAGCTCAACCTGCATCAGAACAATAATATTACGGTCTTAATAATCTCGATGTCATACATTAAAAAATAAAAGTCAAACTGTACTTTCATTTTAGGACTTTCACTGCACTTTACAGTCAAAACTTATATATGTTAGTAGGTTTTGACATGTAATGGAATACTCTTACATTGCTGTTTTGGTACTTTTACTTGAATAAAGGATCTGACTACTTCTACTACCATGGATTATTGTGACATATGAGTTCCATCTGCAACAGTTTTGGTATAAGTCAGGTCACTCTTTTCAAAAGAGAGGCTCTACATGCACATTCACTGTATGTGTGTGGTGTCTATGATCAATGGAAAAAGTCTGTCCATGTTGATTTTTAGGATTAATACATGATGACGCTCGATGTACATAGTCAGTATCTATAATAATGGTATCTATTTGTGAATAATCATTGAAAAAAATCAGCTTGTGAGCAGAGCGTGTGATGGTCTTCTATCAAGGGTGGCTTGGGAAAGCTCTGGCCCTCCCTTTTTCAGCTCTACTTAGGAGCAATAATGTTATATAATATGGCCATCTGCTCTTCACATTGATTTAAAAGTACTATTATGAGACACAGCCATATGCGAAGGCCAGTGAACGTTTAAACAGAGGCACACTTGATGAAAATGGAAACATTTACCAGTGAACACATTTATATAACACTCCCTCCCACTTATTTTTTATTGTTGCTCATTCACAATAAACACTTTGGGAGAGTGCATGAGCGTAGTGACCTATTGATTTTGGGATGTCAGCTTTCACGCCTGTGCTTGCAAATGAAGAGACACAACCAGCAGTCAGAGGTGGAGGACTGAGGTCCACCTCTACTTCAGTAACACTCAACACTGTGTAATTTCGATTGCCATTTTCCCCCTCTGAAGTCACTACAGCTAAGCACATGGTCAAATCAGGTCAAACATTGCTCCTATTATGGCTTTATAGTGACATCTATTGGCATCATCTGGAACTGGTTTGATGGAAACATCTGTTAAACAGACCAAACCAAACCTGGATTCACAAAGGTCTGGGAAACAGTCCGGCCTGTTTATTGATGAATCATGGTCATTTATCGAAGTACTGCCTGTATTCTGGTGGAATCTGACTGATGCAGTGGATGTCTGGATGACAGTACAGGACCAGTGTTGCTCATGTAAGTAATATAGGAAAAAAGCATTACATTCAGTTTTTGCATATGTTGCTGGGCTGTGAATGATTTATAAATGAATGACAAATTTGTATAATCACCTTTAGTCATTCAGCATTTAATGCACATATAGCATCCCAACAAATAAATCACTTACTATTATTATTATTATTTATAGATCAGTTATAAGCCATTATTAAACACATCCTCTTGGCTGCCAGAATGTTAAAATCCTCTGACATGAAACCCCATAACCGGAATGCCAGTAAACATGTGAACAAAGAGACACTTGTCTTTTTTTTTAGTTCTGTCATTTATTGCAGATTATCATTCATTATTTGATTGCCTCCTCTGGAAAATGGCTGCACATCTGGACCAAAGTTCTCATTATCATTTGCAAGACTCGATGGATGGAACAAGCTGTGATTTATTAAACAGTGAAATTTTGCACATTCCTGCACAATCTGCACAGCTGTCTCACCTTAATAGCCTTGGAAATATTGTTATTACTTCATAATTGCTTTAATTTGCTGCATTTGCTTGTTGTTTGATTTGATACTTTTACTTTTTTGTTGTTAATCTTTTATCTTTCTATAAATGTTCATCTACTCAGCGTTTACTGTTATGCACCAAAACACCAACTCAGATTTGTCACATGTAAAAACCTACTTAGCAATAAAACATATTCTGATTGTAAAGCTTTGCTAGTGGCTCATCAGAAATCCAATAACACAACACCTCTGATTTTGTGATACAAACATTTATAGTTGTAAAGATGTTCAAATAAATGGGTGTTGACCCACATGTTATTAAGACATGGTCAAACATATTATTGTAGTGGACTCTCAAATGACTGAAAAAAGACATACAGACCTTATTTAATAAGATAAATTAACTATTAACAATTGATCAATCATTCGATCAATCAGTAATGCATATTTATTATGTCGCTGTAGCATTTTGCATCACTCACGTTTATCAGATTATCAGCTCATTATTCTACTACAGTGTGAATCCTTCTTCGCAAAGATGCAAACCAGAAGGTGCAGTGTGTTTCTGAAGAGCAGAGTGCTTCTTTCATACTGGTCAGGATGTAGTTGTTTTGGGGCAGGTGTCCAACTTTAGAGAAGGCCAAACACTCCCAGCAGTAAGTAACACCCACTAAAAACTTGAGGGATATTCATGTTTATTACAGGCAAACAATAGCTCCAGGTTATTTACTTGAACAAGTCTCTAATGTGTTCAACTCATCTGAAGGGAAAAGGTACAACTCAAGAAATTTGACACAGGATTTCAATGCCACAAATTTGCTTAAATTTGGTTGCTGATCGCGAAACAATCCTCAAACTTTCTATCTCCAGGTTTATATTAAATATGAGGGGTGCACACACAGATGTTAATAAATTAAATTAGTTGAATGCATTTAGCATAATCAGTAGTATTGTAAGGTCTTAACCGTAATATATAACGTTGTCTGGTAAATGTGTATTTCATGAAATATTGTAGAGTCTTAATTTAAATATTTAATTTAGACAGGTAAATTAGTATTTTATGTAATATTTTAATGCCAATCTTATTTCTCTATTTAGAAGCACTTTAGCTCTGGGGCTTTTGCTTTAAATGTTTCTATATAAATACCAACAACTTGACAAATATTGACAATGCGTTTTGCATTTATGTGTTGTGCTTTGTTCTTAGTCTAGTTTTACGTTAATTGTTATTTTGCCTTCTGGGTATCCTGCTTTTATTTTGATTGTCAAAATACTTTGTTTGCACCCTTGTTTTTAAAGTGCCATGAACACATTTGTAATTCTAATAAGTTAAAATTATTTAAATAATTACTTTGTCTCCCCATTATTGCATTAGCTACAGATGCTGAGCTAGAGAAAGCTGGAGACAGTTTAATTTCCCTCCAACTTTCTCTGCTTCATCGACTTAAAATCGTGATCCGGATCAATAGTTTGATCTCATCTGGTTCGCTCTGTGCGTGTAGCGTGTGATTGGCTGTCGTTCACAAGCCCCGCCCATGACAATAACGCGCCCAGGGCTGTTTAAAGAATATTTACTTTGAAAATGTGATGTTACACATAATACAATACCTTTAAAAATCCATAAGATGTTGAGTTATTTGCTTTATGAGACATGACCTCTCATAACCTGAAAAGGGCGTCAAACAACACACACACACGACACAGCCCAGTGCAACGCCCTCTTCATAACTGATTGGCCAGTCAAGAACGTTGGGGAGTTCACGACGCAGCTTATTGGGTAATATTGACGCCAATCACGCTTACTCGGAATACGATAGGCTGAGCTGTTAGGAGGAAGTCACAACATTTCAGGGGATAAGCTCGGAGTTGACAAAATCTGATCTGTCTCAGTCGAAACATTTTGGACACAGTTTTTTTTCTTTTTTGATTCCCATCCAAGTGGTGTCTTGGGCGGACCACGCTGGCGAGGATTACGACTGCGAACCAACCCCCCGTGCCGTGCCGAGGACTCGCTCTCACCGTGGACTTTACCACCACCGCACGGCAGAGAGAGGAAAGTGAGACTTTATTGTTCAAGGCTAGCTAGCTAGCTTTGCAAAGCGGCTTGTTTTTGTGTGTATAACGTGGACCGCGGACTATATGGCTGCGAATTACGAGCCAATATATGGACTTTCAGAAGACGAGGTAAGCTGAAATCTCCACAAAGCTGTTTTAGAATGCAGACTGCAGTCGTGAATAAGTGTATCTCACGGGGGGGTTCACCCAGAGACAGCTAACGTTAGCCAACAGTCAAGCTAACCAGCCCTCACCCACGGTAACATTCCGTTGTAATGTGCAGGCAGCTGTCAGTTTCCTGCCCCCTGCCTCCGTGACTGTTACCTTAATGTTAGTAACGGCTGCATTACTTTGTATTCAGAGTCTTCAAATTAAGCCGTTCACTTTGATCGAGCAGGCTTGATAGACTCGCTTCACCGCTTCAATGTGTGAACGACTTGTAGCTTAACTAGTGCCTCAAAGTGCTGTGTTGGAGCCCAGATGTGCACAGGGGGAAATTGATCCGCTTCTTCATTAATTTTACCCTGTCAGGATTAAACACCCCCTCTTATCCGCGACCAAAGCTGTCTGATGGTGAGCTGACCACGAAACAAGACAGAAGCTGAACCATGTAGGTCCTGCAGTGTCAAATGAGGTCGATATGCACTCGAACTGTGTGTGCTGCCTTTGATACTCAGGCTTGCATGAAGAATGGAATCAAGGCAAAAACGTTATCGTTTTACATTGGAGCAGCAGCACAGTCACGAGTCGAACATGAGAGCATCACTACATGACTAACAGCATAATTTTCTAACCGAGCAGCTGTCATGTCAACCAACCACCTATCAAGACATTAGTAATGCAGTCAGAAATAGTATGGAGGATGGAGATATGTGTACATTTTTAGATGATGCGGATTGGCAATAAAAATCCTTCCTTATGGGTTTCAGAGGAAAATAGGGGTGTGCCTCTGATTCTTGAGTTTGTCCTTGGCTTACATCAGTGGACTTAAGTGACACTATCACCAGGATTCAAGAGAGATTTGCATCTCACCTTTTTTTAAAAGCCAATTTAGCCAATTATTTGACATGTCTTTGCAGATACCCTCTGAACCATCCAGTGCCCTGAAAAAATTGTATTTATACCTTTAACAATGTTATAGTCATTGTCATTAATAGGGTCAGAACAGGTAATGGTGAACTTTATCGCGTAATCCAACTCAAGCAGCTTTGCTTTTCTTACAAAAGAACTCTCTTTACTTTAGTCGCTTTGTTGTGCTCTGTCTGTCTGAGGCGTGCTTGTAATAACATTCCACACTCTGCAACAGATGGGGTTTGGGAAAGGGTTGTCTAGTTCTCTGATTAGCATTCACCATTTTACAGACATCAAACCAGATTATGAAATCCCCCACAAGTAAAGATAAAGATAATTGCAGCTCGGCATTCCATGAAACAATGCACTTCCTGTGGCTATGAGGTAAACATCCAGTAATGCTACACTCCCAGAACAAGACCACGGCCAAGGTAACAGCTGGGTTGGCCTGGGCTCTCACCCTCACTCCCTTCCCTCTCCAGCATAGCTGTTACTAAAATTGTGACAGACTTTCTTGTCAGGCTTTATGTAAATGTCATTAGCTCTACTCAGACACCTACCAAGAAGCCGTGTGTCAGTGATTTTACTTCAGGCTGCAATGAATTAGAGAAAAGAGTGTGTAAAGCTGTAAACTGAGCATGGTGTGAGGAGGCTTAACTCAACCTACAATAGATTTCTCTACAATAGATGCTTTAGGAAATTAGATTCCTACATGCATATATTAACTTACAAAATGATCATAAAAGACATTGATAAAATCTAATCATGCAAATTCTCTGCATGATTATAAAAGCTTTTGGTTTTCAGCTCATTCATTTTTTAGGTCAGGGTTATTGACTTAAAAAGGCAGGTTAGTGCAGCCGGCAGCTTGAATTATTTTAGGTGGGTTGGCTGTGAGGTTGTGGGATAATTTTCCAGGAGTTTGATTCAGTGTTTTGATCCATCTGCTCTTCCCTTTGCAGAATGAAACAAGAGTGCTGCGGGTTAAGGTCATTGCAGGAATTGATCTGGCGAAGAAAGACATCATTGGAGCCAGGTTAGTATCACTGAATGTTTTGCAAGACACAAGAAGATGCTGTTTTCACTGGAGGTTTGTTAGTGGTAGAATGGTTATGCTGTCATTCTGTCGTTTTTGTGAGATGTGTGTGATGACCAGGTTTTCTGTCCCTGCACTTCTTTCACCAGAGTACACTTTCTTGAATGTCTTTTACATTTAAGCTCACATGTGTATTGCCCTTGTCGCAAAACTTCACAATATTTAATATCTAAATTAATTATAATGATTTGTCAGTAAAAATTTAGATGCACAAGGCCAAACTTAAAATCAAGTATAAGAGCTTTAGCTGCATTTAGCATCCTGTTCTTTGACTGAGAAGGCCTCCTTCAGTCGACCTCGGAAAGCACCATGTTATGCTCTTTCACTACATTCCTTCTAGTTACAAAAACCTTGAACACCAAGTGTTAATTAATTATTACCTCCCTGCTTCTCCCATCCTACTCATAACCCACCACTGTTATAGTTTGACTAATAATTATACATGCCTCATACTTTCTCACATGTGGGAACACACTGATGTTAACCTTAAACTTTTCAGGATCTGTGAAGCGCCCATCAGTGTCTTCTCCTCGTGTGTGATTCGGTGAAGTGTAATCCACTCTTAATACAATTTTTACATGGTGTTCCATATTCTCCTGTGGAGCTGCATTTTAAGTGTTTCTTTGGTTATTATAAATTTTGCACTGCAAAGCAGTCTGATGTCTGCCCTTTGAATTGTAAATTACCTACAATTTTGCACAGCTAGAACATGGAGATAAATTTGTACTACACTGAGTGACTATTTATGACTGCTACCACCACTGTCACCAGCTATCATTTTGTTCAAAGTTCTTACGAATGTGCTCCTTCTTATCCAGGGAAACTGCAACTGTCTTGCAGATACATTTGAAAACAGCTTTATCTGCACATACAGTATACAGTGTAATGAAGCTCAAAAAAGTAACACTGACCACAACGCATGGAGAAGGGAATTTTAATATCAAACCATGAGTACAGGAACAGAATAAGGCTGCAACTTATGACTATATTATTGATTAATCTGTTGATTGACATGAAGAAGGCAAGAACTTGTGATTGTATGTCATTTATTTATTTACATTTGTTTATTTATGTATGTATGTACATATATTTATATATCCATTTATTTAATTTATTTCTAGGTGCTTTTTGCTCCCGTCACATTTTTACTTACTGTGGGTTCATTTTGTACAGGAATATAAAGTCCTGCATCTCTACTGAAACAACACAGCAATGACTAGAAGTAGAGAGAAGTCAAAATTATCTCATGTGCAGTATAGCAAAGTTTTATTGTCAGTTACTATGTGTAAACCCTCGAAAAGCCCCTGACTTTTAGTCATGACAGAGCTTTCTATTAGCTTCATGGTTGTATGGAGAAGCGCATATTTTTTGTTTATTACAAAATTTAGGGAGAGCAGACTTTATTTTTGGCAAAGTATGAAATGAGACATTGAGAATAATGGGATTTTAAAGAAATATCATAATTTTAGGCTTAGATTTGGTTAAGTTTTGCAATTGAACCCTGTGTCACAGGGACTGACTAAAAGATAAAAATCCAAAAATTATTTCTTTTTTAACAGTTTGTGTCTCAAATGAATTGTGTAATTTTTTATGTATTTGTTTATTTTGGTAATCTTCCTTTCAACGCGACCAGTGGGTTCTGGGATTCAATCAGTTGGTTGTCTATTAATTTTCTATCGGACAACTAGTCAATTCATTGGAGAGGGTAGCACAAATATCAAAAATCTAAGCATCCATATATGCTCACAGTCAGTGGCAGCAGTGTTGTTTTGCTTTATGTTGTTATACATTGACACTCCCTAGAGAGCAATTTCTTAGAAGGCTGAACTGACAGCTACTAACTGCTTCTTTTGCCAACATAAGTACACTTGAATGCCTGAATAGGTCTGTACATGGCAATGATATGCAAACACATGTAGCAGTATGTTAGCAGTGACTGCTCAGGAAATTCTCAGACCAGGGTCACTCACTTACATGCTTAGCAGTGACTTCTGCACAAAGGGTCCAATAATACATGCAGGAGACAAAGCTATTGAACACCTATATGAAACAAGACAGCAAAAAAAAAACGTAAGTTTGTACAGTTGATATCTAGCTGAAATCCCCGTTACAAGGGCAAGCCTCATCCAAATTTGAACACTGTTCCTACTGTTGATCATAGTAAAGCATTGTATCTGAGCTATGAGAAAGCAGACATTGTCAGCGAAAGAGCTTGGCATGTTTAGCACTGTGTGAGTGCTACTCACATGCCAGAGTGCCTGTGTTAGCATCCTGATGCCCTGCTGGCAGGACAGCTCAGCCTGGCTCAGGAGAAAGCTGAACTGTAATGAAGAAACACTGAATGAGGTCTTGATGTGTGGCTGGCTACCACAGGAGACAGTGCTGATTTGGCAGTCTGTCACCTCATAAGATTCTCAAACAGTGTCGGCTTTTTCTTTTCTTCTTTTTGCTCCAAGTGTGTTGTTATTACTGTATCACAGGTCCTTAGTTATACTGCATTCTGCTTTGTTATTTTGGACTAAATGAAACACTCTAAGGCTTTGTTTCTGAGAGGTGTTGATAGAAATCCAAAGAACTTGCATGCAATGAAACAACAAGTGGACTGAGCTGCATTTTGAATCCAGCAACCCATGGGATCTTTCATCTTGTGTAGACCTAAAGTAGCCTGTCTGTCTCCCTCAGCAGGATTTTTGTTAATAGAGGGAAGGAGACAAGAAGACGTCTCAGTGTAGCCGAGATACAGTAGCCTCATTGTTTTTGTTTAGTCACAGCACATCACAGAACCACACAAACACACAATTAGAGACTGTGGGGTTCCTGGAGACATTAATTAGCAATTAAGCACCACCAGTTTTGCTTGGGGTACATTTGCAGATCATTTTTTAATATTTGTCTATCTTCCATCTGCCCTTTCCTTTGCTCTCTCTTAACTGCTTCCTTTGAATGAATGCAAGGTTGTGCTCTAGCTGGCAGGCAAAATCTAATTTTAGGTATATCCATACTGGAATTAGATTGCTGTTTCTGATCTAGTTTGGATGGCGAAAAAATCCTTCTGAAACTGATTATGGCAAATCAGATTTGAAAACATTTGTAGATGGTTAGAAGTGTGTTTCAAATTGACTTTCAAACCTCAAACTATGTAACTTTTGCTGAACAATGACAACTGCGGCCTCTGTGGCAACACGTATTTTAAAAATGCTGGAGACATTAAATTCTGTGAAGGCTACTGAAAAATATCTTATCAATCGGCCATGTCAGAAACCCAAAATCAGGATCTCAACACAAAACAGCAATTGCACTTTCCACCCATATCAAGTTAACACGTAGCTTATCTGATTACTGTGACTGAAAACAGATGAAACTACAGTAGTTGTGTTCTTAAATGTTGTTTTTACGACCTTATACTATCTGAGTGACTATGACCAGTGTTATACTTTCTTCATCTGCGAGGGATCATGCGATATAAATTTTGATTTTATGATATAAATCTACTTAAATCTGCCCAAGTCCATGTGAACACACTTACATACAGCTGGTGCAGCCCAGAATTTGTGTCTTGAAGATTATCTTACTATTTAACTGGATTGAATTAGAGGTGTTTGCTGACCGCATGTAAGGGTCACGTAAAACGAGAGCACCTTGCGGATGTCTAACAGCAAACTGTAACAGTAGTGTTGATAAAGGTCTCTGGCAGCTGTCCGGTTTTGCTAGCTACCTGAAGCATATGTTAATTGTAAATCAAGATATTGAAATGCAGGCTGCGAGCTGAGTGTCCAATAGCAGAGAGCAGCTGTAGCTGCTAACGCTGCTAACATTTAGAAGCAACAGGACTCTCATTACATGCTTCCGGCAACATTTAAAATAAGTGTAAATCAATTTTAAAGGTGTGAGTAAATACTGAGAGATTTCTTGGTATCAAATAGTTGCTGCGACTGTATTTGTGGACATGTGCCACTCCATCATCTAGTTCAGGTGTTAGGATTATTTTGATATCAGATCAGTGTACAGAGACTAATAACATTAAAAGTTATTTGCTGTGAAAATTTGCAGCTTGTTTGTTTGTGTTTAATGCTTTCAGCCTTGTCAGGTCAGTTGTTGAATTGCAAACTCAAATGAAATAATTTTTTTCCTCGTTGATTTATAATTGAAGTAACGTGGTGTTTATATGTTATTCAAATTCTTAATGTAACCGAGACAAATTTTCAACAAATGTAAAATGTCTGTCATTAAAAACTGTAATATTCAGTGCTTTTCATTTTAATGATTAATTGATCGTTAACATAATGGCCTATCTGCGAGTGAAATTATTTAAAATTTGCATCTCTGAAGTACAACCATGGCAGCAGGCAGTTAGTGAGTCACTGATATGTCCTGCTATCATTGCATTTCACATCATCTTCATACACCATAGAAAATACTAACTGGTGGCTGCTAGTATGTATGTTGGCTCTGTTGATAAATCGAGTTACAAATCGTCACTGATATCTAGTAGTAATGTATGTGGTTAAGCACTGCGCTGGATCAGCTAAGTTACACATACAGTCAGACAGGTGTTAGTCTGACTTTAACCTTTGTTGATAACAAACCAGGTTACATATTGATGAGGTAACAAGTTAACCAGCACCGTACAGACAAATTGCACAACTCATTTCAAGGGCTGATGAAAGCAATCAACTGAGTTAGGGTCTTGCAATAAATGTGGCTACTGCAGCATTTGATTAACCCTAGCCATACTCTGACGTAGTTTGTGTAACTAACTAGCTTGTGCTACTGAATAATTAACAGCATAGAAAAAAAAATGGAACCCACATCAAACTGCCTCTTGAGCACAGTAACAAATGCACAGTAGAAGCCAGTGTACGAAGCTACGGTACTGGTTGACAAAGCAGATGCTCTCTGAATCTGTCCAGAAACCCAGCTGTTGCTTCTCTCCTTTCTATCATGTTATTGTTGCTCCAAGTGCTATTCTTGTCTCGCCCTGCCGTTTGTCTTGTTCTGTTTTGACCTCTGCCAATCTTTGTCTTTTCTTCTGGCTTGCGAGGTTCAATGCTCTGATTTGTGGTGCCTCTTTCGTTTCTCCTCACATGTTTGTTGTGTTGTGGATGTCTTTGTCTTTACATCGGAACCTGTTTTCACACGTTATTGCTTAGGGACACACATGTGTATTGTATCTCAATGCCACCCGCTTTTAGAAAGGAGGAATTGGTAGCCAAAATGAAAGTTATGTGTTATGGTTATTGCTTGGAAATCTAGCATACTTAATTCAGTCATACATTTGAAAGTCGCTGCAGTTAACAATGTCATTAATGCAACACATAGAAGCAGAGTCTCAAAAAAGAACAATTTTCATCTCTGTGGCGTCATCTAAGAAGATCAAACCTCTGTACCATGACTAGATACGGAAATGTGTTGGTGTAAAGAATTAGATGATGTGCCTGTTTTCTTGTAGCCTGCAGTTTGCTGTTTTTACATCCACACTGGAGAATTACATCATCTGTTATGTTGCGTTCATATACATGGGTAGAAGTTATTTCAGAATACACAGCGGAGAAGCAGAAAACCACAGGAGAGTGGCACTTTATTGGAAACTTTAAGCTTTTGGAAGTAGATGACAGACAAATCAGTCAAATATTAGATTAGTTGAACAACAAAAATGATTTTGGATTCATTGTTTGGAGATTAAAACCATGAAGTACAAAGAATACATAATATGAATGGGATGGCTAAGAAGTTTTATTCGGAAATATGTCAAGTTCCAATTCACAGTCACCACACACAAACCTGTGGGATGTTTTCCTTCACAGGGAGATTTTAGTTAAAACCTGACACTGTACATCGTTTTACCCGTTGGGACTGACAACAGTAGAGTAATTGGTCTGCTCAGTGAATAGTTAGGTTCGGCCTCTCTTATCTAGAACTCACTGGAGTCTTCTACCCTGTCAGCACCTTCAAATAAACCATTTGGGTATTTTTAAATAGTGCAGTCAAATACAGTCACTCTGCTTGCTGTTTGTACTGCTCACCTCAAAATGTTGTGCAGGTTCTATTTTTAGCCCTTTTTGTCAATAAGACATTACAGCCTTATCTCACAATACCCAAATGCAAGCAGTTTTATCTGCTGGGCCGACTCAGGTTGCAGGTCTGGAAACAAGCAGTGTGTTAGTGTAGCCAAGGAGCTTAGTTGTAGCACCTTTGTTCATGGTTATTATGATGTTAGAATGGAAATAGGTAAGGTTAGGGAAGAAAGGCTTTTCTTTGTTGTAGAACAAGATGGGGATCCCCGATTGCCTTTAACACTTAAGAGTGTCATGCCCATCCTCTCATATTTGTTCAGTGTCTAACTTTATTTTCTTCATTCTGTTAAGATATTGAGTTATAGTCTTAAAACACCAAAACGCTTTTGTATTTATACTCATTAGCTGGAATATCGTGTTATGGTATGAGTACTGAACTGGATGTATCTTGTTAGTGATACTGTTTGTATGTATACATTTTAAAAGAAATATTGTTGAAATATTCATAAGATTGTGGTGAGCAAATTTGTCCCTATGAATCTGGTTATGCTTTTGCAAAGAGATAAGTGTGAAATGCTCAATATCACTTTTTAACCACAAAATTGTAAACAAAATTCTTCTTTTTTGTTTCTGCAGCGATCCTTACGTCAAGCTTTCCCTCTATGTTGCGGATGAAAACAGAGAGCTTGCCTTAGTCCAGACAAAAACTATTAAAAAGGTAAGTGGTGATGTAAAAAGTAGTTTTGATACACAGACCTGTAGCATATTGTTGTTCTCAGGGTTTCAGGCTATGTCCACACGAATACATTTTCATTTTAAAATGAAAATAATCTCTATCCATACTAACATGCCTGAATACACGTGTCACAGGACCACTGAGCATGTGCGTGCCGGTGTAAACAGGAAGCAGAGGGTTGACTGCTGGGGTCTGGGTGTGTCCATAGTGGTATCCATATTCCTATATAGTATGTCAGAGAAAGATTTAGTGTGCCCCAAAACATAGTAATGCAGATGAAGTATGCCAAAAATACCAGGGTGTCCAACAATATCCAGTCAGATTTTGCATTCTGCAAGCGTGCATGTTTTTTGGTCATTTTGACCCACAGTCACAGTTATGTCATTTACGTCACAATGTCTTGCATGGGTATAAACAAGCTTGAGCCACCAATAATCCACAAACAGCTCATTTTGCATGACAGTCTGTAAGAAATATGAGGAAGAAGCAATATTATAATGAAGTAGTATGTCCCAATTGTGTGCCTGCTGCATAAGCTAGTTTGTACTTTGCAGCTGTGTTTCTCCCTGTCCACATGTTAACAGTAGAAAAAATGAGTTCCATAAAATCTTCACCCTGGAAGGAGTTTCCAAAAGGTGTTTTTCAATTCACCTAAAACTCTGTTTGCATGTGGAAAAATGGCCAAAACTCATTGAAATATTCATGGTTTAAACCAAAGCTCATTGAAAAAGCTATGCTTAAAAAATAAAATAGTTGTGTACATGTGAACAAGGCGTCATACTTGATAAAGTCTAATGTGTTTGTATTGTATTAAATTGGCCACTCCTGACACAGTAATCTCACATACCACACATTTACTTTACAACCACATACAGTAAATGTGGCTTTGTTCATTTTTCTTCAAGCCACAGATCTGAGATCATCAGGTCCTCCTACCACCTTCCCTACAAATCAAGGCAATCATGTCATCCTGGGAGAAGGAAATCACAGGAAAGCACCGGAAGGCAGGGCTTCCTTTTTCTGTTCAGGAGAGTCTAGAGGAAGACATTGGCTGAGCTCTTTCCCCCCAGTGGCCTATTTTGGGGAGGAAATCTGTTCACAGCAGGGGGAGCTATTACTTGCAATTAATGCAAACTCCATTTTGAGGATATCTTAATTTCAAAGTGGGCTGTAATTTTGATTTATTTCCAGCTCTGTGGAATGCATGATTTAGATTAAGTCGATAGTGTTCTGTTGTATTATTTTTATTAATTCATTTCCAAGACTAAAATTTGCAGAAATATATAATATACTTGGGTGACACTTTGATGTAACAATAGCTTGACTCTACATGCTCTTATTTTCTTGTAAATTTCTCCTTTCCTGGTAGTTAAGGTTAGCTACAAGTAGCTGCCAGCGAAACCCTCTGCTGGAGTCAGTCAGCTCAGGCCTCCATGCTGGCAGACATATGCTGCCAGTGGACATGGTTGCTTTATAGGATATAAATAGCTGACAATGCACTGCTATGTGGAGCAGAAAAAGAAGCATCACTGCTCAGCTCTTCTCTGGGCTCTATGTGTCTTTAAGTGGGACACCTTTGATGGAATCTTTGTTATTGAAGCTAAGAGTTTGGCTTGTGGCAAGATGACATGAAAAATGATGGAAAGTATGACAAAGAGTGAAGAGCCGGTCCGAGAAGACCATCAGAAGTTGCCCTGAGCATACACCAGGCACTGATGTTTGGCATGCTGTTCTGTTTATTTTCATTATTTCTTCATGGATTGCGCGTCACGCTGCATGGATTTTAGCATTAAATGGACTGTTTGTCAAAGTGCAGTGGGTTCATGTGTAATTCTCTCTTCTGGTTGTTTTAACATAGATGCTATTTCATCGCTGCTGTAAAATGTTGTTTTTATTAATCAGAGTGACTCGTGAAATTAAGACTTCATTTACATTTGAGTGTTTAGGTCGTTTCAATCACTGAAAGGAATTTTAATGAGAAGTGTCATATAGTTTTCAGGCCAATAAAATATCAACTGTGTGAGGCGAAAGGAGGGAGTCAGGAGAGTTTATTTCCTCAGCTGATCCACTCAGAAAGTGGGTGAAAATCCTCATGGCTGCTAATCTAAAGGCTAAAGCCAATCACTGGGGCATGTTTGCTACAAACTTCCTCTAATGACGCAAGAGGCTCACTGACGCACGAGACTGAGCCTGATTTCTTACTTAGTCTCTTTGTCTTGCACTGAGTTGGATAGGTTTCATACATCTGTTCTGTTTGAATTAAAAATGGCATACTCTGTGCCTTAATACACGTACTACT
Source organism: Dascyllus trimaculatus (assembly GCA_024666655.1). NCBI lineage: Eukaryota > Metazoa > Chordata > Actinopteri > Pomacentridae > Dascyllus > Dascyllus trimaculatus. The sequence continues at coordinate 12,597,885 of CM045460.1, read as the reverse complement.
GTTACTGATTTATTTTTTTGTCTAACCATGCCTGTACGTTGTGTTTCAGACCCTTAATCCCAAATGGAACGAAGAATTCTACTTCAGAGTGAGTTCAGACTTTGAAACTCTTTGCACGCTCTAATGAATTCCCTTCCTTCATTCTCTTCACTTGTTTACTCTGGAGTGGTAGTGCTAGAGTTGTTAATCTTTGGTTGCAGTTTAACTCAGAGCTGAGTCCAACCTCCTTCACCACTGCAATCAAATAGACCATATTAGACTTTACAAGCTTAGCCACATACGTATGACAACTCCTCACTGGTTATTTATAAAAGAATTATACTTCAGTCCTATGTTACAGTGATTAGATGACTGACCACCTTCTGGCCACAGTAGTTGTGAATTATTGTGACGCAGAAGCAAGCAGGTAGTTTTCTACAAAGTTTGTCATGTACGTACACCGACATGGTTTTTGTGTGCCACATAACCACTGGGTGACTGCTGTAACATCTCCCCTGTTATTTTGTTGCCCACACAGGTGTGTCCGCAGAATCACAGGCTACTCTTTGAGGTGTTTGATGAAAACAGATTGGTAAGAATCACACTTCAAAACTTCCTACCCCTCACTACGCCTGTTAATGTCCATATTATTTTCGATTTCATTTTTATTTTATTGCATCGTTTGCAATCCTTGTAAGTCTTTCAATTTACTTCATGCCGTGTTTCTACTTTAAACTATTTACAAAATGTAAATTTTGACATTTCAGTCTGTTTCCTTTGGTGATAATGGGATATCCAAAATGAGTTTATTTTAGGCTTTAGTTGCAATTATGCTAATGAAACATAATGTGTCACCAAATGAAATGTGATGATCGTAAAACTGATATTGCTGCATTTTCCTGGAATAGTTTTGCATTCATTTTGCCACAGAAATCATCAACAACCTGGAATGAATTGTATTGACTCCATCTGCACCCCTGTGGGATTTTTTCCCTATAAATGTTTTGACACAATGCCAGATTTAACATCACACAACTTCAGCTGTAGGCTCAAGCAAACGTGCACAATGTAGAGTGTACGGCTTGTTTGTCTGCTAGCTTCATTGCTCTGCTATAGGATTGTAGTCCATTAACAGCTCCTACATTCCTCTTATGTCAAATTTCTCCGATTTCCCCCACAGACAAGAACACTAGTTTCCTTGACTTGAAATTGAACCAGTCGTAGGCCCTCAGTTGCCATGACAACTAGATTAAATGTCAAGTGTGCAGCAGTGGAAAACAGCTCAAGTAGGCCTTGATTATCAATTTACTAATTTACACTTGTGTATAAACTTCACCTTGGTTAACTGTCGTCAGAGGAGACGGAGGTGAATGAAGTGGTTGTTGACATCATGAAAACATTGTTCTGTGAAATATATGAAAGGCTCCACTTTCCTTGTTAATTGTTTCTTACGTTTTCGCAGTAACTCTGGAGTCTGGATCTTGAGGTTGATGTTTTCTAAAACAAACAGCGGATGCAGACCAACATAGTTTTGGTGTTCTTGGCTGGAAAAAGCACATTCTGTCTGGGCCTTACAGGTTCAGGGATTCAGGGTCACTCTTTTACATGCACAACCATCGTGGGAGGTTGAAAGATTTGGGATATAGTTTGTGGATTGCACATTTTGTAGTTTCCCTGATAGTTTTGACCAGGTTAAGATGGGATGATTTAGTGATTAAATCTCATTCAGTTACTTTAATGTGCATAATTCGTGTGCTGATGAAATCAGAGCATATATTGCTTCATGTTCCACTCGCTCCTGCAGGGGGGAATTGTTGGCACTCAGCCCATTAGAAAAGGGCAGCTCTAATTTTTCCCCCAGTACAGTGAGAGCTCTCTATAGAAGAAGATGACAAAAGAAAGCAGAGCACAGGCAGTCTCAAGCCCGGTCCTCTCCTTATATGTCTGAGGAGGTGCTCTCTGTCTGTCTCTAGGTGCATGCCAGAGCAGCTCCTCCACCACTGGCCAGTCTTTCTTTGAAGGGGCTGCTTGTTCCTTCGTGTCCATTAATTTATGGTTTATTTGTCAGATGAGATGAATAGCTTGTGAAATAGTATGTGTGAGAGATTGTGGTTCACTCACAAAATGCTCTAGTTGAACTAAATGTCATGTAATGTAAGTGCTTACAATATTCCGTATATAGGAGAACTATTTGTGAGACTGAGAGCTAGCATAGAATTTCAAGAAAGAAGTTGAATTGAGCTACAATACAGTGCAGTGTCTAGTTCGAAGCAGGCATGTTATGTCATTTGGCAAGCTGGGCTTGCTGCCATTGGACCACACATTGGCATTTTGTTTCTTTTATACAGAACATTCTCCATAACATTTCGCACACACACATTTATTGACTGTGCCTAACACTGTAGGCAGTGTGTCATCACTAAGTGTAACAGGCTGCCAAGCCATGATTTCTTCTTGTTCTACAGTCTTTTCCTTTTGGTTTCTGCCTCCAGTCAATATTGCTTGTCTCTCTGATGCCCTCTTGTCCACAGAGCAGAGCTTTGATTTTTGCCCTCTTTTTTTCTGTCTTCCCAATGTGATAGACCATCAGTGGCTTGTTGCGGCTTCCTTTCTGAGATAAATAAGGTGACACACTGTGGGCTAAACCGCAGGTCGAACCAGTCATAGAAGTTGAAACAAGGCAGGCACTTTCTGACCATGTAGCTCTGAAATGCCAAATTACGATAGGGGCTTTGTCAGTTCTGTTATGGAGGCGGACAGCTCCTCCACTAACTCTGGCTTCAGGGCGAAGTAGCCTAAACCCCCCTTTTCACAGGCTGATGCACTGGTGAATCACAATGCTGTCGAGCAGAATAGAGCATTCTCTCATGAATGTACAGTATGCTGTATGTAAAATGTCTTTTTGTTTTACCTTGTATTCTAGCCAGATACTATATTACAAGTGCTTAAGCATCATCATTTGTGTGCCCAATTTCATTCAGTCTTGCAGACGAGGATCACAGCCGAGTTGTATCACAGGCGGATTTTTGGATGCAAGCAGGATGACCTATAAATCCACCAGCCAGCCAAGTGTTTGGCTGTGTTTGGGAGACAGTGTATGTCTATTCTGTTTCAAGTAGACACATCCTACCCCAGAGAGGGATGTGCTGTTTGCCTTATCAAAGATGCAATCTGTCAGATATTCTGCTCTTTACGCTGCTGCTACTTTTTTTTTCTGGTCCATTTTTAGAAACAACTTTCTTATGCTTTTTTTCCCCAGTTGTTAACCCACAAGACATAACAGAGCAGAATGTGCTCCTCACATTTTTTGTTGCAGTTTTGATCAGAATGGCTCTAACTGACATTTAGTGGTCAAATTAGCAAATAAATCTGCACTTTATGTTGTCACTTCATGTGTACCTAGTTAAAAGAGGATGTGGATGTTGCATGGATGTGTATCTGTTGATAGATGTGTTTCTTCTTTTTCTTTTCCTTCTCTTTCTCTTTTTTACCTTTCCTGAAGAAAATAGCCGGGTGTTAAAGTATCAGAAAGGGTGGTGCTGTGGAAATCATTATAGAAATGAAGAAATGTAATTATCTATAATGATAAAGAGTGGTGTTTTGATATGTAGTGTTACTATAAGAAACTGAGCTATACTAGCTGAGACCACAGTATTACCTAATGGAATTAAGTTGTAGGTAAAGTCTAAATTAAGAGGTTAAAAACAACATGGAACTAGAAGCAAGGACACTGATAAGAGATGTGGAAGCAGATGAATGGACAGGTTGAGAAAGAGATCATGTGATTGAAGGGAAGGATGGACGGGGGTATGCAGGATGTAGCTGGGGGGCCAGTTGGCACTTGAGGGCAGTATGGGGTTGTAACAGGAGGTGGTGGGGCCATTTGTAGTCACATGACTGACAGGCAACCCTCTGTCACCTCGGAAACCAGGAGCGCCGGTCGCTCTTATCCAATCATGTCAGGAATGCTGGCTGTCACTCGGCTTAGGCTATTTCTGCTGTCTGTCGCTAGTGCTTGGTAGTGCTAAGAGTTTGTTATACAGGGATCCTCCTTCCTCTTTTTCTATTTTTCCCCCTAACCCTTCCTCCCTTTAGCGTTCACTCTGCCACTCCTTTGAGTGTAAAGTTGTCAGCTGTTTCGCACCGGCTGTTATGTTTTTGTGGTGCGACTTCTTCTTTTTTCCGTGCAGTTTAGTGTGGGAAGGAAAGTTGTGGAAGAGACTTGCACAGGGTGGGAGGGGGAGGCGGGGAGGGGGGATGGAAGAAAAAAAAGGGGATCAGTCATCTAGCCAGCCAAAGGAGAAGTGGGCGACACTACGAGACTGAGACAGGAGCCAGAAGAGAAAACCAACAGCCAGTAGGAGAGAGAAAGTGAGAGGGAACAGGAGCTGTGGGACGTTAGGTGAAAATGGCACAGCGTCTGCGTTTGTACTTTGGCTCGGGCCGCAGTAACACAGCCCCGGAGATTCTGGAAGGAGACTCTGAGGAGCAGCAGGGAGACAGTGATGTGATCACGGCCCTCCGCATGCAGCCACCTCCGGTATCAAGGCCTCTTCAGGACTCAGCCACGCAGTATGTCCCATCAACAACTTTTGGTGCGCGCTCGGAACCTTCGCTTAAACGCAGCTCCTCCATGTTCATACCCCAGCTCGCCACCTACACGGAGCTGCGTCCCACGAAGAGCTCGTCCATGCACATCTCCCTGCAGCGCTCCAATGGATCAAGTAATGGAGATTCCAGTGGCCATGCTGATGATGTCCCGCCGCCGTGTTATACTCCTCCAGGACCTGCGCCTGCCTATACTGAACCACAGAATCGAGCAGACTTTCCACAACAGCCGCCTCCCCCATACTGCAGCTCAGATTCTTCAAACTTGAATGCTGTCCTGACAGAGCCGAACCTCCCCAAACGCAGGGTCTTTAGTATCGGTTCCAGTGGCACTGCTTATAGCAGAGGCCAGCCTGGTATCAGTGTTGGTGCCATCTGTATCCAGAGGAGTTCTTCTGACGGTTCTGATGTCCGGCATTTCAGAATTCTTCCTTACGGTGCTGGCTGGTCTGTCCAGCAGCAGAGCCTCGACCAGTGCTCTGGTGTTAATGGTGCAACACAGAGACTAGTGTTTCAGCTCCAGCAAAATCAGAACCAGGATCAGAGTCAGGGCAGACAACAGGCTGCTGCATCTCTGGAAGAATGCACAGATGTTGGCCATGGTAACTCCAGGGGTTGCCGTACAGTACGCTACCCCAGAATTCGACTGCAGAGAAGCTCGTCTCATCAGAGGCTGTTGCTGGAGAACAAACATCAGAAAACTGATGCAGACAGCCAGACTATAGAAGAAAATCAAACAGACGAGGAGACAGAAGCAAGAAACAGATCTAACGGGTGTACTTTTGAAATCAGTGGGGAAGCACCCAGAAGGCAACCACATTTCAAGATATATTTTACCCCGGGTGGAGGTGGAGATCAGGATGTGAGCCTTGGCAATGAATTGACAACGAATAATCCCAAGGTAAAAATTATCGGAAAACATTAGTAGGACTGTAGCCGGCCTCTATAAAGCTTGGTGAAAAAACTTTTTAGATGGAAATTTAGTTATTTTTCTTAAAGTCTAACATCACACATGATTTATAGACTAATTGGTTCTGAAGAAATGCATATGGGAGTGAATAGTAAACAAATCCTCGTATTGCTTATATGACAATTGGTTGAATACATTAAAGCTTGTGTGTATTTTGGCCAAAAGACTGGGAGACGATAAGACTATAGACATAAGAATCAGAGGGAAACATATGTAACGCATGTCTGTAGTTTCACATCTAATTTGTGAAGCTTTTGAGTATTTAACATATTTTTTCACTGAATCTGCTCCACATGAGGAGAGATCTGTGTGGTGCAGGAAGAGGGTGGTGACATTCTGGGAAGTGAAAAGCACAGACACAGTTGCCGAGCTAAATCACACACACTGGCTTTCTTTCACTTCGCCACCACAGGAATTTGAAATTTTACACACACATCAGCCTGTTTGGTTATGAAAAGAAAACAAGAACAGGAGTACGGATGAATGGATAATTTGCCCCAATGCACTTGCTGCCTCCTGTTTGACAGAAATGTGACACTTTAGTTTTTGATAATACCCTTACCCTGCAGGCAGTGCTCTTTAAGAGTTGGCTGTTTCTATCTTTAGTCTGTTTCAAGCGTGGTTGTTGATTTTGAGAGCAGGCAGGCGGCATGTCTTCTGTGGTTCCAGGCTGGTATGGATCCGTATCCTCGCAGCTGCTCTGCAAGTGATTAGGAACTGAGATGTCATTACAGCCCAAACAACAATCAAGAAGTTTCACAAGAGCTATCAGTGTTTCCTGAAAGCCTGAAGTCTTCTGATGTTGCTGTCTGTTTTTCATGTGTAGCTCAGGCTTTGGGAGGCTACACTGATCTGAACGTTGAATTTTATAATTCGTGTGTTGTATTGTCTGATTTGCTGCTTACAAGCTTTTTCAAATCCTTTTGGATATTTGACTTTACAGAAGCTTTATGATCTGCAACCATTTTTTCCCTGAATTTTAATTTAAGATAATAAACTGAACTCTACGCTGCTGCTATAAATAATACATAGTAGATTTTAAAGTTAAATGACGGTGCTGTCATCGACTGCATTAGGAGCAACCACGGTAATTTGTCATGAGGACTTTGGCTCCAGGAGGGACTGTCAAAAGTGAGAACTGCAATAATTTGCACTGGACAACCGGGACATTTAATCTGCTGTAGTGTTTCTCAACCTGTTTGGCTCGTGATACCTGAAAATGAAGCAATATTTATTTACAGCCTCTCACATTGTATGTATACAAATTAAAACCAATTAGCCATGGAATAATTGTTATTCAGGGTGCTTTTGAGGGTGTTTCGTATCCATATTCAAGTAGATTCTAATGGTTTCACGTCATTCCATTGTGCTAATATAAGCAGTGATTGTTAAGACTACAGGTTTATTTTGATGTAAACAATGTGGGTTAAAATGTTTTTTATAAAATCTTTGGCAATGCTTTACATGGAAGGACCTGCAATCAATACATTTATGTTAGAGGCTAGAGATCTAATGCATTCTGGTAAGTAACGCTGAATCTACACATAAATTTTGCTACTAGGAAACTACATGATGCACCTTTAATACTGTGTACATATTTGTGTACAGTGATTATTTAACTATCTGCCAGGATATGAAGATGGGATTAATTGTGCTGAATTTCATCTCTGACTCAAAACTTTGTGTTTCTTGTGAGTGGTGCTTTGTTACGTTTTATAATACCTTTTTAATAAACCAGTTACTCTGACCTTCCTAATTAATAAGGCTAGACAACACACTGTATCTGCAGTGTGATAAGAATTTCTAACCTTGAAACCAGATACTATAAATGTAAGATCTGGCAAAATATCTCTTAGATTTTGGCAGTTTAAGTCTGAGACTTGCATGATTAGACTAATGGCTTGCTGTCATTGGCTGGTCTCCATAAATGCATCTGCAATCTTCAGTTGTATTTTTGCCAGCACTCAGGCCGTACTTGAGTGTGTTTTACACACCTCCTCCTTTCATTTATTTAAGACACATGGTATTGTGTGACTCCAGGGCCTCCTGTTTCTCCTGCAACAAGGAAATCCTCATTTAGACCATAATGACAGGTCTTCCCCAACTGGTTGCCTGGAGTTGGAGTGCCCCTTTTTAAAACCCTAACATGAGTGTGTGTGTGTTTGTATGTGTGCACACACCTGACAGACTAGCTGCAGACAGCTATGCCACTGTGCCATGCCCTGTCTTTTGACGCCCCTCAGTTGCCATTCACAAAGAGCTCCTGCAGGCCACTGGGCTGGCTATATTTACCTGAGACAGGACTGTGGATGGATGGCGGGGGCTCTCTTTTTATTTTGGTCCAGTAGTATGTGAGAGGGATTCAAATGGCTATTGTTGTGAAGGGTTTTTCTCTGTCAGCTCTTATCTCTCTGAGTTGCATGTCATTGTAATTCAGTTGTGTCAGCACGGAGACTGTTGAGTAGGTGAGACAGCCTTTTCACACCTCAGTGCGAGTCTGGACTTGTTCCAGGTCGCCCTATATCGTAAACTCTGTTAGTGCTTCTTCCTGTAGCTTTAGTTGCAGTTAGAATCAGAGCTCCTCATCACTTTATCTACTGTCCTGCATTCTTACAAGTTTTCTCATCTGTAGGCATGCTGTTGCTTTTCATTTTTTCTGTTCAGCTCCAGTCATGTAAATCACGCAGCAGCATCTCTTTCCATAAACAAGAACGTAGCTTCTAGAAAGAAATATCGCTGTTGATGTTTTCAGTTTTTTTGTGTGTGCCACAAATTTAAGTGGAATCCACTGACATTGTGATGGTTTTCAAATCTCAGAATGTGATACATAAAACCAAAACTATGTGCAAGAAACAATAAGTATGTGAGGAGCAAGTGTGTCATGATCTAGGTGAACTGTTTGTGTTTGATTTTTAAAAAAAAAACTTTTTTGAACTAGCTCTATGTAGGCGTTCATCTACCTAATGCCTCAAGCGTCCTCCTTTCTCCCATGTCCTCTTCTTGGTGGTTCATGACACCCTCCCTTTCCGAGTGTAACCTGGTCCTGGGAGGCAGCTGCAGGGCTCAGATGTGACCCTTTAATGACTCTGCAATTATATCCCTCTGCATGCACATACCCACAGCTTAAAATGCTTGTTATGGTTAAGGACATAAAAAACAGCCAAGTTTCCCAACAGGGCCTGTTTCCCATATGACATTGTTTATTTAATAGATTGAAAGCAACATGGTCACTGTTGTTTATAAGGCAGCATGACAATAAATGAAAAATCTAGGTCATGGCTAAATAATCATGACTCATCACTTCTTATAGATTGTATAGAAAGACATTTGCAATATTAATTGACATTATAAAGGTGATAAACAGCACAAAGATTTTTCACAAATTCGCATCGAAGGTTGTAGATAAACACATGTAAAAGAGTTTAATAATATACTGCCATGCTCATGCTGTGATCCAGGTTGCTTTTCTTCCTCTCTTTTGTTGCTCTCCTAGTTCAGATATAACCGACTGATTTGAATTACTTAAGAGTTATGCAAGCAATAAGCAAATTGTGAAGTTGGTTTGTGAAATGAAAGCAGACACTGCAGCAGTTTACACAGTAGTGACTCTGTCTTTTCCAGGAAGAAATACTTTACTATGTGTGGATGTGTGTGTATGAGGGACAACACATGCATTCACAAGTTTCTGTTTATGTCTGTGCTTTAATAACTTAGCATTTTAATGTGACTCATTTGTAACCTTTCATCACTGAATTCCAGGTCTGGAGTGCACTTCTATTCCCAACACTGCTTTCACTTTTTCCCTTTGATCATCAGAATGAACCAGAGTAGTTGCGTTACACCTTGACCTCAAATCTGTGTGAAAAACTGTTGCCAGGCCAGCGTAGTTGTAAGAAAGTACCAACTGTGCAGCCTACTGTCTGCAGAGTCTGTTTTGCTTCTTTTTACTGTGTGACTTCACTTTTGACAAAACTATATTTGATTTAAGGAGGTGCTAAGCACCAAAGCAGAAGTTATCAACAGTTTTATAGACTCTTTTTCAGCTCTTCTTTGCTGACTAAAAGTTAAAAAGCCACCACAAATATTATTAAACTCCATTATCAGATCAAGTGAGTACAGAGTTCCCCACACTTAGAGTTCAGTTAAAAATTGTTTCCATAACTTCATGCTTTTTATGAGCGGAGTGCTTTCAGGCAACATTGGAGCAACTTTTACAGATGCCACAACATTGAACATTTCTTCTGTTGTATGTTAAACCTTGAAGAATAACTGATCAGTCTTCAAAAGAAACGTTGTGTGCAGTGCACTGTGTAGCACAGCAGACTGCAGGCTGCATTTTTATCGAGAGTCTTAAACTGATCATCAACAGTTCATCAATATTTTTTTATTGCAGACTTGAGTCATGGCGAGTCATTAAATCTCTCACAACTCACAGGTGGTTCACAGTGGGCCTGAGCAATTAAATAATATGTACTGGTAATAGACACTTCATCAGTAGCTATAAGAAAGTTAGTTTAATTGCTTCATTTAAATACGGTAGATGCAAATCGCCATGAAAGCACACAATGAAAACAGATAGTTAGGTTGAATGAACAAGCCCCAAGTGCGCTCCCTCCCTGGCACGTTAACAGTCTATCATATCCCTTGATAATGGAGCATGCTACTCTTGCTCACTCCTCCTGACTTCCGTGCAGGTCTCCCGAGACCCACAAATGCGCCACCAGCTGGGCCTCTTGTCACACCAGTCTGTGCCTGTAGACCTCCCCTCATGTAGGCAGTAGCTGGTGGGCACTAGTAGATGCCCTTGTCAGAAGGGTTCAGGGTTGAAAACACCCCCTAGTTTCGTCTTTGCTCCTGACCAGACAACCCTGTGTGGGCTGACTGACTGGACGTGGTACAGAGGACAGTGAGGGTTCCCGTTAGGTGACACCCTGTCATGGCCAGCTACTCACAACCTTAACCTAAGCACAGTGCGGCGGCTTCACTCTGTTTACCTTTCATGCATGTCCACCTACCCAAAGTTCAAGAGTTTCTTTAAAGCTTGTTTATTGCATCTTGTTGATGAAGGTCAATTACCTCAAAGTTGATTTTACTTGCTTTCTGTATCCCATGTGTAACAAAGTAAATTCACTATGCTTAATTGTTTTCATTTATGTGTATGTTTGATTGTTGTGTTAACATTATAACTACTACTTGTGTGCCTTGCAAAATTGTGGGTAAAAGTAGTGGGTAAATTAAAGTAAAGTGGATTAACTCAAAGTAAACTTTTTTTCTTCCTGGTCTTTTCCAAAAGTGGGACATTAAAATGATTTTATAAATATAGATATTGACTGAAATGAAACATTTTAATATGAGAAATTTGTTAGCTTTATCCGCCTGCCTCTAATCACAGCTCAAGGCCAAACGAGTTCAGAATTACAATGCGTCAATTTTTTTCAGTCCATATTCCCTGTCAGATCAGTGTCAGCAAACAGACATCATTGTTAGTTTATGCCTGTTGTCTAAATAAGTTGTGTCCCACACACAGGCTGCTTCCAAGAATGGGCTTTTCCATCTCGCACAGGTAATCATTGCTCGATAATGGACAAATCCATGGGTCTCTGAAATCTGGAACACAAACCTTCCCTGGTTCTTCCCTCTTGTCACATTTATCCTTCTCTCCCTCTGTCTGGTTGACTTTGCTTCTTTCTGGTGGCAGTGGATGTTATTTTTCCTTGCTGGGTTCACAGGTTTTCCTCCTTTGAAGTGATACCAAAGGCCTGTCCTTAAATAAAACCCAAGGCGGAGCCTTCTGTCTGGACACCTGTGGAAATCTGTGCAGATTAGTATAGACGATTGTAGTGCAGTCAACTGATAAACCAAAACAAATTATGGCAAATGTTGTATGATATAATTTCAGTAAAATATAAAGACAAATTGCTCAAAGTCAGTTTCTCTTTCCTGCCTTGCCATTGTCTGAGATTGTCAGATCTCCACAGGTGTTCAAAATTAAGGCTAGAGGTTATTTCTGGATGGAGCTGTCAATGAATTGAAAATCTTTTTGTCTTTCTCTCTGTCTGTGACAAATACACACAAAATGCTAATGGATATTCTGGTGCACCAGGTAATTTACCTCAGCATTGCGATTTTCCCCTCACTGCCCTTGCTGGAAATTTTGGTTTTCCCCAGACACACTAAAAAAGCTGTAGCTTCTAAAATTACACTGCTAAAGGTGACCTTCTTTTTTTTTCTCTCTCCTAGACCAGAGATGATTTCCTGGGACAAGTTGATGTTCCTCTCAGTCATTTGCCGGTGAGTTATTTACAGACTGACTGCTTTAACACTGTTTTGAATACTCAGCTGTTTCTTATCTTCAATTTTGCTGTGCGTGATTAACCTCTGTGAAGGTCAGTTAGAGTGTGTGTTTGTGTGTGCCTGTCTTTAGTGTGAGAAAGTGCTAGCCACACAAGTAACGTCTTGTTGTGATCAAACAGCACTCTCCTTGTTAGAAATGGAAAGCGGGCTGTCTAGAATGTAAACAGAGTGAGAGTCCTGAGGGCGGGCTACCCTCAGTGCCAATGGAAAAAGCTACACTTGTCAGATTCACACACTCATACATACTTGGAAAGTGTGGACCATTGGGAGATAACAGCCTTTGAAAACAACAACATGCAGAATCTGTGTTCACTGTTTGGGATATTTTTGCACTTTAAATTTGAAATAAATGAACCTGAAACACAAACAAAGACACCAAAAAATTGTACTGAAGCTGCAGTGCCCCTCTTCAGTTGTGAAGTGTGCTATCAGCCTGGTTGTGGCTCCCTGAAGTTCTCTCTAAGTTGTCAACCTTAAAAGCCTATCAGTAAAAGTTGTTGGGGTTAATTATTAATGAACTATTTGGTTCCCATAGGTCCAGGAAATTATTAGCAGATAAAAGCTCCAGCTGAGTCATGTTGAGAGAGAGGCCTGTAAGACCAGATAGAGAATATCGGGTCTTGATGCAGCAAATGCTGCCTGCTGCTGAAAATCCTAATTTAGCCAGTGAGTGACTACATGTTGTAAGAATTTTTGTCTTATTCATAGTGGCTGGACATTACTATAGTCATCACCTTTTCTCCTTCCTGCCTTCTTGTAGAGTGTCTTTTACTTTTCATAAATTAGGACAGGGATGCTGACTCATAAGAAGTGATCTGGTAGCTATATTTTCCTCGCAGAACCTTGAGCTACACTTTCCTAACACGGTTTCATGCACTTTGCTGCAGAAGATTTTGCAACAACTCATTTCCTACTCCTGGTTTAAAAGGAATCCCACATAAGGTTTTAACAGCAGTGCTTTCAAACAGATCATGTATTTGCAAAGTCAGTATCAATTCTAAATGTCAAAGGTGTTATGGAGGGTTTGGTTCCAACAATTTCATCACATCTCTGATTCTTTTTAATAATTGTTTGTTTACTAATCTTTTTAGCATTCAGAATTGCACTTTTGATATGGAAACTGACAGTCTCATTCACTGGTATCTTACAAAGCAGCCAGTGTGGACTGGTTTGGCCCAGTCAGAGAGCAGCATGAGATTGCTGTGAATTACAGAAGACGTTTCTGCTGTTCAATATGTAACAGGAGAAGCTCAGCATTGCATAATGATTCTCGAGTGGCTGTGCAGACGGTTGCAGCCATGCTGTAAACTGCAGACTGTGATATTTTGGCAGTGTCTAATGTGTATTTTCTTGTTTGTTCAATTGAGTGCTGTCAACAAATACCTCCTTTTAATTTTGCAGACTGAGGACCCTGCGATGGAGCGGCCGTACACATTTAAAGACTTCCTTTTGCGGCCAAGGAGGTGAGATTTGCTAGGTGTAATGAAAATTATTTGACAAATAATCTGTCAAAATAGATAAAATAAAGTGATTTCTTTGATGGAATTGTGTCAAGTTGGACAGTGACAGGTTTTTGCCCAGTAATCATGGTTTGTAGCACTATGTAGACAGCTCATATTAGCAGTAAGCATTAGCAGTAAGTTCATGTGAGTGTCATTTAACACTGAAGATGAAATACCATCTGGGACTAATAGGCAGTTTGGAAACACTTGAACATTTCAAAGCATTTTGAGCAGATGTTATCCTTCTAGTCACAAGTCCAGGGTGAAGGGTTACCTGCGTCTGAAGATGGCCTATCTGCCCAAACAAGGAGGACACGAGGAGGAGGCTGGAGAGATGAGGGAGGAGGCTGAGGTAAGATCTTGGCCACTATTGTTGTTGAGTTGGTTTAAACCGCTGACTGAGCATTACCTAAGCCATTCTTTTGACTGTGTTTTTCATAATAACACGAAGCCAAACCAGACTCTAGTTTTATGCTTTCCTTCCACACAAAGACAACACAGTTCTAAGCTTCTAGACGAAAGTAAATGTCCCACTTTGGTCCAATAGAAATGTGAGAGCAGTCTTTACTAGGAGTGAGTGAACAAAGGATGGCTCTTCTTTCGATTCTTTTCTCTGAGAATTCATGAGGCATCTTGCTGCCAGAATCTGGTAAAAGTCTTTTCCAGGTCAAAGTCTGGAAAAACCATTTACAATGTGGCCTGCTATTTGGAGAAATAGGAGCTCCTCTTTTATTTTAACGTGTGTTCAAGTGTGGAGTTTGTGTGGAATGTAAAAGGGGACACGGTTAAGTGTTATACATTTTAAAGCAGTGAAACGCTACTCAGATAAGATGACATCTAGCAGCGTCCCTTCACTACAGGTTCAGTTTGACCCCCACTGTCTTTATTTTGGTCTCCTTCTCCACATACCTATCCTTAAAGAGGGTAAAATGTGTCCTCCTTGGCAGTGATATTGATGTCTAAACATTAGCTCAGTTGTTCTCAAACGTACCAGCCTGCTGGCAGCTTGTCAGGCATTCATAAGTGACAGTAATGTTAACTGAAACATTTCAAAACACAACACAACAGTAAGAAATAATATAACCAGCCACCTCTTTAATGTGTTTCCTTAGTTTAATCGCCTCTTACATTAGATCCAGTTGCTGATGTTCATGTGTGTCTGATAATCGGCTCACTGGGATGTCTGACCATGTGATCTTCGGCCTTAGCTACCAGTCAGTTAGTAACACTATCTTATGTCAAAAATCTTGACACTGTGTTTCAGGGCTGGGATGAGTCTGCGGACTCAGGCTCCCAGCGACCCCAGCAACTGCTGCCCCCTTTGCCTCCAGGCTGGGAAGAAAAGGTGGACAACCTGGGACGCACCTACTACGTCAACCACAACAACCGCAGTACACAGTGGAAACGGCCCTCCAACATGTATGTCTGACCTCTTGGGGTTTTGGTAGTTCTGCACAATAGAAATGTAGGGATGTTAATGATTTATCATTAATCCAGTAATAGCCATTAATAATTTAACCAATTAAAATATAATAACCAATATGGCAGAAAATGAGGGACATGCATGTCAGATAATGTATTGTAGATTAGCTATAGCCTCTTACTGTTCAGTATTGTAGAGACTCGAGAAGGCGGTTATTGGACTACCGACAGTTCCACGTCGGCAAACAGAGAGCATTGTGGGAGTTTAGCTATTGCAGTGCCATAATGATAAAGTGTTCTGTGATGCCTAATGCTGACTCATCATCGCTCACAACTTGTCGGGCGCTCTAATGCCTAAGCCATTAGAGCGCCCAGTGTCGTGTCACATAAGTGGTTGGCATTGCTTTTGCCATGTGCATCCAAAGTAGTTATATCAGCACACAAAGTGATGCCCACCGTGTTCATTTTCTGTTATTGTTTTAACCAGTATTGACTGTATGGTAACTATGAAGCAATAGATACCAACCTGTTAACTTAACAAAACAAAACAAAACACAGAGGGTAGGAGGAGTAGCTGGCTTTTCCAAAGGTAACAAATTCTGCCCAACATCACTACTAAAAGTCACTGATTACCAGCTGATATTTCTTATGTTACTCTTACACTTGGACAAATTTTTTATGGATTGAAAAAATATAACATTATTTATGCAAAGCTAAGCTAATCACCTTCTGTCTTAGCTTTGTATTTAGGAGCCAAATAAAATAAAGTTCTCAATCTTCTCTTTAACAATAATTAAGTATATTTCCCAACATTTCCTTTCTAGAAAATACACAGCTGAAATGAAACAATGGCTTAATAGACACAGAAGGAACAGATATGTCATTTTTCAGAATAAGCCTGTTCAAATCAAACTGATTGGTGATGGACTTCAACTTTATTTAGCCTTATCTTACATTTTTAATGCTATTAGTTTTCAGCCCTAGTTACTAATTTAATTCTTTCTCAGGAGCCTTCTCTTAGCTACTGAGTGGATTCTGATTTTCATTTATATGTGATGTATAACTTCTAATATTGCCTTTTCTTTCTCAGGGATGTGATTTCAGAGACTGAGAGTGACAATCAACAGCGGCAAATCCATCAGGAAGCACACCGTGTTTTCCGTTCGAGGCGCCACATTAGTGAAGACCTTGAGAATGAGCACCTGGAGCCCAGAGACATGGACAATGTGAGAGATCAGACCATAGACATGCATACATTGTAAAGACACACTGAGCCACAGTTGTTCCAAGCGATAAAATCACAAAAACATCATTGCTGCGTCATGATTGTATCTCCTTGTTGTCCCTGTAGTCCTGGGAGCTCATCACAGAAGAGGATCCTAACGACAGCTTGGCCCAGTCACTGCCCGGTCCCTCCTCCATCTTGACCCCCCAGCACCCACCAACACCGGTCACCCAGGAGTTCTCGGAAGATTTAAATCTGAGGCTGTCTCTCACTCCCGATACTAATGGCGAAGTTCCAGGGCCCAGCTCCGCTCTGGTGAGACTAAAACACTGTAATTTGCTGTAGTCAAAACCTCAACCACTCCAGATTTAAATGAATTAATGGATTAAATGTAGACAGTCAAACAGATTTCCAGGCCGGTACTTTTTTTAAAGCATTAGAGTGACATGCAGTGCTAACGATAAAATTTTTACTCCCTTCCCTCCTTACTTTGAACAGAGCCAGCTGTCAAACAGACTCCGTTCCTCAAGTATGACAGATGGCGTCAGTGATCAGGCCCAGGCTCCTCCTCTTACGGTACATATTTCTGAACCCTTAATATTTCTCCTGCTTGTTCACTTTCTTCTTTTAATTCCTCACTTTCCTTGTTACATAAACAGGTTGGTATTGTTGTGTCATTTACCTCCTCTCTGTTTGCATGTCTCAGTGCTGTGGTTGTACCACATATGAATCACCTTCTTTGCTCCTCGTTGCATTTAAAATTTCCACCTGATCATACTAAGCAGATGTCGCTACCTACTCACCCGATCTTCCTTCTCTCCTTCAATTTTACCGCTTATTCTACTTACTATGCTTTTTGTCTCTGTAGGATCACCACACCTCCTCCTCCTCCTCCTCTCTCATTACTGCTCTCTGCTCTTTGTGAGTCACTTGCTACTATGTTTGGTGTATCGTAGAAATGTTGGCTTTACAGCTGTGTGCCATCAGAATAACTATACCCGCAGGAGCCCTTGATAGGCATGTAAGTTTAAGGACGGCACCAGATCAGTTCAGGCGTTCCCCATAGAGTCCTGAGTCACACCGTCATTAGAGACTCAGCTCAACAAACTGTCACAAGACCTGAATCAGATGTTTGTCACACAGCTGAGTCACCGCAGCAAGCTTTGGAATTGTCAACCCAAGGAAAAGTACAAGTGCTGATGTCAGTCTTTCCCCTTGAATGATAAGTTTCTCTGGACGATAGTTAAGAAGCTGTCTGAGGGGATATTAAAACTGAATTTGTTTGTTTTCTGTACTTGGTTTAATAAGTACCCCTGGGTGTAGTGAGCAATTAAGTATTTAAAATAGGAAGACACATTCCTCAGGAAAAAAACAGTTTTCTCTGATTGTATTTTTGCAGGGACCTATACATACATAGATGTAAATATACATATATATACATACATACACATATATGTGTGTGTGCGTGTATGTATGTATGTATAGCAACAAACTTGGTTACAGCCAAACAATTTCTTAATGATATTACATGTGCGTCTAGATGGATTGGTACTATTTGTACTTGCCAATAATTTTAAGATTGTCTCTTGGATAAAAATAGCCATGGCTCATAATTAAAAGTTAGTGACAGTACGTTATTCCTGATCACTGCTAAGATACCATGAATGCAACTCAGCTCATCCAGTGGATTTACATACACACCCACCCTCTGTAATACTGTTAGGCTTTTAATGTGAAAAATATATCTACAGTTAATGTTGAGTTTTAGTAATGGTAGATTAAGATCGGTCACCCTAAACAGAAATGTGGGAAAACTGGAATTCACTGGTGGGTGAGAGTATTTCTGTTAAAAACTGAAACTCAGTAGAAACGCGAGTACTTTTTTTTTTTTGGCTATACTGAAAGAAGTGCATCCAGTATGGAGACGACAAGTAATTCATCTATCTTAATGTCTTTTTCTCTGTCTTTATTTGTAACTCAGGCATTATGTGATTATCCGATTACAGTATTTTATTTGGAAATAAATGGTGACCTTCATAGTAGGCTGAGAGGTGGCTGTAGATTTCAGATAAGTTAAATGCAGATCTGAGCGTATGTGTTGAGATGTATTTTTGTTTTCTTTTAAGTTTGACATTAGAAATAACAGTTAAGGTCATTCCTTACTGCAGTTCTAAAGCTGGGTGCTGCTTCAGCTGCAACGTGCATGTCAGGTCACTCACTGTTTTCCAGGTTATGTAATTTCAAATAAGCATGCCAACACCCAGAACATGTTTTTTGGGGGAAAACAAACTGTCGGCTGAGCTGTACTGATATTGTCGTCTTACTCGTGGCACATCTTGCTTGGATGAAAAGACAGTTTCTTTTTCAGTTTTTCCGCATTTAATCATTTTCTTAAAGTTGACATTTGAGATTTAAACTCCTTTTGTGAACTTCAGTAAATCACTTCACTGCTCTGACATCTTTTGGTCATAACTGTTTTCTCTGACTGGTTTTCTGCAGCCTCAACATAATTTCCAACTTGGGGTGAAATTATAGATGGTGCACTGGCTAGGGATTAAATTTACAGTTCAGGGAAAAGAATCTCCCTTCCAACAGGAAAATGCCAGCATGATAGCGCCTGTGACTCAGACTGCCTTGGTTTTTTTCTTTCTGTCTTAATATTAAAGTTGATTTATTTTCCAGTTTACTATCCAAAAGTTACCAACAGCACAGTGCTCAAGTTGTTTTTAAATCTGCCTCTTGTGTAATCAAATCATCCAATCACAACAGCAGTTTCCCCCCCACTCTATCCGTGTGCTTCATTTGGTGTCTCTTTTTTTTAAATTCACAGCCACTACACTTTTCCACCCTGGCCCATAATCACAAAAATCTCCTCTTTCTGCCACTCCTCGCCTCCTTTGAGAATGAATGCCCCACTTTGTCCATTCAGTTTTTCCTCACTCGGCCTTCACTACTGCCCCTTTACTTCCACCCTGGCATTGAAAACATAACATACTGTGAACTAAAGACCATCTTCCCCTGTTGTCTACCACCAGCAGAGGTCCCAGACCAGAAGAACAAGAGCTCAAACAGTCTCAGGTGGTGAGGAGCCTATGGTAATATCACAGTTTATGTACAGTATAAACCCTATCAGTCACACAACTCTTAGTTCCCAGACACCATGTAGGGTGGGCTTCATGTCATCTGACTAGATTTGTGAATAGCTCTCACAAAAACGTGTACAAGCCACATGAGGGCTTTTAGTCATTTCTACTTCCTGTATGTGCTGTTACATATCCATTAAGTAGGATTTGTTCCTATTCAGTAAAGCACCATAAGAAACATATGCATATATTTACACATTTCTTTGACACAGAATACATAAAAGATATTTCAGCAAAGTGTTTTTTTCTGAAATCAAAAGCAGAAGCTTTTAAAAATGCCCATTAACGTGTACATACTTTCTCACAGGTGACTGATTTGTTTTGCAAAGTGATCAGTGCCAGTTGAAAGCTGATCATACTGTACACACCGAAATACATTTTCTTGTATTTAGTTTTCTAATAGCTGATATTGTGATGTGCTGAAGTGCTAGGTTAGAACAACAGTTATCTGTGTTATACAGTGTGTGTGTCTGTGTGTGTGTTGCCATTTGAATAAAAGACGCAACGTGGCAGTTAACAAGTAATGCCATCAATAACAATTAACAGTCTAAAAGGTGTCCATTGTTCAAGCATGCAGGCTTTGCACAGCGAAATCTAAAATATTAGCAGTTTATGCTGTGATCGTCTGGTTGACTATTACAGTAATGTTTATGCTACAAAGGGTTAATGGTTCACTCAGGAAAACAATAATGATCTACTACTTTTCCTCATGTGGTATTTATTTTAGTGCCGATCTGTGTTTCATTGTGTTTTGTGGGTGAAGGTTGAAACCCTATGCATATTAGACTTAACCCTCTGAACCACAGGCAGCTTCTACATGCTTTTTTCTTTGCTCCCGTCACATTTTCACTCACTGTGGGTTTTTTTTCACTGCAATATAAAAGTCCTGCATCTTTATGGAAACTATGTAACTATGGCAAGAATTAGAATTAAATAAAAATATCTTTTGTGCAGTATGAAACAGTTATGGACCATAAATCATAAAAAACAAGTTAAACTTATTTGATTACCTATTTACAAAAACTGACAAAACCTCCAGTCAACACGTTCAATGTAAGTGCCCACAAGTGTTACCAATATTGGAAGATTGATTCTAAATTACCTCTACTTACTATAGACATTTTACTACTTGGATTTTTAATTTGTTTGCATACTTGTCTTCTATCTGCTCTATGTAAACACAGCCTGCAGTTCAGTCGAGTCCCTGAATTTTTTGTCACAACAAATGGCTTTTTGGTTGGTCCAACATTTAGAATAAAGTGATTTTGATGAAATATCATGCTATTAGGCTTAGATTTGGTTAATTTTCCTGATGGAATCGAAAGAAACACATCATTAGTGCAAGGACTGTCAAACTGGTTTCACTGTTTCTGGCTCTGATAAATAGTGTAATTGATGTTAATTGTTTAAAAGGTAAAATGCCTTTTAAATCTACAGGCAGGCTTTGGGGTTCAGAGGGTTAAAAAGTATCTTTTGTCATATGTTGTTCCTTAAGTTTTTCCATACTGTGCAGCTAGAATGGGAAAAGATTGCCAAGCCTTTGTGTTGCTGCTAGACGATAAGAAAAAAAAAACATGTGGTATTTTGGAATAACTCTGGTTCTCAAGTGAACGTTATTGAAAACACACATTTCTATCGAGTTGTCTCTTTCCCTGCAGAATCATTTAAGAATATTAGAAGATTCCCTCCACGTGTCTTTAAGCACATTAGCCTGTACTGATTAGCTGTCTTTGCTTTGCTCTCTCTCTACACTTGGCCAGTCTCCCTCGGCGACTGCCTACACCTTGACCACCCCTGGCCTGCCCCCTGGATGGGAGGAGAGGAAGGACGCCAAGGGAAGAACTTATTACGTCAACCATAACAACCGCACCACTACTTGGACTAGGCCAATTGTGCAGGTACAGCAGGTCTGAAGGCTGGCTGTCGAGTTGGCCGGACTCTATGCATGGGACTGGACGTTACCTCGGCCCCTATCGTGGCCTTGGCCTGTGTGTCGGACCTCTACTTCCTCTATTCCCCCTTGTGTTTCTCCTCTGTGTAGCCGCAAAGAATGACGGAAAGAGACACGGCTTTGAAACTTCAAAGTCTCTTTTTCTGTCTTTCTCTCTGTCTAATTTCCTGCTCTGTCCAACTTTACTGTTCGTCTTCCTTCTCTTGTCCAGCGTTTTGTTTGGTATTAGGGTGAACTCTGTATTGGTCCCTCCTTTCTAAACTCTGGCATGGAACTGCAACCACCACTCTTCCTTCTCTTTCCCATTTCGCCCCTGTTTTTCCACTCGTCTTCCCCTGTCTTTCTGTCCGCAAATGAGGCAGCTCCACATAGTCTGAGCTTGCGGAGAGACTGCTACATGGGACTGGGTATATGTTTGATGCTCATGTATTTCCTCTTTAAAATCCACACTTTCATTTGTGCTTTTTTCCGAACGCCGCTTGCTGTTTTATACTTGTTCATCATCACATAGTCTCCTCATTCTTTGGTTCTCATCTGGTTTTGTTATTACTCAGAAGGACAGGACGCTGCCAACCGATTTACATAACAATGTCATAAATGTGGGTTTACCCATTGTGCTTGCCACTTAGCGTAGGGTTGAAAGTAGCGGAGTAACACTAACTTATTTCAAGTCTCTGTCCCTGTTTTCTAGTTGGACGTATAGTCTTAATAATTTTTTATTTTGTATTCAAAATGACAGAAATGATTGTTTTCTTAATGGGCCTAAATGACCCTTGCTTTTTAGGATTTTAGGAACTCATTTCCTCAGAGAAAAAGCTTGCTTCCAGACCATTCCGGTGCAGACAAGCATCTTTGACAGCATGGCTCATGATGAGATGACGTTTTGTGTTCGCAAACAGCATTGCTTGATTTATTCCCACCCCACTTAACCTCAGAAGTTGCTGTTCTCACTGACAGCTGACTGAAGACGGAGCCAGCACCTCAGGAGCAGCATCAGGAGGAGCATCGGCACTGACACCCGCATCCACCCCTTCCTCCTCTTCCAATGCCTCCAACAACCACCTCCATGAGCCCCAAGTCCGACGACCTCGTAGCCTCAGCTCCCCCACTGTCACCCTTTCCACCCCCTTGGAGGTGAGATTTAGCCCCCTGTACTATCCCGTTCCATCACATTTTTTTCCTATTTTTACCACCTGAGGACTGTCCTATTTCTTTTCCAATCTCCACCCTCCCACACTTTCTTTTCATGCTGGTCCAAGATGACCTGATCTTCACTTGTGTACATCAGTCTGTCCTTCCTTTTACTTCTTCAGCATCACACCGCCTGTCTATTAGCGCTCCCCTTTTCAGGTCAACTCCATCTTGATGCTGCTTCTGTCTCTTCTCGGCCTTGCCAAGCTTATTGAAATATAACTCTCATTGTTTAATCAGTCTTTTCTTCTCATCTCTTATTTTTATTTCTCCATTGATGATGATTTTCTTTCTTCATGCTGCTCTTTCTTTGTTCTCATCAATGAATAATAGCAGTAAAGGAGCAGCTATAAACAATGATTCTTCAATGATATCCCTTGCGCTTTACTGTAGCTTTGGTAATAGCGATCAGGAGGTTTTTGTGAACCTTATGCACTCTTGGAAGAGTCAATATTTCATTCTGTAGCATGGTGTCTTTTTAAGGAGGAACACTAACAGGATGAAGCTGGTGGTGGTAAATTACTAAGTTAATGCTGCATGAATAAATTTTTTACATTGATTGTGGGTCCCAAATGACTCCTATGATTCATTTTAAGAAACCTGAGGACACCCAAATCAATGACTTGAAACTAAATATCAATAAATCCAGAGGTCGTTGTAAGAAGACAATGGCATCCACTAAAGTAAATATAAATTATCTTATTAGATCTCGTGGTTATTTTAAGATTTAATTGTAAGGCATGACAAATTGTAAATAAGGCACATAAGAATTTTTGATGCCTATCCTGATTTGATACTCACTGCTCATTTTGAAGTTAGCCTTTCTTCCCTTCATAATTGCTGCATAACTGTTGTAGCTATTAATGAGATGCAAGCTTCCGCAGTCAATCCTTATGAAGGCTATAAGGATATCAGACAGTGGGCTTAAGCTGCTGCTGTCCCTTTGCTCTACTTGATTTGAGATCTTGTCTCATTTTTCAACGACAAAACCAAGAATGTACACATTTATTAACACTAACCTTTATGAACAAATAAGTAAGTGTCCAGGGCTAACTTTGAACACGTGTCATACTTGAAGTCTTGTATCCTCAGTTGTTCTACACTGAAATGCTTCTAGTCAGCAGAAATCGTAATGGAAGGTGTTTCAGTAGACTGATTTTATTGTGAAGCCTCTGCATGCACATTCCACATGTTTGACTCAGCTTATCTAGTGGGCAGATTAAATATTAGCATGGTTTTGCACTTTAATGACTTGATTGTACATGACCAGAAGTGGTTCATACCGTAAACAAAGCTGAAAGAAGGGCTGTTTTTCTTTACAGGTTGACTTTTCCAGCCCTTTTCCGACAGTACACACTGGTACACAGTTTCCGTTAGATCCTTAACTGGCCATGTCCGCATGTCAAGGATAATTTAGAATTATAAGTAGTTATTCAAGTTACCAGCACAACTCACTCACATTGGAGACGCTCATGGATCCTGCTACTGTTTAATGCTGCAGGTATTTAATAAAGACTCCCAAAAACAGCTAAAGCAACAAACTTTACCTTAGCTGATTTAGTCAAAACCTAGATTGGTTTCTCCATATTCTGTACCATTCTGTCTACATCACAGTAACATTTTATTTTTATGATTCCGTGATGTTCATGGACCCATATTGGTGCCGAAATAACCACTTTACACAACTCAGAGTACATTGCTTGTGCATGCCTGTCTGTCAGGGCACTTCAGACTTGTGCCGTGCTGAAGGTGGCACAGAAATGTTGCTAGGTCTCACTTAGTAGGTCAGCTGTTGTGACTTTTACACGGTGCTCGTTCAGACATGAAGTCGAAACATTCAAATGCTTAGATGTTTTCAGATTAACTGAAAGGAGTGCATGTCTGAAAGGGAGATAATGTGATTCTTGCAGGACAGTGATGCTACAAACGTATGATGATCTGACAGAATGTGCCGCATTACTGTAGATTAAAGGGCCAAACAGTATATATGTAATCAAAATTAGCTCATCATTGAACTTCTGCAGCAGTAAAATGCAACACATACTTTTATTTTTGGTACTGTGAGTATGTTTTGCTGATGGTATTTGAATGCTTTTGCTTAAGTATTGGAAGCAGGTTGGTTCTCGGGCAGTGTTAATAATCAGACATAACAGGTGGTTAATGTGTTAGCCACATGATACTACAGGTAAAATATTGAAATGCAACCTTTTTAGGTCATGACATTATGCAAAATAACCTCTGGGGAAAATCACACGTCTGACATCTATCAAAGGTTGTCTGTTTAGTAATGAGTATGTGTGTTTCCATTTAGCAAAAGGGTTGCCTTTTGGTTTAGTAATTTGTCTTCTGAGCACATGTATCCTCAATGCAAAATAAATGTTATCTTAAACTTTATATAAGGCACTTTGGCCATTATGATACCACAAACTTGGCTAATTAAGTCCAAGACATTGTATCTTAAAATAGATGATCTCTTCGACCTTTTTGCTGCTTTTAATGGCTTCACTTGGTGTTGAAGATCCTTTTCTACTATCAAGAGAACAGACCTAAAGGGGCTTTAATTAAAGTGTGTGGGAGTGTGTGTGTGTGTGTGTGTGTTAACAAGGCGTTGTGAAAGTATAAGGAAGTGAAATACTCGCAGCTGAATGTTGTAATTACAACTTCCAGGGGAGGTGGGAGGTCTGTGATTAATTAATGCAGTCTTTTGTCTTGTTAAAAATCCGATCAGCCCGTGATAATTACTGCTAAAATAATAATGTGATGCAGGAACACTCATTTGTCTGGACGTCTTTAGTCTGTTTAACGCTGCCTTAGAAGTTTTAAATACCAGAGATGCTAATACTCCTGTATGTGAATAGTTTATATAGAGATTTATCTGTCACCAGAAATAGAAGAACAGTGTGCTCTGGTAGTTGAAAGGAAACGATTTAAGGTCTTTCTTCGACTTTACTATCATTCAGGAAACCAGGAGGAAGTGGAAATGACAAAAAAGCAGCTATTGTAGCTTTCAGGCTCAGGAACGTTATCCAGGAGATCAGCTGAAGCTGACATCTGTGGCATTTCTTGACATTTTCATCGACAGGTTGATGGAGTGTGGGTGTTGATTAGCTCCCTTCGTCTTTACATGGGAATCAAAAATTAACCTGGCTTTCTCAGTTATGACATTGCGAGGACGATGGTGGTGATAACACTTTATGTGAGTGTGAAAGTGTTAGATGGTGATGGATGATGGTGATGAGATTTATAATGTTATTCAGTTTTTTTTTAACAGAAAATGAAAGGAACTCTTGGAAGACTGTGTTCCTTCTTCGTTATTGTCTGTTGTTTGTGATTGTGTGTTTTAAAGGATCGTTGGTGTTTTTTATCACACTGTCAGTCGTCCATATTTAGTTCTAATGTCAATTTTTATGGTGTCTACTCATTCTCTCCTTGTAGTTGAATGTAACAGATAATATTGTGTTTGTTTATTTTTATTTTTCCATCTTGTTTCCAGGGAGCCAACAACATCCAGGTACGGAGGGCTGTTAAAGACACACTCTCCAATCCACAGTCTCCCCAGCCATCCCCTTACAGCTCACCAAAATCACAACACAAGACCCAGCAGAGCTTCCTGCCCCCAGGCTGGGAGATGAGAATAGCCCCAAATGGACGGCCTTTCTTCATCGACCACAACAGTAGAGCCACCACCTGGGTGAGCTAGCAAACTGTGCTAACAGACCGGTCATTAAATGTTGCTTTAAATGGAATGATTTTCTAAAAATATGAATGAAGTAAAACACTTTATTTGGTTTCTGTATTTGATTATAAGCATTATTTGACATTTTGACTAAGCCAATATTAACATATCTTGAGCAGTGGTTAGTGTTGGCCTTACAGAATCTTTTACTGACATCTGGTGGTGTGAAAGTCAATTTCACTCACTTCAGACAAAATGAATTTGGGGAAGTTAGGTTGTGTTCAGGGTTGCCACAGGTCCTTTGGTTTTACAGGGGTTTTCCAGTCCTGACAAATATGCTAAAAATTAATTGAGTTGTCCTGGTAAGTAATTTTAACATCTTTGTCTTTTGCTGGACGCAAACCGTGACATCTCCACGACAGCTGGCAGCTGAAATTCTGTTCAGGGACCAGATGAGGTTTAAACAGTCGGTTGAGTGTTTACATCCTCAAACACTGTGAACGTCCCACAAAGCTGTGGGATTTTGAATGCACTCTGAATCATGTTAGTGAAAGCAGCATATGCTTCCTGATTTAAAAAAAAACATCTGTTGGATGAAATCACTATTGAAATGTAATCAGTCAACCAAGAAGTGTAGGCGAACTGATCTGTCAAATGCTGAAATGAGTATCTGCTGGTTGGTAATGAGCTATACTTTAAAACACAATAATAATTTAACGCTCCGCCACTTTGAGGATTATTGAGTTAACAACTGTCATTAATGTTAGCTGTGAGTTTGTAATGTTAGGTTAGGTTGGTTAGATAGCTTACATTATGTATTTATGGATAGGGTGGATATACTTGGAAGACTTTTTCCCTGCAAATGAGTCATATTGGTAATATTTAATTGTTTAATTGGAGTTTAGTAAGTCAGTACTGTTAGTGTGTGTTAGCAAGAGCAGCTTTTTGTATTTTCAAATAGATCCATATTTCATAATAGTTATTGTGGCGTAATCTCAAAATCCATCATTTGTAAAAAAAAAATAAATAAAAGAATGGGATTCACAATGTTGCAATATGTAGGGGACCTTGTATATTGATGAGCTGCTGTGCTGTCCCTTAACAAGAAAAAAAGCTCTCAATTTTCAGTTTTGTCTTTGTTTGTTGTTTGTTTTCTGCTTCTTAATTCTTCTCTGTCTTCTGCTGTCGACGTCTAGGAGGATCCCAGATTGAAATATCCAGTCCATATGAGGAATAAGAACTCAATGGAGCCCGGTGACCTCGGTCCTCTTCCTGTAAGTACAGTCACAATTAGACCACCTGCATATTTAACCTTTGGCCCACAAAGCACACTTATCGTGACCTCATGAATCACAATAACTGCTTAGCTTTGTTCACTCACCATTGTCACTATATATTCTGTTTCTTGCGTGTATAAAAAGTCAATGTATGTGGATTGCTGTGACTACGTTTAATCTGTGTCATTAGCTAAAATATGAATACGAAACAGGAATTATTGATCTTGCCGCACCATGAGTGACTTTTCATGTTGTGTTTACAGGTCGGTTTAGTTAGTTTGACTCAGTGCCACGTTAATGTTTGGATTTAGATATGTGAATGACTTTTTCTTTAAAGGATAAGATCATGTGTTCATACTGTATTAGAGATTTCTTTTTTTATTTGACCAGTTAAAGAAGAAGGGGCTGGGGCAATTAGAAATCAGAGTCTGGGGTCTGTGATAATCCTTAACTAGGAGGTGAAAGACTGAGTCAGTTAAGTCCCAACAAGTGGGCCAAACAGGTCGATGTTTAATAATCAAAGCTTTATGGGTTTGTACATCTCACAGGCTTGTGTGGTGTGTGTGCATGTGTGTGTGTTCTCTCTCTCCCTCTTTCTCTTTTCTCTCCGTTCTGGTGGATCTAATGTATGCTACTTCTTCTACACCTGGCCATGTCTGTTTGGCAGAACCTACCAGAGGAGGTTGGTTGGTGCCTCCCTCCCTCTGCCTGCCTACCTACCTGTCTGGTCCAGTCTGGTCTGGTCAAATGCCTGCAGACAGCCTTGCGTTTTCTTTTTTTAAATTTATTTTTTATCCTCTCTCCTTCTATCTTTTCTCTTTCTCTCTCATGACCGGCATGGATGGACTGTACCTCTCCCTTCCTTTCAGTATAACAGTATTTTACCCCACTTCCTCTCTCTGTGTGCGTCCTCCCCACACCACCACCACCCCTTCTGTTAACAATTAACATTTGGAGCTCCCCACCATTCTCCTGGGATTCTTCAGACTGTTCATGTCTGTGTACCTGTGCCAGCGCCTGAGGCACAGTTAGTTGAGTTGGGAAAGTGTACCAAGGCAAGATGCCCCAGGCATTTCTTAGAGAGAGAAGGAGAATGAACAAGAAGGACCGATGGAGGAAATGGGGTGAATAAAGGGCAGAAGGGGGGGTTGAAACTTGGGAGGGAGGGGGGCTTGCAAAGAAACAAAAGGAACTGTATGTCAGAGGAAGGAATTGGCTGTATGCTGCATGTGTTATCAGCTTTCCAGTCTGGTCTCCACTCATGCAGCAGCAGCATACTTAGAAACACATATACTGTACTTTTTGTAGCAACACCCTGTTTTGACAGATTGTCAGACTCTGTCCCTTTCCCCACCCCTTTACTCTCAATCTACTGCAATTGTTTTAATTGCTTGATTGCTGGTGCCGTACGAGTGTGTGTGGCCTGTGACACTGTACTGAGTGCTCACCGTGTCAGTGGTGGTATACTGGTTTGAACTAGTAGTGGTGATTAACCTTCATGTTGTGTTCGTATCCCTGCCTTGCTGCTGTGTCAGACCTGACTCAAATAGGACATAAAATCCTTTCATTTCCTTTGTGGTGTTTGATTGAGCTTGCCTCGCCTGCACTACTGGGATGTCAGTGTTTGGACCATTTAATGGTCAGTCAAGTTCAATTAAATGGAAATTTCAAAAAAGGAAAAAATAAATGGATGGATTTAAATTACTATTTGAGCACGGCCTGTTTGATGGTGCTGTTTCATCGTTTTCTTACCCTTCTTGTCTTTTGCTTCTTTTCCAGCCTGGATGGGAAGAAAGAGTTCACACAGATGGACGCACCTTCTACATCGACCACAGTAAGATGACTTTCTGTCACTTCTGTGCTTGTATTTAGTCATATGTTGCATATTCCTTATCTGCTTCTTGTCTTTGTAGCATCCAAGTTACTTTTTGTGTAGCAGATTTTTTTATACACTATACATGCAAATCAATGTAATCAACCTGAAACGATTTTACTACCTTTCTCTTTATGGAGGTATACTGATTGTCATCTTGGTAAATGGATTTGTTGATTAATTGTTAATAAAGGCTTTTTACAAGATTAACTGTACATCCAGGCTCTATACACAGTGAAATGTGCGTCTTACATTCCCCAGAATAACCACAGTGTCCACAGACATCTTGAGAATACTTGTTTAATGTGACTTTTGTCCAACTTTAAGAGTCTAAAATGATCTTCCACTGTGTGTATTTCATCCAGATACAAAGAACACGCAGTGGGAGGACCCACGTCTACAGAGTCCAGCTATCACAGGACCCGTGAGTACTTTCCTCTTACTGCCCCACTTGATCAGAGAGTCTACAGCAGTATTGCCACTTTTGACATTGTGTTTCTATCAGTCACACACTATTATCAGCCTCGGAGTTTCTGCACTACAGAGATAAATCACTTTGTCACTGTTGTTGTCGCTAACATGCTAACACCTATGTGGCATTCTGTGTCAGGGTTCAGATATTGTTCTCCCTCACTGCCAGCTCATGTTACACACTATATGGCTTTCTGTGCTTTAGTTAGTAATGGTAATGCTTACATCAGAAGTGGGATAAGTTCATTGGTCTATTTTTGACTACGTCTTGACTCCTGTGTGTTGTTTGTGCAGGCTGTTCCCTATTCCAGAGAGTTCAAGCAGAAATATGACTACTTCAGGAAGAAATTAAAGAAACCGGTAAGAACTGATTTGTGTCCTGCTTTTCTGGTTTCTTGCTGGTGCACTTTTGCATAATGATGCCAAAGACAAATGTGGTCCAAACCTCATGACTTCCCCCTGAAGGAGAAGGCAATTTTATTTGCTTCTATTTTGATATTGCCTGATTGCATACTTATACAACTTTCTTCACGCTGTTTCAGCACTGTGTGACTGAGTTTAGTATCCTTGTTGCATATTAAATATTCATTGCAAACATTTCACATTTATTTGCAATTAACACTTGCAGTTGCAGTAGGTGCAGAACACCAAGTTACTGTCCCAGGTGTTGTTTTTTACTGTTAGGTGAACTGTAAAAACAGAAACTGGTATTAATTTGCACTGTTTTTGGCTTCGACAAACAGCATTTATTTTTAAATATCTTATTACCAGCATGTCAGTAAAAAAAAGGATATAAACAAGTTTCGGACATTTTCAAACAGTGTTGTTTCTAAACTTTGGAGTGATTCTTTTGTAGGACCACTTGTTTCACAGCTGTTGTGCTTCTCGGTCGTCTTTAATAAGCCAAAATCTTTTAGCTATTTTGTCTTTGTAACAGGGTCACTCTGAAATACCGTTGCTCTTCAACTGTATTTGCCACAGTAATATTTTTTATTTACAGAAAAACAGTTGTTTCAAGCTTTTCCTTGTAAACTTTTCTAGGCTGACATCCCCAACCGGTTTGAGATGAAGCTACACAGGAACAACATCTTTGAAGAGTCGTACCGTCGAATCATGTCCCTGAAGAGGCCAGATGTTCTGAAGGCACGGCTATGGATTGAGTTTGAATCAGAGAAAGGATTGGACTACGGTGGTGTGGCCAGAGAGTGGTTCTTCCTCTTATCTAAGGAGATGTTCAATCCTTACTACGGCCTGTTTGAGTACTCTGCCACGTAAGTCTCTGCTTGTTTGTGTGCTTTCTCTCAGTTTACAGAGCTGCATCTCACTGTAGAGAAACTTCAGACAGGAAATGAAGCAGCACTACAAGGACATGATGTTAACTAAACCAAAGCATGGAAACGTTTTCCACAAAGGCCAATGCGGGGCAGTGCTGTCGTGTTGATTACCCGTGAGACTTGTGAAAGTTTCCTTTTACTTTGATTAACTTTTCCTCTTATTCAAAAAGCCATCCTGAAACAAGCATTTCCCACAAACGGTACAAGTCAAGATAATAGAAAGTGTCATATGTTTTGTTCCCTTTCTTGGCACCATCGTCTCGATCGTCATCGAGTTCTCTTGAAAGGGCAAAGGTACCAGAAGTAAATAAATAGTGCTGTTGAAGAGCCAAACAAATTGAAAAGTGAACTCGTTAAAAATTAAGAGAATGGTTAAAAGTCAAACTAATAAAATTAACATCATTCTGATTATTCATTACAGAAACATTTGTTATTTAGTTTTAACACCATCAGCGGCTGCAGTTTAAAAACCGATGCTTAGCAGTCACCCTGAAGTTTTCTGTCACTACTTGTGTGTTTTTTTTTTGTTTGAGTGCATAAAAACACTCAAAAAAACTCTCAGAGATGTTACTCTTAACCGTGATTTTGAAATTACACAGCAGATTTAATTACAGCAACAATATAACAAGCTACAAACAGCATTTCTGTACTGAAGGACTTGGCTAGTTAAGGAGTTTTTCCCACTGTAGGGCGTCTGGTCAGAACACGGAGACTGGTCTTGAATTAATTAAACTTTACTATCGACATCAGGTACAAACCTGTCCATTTGTCTACCATAGGGAGATGGGGAAACATGTATGTATGTGGGAGTGTGTGCGGTTTAAAACAAAAGAGGAATTCTCAACAACAAATGCAGATAGTAGTTCATTCAACCTTTATTTGAACTTGGAAATATAAAGGCCTCATTTTCCATTTAGAAAATGCAGAGGTTGTTATATTATTTTTCAACAATATTGTGCTGGTTTTGTAGCTACCATATGAGGAATTTCATACATAAATTAGAACAAGCCTCTGAAGCCAGAGCTACCACATAACATAAAGGCAGTAAGTAACTAACTTAACACAAACTAATGTCTTAACTCCAACATAACCACTTGACAGGATCTGTAATAGAAGTAGCAGTCTGTCCGCAACAGTCTGCTTACTTTGTCTAGGGCTGCACAATATTGAAAAACACCAACATTGCGTTATTTTGTTCTTTTGCAAGATATATTGCAATATGAACCAGTTTAGTAAACACTCACGAGTATAACTGACCAAGTGCAAGATGCAGTCCATTGCAAAAGCAGTACAGCAGGTTGTTTTTACCTGGAATGACTGTCTTTCCTCTATTCCTGTATCTGTCCAGGGATAACTACACACTCCAGATCAATCCCAACTCTGGCCTGTGCAATGAGGATCACCTCTCCTACTTCAAGTTCATCGGGCGGGTTGCAGGAATGGCTGTGTTTCATGGGAAACTACTGGATGGTAAGCTGTGTGATTCTGGAGGCTGTCGTTGATATTCTAAATGTATCTTGATATTGCCATGTGTAAAAACTGAGTGACATTTTTTAGCTTTATTTTTTACACATACAAGTCATTGAGTTTAACACTGATGTCTTCTATTGTACTTTCTCAGGATTTTTCATTCGGCCGTTCTACAAGATGATGCTGGGAAAACAGATCTCTCTTAAAGACATGGAGTCTGTGGTAAGATCTCACTCCTACTAAATTATGAATTGGTTTTTTAAAAATTCTGCTTCTCTGAGCCACTAGGCCTGCTGCTATGAAATAGATGGAGGGATGTATTAGGTGAACAAGGTGCTTTGCTGATTAATTACAGTCAGCACTTACCAGAGGCTCCATTGCTGACATTAGAATAGTTCTGCATTCATGAAACTTCAACAAAGCCAAGAATGAAACCCTTAAAACTCACAAATGGTAGAATAATGAATAACCTAATATTCTTTGTGTCCCCTGCAGGACAGCGAATACTACAATTCTCTGAAGTGGATTCTAGAGAACGATCCCACTGAGCTGGACCTGAGGTTTTGTATTGACGAGGACAACTTTGGACAGGTGAGCAGGCCTCCAGTCAGTCACTTTCAATCAATTAAAACACAAATTTCAAGTGCATTAAGGTAATATGAACAGGTACCAGCAGTATCGTAATCATTATTTTAATTGTGCTTTTTTAAATTGTTCAGACGTACCAGGTCGACCTGAAGCCCAGCGGCTCAGACATGGTGGTCACCAATGAGAACAAGAAGGAATACATAGAGTAAGTAGTTCATCCTCTGAGTTTATGGATAAGATTTTCACGATTATCATCAGACATTAGGCTAAAAATATGAAGAAATTTGTAATTTTTAATACTTAAGTCTCAATAATCTTCCTTCTGTCAGCCTGGTCATCCAGTGGAGGTTTGTGAATCGGGTCCAGAAGCAGATGAACGCCTTCTTGGAGGTTTGTATGTTCAGTAATGCAGCTTCCACTTGGGGGCAATGTGACCACAGACTTTGAACCATTAGTATCGGAGTTACATTCAACCTCTCTGATCATGCTTTCAAAATCTACTGACATCTTGAATATTTAATGAATTGTCTTATTTTTATGCTTCTTTCATGGTAATTATGTTCTAATAATTTCTTTTGTTTTATTTTCAGGGCTTCACTGAGCTCATTCTTATAGATCTGATCAAGATCTTTGATGAAAACGAGCTGGAGGTACGGATACCTTGCTATCGCAGCTGAAACATTCACAGACAGTTTCAAGCCTGGTGACTGAAATTAAATAAAATCCTTAATCCATGTCTGGGAACTTGAGCCTCAGTTAATTAGTAAATAGCAAAATTCATCTGCAGCAGTTTTTAATTTATTTTTTAAGCAAAATAAAGAGAACAAATAGTGTTTTTAGCCTTTCAAATGAGAATATTTGGTCTTTTTCTTAAGCTTCTATGATAGTAAATTAAATATCAGTGTTTTCACTGTTATAGACAAATTGATTAATCAAAACTTGACTTAAATGAAAACAGTTGTTAGTTACAGCATTACTAAGAGCTGTCACTTAAATATTTTGGTGTTTATTATA
The DNA here is from genome assembly GCA_024666655.1 of Dascyllus trimaculatus. Lineage (NCBI taxonomy): Eukaryota > Metazoa > Chordata > Actinopteri > Pomacentridae > Dascyllus > Dascyllus trimaculatus. The sequence goes on along the minus strand of CM045460.1, from coordinate 12,563,837 downwards.
TAAGGTGGTGTCTGAAATGAAAAGTGACTGTAAAAACTTTCTTTCTGTCTCTGTGTAGCTGCTCATGTGTGGTCTGGGTGACGTCGATGTCAATGACTGGAGACAACACACTGTTTACAAGAACGGCTACTGTCCCAACCATCCCGTTATCCAGTGGTTCTGGAAGGTACGTGAGGATATTTCATTAAATGATGAAAAAAAAAAACTGGTTCCAGTCCTCTTTCCCTCCATCTGGCCTGCCACAGGTTTGGCCTCGCTTTTGAAGATCAAAGTCTGTTTGGAAGAACAAGCTTGTTTGCTCTGATGAAAGAGCCTAAAGTAGTACCTGCCCCCTGGTTATCATCTGTCTTGACTTGAGCGTTAACACACTCACACACATCAAATACACTCAGACAGCAAACACATGCACATTCCCTAATCTGTACACACTTACACACACAGACAACAGTGTCATGTCATTTGATTAAGTGAATTGGCTCAAATGGCTACTGTTCGAATTTGCACTGTCATCGGCTTTTACACGTTTTTGTACTTTTGCTCGTCTGTGAGGAAACTCATTGGCATAATTCATTGTCAAGCCACTTACCCAAACCTTAACCATCATACTAATCCCAGACCCTACCTTCATTTAAATCTAATGCTCCCTTTAACCCTAAAGCCTGAAATGTCCCAAGGTCGAAAACTTTGTCCTCACAAATACACAGCAGTGAAATTGCAAAAGCTTTCTTGCTCTGAATAATTTCTGTGTCGAAGTTTCATAATCATTCTTAATAAGTTTTTCAGGGAATTGATTTAATATAATAATAGAGTAAATCACATAAACTAATTGTATTTTAGAGATTTGACCTTTGCTCTTTGGTTAGGTTGTCCTGTTGATGGATGCTGAGAAGAGAATTCGACTCCTCCAGTTCGTTACAGGAACATCACGAGTGCCCATGAACGGCTTTGCTGAGCTTTATGGTACGTGTCCTCAGCAGACAGTTGATTCCTACCAGCAGCATTGGTATCAGTTTGGCCTGAACTTGATGTAACAGTGACACAAAAACAGTTGCCCAAGAAAAAAATGAGTCAACAGTGTTGCTGTTCCAGGAATTGAATTAAAGTCATTGTCCACATCCAGGAAGATTTTGAGACTACAAAGCAACCTTGTGAGAATAAAGAAATCTTTTCTGTGTCTCCTGTAGAATTACACCTGAGGCTTTAAATGATTCCAAGTGAAAACAAAATATATATGTATGAAATTCTAAATGGACTCTCCTTTACTCATGATCACAAGCAGTGACCGTATCTATTGAACTGAACTCTTATACAAGCATGTCTACGTCATCTCAACAGTGGTGTATTAATCAGTGTTCTTTCCTTTGTGCCAGGTTCTAATGGTCCTCAGCTGTTCACGATTGAGCAGTGGGGAACGCCAGATAAGTTACCAAGAGCTCACACATGGTATGTCGCTACTGCACATTCACACACAGAACTAGGCTGATTGATATGCTAGCCACTCCTAACGTGCAGATGCTAAGCAGGTGTAGTGTTATCATGAGTATATTAGTTTAGAATGTTATCACACTAACATTTGCTTATTAGCACTAAATACAGAAGTGCAGCTGAGGCTGATGTCAGTAGCTTTGCAGGTAATTTGCTAGAAAATCAAATTGTCTCACATAGACAGACTGATCACTAGAGTGCAATGCAACACGAGAGAACAGTCTGGATGATCCTTGTCATTCTGCTATAGGAGGAAAAAATGCTCCAGTGTGTTTGTATTTCTTTAAACTAAAGGTGACAAAGCCTAGCATGAATGATGCAGAGATTAAGTTCACTAGGAAGTTTATCTGTCAGTGACAGCATCATGTATTTTCAGTCAAACATCAGCATAGGATTTACAGATGTTCAAGACTTTCCTGAATGTTAGTAGTTTGTAAATTCTATCAACACTGATCTGTTACAAACAGGGAGCGATTAACTGAGCAGATAATCAAACTGCAAATTAAATAATCCAAATTCTCTTTTTATTCATGAAGCATTGTTTGTAAGCAGTGTGTGCTGGCATGGTAGTGTGTCCCATTCCTTCTTTTTATGTAACTTTTAACCTGCACAAATTCACATAAACACTCCAGCTGTGACATCAGTTAAGTCTGTGAGGAATTAGTGCTTAAGCTGCAGGACAGAGATAAGGAACAGGCCATGGACTTCTTTTTACAACCGGAGGAGGAACTCCCTACTGGTCTTTAGAAGGAATGCAATTTAAGCCACTTTGTTGTCGGCTTAATTTTTCGGAACCGCAAGCTCCACCCATCCTTTATATACAGTATATGGAAACATTTCACTGCACACCACATGAACAGTCATAGAGTCATCTGAATCAGCTGGATTCATCCTCTGGGGTAAATCTACCAAATAGATTTTGTGCCAGATTTTGTGCTAAAAGAAGTTGAGCTATTTCACCAGAGAGGTGAAAATTGGACATACTGTAAGTGCCTGTACAAAAGTCAGATTTACTCTGAACTGAGAGGTACACATCAGCACTGCCATCCACAGAGCTGGTACACATGAGTCAGGTGGTTTCAGGTGATATTTTTTACTGTTAACTTTGGCTTTTTTTTGTAAATTTGTGAATCTGATGCTTTTCTTCCCAGTTTCAACCGCTTGGACCTGCCCACCTATGAATCTTTCGAGGACCTGAGAGAGAAACTCCTCATGGCTGTAGAGAATGCGCAGGGCTTCGAGGGCGTGGACTAAGATGGCAGCCTCTTGACTGCGTCCAACCATCCAACAATAAAACAAAACAAAAAGCCACAGGGATGTCAAACCAGCTGCTGTAGCAGTTCTGTGCAAGCATGTTGTACTGTAATGCCTGACTGTGAGCCACCTCCACAGCACGGTGGTTTGAGACTGTACAGCGACTTGTCGAGCCAATATGCCTACGTCTTTATATCTTTTCAGTGTGGTAGGTCACTCCTTAAAGGTGCTGGGGAAAGAAAGGGAGCGTTGCACTCTTTGAATGCTGAAATCTATTATCCACAGGCATGAGCAATGAATGATGGGAGCTGGCCCCTGATCCACTGTTTCTTTCCCCTCTACCCTCGTCCTGTGAAAATCTACAGTGCTGGAAAACACCAATGCATTTCAATAGCTCCTTTGTGTACACTATAGCACAGTATTTGAGTGCCCTTCAATGGAGGGGTCTTAGCATGGCCTTAATCTGGCTCCTACATGCACTATTTCTCTAAGAAACTGCAATGGCACTATGATCACAACTCTCTCAAATCCTTAGACCAACACCAGATTACCTTAGGAATGCTAGCCAATCACATTTCAGGAAATCGGCCACACCCCTCCGTAGAGCCTTGTCTGTGTCGTGTGATCAGATATCACCGCTGCAGCCTTTTGTAGAATAAGGTTTTTGTTTTCTTTTTTAGCCACTGGTAAGGATTACAAGAATGGGGGGGATGAAATATTCCCCACAGATGATTTTTTTTATAGTTATTGTCATCAAAGAACAGACTTTCTTTTTATCATTGGTATAATTCTTGCAGGAACGTACTCTCAGTGTATTTGTACTGATGAACAATGTTCTTTACTATTTTGACAACTATATATGACATGGTGTGTGAAGTGCAAATTTGGCTAGTCTGGGACATGATTAATCCATATCATTTGTTACGGTGATAGCAAATGTGTTGAAAAAAATGTTTTTTATTGTAGTGCTTTGAAAGCAGCATGAAACTGTACCTTGTGTTTGCTTGGACTACATATTAATTTGGACGTGTAATCGGTCTCGAGGTTGGGACAGGGGATAACTAAAACTGGGGGTAGTTTCTCTGAGACGTCATGATTATATTAATATTCTCATGCCTGTTGCTGTTCATAATGCTGTAAATTGTTCTTGGGAAAAAAAAACATTTTAAGTTCTTTCATGATATATAAATATATGTATGTATTACATTTAACAGAAGTATTACTGATCAACAACACTAAAATGAAGCTGTGTGTGTGTGCGCGGGTGTCTGAGAGAAAAGCTGTGATTGCCACTGAATATAAAGCAGCACGTTTCTTACCAAGAAAAAAATGTGTTTTTCTTTTTTATGTTCTTCTTTCTCTCTCCTTTTTCTAACACTATTGAACCTAAAGGGCACTTTATAGATCACTCTGAGGTCATGTCGCCTGTTGTATGTCTTCTGTTGTTTACTTGAATGTGATTCTTTTTTTTCCATTCGGAGCACTTACTCAGTGCAATATAAATAGTCTGTAAATCTGGGCTGCTGCTAAGGTAGAAAAAGTTGACAGAAGTGAAGCTGAGACTTCATATCCTTTAGTCTTCTCTGTTGTATCTCTTCTTTTGACCCCTGTCTCTAAGTTTTCCTCCCTATGTTTCTTCCCTGCTGTGAACCCACCACTCAAACTGACTCAGTACAGATTAGTCATTTTTTAGAGGGTTTTCTTTTTTAATGAATGAGGGGGAAAATCTCATTTTTGTTAAAAATTCCACCATTTTCTGCAACTCTTTGTGGTTCATTTAACTTCAGTCAAATAAAATTGAAACTTCTCAGACTGTGTTGTTTTGTTAATTGAGACTCGGCTCTCTGCATATGTGAAGTGTAGCAACCATTAACATGATCATTTTAAATGTAATAAAGCCAATCGCGTAATAACTTGCCAATAATGTAATAAGTTATTACATTAATGGCCTAGCATTAAAAAAATAATTTGAAAGTGTAGTAACTTCAGACAATAATGTAATAATACATAAATAGGACTGCATTTCTTGGAAATAAAAGATTTCGTGCAGTTTGCTCATCAAAAATAGGTCTAGTGGATGGCATAGTTGTCATTGATTCATCAAGGATACGTCCCATGTAGCTCTCGCACTCCTTAATTATGGTTGTAGGAGCCAATTTGAGAATTATTTATTGTACAAAATCTTTATTAGAATATTGTTTATTTGCTTAGATATGTAAATTCATAATTTCATGCAAGTGTCTGTTGGATGTTGCATTGTCAAATGAATTTACCACATTTTTTTTCATGGAAAACATTTCATTAAAACCCTTTTCAACCATTTCTCAAGGAAAAGCAATTCTCACTTAAAACTGTATTTAAATAAGTGGACTGGCACTATAATGGCGCTTAACTCCAACATACAACATAGAACATGAACACTCATTTACAAATGTAATCAAAAAAACAAGAATGTTATGTACGTTATTAGCCCAAAAACTTTATTACATTATTGGCAAGTTATTACGTTATTGACTTCATCACATTCTAAATGGCCAAAATTATTATGTTATTGGTTGCAACATGAAATAAAATCTAAATTAGGAAATTAAACAGGATAAAAAGACTGGACATGCAACTGGTTATTTTTAAGTGACTCTGGAGACTTTGCAGAACTCTGCTCGAGTAGTTTTTTTTACTACTCCGACTTAACATGAATGCATCAATTAATCTACCATCTAATTGACTGCTAATTACTAGCTAGATGGTCTTAGTAGGTCTACTATTGTAGACAAATCTAACTAACAGTGTGGAAAATAAACAGTGAGCAGCTAAAGTTGTGCTCGGCATCTTTCAGAGAATATGAATGACAACACTAAAGCTTTTCTTTCACTCATGGTTAGTGCTTGGGTGAAGCCATTTATTGTCTAACATCCGTGTCTACTCTTTTTAAATCATAATGACAACAGAAGCTACCCAAATGACCCTGATCAAAAGTTTACACACCCTGTTGATTTTGGCTTGATAACATGCAGAAAAGTTGACACAAATGGGTTTGAGTGGCTCCTAAAGGGAACCATCCTCACCTGTGATCTGATAGCTTGTAATCAATGTGTGTGTATAGACGGTCAGTGAGTTTCTGGGCTCCTGACACACCCTTGCATCTTTCATCCAGTGCTGCACTGATGTTTCTGGATTCTGAGTTATGGGGAAAGCAAAAGGATTGTCAAAGGATCTGTGGAAAAAGGTAACTGAACTGTATAAATCAGGAGAGGGACATAAAAAGATATTCAAGGAATTGAAAATGCCAATCAGCAGTGTTCAAACTCTAATTAAGAAGTGGAAAATGAGGGATTCTGTTGAAACCAAACCACGGTCAGGTAGACCAACAAAAATTTCAGCCACAACTGCCAGGAAAATTGTTGGGGATGCAGAAAAAACCCACAAATAACTTCAGCTGAAATACAGGGTTCTGAAAAAGTTGTGTGGCTGTTCAAGATACACAATAAGGAGGCACTGGGATAAAAATGGGCTGCATGGTCGAGTCACCAGAAGAAAACTATTACTACACAAATGCCCCAAAGCATCCCGTTTACAATACACCAAACAGCACAGAGACAAGCCTCTAAACTTCTGGAACAAAGCCGTTTGAAGTGATGAGACCAAAATTAAACTTTTTGGCCGTAACCATAAACGTTACATTTGGAGAGGAGTCAACAAGGCCTATGATGGAAGGTGCACCATTCACTCCATTCCTACTGTGAGACATGGAGGTGGATCGCAGAGCTACAAAGACACCACGGGAAACTTGGTCAAAATTGACGGCAAGATGAATGCAGCATGTTATCAGAAAATACTGGAGGAAAATTTGCACTCATCAGTCCAGAAGCTACACATGGATCGTGCTTGGACGTTCCAACATGACAACGATCCAAAGCACAAGGCCAAGTCGACCTGTCCTTGGCTACAGCAGAATAAAGTGAAGGTTCTGGAGTGGCCATCTCAGTCTCCTGACCTCAGTGTCATTGAGTGACTCTGGGGAGATATCAGACGTGCAGTTCATTTCAAGACAGCCCAGGAATTTACAGGAACTGGAGGCTTTTGGCCAAGAAGAATGGGCAGCTTTACTATCTGAGAAAATAAAGAGCCTCATCCACAACTACCACAAAAGACTTCAAGCTGTCACTGATGTTAAATGGGGCAATACACAGTATTAAGAACTGGGGTATGTAAAATTCTGATCAGGGTCATTTGGGTAGTTTCTGTTGTCATTATGATTTGAAAAGAGTCAACACAGTTGTTTGACAATAAATGGCTTCACCCAAGCACTAACCATGAGTGAAAGAAACGTTTTTGTGTCATCATTCATTCATATTCTCTGAAAGATGTCCAAGAAATCATAAATTCTGCCAGGGTCTGTAAACTTATGAGCACAACTGTACATCATTAAAATACTGCTTAAATTAAAGGCGCCTAACACCTGCGGGGCTCCACAAGTGAAATATCACAGAGATATTGTACTTCTTATGGACTAGTTTGCATAAATGATGATAAATAATGTGGAATTATATTTATTTTAATACTTTATATTGCCTATCCTACTGTCACTGGCTGTTTAAATGTGCTATATAAATAAAGATGACATTGACATTGACTTTATAATAAGGTAATTTCTGTGTAATAAGCACTATAACTAACTTTACTGAAAATACTTGTAATTGAGTGTCTCCATATGGTGCATTTGCCTCTTCAAAATGTATTTTCCCAAACAGAGACTTCACCCAAATTTATCATCAATTGTTCATTTATACGGATATAAACTGATAGTTGTGTCTTTCATAAATGTTTTTGTATTTTTGGTGATTGTCTCCTTGACATTTACAGAATACTTGAATAGCTCTTTAAGCGGATCAGTTTATTATCTGTCCTCTGTTCACCAGAGGTCACGAGGTTATTAAGAACTGCTGTAATCCCACATGGATAGATGCTGCGTCTGATGGTGATTGCTTTAATTCATCCACTTTATGAACAGATTCTTGAAATCCGGCCAACCTCAACACTGATTCTAAATACCTAAATGCTTTTCAGAGCTTGTGTGTCTGTTGAGAGATTAATGAAATTCACCACAGCTCACTCTGGCATGTCTTTTCAGTGTGTGTGTGTGTGTGCACGTGGTGTGGTGAAAGGACCTCAGTTCATTCACACAGGCAATCTAAAAGTTATCAGCTCCAAGGACGAGCAAATAAAAGCCACCCTGCCAGTACGGGGACATTTTATCAAGCCCTCCTACCGATCTGGTCACAAACAAACCAGGAGCCAACTCTTCTCCAAATCCACCTCTTAAAATCTTCCACCTGCTCCAAAGAATACAAAGTGCAAGGGGAAATAAACAGTGTTTGATCTTACACACCTGTGTCAGCTTACATTGTAATACAATAAATAGAATCAATATATATTATTAATTCATTTGTTTAAAAAAAAAAAAGGTGCCGGTCTTCTAAAGACTGACGTGTTCGATTTCTGATTCTGTTATGTCACTGCAGTGACCTTAATGAAACTCTGACAAGGACTTTGAGTAATAAACTGAGCCAAAAGTAGATGGTAGTAAGTTGAAAACATGAAATATGGCAGTAATCAATGTTTTTTTTGTTATTTTTCCAACCTTCACATGACCATCTCTCCAATATTTTCTTCTGAACCTTTCTCTATAATTTCTACAATTCTTCAAAATAGCTTTCAGGTGAACATTTCAAGCTTGTCTCTCTTTAAGGTTTTCAAATAGTGACTATGCAGCAGTGATATAAATGACCATGGGGATCATTTAGGCTCGTGAATGGCTCCACAGTCTTTTCTACCTGCACAGTCTACAGTCAGTATTAACACGACCCTCTCTATTAACATCACCTGTGTTTCAGATGTGTTCACTGCTGGTCATGGATGCTGTCTGACACTGTTTAAAAGTATATAAAATGTATCCAGCCTAGGTAGGTCCTTTTGGTTAAGTTGGCATTTGTGCTGTTACTGTTAGTAGCATTGGTATCACATGTCAACTACTCATGTATTACTTTTTGGTAAATATTTCAACCATGTATAATTTCTAACTTAATAGTTTAACTGTTTGTCGCTTAATATTAATCAGTTTTCCATTTTAGTTGATTCTGTTAATTAGTACTGTTAAATAACCAGTTCAGCTGTTTTCATTTTAGCCCACTGAGCTGCTATACTACTTTATTAGTTAAATCTATTATATTTAGACAAGTATTTGAACTGTCTTTAGTTTATTATTTCAACCATTTAACCATTAGTTGTATCCATTTATTTGTAATTATTTCAACCATTATTTACCATTTTAACAATTTATTCATTAAATTTAGGTAACTATGTGTTTTAACCGTTTGGTGTCTCCTTTTAATAAAGTATTTAAACTAAATCTATTACATTTAGCTCAACCTATGAACAGGTGTAGACAACAATTTCAACAAATTATCCTTAACTTTTAGCAAACTGTATCATTTTCAATTTTAGCTAACAGCTGCTTATGTGTACTTTTAGGTCACTGTTTTAACTCTGTATTCATTATTTTAGCTAAATATTTTTACCATTACTGATTGTATCTGCGTATCATCTGCTTTTAGCAAACTATTTCAGTTAAATCTTCCCTAACTTTTAGGAAATTGTTCCATTTTCCATGTTGGCAAACTATTTCAACAGCTGCTTTTACCTCATTGTTTGAACTGCTGATGCATTGCTTTTAGCATTTAGCCCGACCCTTTATCCATTAATTTTACAAAGGCTACAATTTTTTTTTATTTAGGTTAAAATTATCAGTCATTACTAATAGTTTGAACTGTTTGGGTTGTGATTTTAGCAAACTATTGCAATTGAATCCATTGCATTTAGCTAAAAATGCAATGGAAAAATGTGAACATTTTACATGAAGCCAGCCATTTCAACAAATTATCCATAACTTTTAGCGAATTCTGTCATTTTCCATTTTAGCTAACTATTTCAACAGTTAGCTAATTATTTAAACTGCGTGCACATTACTTTTAACTTTTAGCTCAACGCATTTATTGTAGCTTCCATTTATTTTTGTCAGCAATTTCTACCTTTATTTTTAGGCGACTGTTTAAAACTATTTATTAATTAATTTCAGCTAACTGTTTATCCCCCATTTATCCACTACTTTTAGCTAAAGTCTGACTAAATCCATTACAGTTACTTTCTATTTAATATTAGCTACCATTTTATATTTTAGTTATGAATTTCAGCCATTACTTTAGCAAACACCTCAGCTGCTTTTCCTATAATAATAGTTGACAGTTTTGATGGTTACTGTTAGCAAACAGTTTGAACTGCTTTATGTACTACTTTTAGCTAACTTTTTTCAGTTGAATGTATTAAATTTAGCGAAGTCTTTGAACTCTTACTTTTAGCTATGTCAGCAGTTAAAGGTCAGTGCTTCAAACATTCTGCATTAGTTTTAGCTAATTTTCACAGTTTCAACCATGGCTGTCTGAACTAAATCCAGTATATTTAGGTGAGTATTTGAATTGCATTGTTTGTAGCTAATTATTCTACCAGTTCATCCATTAGTTTGACCCAACCATGGCAACTTTTATGTGTTACGTTTACCTAAGTGTTTTAGCCTTTTATTAATCATTTTTAGCTAACTGCTATGATAAAACTATATTGCTTGTTGCTAAGTACTTGAACAGGTTCCTTAGCCACTGTAATTTACTACAAAAATAAGTAGCAGTAGTGAAACTGATCCTTTGGGTCATGCCATATCACTTCTATTATTACTACCACTATGACTACTACTACTGTATCCATTAGCTAACTCATAAGAACTTTACAGTAGGGTTAACACATGACAAAAATGTACCTTGCTTTTACTCTGTGAGTGTCTACTTTCGTACTTTGCCTTTTGGTTGCATTCTTAGTGATTTTTTACTGCTTTAACCCAATTAAATTGCTGTTATGTACATTTTTCTTGTGTCAGGTAACATCATCTGCAATATTAAGTCTTTTACAATCTGCTCACTGTGACTTTCTTTCAGTAAAGCCTCGTTATTCCAGCCCTAACCAGGACAGTTTTTTGGTCTCCCCCTCCTCCACCCTTCACCCTCTACCTCTGGTCAGGGTCGATCAATACTTCCCCTGTAGCTTATCACTAATGTGCAACTGGCTGTTTGTCCAAACTCTGCTCTGTCTACATAAAGACTTGGACGGGACGGCACCGAATCCAAATGCACCACGGATCAACGCGTGAGGCTGCCGCTGCGGATGAACTGCTGGACTTAACATTATCATTAACAAAGACGCAAAGGTGTGAGAGGGAAGGAGAGAGTAAAAAAGAGTCGCTTTGGGAAGAAGAGCTGGAGACGGTCTGCTGGCCAGGGATGAATGAGTCTGGAAAGAATTTAGAAACTTGAGGTGAGTTTGTGTTGTCCTCCAGTAGGTCTGAAGCCTCTGATAATGTTTTTAACTTACAATTAAATCTGTAAAGTTGGTAACTTATGACGAATTCAACAATTTCAAGAATACCCTTGGTGCCATTTTCAGCTCGTAAATGTTTTATTACATCATTAAAAGTAGAAACAATGAAAATGTTTTCAATCTTGTATAGACAGTCTGAACTAGCTTTACTCGCACTTAAATTTTAGAAAATGCAAAATTGTCTGTTATGTAGGTCACACAGGTGTTCATTTACTTTGCTGCTCTCTCACACACACACACACGAGTGCACACAGCTGCAGTCATCCCCACAATCAGTAGAAAAATGACAAGACCGGACTTTGGACACGTCGGATAAGCTTCAGTTATTTACGTGGCGCTGCTTTTTCTTCGGTTGTCTGTGTTTTTTCCATTCTTTTTTCCATTAAAGGGAATCATAAACTGCATGCAGTGCTTTTGTTTCGCCCAGCTCCACCAGAAAACATCACAAACACACATACGGATTATGTTTTTTCACTTTGCTGTCTTGAATTTCCTGATAACATGTCACCAAACTACTTGTCCCCCGCTTCTTATTTCACCAGGTCATCCATCCACCAGTTTGTATTAACAGCCTCCCCGTCTGCATATCTACAGCAAACCTTGTCCTCCAGAGCTGTGGAGTGTGACAATGGTGTTTGTTTCCTGTCTATCAAACGCCATTATCACACTAAATAGCTACAGTGTGAAAACCACCTCAATGGATTCCTTCATTTACAGTTTTTTCTTGTCGTTTCCTTGTATTGTAGCTTCAGTGTAATTTTTATTTTCCCTCATTCATACTGTAAAGCGTGAACATGTGTCTCCATGTGTCACAGGGTGGTGATAGTAGTGGACATGTTACACCACTGCAGGGCAGACAAAGATGGAAATAGACAGACAGTGTGTTGATATGTTGTATGTGATGTTTAGGCTCTGAGTCTGACCCACTTAGTTTTGCATTTCAGGTGCTAATTTGCTGCTGGGGACCTTCGCCTAGAAGTGCAGATATAAATAGTCAGTCCATTTGTTTTCATGCTGCTGCAATTTCTTGAGAACGTTTTCAACATGTAAACAGGTCATCTAATTTAAACACTTCTACTGCTGTATTTTATGATTCCACAATTGGCCTTATGCATGCTGTAAATAAAGTGTTTATTGCTGTCTGTTGCTATAGAGTGGATGTTCGCAGCGTCGCCATTCCTTGTGTACAAAGACAGGCTGTATTTTGCATTCTATACCTCCTATCTGTCATGATATCTGTTCCAATACTGATATTGTGAGTTGATTTAAGTTCAACTCACATTTCACTACCAGCAACATCTCTTTGGCAACACACCGGCCGTCGCTCCACCCTGAGCTCCATGTCAGCAAATTGGGTCACAAGAGGCAACAGTGAGATCAGGACAGAGACGCTTAATAAATAAAAATAGTCTTAGACTGCATGTTGAATAGTTTAAATACTACTGAGTTTAGATTGACTCCTATTAAATTCATTTATACGTCTTTCACTTTACATGTATTGAATATGGATTGGAGAAGACCATTGCAGTATAGATCCTTGAAATGATGCTAGACATGTGAAATTAAATGGCAGAAATGATCCAGACAATAGAATCACAAATCAAAAATCTTCACATTTCACATTGATTACATTCAAAGTTACAATTTACATGAGCTTTATGAATACAAATGACTGTGTTTTTTCCAGAATATAAACATGAGCTCAGTATCTTTACTAAGTGAACAAATATTACAATATTTAAATAATAATCTGGGTATATGTTCATCAAATACCTTTGCCACCTTGCAAACCAAACACACCCACTCATACAGCCTACTTCCAAGACATTTCCTCTAATCAATTAATTAATAAGTCCATTAATTTAATGAACCAGTAGTCTGAAAACATCACAGAAGTAGAAAAACAAGAAAAAATCATTGCACTTCTTCAATCAAGCAGTCTAAGACATCACAGTTCGTCGCTGTAGACAGACGCATCATTCTCATCATTTTCAAGTTTTCCTCAAAAGTGTCACAGTTTCTCCAAAACTGGTGAACTAAAAAGATAAGTACAATGCAGAAACTCTCAGATGAAATCCTCAATAAAATATATAGATCTTTCGAATAAAGAAAACTCTCGTATGAAACAACAGCTGCTGGTTGTGTAACATCCTCTTAGATGATCTGACGCCCTCCTGAAGTCTCTTTGACAAGCCAAACTCTGCATTATGAGGTCCAAAGAGAGCGAAGAGAATCACCAAAAGTCTCACAAATTCAATTAATAATCAAAGCCTTAGTCCAAGACTCGCCTCCTATTATGATTTGCCCTTCACTGTTGGCCCAAATGTTTTCTTCTTGGGAGCAGCAGAAGGTTGGGGTTTGGGTTTGGGAGCAGATGTGGGCTTCTTTGGTTTGGGCTGCAGGGATGTGAGGCTGAGGATTTCACAGTACTTGTTGCACTGGTGCAAGGCTTTAAACTGGTCAATGAAGGAGGTGGCACAGTTTCCTTTGAATCCCTTGTACCTGAAAAGAAAAGAAAAGAAACACATTAATAGATTAGTGAATGTGAATCAACAATTGGCATCCATCTTTGGTCTGAAAAAAGAAATACTCACCCTTTCTTACAGGTGGCTATTCCCACATCAGTAAGCCTCATGCCCACTCCTGAAACCACATTAGATGGGTGTTTAGTTCTCTAACTTGTACAAATAAAATTCAATCTCATTAATTTGCAGTTACTTCTGTTTCCCTGACCTTGCATATCAGTAACCAGCAGGTTGCCCTCGGTGTTGTGGTACACCCAGTGCTGGAAAGCGCAACATTTCTGTCCTGCCTCTGAGTCGCGTCTCATCAAGTTGATCTCTTTGCCGTCCTTAACCGAATACTTTACAAAGTCGCCAATCAGCTCCTCTTCCAGCGTGGCGTAGGGGATGTCGTTGGACGGACGATGAATCAGGTAGATGGGAATGATCCTGGTGGGTGCATGACAGAAGAAAGTGTTAGCTAAAAGAGCAAGAATTCACTGCAGATAGTTATGTTGTGTATTAAGTTTACATTTTGTCAAAGATGGTACTCACTCTGGGACGTCACCAAAGGCTTCAACAGCCTTGGCTGCAGCAGTGTATGCTTTGATGTACTCTCTTGCTGTGTTCTGGACCTGACACTCCTACAGACCAAAAAGTCAGTAGTGTTATTCATGTAGTAGTAGTGTTTACATTCTGTATCGCAGTATCTATACACATGACGATAATGTATGCAGAAGGAGCTAGCACTGCTTTTATGAAAGACGTCTCATTAAATCTTTGATAAATCATCGTTATGTGTCCATTTATCCTTGTCCGCTCTGCTTGGAGAAGATATTTTACATCAGGATCATTCTCCAAAACATTTAAAGAGGAAATGGTAACTTAGAATGTATGCAGTATTGTACCTTAAGTACATTTTGGGACACAAGTACTTACACAAGTTCTAAACAAGTTCTAAAATGCATTTTTGTGATGCTTAATGAGTATTTTCCTTTACGAATTGTATTTTTTTTTGCACATGAATGCAACCTTTTACTCCAAACTGATTGACTTATGCATGAAACTTTCATGCACACTGTGTTTACCAAGTGTCATTCACATGTATTACTTTAATTCCATAAAATGATATATTAAATGAAACTCATTTCCCATAGCAGACCTTTATGCATCTTATGGTTCAGTTGTACTTGGACTTATGAAGGACTGTTGGGCCTACAACTAACGACCATGTTCGTACCTCCACAGCCAACGTAAAGTTCTTCTGAACGAGCTCGTCGTTGTTCTTGGTCCCGTAGCTGATGGCGTTGTGTACTTTGAGCACACAGGAGTATCCTGGCAGTAACAGGGGTATCTGACTGGTGTGCAGCTTGGTCCGGAAAGCCCGCCGATGCATCCCCTCCCCAAAGTGGACCTTCTCCGTGATGATGCTGATGGGATGGTTCTCTCCAAAGTACTGGTCAGATAGAAAATCCTCTTTGAACATCAACCTGGAACAACGGACGTCCTCTTCCTCACTGCCCACCTCTACAGGGGCGGCTGGGGAAAGAAATATAGAGACAATGAGTCAAAGCCCAGCTGTATAAAGAACATCGCTGTGAGAGCTCAACTTACCTATAATAGTCTTTGGCGACAGAGGGATGACAATCTCACTGAGCACTGAGAAGACAAAACAACACAAAAAGAATAATTGCAGTTTTATTTAACATCAATTGCTAATTTTTCTTGTCCAGGTTGAGTTTTTTTTTATTATTTATAGTTGCTTTTTCTTTTACCTTCATATGTGAGCAGGTAATCCAGGGAGACTGATCCATGTAAGCTGCTGAGACGACATTGGTACTTGCCCAGGTGCTTGTTAGTAGCGTTGGTGATTGTCAGTGATACTCTGCTCTCGTCCCCTGCACTTCAGAGAAAGGTACAGTGTCACAAAATGCAACTCACAAATCTCTGTACTATAGTCAGTAGTTCAAAATATTACATTTTTTAACATAACAACCAGTAACACCAGCTGTGGTTAAAAAAAAAATGCTATGTCTGCTGACAGTAGCTGTGTATGTCAAAGGTTCAGGTTACACCTTAGCAGCTGCTAACTGCTGTGTCAAAGTACTGAATAACAGATTTTCTGTCTCCTTCTACTTTTTCTGACGTTTAATGCTGTTTGATGCTACAACATTTCAGTGATTCCCAAACAGTACCTGAGGGAAGTAGTGTGAGGTTAGTTTGAAAAACAAAAATTAAAGTTAGATTTTTGAGAAAATCTGTATATTAGCAAGCAAAGAAGTTGAAACAGTGAGCTAAAAGACTGCAACTGTTAACCAAGCCCTAACCGAACAGTCTTACTTCCAGCCCGTCACATTTGGCTGCTTTTTCAGGGCTACAGATTGTACATAAAAAATGGACCTAAAGACCATAAGAATCACCAACTGGTTTGTTGACTACTCTTGTGACGCCTAAAGTTTAGAATTTGGTCATCACCATATGTCCTTTTTCTTTTTTGGACAAAACAAGTGAGTGCTTGATCTCATGTGAGGACGCTACACACAATGATTATTATTACCAACCTGTCAATCACAACTTAATCATGCCCTGAAATGTTCCTTATTTTACTGTGTATTTATTCTCTAAATGGAACGAAAAATTATAACATGACCATCATGCTTAATTCAAAAAGTCTTGAAACTTCCAGCTGAGACCATAGCCTCATTCTGGAAATGTTTACTGAGGTAATAAATCAAGTGAGAAGTAGGATCATTTTGTCACAGACTTCTATACAGTCTGACTTCTTTTTGCAATAAGAGGCTCCCCCTGCTGGCTGTTAGACACAATGCAGGTTTAAGGCACTTTCACATTGGCCTCGCTTTTCAGAGTGAAGTGCATCTTAAATATACAGTCTATAGACAGGACTTCTTGGCATCACATATGACCGCACTGGATACTGAAAGCATTAGGTAATCCAGTAGATCTATAAAATTTCCTGAAGGAATCGACGCTGTGAGTCCAATGACAAATTTTCTCAGTTAGTGTCATCACTACTGCAACTTTTAGGATATTCTTAGTGTTGTGAGAAGAGGGTGTATAACCCAAAAAATGATCTTTTCTTAAACCTAACCGAGTAGTTTTAGTGCCTGAACTTGAGTTACAAAATATAACTCAAACATGTGCCCACTTGTGCTCTGCAGAGACCTCTTCCTGAAAAGAAACAGTGTTGGGCTTTCAGGGTATGACATCCAGAACTGAAAACCAATGCTGAGCTTCATAGCTTCGCTTTTGAAGGTGTCAAAGACAGGTGTGCCAGTGAAAAGTTTGGGACACTGATCAGTGCTCTGTGTTATATGACAGTATCATCCTCATCATCTCAAAATATTGTAAAATGATGCAATATGAAACTAAATACCTTCTCTTGATCTCAGACAGGACAGTTCCTTCTCTGCTCCAGGTCACGGTGTAATCAGAGAAAACAGCAGCAAACTGACACCACAGGCACAGACTCTGAGGGTCTCCACTCACAGACACTGCCTGGATTGGCTGCACCACCTTAGGGTCTGCAAAAATGATCATATGCTTTTATTACAATTAATAGAATGTGTGTTGAAGTGCTAGAGAAAAAGCTAGAAAACAGCTCGTTTTGATAATGTGCCAAAGACAAAAAGTTGTTTAGTGAATTCCTTTACCTTCCTTGTGTGGGATTTTCTGTTTGACCACTTCACTGTACGCCTTCTTACGAGATGCTCCAACATCCGCCTTGATCTCCTCTCCTTTTGCCTTTACTGAAACATCTGACTTTGGAAGTTTAGCCTCCAAAGCACTGACAATCTTCCCAAACTTATCCTCTGACAGACGTCGTCTCTTTATAGCGTCATCGTTCAGAGGACTGGTGAAGTTTTTAGGTTGGTGGTCTTTATGATCTGTGTGATTCTGACGTTGTTCTCCCTGCAATGCTTTAGCCTCTGGCTGCTGGGACTTCTTCTCAGACTGATCACTGTCCTTTGGAGCTTTCCCAGCTTTAGCACCCAGCTTGGCCTCAAACATATCAATCCTTCCTTTTGCAGTCTTCGGTTTTGCTCCATTCTCCACTTCAACCAGTGGCTCCCCTCCACTTACTACTGATGTTGCATTCTGGCCATGTTTCTTTTTCTTCTTGTGTCCATGTGACTTGCTTGTGCTCTTCTCTGTCGCCACACCAGTCTCGATCACCAATTTAGCCTCCTTGGCCTCAAGCCCAGCTATATCGTTCTCGCTGGTGTGGTTTTCTCTTGCAGGAGGGTGAGCTTCTTGCTGTTTGCAGGTCTGCTGGTTGGCAACATGGTGGGATATACCCTCCTGCTTTTTGAAAGCTGGTGCACCATGATGATGACCAGCTTTGTCCTTTTTGGAGCGTGTTTTGTGAGGCATCTTCTCAGTTAATTTCTGATTCAGTTCAGGTTGTGCGATAGGTTTTGCAGGCCAAGAAACAAATGGGTCATTTATATCTAAAGTGACGTATGCAATGCGTTTCTCCTCAGAAATGAAGAAAGGATCTGACGGGAAAACACTGAAGTTTGCTAATTCTCTACTGAGATCATCAATCTCCTCAGTTATCGACTTTCTTGCAGTGCATTCTGCAGTGTCGCCAGTCAAGTCCAGTATTCCGTCTGGTGAAGATTCCTCAGCAGTGCTTACTGTATTCTTCTTTTTATGAATCAATTCCTCATCACCTTCCAGAGATGGTTTGTCAGTAATTCCACCTGGGGTCGGCCAGAGAGCAAGCTGTTGTACGTGATCACAACAGAGGTCTCTGTTGTCATTGAGAGACCTTTTATCACAAGTCTGATCTCCTTCCAAACTGCTGCTTGTCCGACGGATGAGGGAGGAGCCAAAACAGAGCGGAGCTAAGGGCATAATAAACTTAGGACTCCCCCATGGTGGCTCCACCTGACATGCTCCATCAAGGTCTGGCAAAGAGTCAAATGACACGTGTGTGTGAACATTAATATGACGGCCAGCATGTGTGTCCACACCTGGCACATGTGAGTTTGTTAGAGTTTGTGTGGTGAGGATATTAGGATCTGTCGTGGATTTGTTTCCTTCAGCCTCAGCTTGTCCACAGCTTTGTTTAGCTTCCTGCTTGACCACCAAGGCAAGCTGGGGGATACTGCATTCATCTGTCACTTCACACAGTCCATCTCTAAGGGGCTGGGAATGAAAATGCACAAATAATCACAAAAATGTTAGTTAATCATAGGAAACTGAACAATGTATTGACAAAAATATCTGTTCTTTCACTCTTGAGAATAAGGCTGTTTATAGGTACTTATATGGTTAAAAGGCTGTCTTAAATATCAACAACAGGTAAGTGCAATAATTACATTACAAAAACTGCTTCTGGTCTTTTTCATTCTTCTGTCCCGCACATACCTTTCTAAAGAGCCACACAGCAGACGTTTATGAAACACCATGCTCCTATATCCAATCCGCCAGTCCATATGTCCTGTATGCAACTTCAGTGTCACTGTCACAGTCAGAAGCTCCTGCTATGTTCTGCGCACCTAAAGCCAATCAAAAGCAGTCTCCTAGGCCCCAAGAACCTGTCAGCGTCCTGATCGTGGGTTTTTAAAGGAGATGTGGTGGGAATGGGTGTGTTTAAAGGCGCGTACGAAAAGAGAGAGAGAGCAAAAAGGGGGGTCATGTTTCAGGCCTCAGCTGTGCTCTCCTCTCACCCCTCCACCCTGACACGCCACGGATGCATGCTATTATCATTGAACTCTTGACTATTATTAGATGCCATTTCTGTCCATCTGAAGTTTTCCTCTCCAGCACTCCTGTTTCCTTCAGCACCCACAGCTGTCGCTCTTTGAGATAGGAGCCAAAGGACTTAACCAATAATGCAGAATCAAGGCTCAGTGCAAACGGAGTGGCTCCCATCCAAAGCAAGCCGACAATATTTGTGAGTCTCGTGTGTGGTGATGGACATGGACTTCATATTTAAATGCACCTCCTGACTGGCTTTCAATCCTAAAGGTATGACAACAACGACAAGGACAAGAGCGGGAATGTCTCTTAACGTTCTGGCTGCGTTTCCAAAGCACATGACTGATTTATCTGTCGGCCAGTGGTGTGGGGATGATCACTGTGTGAGGGGAGAAACTTTCCACCGTGCTATCTCACTCTTGACAACACACCTCAGTGAAAGTGGGGTGTCTTTGTGATGAGAGAGTCTATTGGCAGGTATATATGTGTACAAACAGCCACACAAGAAAGCAAATACATGCTGTCGCTGAATTTAGTTGCAAAATATCCAATCATGATTCATGCTTCATGCAAAAAAACTTTCCAAGAGATGCTAACCAATACATATCTATATAATAAGCCATCTTACCTCCTCAATTACTAGCTCTGCAGGGTCCAAATCAGTATCTTCTATTATATTCAGAATGATCGGATCTTCTTCATTGCTCATGAAAATGTCCGTCTCCAAGGACTTGACATATCCACCAAACTGAGAAAAGTCCAAATCAGCAGAAGGAGATCCAGGAATCAGTGCAGGTTCATCTCCACTGTATCCTTGAGGATATACCACCGTGGCACTATGGGAACCCATGGATGAATGCTGGGGAGGTGGAGAGCCCTCTGCTTGGCGATTCAGGAATTCTTCTCTCTCCCTTTCTCCTTGTGTGGTAGGTGTGGAATCACACAGGGATTCAACACTCTGCGAGCTTTCTCTCTCACGGAGTTCAGGTCCTGCAGTTTCGAGGCACAAAGAGAGACAGCTCTGGCAAGAGTGGATGGAGCTCTCTGGGATGTTTTGTGCCTTTAGAGGCTGATCCTGGACACCCATGGTCGGCAGGGATTGTGACTGCGCTGTTGTCTCTAGACTCTCTCCTTTCTTTGACGTCTCTGCTTCTATATTCACCTCCACCAGTGCCTGTGTCAAAGCATCTATCTCAGCTCCTATCTCTGCGAAGGCAGTTGTGATGTCCTCTGGTGGAGCCGCAATGATCCCAGTCCAGTCTGAGAGTGCACTGGCCCAGCTGTCCACTGATGACCATCTTTCAACTGGTGGCCCCCAACCTCTGGTGTCATCGTTTGACCAGCCAATCCCCTCGCTACAATCAGGGCTGTAATCTGATCCTCCTGCTGGAAAAGATAAGTCAGTGATAGCTGAGAAGCCTCCTTGCATCACAGAGGGGCCTGTCTTCTCCAAAACATCCTGTTCTTCTGTATCTTCACCTGCCAGATATTGGCATGCATCCAGCCAGAGTTCCACAGGGCTGTTGCTGCATGGTAGCTGAAGGGTTAAATCGGTGACCTCTGCTTTCCCTCGCCTCACATCACTTACTGACATCAAGTCCACCTCCCAAGCATCTGCAGCAGGTGGTGTTAGCGCCGCATGTTGGCTCACGTCTGACTCATCGTTCTCTGTAGCACACTGCTCACCAGAGCCGTGATGACATTGTGTCACAATGTGTCCTGAATCACACATCAGGACATGTGTATCACACTTACGGTTTGCCTGTCCCCCTCCTGTTTGAGGTAATGGCTGGTATTCAAGACTTTTAATCTCATGGGGCTCTACAGTTGGGCTCTGGATGAAGTCCTGTGTGTCACTTTCAAAGATGTAAAGGTCTGGCATAGGTGCTGCTACTTTATCACTGTCTAAACTATCTGACTGGGGTGTGAATGACCTTAATAAAGACACAGCTTCACTGTGTTCAGAGCTGGAGCTGCTGCTGGAGAGGAACTCAGTGACAGACAGATCCATCGAACCCTCAGATGTGGATGACACAGCTCCTAAAGATTCAGGAAAGGAGTGTGATGGCTCTTGTTCGACATAAAACTCTAAAGTTTCCGACTGGGGTGAGATAAGGTCATGAGAGAACTGAGGTAGAAGAGGTAACGTAGGTTCTGATGAGTCCAAACAGCAGTAATCCCTGAAATCATCATCCTTTGGTGAAGGCTCTGAGCAAAGTGACAAACAATGTGGCATTAAAGACTTTAAACCGTCTGAGTCATTGCTTTTCTCAGTGATGTCTGAGAGATCGGACGCAGTCTCTGTTCCTAGGTCATGTGCACACAACATGTTTACTGTAGGACTCTGCAATGTGGAAACAGAGTCCAAAACTTCTGTTTGACTCTCTGTGACAGTAGGTGGCGACTGTCTTTGGTCATCTGTGCAAAGAAGTGACGAATCCATCAAGATCTCTAGTAGTACTTCTTGACCAGACCGTCAGAAGGAGGACTCCAGTTGTCAAACTGCAACTTTAGGCAGAGTTTTGGTTTGAAGATGAGTGACAGATTGTTCGTGCTTTGGTTTTCTGGCGTCATTCCTGTCCAGACTATAACTGTATCCTTGAGTTTTTAGATTCAGTACCTGCAAAGTGACACATCAAGTTATCAGAGAATTCAAAAATTCCACAATTCAAGTAGAGTGGAGGCTTGTGTGTGAAGTACTGGAAGAAAAGCCCACTACCTCCCTCTAGCTGTCATTTTGTGTGACATGTTTATCTAAGCTGCAGGATGCAGCCCATTCAGCCTCTATTTTAAGGACTTTTAGGAGATACCTCACATACCTTATCAACAGGAAACCTGCCTGTTGTTATTACTTTGTTGCTGATAAAACCATCTGCTGAGTGGTGGCTGTGTTGTTGCTAAGACTAAACTATCCAATTTCTATTTAATTGCACAACTGAGAGGTGGCAAAATCTGCCTTTCCTGTATCTTAAATATATTATTATCCAAGAGTCTATAATTTACATAAAAATATAGAAGCTCTTAGAGCCAGGAGTAGTTAAAAAGCTCTGATAATATTGTTGGTCACAAGTAATAGCACATAATATGCTTAGAAATATGTAATTCAGCTGGAACAAGTGTCTAGTTTCAGCTAACTGTAGCTCACATGGAAAGTTAAACAAAAAGACCAAGTAAAGAAACTTTTACTGAAACTTTTTTATTTGCTTGTGAGGCTTCTTTTTTATGATGTGCACATGCAAATGCTTTGACAGAGAATCTGCAGTTCCAAATTAATCTTAACCTGATACCTGATATTTATAAAACTGAAGGGAAAGTACATGTATTTCTGTAATGGTTATTTCTGTAGTTAAAACTCTGCTCATTTATGACTTCTCATGCTCAAACTTGCACATCTTTTAAGAAACCATGCTTATTTTAATCAGGGAGGTATCCTAATATTTCAGCTGTGTTTCAAGTTATTTTTCTTTTATCTTTCAGCTGTAGTTATTTGGGACCTTTATGTGTCTATAAAACTGTAGATGCATCCTAAAGGCATGTTACAGGCAACCTGACAGACGTGCAGAGCGCTGATATGAAGTGCTGAAGGGGGAGGTTTCTAAACATGCACCCTGATACACAACATTGCAGGAGGGGAGCTGGTGGCACAGCCACTGGAAAAATACCAGAACATCTTCACCCATGACCCGCATTTGTCGCATTCCTGCTGCAGTGAAGGACACGTAGTCGAGCCCTCACTGTCTCAGATGTTTACTATGAAATCCCCAAACCACTATTGACAAACACATTGGATATAAACTAATCTTAAAAAGCAGAAAAAACTTAAAACACTGACAAAATGCCCATCTAAAATCAGCAAATAGCACCCTTCACTGATTTATCATCCAAAGTAAATATCTCCTGCCCTTAAATTACACTCTGCAACCACAGAAGTACACAAACCCCTTAATTAAATTCTACTCAGGCATGCAGATTGTCCACGCATCTGGCACAATCTACTTTTGGACGTTTTAAATTGAATTCAGGTCAGTCTTGTTGTTGGGATTGATTGATACATTATATAAAGCTTGATCTGTACTGACATTAAAAAACAATAAAGCTGTCAGCCCCTGAGATCACTGAGGTGTAATTTGATTCCAATTTGATGGTCTGTGCCAAAATAGATCCATGCCTGGTCACATCAACCCCCCTCTGCGAGTCTGCTGCACCTTTAACGCTTCAGTATGTGGACGACTTGATTAGAAGACGTAAATGCAAGGACCCACTGAGCCATTCTGAACACAGTTTTGACAATAATGACACAACCTGCCTCAAAATGTCTCAACAGAGAGAGACTAGAAGTGAACAGGGAAGTCAAAACCAAGCAGATGTTTGTCAAAACACTTGTAAACAACTTTAAGCAATGCATTCTGATGCTTGACAAAGTGTGTCATGTGTGTCACAGCAGAGTATGTCAGCGTATCAACAGTGCAGACGAACCATTATGACTGACAACATTTAAGATTCCCCAGAGAATGCCACAGACAAACGTCCAACAAGTTACCTCACAGAATTAGAAACAGATTAAAGTGTTACTTGAGGTATTAAAACAGTTGTCTAGTCTCACAGGGGGATTTCCAGCCATGCAAGCAGTACGTACCCTTTTCATAGCCGTGTGCTTGAAGATATAGACCAATGACTTCAGTATGAGCTCAGGCAAAGCCGGCGGTCTCGGGGTGTGAGTCTATTTTTAAATGTTGTCCCCCGCAAGTACAAAGTCAGTTACCTGATAGTGTGGACATGTGCCGATCTTGAACATTAAACACTCGATATCTCTATTTACAGACTGTTTCTCATTTGTAGACTTTTATTAAAGGTAGAAATTTAATTCAAGGAAGTGTTTGACTCTTGCCAGTGAGAGGAATGATCAGTTACTGCAGTCAAGCACACACTGGAATAATGAATAGGGTTTAAACGGCTATAAATTCTGTATGGTGGTAAAATGCTTATTTCTGGCAACATTAACAGCCCTCTACTGGCCAGGCAACAATCTGCTGCTATCGATGACCAAAACAACCTTATGAGGACAGACCTCATGCTTAATTATAATTAGCTTGTGCTGGAGTGACGATGATTTCGTATGACGTTGCTTTTTGTTGAGTCAAATGACTCATCTCATGAGTGGTGAACAGAAGCTAACTCCACATTACATAAATAGGAAAACAGTTTCCATTTATCTGATGATTCTAATTGAGGTACATATGTACTTTATTTATTAGAAAAAGAGTTTATTGTCATATTGTGTTACTTGGCAGGGGTTTTGCATAAAAATGGCAAATAGTAAATGGCCTGCACTTATATAGAGCCTTTTTTCTACCTTAGTGGTATCCAAAGCACTTTACACCCATTCACACTTCAGACTGAGCTGCCATGCCACTGGGAGCAACTAGGGGTTCAGCATCTTGCCCAAACACACGTCGGCATGCGGAGGGGCCGGGGATCGAACCGCCAACCTTGCAATCAGTGGACAACTTGCTCTACCACCTGAGCCACAACCACAAGCTGTCCTTTTCGCACTTTGTTTATTGTATCGATTAAACAAAAATACCATAATTTGTTGCTTATCCTTTTATTCAACCTGTAAGTTTTACAGGTGATGTGATTGAAATGATATAATCTTTAGACAGAGTCAGAGGAGATTTTCCCATTTTTATTTTTTCTACAAATATAAACTAACCAGCTTTCAGTTACAGCCTTATATTCCTACCCTTATAATTCTATATGAAACATTTTTAGTTACTTTTTGCTGAAAAGGAGTGGCAGTTGAAGAGCAATACAATAAATGACACATATGTTGATTAGAATCTGGTAATATGTCACAAACAAAGAAAAGTATGTGGGAGAAAATGTGTTCTTTTTAAAATGTGCTTGAGAATACAGGTTTGTTGAAAGACAACATCATTTTTGGGTGACGGGGCCCAATATTGGACATCAGCGTGATATAAAACTTCCTATCCAACTCAGTGCAAGAACACAAAGACACACATTTTCCTAAATGTGAAACTGTTCCTTCAGTTTTGGAGTTCAAATGTGACTCAAAGTTGTAAAAGGTAGGAACAGTGTGCTGTCGTGAAACTACAAAGTTGGGTATAAACATCGTCTTTCCACTGAGGCCCCTGTTTACAATCTAAAACTGTCTTTCTGCACTCATGTGTACGTTTACACATCACTTTAATTATTTGAGGGACTTTTCTCAAGACTAAAACATATTTTCTGTCTCCGTTACATCATCTCATGCTCCTATCTTTGGGTGAAGGACGGTTTTATAACAGCGATGGCCGTTACATCATTGTTTCTGTGACAGATGAGAGCAGCGGATCGTTTTACTGCTTCAAAATCAGCACATTGTAAAAAGGGGTTTAACAACAGAGACCCTCCAATAAAACAGCAATGCATCAGGTCATTTATTTTTTAAAAATCGAATGCACTCACTATATTTAGCTACTACTTCTCAGAGAACACCGATACCCTACTTCAACTACCTTGGCAAAGCAGTGTGTGAAGTCTCTATTGTTAGATAGTGTGTGTGTGTGTGTGTGTGTGTGTGTGTGTGTGTATAGAAGAAATCAGAGACAGGTTTTATGAATGAGCAGATGAGGACTATTAAAATTATGTCACGTCCTTTTACTCTTTTTGTGTTGTTATGTAACTCTTGTGTCCTCACACCTGTTCTGGTGAAGCCTTGTAAATCTACCAAGAGACAGGCGGAGTATTGCTGGACTTTTGGTGTGTGTGTGTGTGTGTGTGTAGGGAAGTTGTTTTGATTTTTAATAAGATTTTCTTCCTTTCTTAGTGTTTTTCCTTTATTTTGCCCCAGAAAACTAATCTAAGAGCAGGTTTATTGTGTTAAAATGACTTAAAATGAAATGAATGAAAATGAATATAATGTTGTTAAATAAATGTCGACTCTGCTGTATTGTGTTGCATCATCTGACTGGGCAGGACCTCTTTATAATGCAGCTCTTTAAAGATATTTGTGCATGTGAGCAGTTCACTGGCTTCTCAGAAGAACACATTTAAAGTCTGTGCAGGGAACAGCTGAGACGTCTGCTGGACTGTTGTGTAACAAGTAGACAAGAAGATTTACTGCATGCAAAAACTAAAAAAAAACAACCAGTTTCTACATTCTGTACCTGCAGTAGACAGCACGTGTCTCCTGCATGTTGTATATATATTAAATAACACAAACTTACCTGGCTGCAGCACCAATAACAGTATGACCCCTAAGTTTGATCTTTCTCCAAAAATGCGTTGTACAGATTTGAAGATACTCAGACATGCTACACTATGTAGAGCATGTTGTTGCGAGGTTCTGGATTTGACGTGGCCCCGAGGAGAGAGAAGTATCATCTTACCAAAGCGAGATATATTTTTACACCATGTTGTTACACAGACTGCTGCAGCCTGGCGTCTGTGTCCTTTTCCAGAACTCCCAGTGTAGGACCAGGTGGAAAAACAGTGTTCCACATCGAAGAAGTGTGCGTCACAACCACGTTTTGTTTGTGTGAGTGTGTGAAAAGGCGTTTAGATAATGTTGTCCCACAACCAATTAAGTCAGAAGTGCAGTATGGGACTAGTGTAATCTGTGAAATACATTTTTACCATGCAAAAGTATTATGAGAGAAATCACTATTCATAATTTGACATTGAACATGGTTCCTGTAAAACCAGTAAATGCCAAAACTATCAACTATGACTGAAAATGTGGGTCAGATTCCTCCTGTGTGTTCATCGTGGTTCAGCTATGAGGTTTAAGGACACAGACTATTACAGGATTTTACAAAAGCACTTCATCATGCTAACTTTGTCACATTAATATTCAAGTCTAAATCACCACACAGGGAGTGAATTTACGTCTGTGTGGCAGAGATAAACAGCAAAGATGGAAGATCAAAGTATTTCTCTGAGGTGCCAAGCATTTCTCAGCTTAATATAACACATAACAAAGCTCGCAGCCTGCATAACTGGAGTGCTGAGATGGAAACGTAACCATGTGTGTCTGCGTCATTAGAAACAGAAAACCTTTGTTGTCATCTCACCAGCTGAGTCACAGTCACTTTTAAATTCTGAGTCACTGCCACGGAAAGTAAAGTGAAAAACATGGTCCAAGTCAATCATAATACCTTACATCAGAAGAGTTAATAGCAATGAGGGAAAGTACATTTACTCAAGTACTGTACTTCAGTATAATTTTGAAGTACTTGTGCTGGAGTATTTCCATTTTAAGCTATTTGATACTTCCATTCCACTATGTTTCAGAGGGACATATTGTACTTTCTACTCCACTACACATATTTGTCAGCTTTAGCTGCTAGTAACTTTTGAGATGACACATTGCTGTCTTTTTAAAGCATTGGTTTCCAACTTGTTAGGTCTCTGTAGTCTTAGAAAAAGTAATGTGTAGTCAGGGTTCTATTTCAGATGCATATAAGATGTTAACAGCTCCTTAAAATATCGATTCTGTATATTGATGCATCTTAACTTCTCCCCTGGTTTAATTTCAATAAATGATTAAATGATCCAATAACTCACCAAAAATTAGTTATTAGAAAAACTGTCCAAAACCTGAAAATAGACTTGTGTATCTGAGCTTCGCTGTTTCTTCTCTCTTCTTCCATGAATCACCTAATGAGACCTTATTTTTATCTGGTGTTCCTGTACACAAAACTTAGTAGTTCAAACTGGTTCCACCTGCAGCAGATACAACAGCAACATACATGCAGAATTAATAATCTCATGATGTCCCAAAGCAGTATTTTTACTGTAATATTTTAACTACATTTTGCTGCTAATACTTATCTACCGAGAATACTTCTACCACCTCTACTTACGAGTAGAGAAGGTTTTTGGGGGGAGTAAGATGAGCTGTGACTCAGTTACAAGAAAAGCACCTACATTAGTGTTACACTCAAGAGCTGTAATTTCAGCCCTTTCCTCTTTTAATACATACCAAAGTGAAACTGTGTGGAGTAAGTGCAAATTATTTTTGGCTTGTAAGAGAAACTGGTGATTAATCCAGAAGGAGAAATATCATTCGGGAACTAACAATTTATATTTTGTCACAATTTTCTTTAAGCAGTGAATTAAAGCAAATCGTAAACCTCTTTAGAACAATAAAACATCAGTGATATATAAATATGACCAGACATAATTGGACTGTAATATGTATGTAACTGGTTTCAATCAACAGTGCTTCAATGACAGATTAATTGTCACTTTAATGCATTGCAGTCACAGTTTTGATGGCCTATAAAAAGTGCAACTTAGCACCAGACTGAAGTCTGGCTTCTCCCTCTGGTTGATCATTTAAACCGTGTTTCACCACATACAACCTGCAGCACCACTGGTGGTTGAAGGCAGGAATATGCTCTGGTGCATGTGTGACCTTCACACAACATTGTAGTGCAATGTTCACAGGTCGAGTGAGCAATTAAACCAACATGAAATATCTTTATATGCAGATGACGCAATGGTAATGTGAAACCATTAATCTGAAAACCAATTCAGTTTTAGAAATAATGGACTCTGAAAGCAATGATGTTGGCATTCAGTTTGATCAAGTGTCACTCTAGAAAATTCTATTTTGACAGATTATCCATGCATTTAAAATGCAGACAGGCAGAGAGGCAGTGTGTGCACTAAAGTGACGTTGGTGTGTGAGTATTGTTGTACCTACTATCCTGATAGAAGCACTGCAATAACTGCTTCCTCCTGCACAGAGCTGCTGCATGTATCTTAACTTACTGGCTAACTGTATGCTCTCAGTGCTTGGCCTTCGGAAGTGGGTAAAGAGTAATAAATAACTTAAAGTGACACATTATCTCTCCTGTCTGTAGTATTTGTAGAACATGTGCTACTTTTGACAAAGTGTTATTGATCAGGTCAATGTAAAAAATATTGCAAGGGATACCCAAACTCAATGTGAGGTCATTCAAATGTTGAGAAATCGTGATGCAATCTGCAAAATCAGTAAACCACTGTAAAAACATACTCACTACCTTGGAAAGAAATATGTTTATTATCTGCAAAAGCAGATTGAAATAAGAACAATGGCAGAGATTACAACACCCAAGAAGAATATAGGATTAAATGTGTTAAAATCTGGCCAGGTGCTAATGTTTCTCTACATTCTGCTCCATTTTAGGAGGAGGTAGGGCTTCTCAACTAACACCGTCAGCATGTAGCTGACCACCATCGTTAACACCAGGTGACCAAGGAACAGGTACATCTACAGAGGGAAGACACACAGCAGTCCGACGATATGAAGAACTGAGCCAAACCATAAGCATTCTGAATGAATAGGTGAATAAATTAATGAATGAAATGCACAGTATGAAATACTTACAAAATTGATGTCTGAGTAGTGGATTGGAGTCTCTTGCAAGCCGATGTAGACGATGATGAACACAGGATGTATCAGATAGCAGGCAAAACTGATGTTGGAAAGAGGAACCCAGAAACTCAATGACAAGAACCTCTTGATGAAGCCTGGAGAAACAGAAACACAGAAGAAAATGTTATAGAATGCGTTTATGTGAAAGTAGCAATAACCAAAGTGAGAAGGTGCCTCTTGTAATTTCATGGTCACTTCATATTATACTACCATCATTGAGTAACACAGTCATGAATGACTTAAATATTTATTAAAATGGACTTTTTAATTAGATTTTGATTGTCCTAAAGATGGGATTTGATTGATTCCTGCTCTTGGTTTACCTCCATAGCCCTCCTCACAGGCCAGTATGATCCAGCTCACAGCCAGAGCCCACAGTGGTCTGTGCAGCCCCTGATAAAGAGCGTGAGGCAGAGATGGATGATCTGGAGTCTCCCTGAGAACGTAGGCCAATCCAACCAACAGAGCCATGACAGACAGACAGCAGAACCAACCAAGTGCTGCCTGCCACTGGACCAGCAACAAGACAGGATCAGAACATGAGTGTAATTGCAACTTTTGACTTGATTATAAACCAAAATGTATTAGTATGATATAATGCTTTTAAATTCTCAGAACAGATGCCTGTCAGTATAATCACCTTTTGCTTTAACAGCTGATCTTTCTTTGTCGTCAGGTATATTCCAGTCAAGATCCCTATTAGAAATGGACCATATCTTGTGTAGGGTTTCACATAGTAATACAAAACATAATTCTCAGATGTCCTGCAAAAAAAGCAAAAAACAAGTTCATCATTTCAAATCATATCAAAGAAGAGAAGTCTTGCTGGTAAATATTGTTCACATTGCACTGTGCAGAATAAAAAGTG
This sequence comes from Dascyllus trimaculatus, assembly GCA_024666655.1. Lineage (NCBI taxonomy): Eukaryota > Metazoa > Chordata > Actinopteri > Pomacentridae > Dascyllus > Dascyllus trimaculatus. Next base: position 12,533,092 of record CM045460.1, on the reverse strand, counting down.
AAGGGAAGGAAAAATTACTGAACATCTAATTCACCTTACATTTCATGCATTTTCTATTATCCAATTCAATCCTGTGTGAGATTTTTTTGTATGTATTTGTTTTATCTGATTTTGAATTTAAAAATGTGTATCTGGACAGTTACTGTATATACTTTTTAATGCATAAATTAATGATTTTAGCATTTAGTTTACTTGAGCTGATTTATTATAGGCTCTTTTTTTAATTTTATGACTTGTGCAGTTATAGATCCACAATTGGGATGTTTGCCACCATTTGTCTTACGTTGTACTTCCTAGGCTATTTACATTACATGATCACCACACTTACATTGTAGATGGCTGAAAGACTGGTAGTTGCATAAGCGCAGTGATAACAGCACTGGCCACAATGGTCATCAACAGAAGGCCTCCTGCCACAACAGCAAAAACACCTTTATTTCTTTAAAAAAACAGAGTGGATAATGGATAAGATTAGAAGGTTACAGTTGCTGTATAACAACACTAGTGATGGCTATGATTAAAAAAATGTAGAAATCCATGGATTAAGGATGTGAACCTACAGTCTGTAAAAATAGACCAACAGAGGAGTGGTGGCATAACACTGGAAGTCTAGAGACAGATACCACGTCCAAGGAATGCACTGCAGAGAGATTTGGAGGTAAAATGTTAGGAAATAGGTCAGTAATCTGAGCTGAAATACAGCACGTGGCTCTGAATTAAACTTACTATCTCATGGACTGGGAGGAGATTACTGATCAATAGTAAGTTAGCCCACCAGTATGTCTTACAGTCCATCAGTGTGTCTATGAATGGGAACCAATAGGGCCCCCAGTGGACCAGAGAGATGAGGCCGATGGTTAGACACATAATGAAGAGATGCAGTGGCTGAATCCTGCAGTGGAGAAAGACAAATAAGACAAATAAGGACAGTTTACATATACGCCGATCAGCTGCAACATTATGACCACTGACAGGTGAAGTGAATAACATTGATCATATTGGTACTATTTGCTGTTCTGCTGGAAAACCTTGGATTTTGGCATCTGTGCTGATGAGACTTAGACACCCAAATAAACACTGTCCCACAACAAACTCACTTGCTCATGACAATGGAAATCCCAAATGTCACTGGCCTACCCCTGCAGGAAAATGCACCCCACTACATGGAAAAAAACATCAAACAACCAGGAACATGTTGAGGAACATGACAATGGCCCAACATGTTGATCTGACCTCCAAACTTCCTACACCCCATTCTGATCCAGCATCACCAGGATGCAGAGGAACAAGTTTTATGGACAGAGGCCCCACTGCACAAGCCAGAGTACCCAAAGGATCCAGTTCCAACGTCCTGGTTCTGGACCCCATAGGACACTCTGAGAGGTCCTCTTGTCCATGTCCAATGATTCAGAGCATTTTTGAGCACATAAGGGGGACCAACACAATATTAGGCAGGTGGTCATGATGTTATGCCTGATTGATGTAGATATTGTAACTAGCCTAAGATTTCACACACAGTATGGAGAACTTCTCTTGAGGAAAAAATAACAATACCGTGATCCAGACTCATATAAATACCTTTTAATCCTCCTGAAGAGATAGTTTGCAACTAAACTGGGGCTGAGTTTGTCTTCAGCCCTGTCGATGTAGCCCAGCAGAGACCTGGCACTAAGTAGACCCCTGAAACACAAAAAGTTGCAACCTGAAACTCACAATAACATAAATATATACAGTCGCAAATGCACTATTGTTCCTGTCTCACCCCAGCAATAAAAAGGTGTCTACAGCCAGAAAAACAGGTCCGCTGATGGTAAGCACATACAGTGGGCTGCTTTCAACTGTTTTCTTCCAGTTTTTGTAGTTATCTGCAATGGAGATAATTAAATACTAAGTGAAAGAATATGAGTGACTGAGAGACACACTGATTGCTGATATACTCTCATACCGAGGTTGTTAATTACAGGGAACTGTGCCGAGTGTCCACAGATGATCCACAGCAAGCTGAGAACACGGATGCCGTTCAGCGAGGAGTAGCCTCCTCCTTGGACTGGTGAGGAGGTGCTGAAGACGCCCCGACTGGTGTTCTGCAGAGAGAACGCCTGAAGACACCCGAACACACAGCTTCGAGGAAAACATGGTGCACTGGGGCTGGTGTTGTCTACAAGAGACAATATTCAATAAGACAACATCTGGCACAATCTATGATGAAGGATTCAGTGCGGATGATGTAATGCACATTGCACTGACTATTTTCCTCTGATGTGCTGCTGTTAACGTCACTGCTGGATGAGTTGTTGGTGTTCAAGGCCCCATAAAGGTTGAGGTCAGGGTTTAAAGGGGAGGACTCGACTGTAGGGCTGACCTCTCTGTTCCGCTGCCACCTTATTATAGCTGTGAACAGGGTGGCTGCCAGGGGAACTGCGACCATTAGACAACACACAAACCTGCAGGAGCGAAGAGAACAAGTTCATGGTAACAGACACAAAACATAAGGTAAAGTCCTGCAAAAGCAAACAGATGATTCTTGTGTTCAGTTGCAGCGAAGTACAGAAGTACAAGTTGTGTTGCCTGTAAGTACAGAAGCAGGTCTCATCATATACTGACAGGCAGGTGACATCAGATACATCAGGGGCAATTGTTTGGGGCAAACAGTGAGTCATGATCATCTCCTGAGTGGACTGGTTGACCAAGATGGAAGGTAAAGGAGGAACGAGGGACATCTGACCAAACCGAAGTCTGTCTGTGAAAACAAGGTGAAAACATGTAAAGCAAAACCAGATTGCGTTACAATAGATCCAGAGGAAATAGACTTTATAATCACTGACCGTACAGCACCAGTATCTGCACCTCCTCTTCCCTGCAGGAGTCAGGAACACAGATGCCCACGAAGTACTGAACAGTTCCCTACGGCAGTAAAAAACACATTGTTCAAAATATGCTTTTTCACCAAACATCGAACTGTTATGTAGACATTTTATCCTGTCTGTTGTTACCTGCCTCAGGAACACCTGGCAGTACTGTCCAGAGAAGCTGGGACCATGGGCCGAGCGGCACTGCTGCAGCCCACCAGGCCGGTTGGCATTACCTCCTTCTACGTTACTCCCCATCTTCCCAAATGAGTCGTACACTGGCAATACACACAGAAGAAGCAACTGTTATTTCAAACACCCTCCACAAGGCCTTTGGATCAAAAGCAAAATGGAATTATGTCTTATGTTATATGTAAAAACAAACATTTAAAGTAACAGAGCAAAGTGGGGCATGGCTCGCTCATTTTGAATATGAAATAGACGCATATTGCACGATAACAAAGTACAATATGCCATTTGATTCTGCAGAAATTAAGCTTTCAATGTCAGTTACATAACTGATTGAAATATAAAACTATGTACAGAAAAAATAAAACTCAAAAAATGTGAGATCTGACCGATTTTTAAGGGAAAGAAACTGTCAAAATGTGCTGTAAGGGCTAATTAGTGACAGCTAGTCTGTGATGTTCACATTGCACACTTTCTGAAGTTGTAAACCAAATGGAAAAATATGATACGAATTTTAAAAATTGTGGACAATTATATCAGTGCTTTACAGATGAAAAATCAAAATGCAAGATCTATCTTTTAACTTTGCTGTAAGGAACTGAAAAGATTAAATTACCTCTAAATATGAATAATTAAGTTTTTCTTCTGTCTTGTGTATTTTATGAAATTAAAATACACAATTTATGTTTCTTCTCTAATGTGTCTTGTGGGTCAGGTGTTTTTTTTATTGTTATAATCTCTGTGCCTTGATGTTTGCAAATATTTCTTCAATTAAAAATGTAACTTTTATTTTTAAATATCACACAATCAAATGTGGTTACTGTAAAACTGTAAATGGACACGTCACTCAAAAGATTAAAAGTACATTGTGGTGGATTTAGTGACATCTAGTGGTGAGATTTGAGACTGCGAGAGGAGATGCCGCCCATCTCAGCAGCAACTGCAACGAAACAAGAAACAAAAACTTTACCTTTGTCAAAGAAAGAAGAGCAAACATCGGTGTTAAATAGACTGCCTTATTATCTGTCTGCTCATTTTCACACTACATTGGTTTAATGTCTTTTTGCTGTATTTTGTGTTCACCTCTACTGGTAACAAACTGAAGACAATGTGGACTTACCGTTCAACCACACACTATGGGTGCAGTACTGCTGACGGTCACCATGTGGTGGCTCCAAAAAAAAAAAAAATCTTCCCATGAAAAAAAGCATCAACTTCTCTCATGAAATGCTGAATAAATTTATTCCATACCTCTATTTGATGTCATTTGCTAAATTCACTCCTTGTGATGTGGGTGTAGGTGGGTACTTTGAAAACAATGTCATAAATCAGAAGATATTAGGTCTCAGAGGGAGGTAGGTTTAGACTTGTAGAGCTGCAGCTAATGACTGTGTCAATAGTCGACCCTTCATAGTCTGAACTGCACACGTACTCAGTGGTTCTTATGTAGTTATCAGCTTTAAAATGTAGCCTGAGGCTTTAGGCATGCGCTAACTAACAATAAAGACCATTAAGATGCTCACTGTAAAATAGTAGACTCCAACAGTTTGTGATAAATTACAGAGGACGAGGTGACTGCTGACTCTTCAATCTGTTGTTGACTCAGTGAAGCTGCAAATGTGAGACCTAGTGGTGAGCTTTGTGGTCATTATAGTCTATCTGGATCCAACCAAGCCATCCTGCTGTAACTGCAGTTTAAATAACAACCTCCCCAATATTTAGCCCAGGCAGGACAGACAGAGACTCATTTTTGGTTCATCCAGTGTTCCTCTGCTCAGCAATGAACTTTCTCCATTTGCACTAAACGTCTCCAAACTGTGAGAATGGGGTTCAAGCTTTTATTAAATCACATCAGGCAGTGACACACTTCAGTGGTAATAACTTCATGTCAGAGCATTCTGAGTCAGCCTAAAACTACCGGTTGTCAACTAATTTATTGACATTTAATTTATAAAGGAACTAATTTGGTCATCAATTTTAGTCAACTACCTAAATTGTTCGCTGCTCCTGTACTGACCTGACTGACATGTCTGGTTTGGGTTGATTTAAAAGACTCCTTGGGTGAGGCAGGCTGCTGTCATTTTGTGGTGGAATAAGCAATCTATTTTCTACAGACAGTTTGCTTTTGTTGGCTTGTTTTAATCACTGTAATAAGGGTTTGTTCTTTGGCCAGCAGAGGACTCTACCATCAGTTTTTAATTGGTAAGAAAAAGTTTCTTTCCTTAATGTTTTTCAGTCTTTTATTGCACTTGGGGCTCTGTACACTTCATTTGTAATTTCACTGTTCAGTAAATGTCTGCTTAGGTGATGCTGAATCAGATTTCTACTGTCAAACCCGCTGCTCCACCCTGCTTCTCATGTCTGCAAGGTCCTGATTCCACTTGAAAATGATGGTGTCTTTAGACTTAAACCAAAAGGTGAATCATTGCTTGCTACGCCCATTTTAATATACAGTCTGTGGTTCGAGCTACTGTCTGATTGCTGTCTAATATGGTGTTATTTTTGTGGGCACTGAAGCTGTTGTATTATCACTTGATGTCTGTGTGGAAAATCATTTCTAAAGGATACTATTGATAGGTTGTTCAACCATCTAAACTAGATTGTACTGTACTGTAATATAACTATAATAATAATACACTTCATGTGCTTTGCAAAATCAAAAAACAAAAGCAAACCATTTCAGCACAAGTTGAAGTATACAAAATGAAACGAAACGGTAAATTGGGTTGACAATTTTTTAAAGCTGAATAACTCACATAACAGAACCACTTTCCCCATCATCATCTTAATCATCGCAGCCATTTAAATATCCTCATAGTTTGCTGCTGCAGCAGTAATTAATTTCTTTGGATAACTTTTCTTACTTGGCTTTTTTGAATTCCTCCGCTGCTTAAATGAGCTCTTAGTTTCAGAGTTTAGTACAACTGGCCTCTCTTAAAGGTCAGCAGTCCCTCTCTGGCCCCTGTACTCTATATGAGCCTTAACCTCCTCCATAAGAAAAAACTTACAAAAGACAGAAACACTTACTGAGCACAGCGTACTCCTTTGGCTTGTCCTGGGTCATTTCCCAGAGGAAAGTGTTGGTATCCGTCATGCATCTCTGTGACACGACTGAGGCCTGTGTACTTTCCAGCTCTGCACTGCCTCCCACTAGAAGAAGAAACACCACCAAACTCAGGGCCATTTTGGGACTGACTGCACCTTTTTAGTGAAGACGGAGCTTAAATAACCCACATCACTGTCCAGAGTGTCGCGTGAAATTCATCTTCCACGGCTGGATTGAAAAGCTGCTCTGGCCGCTGTAGCTCACCCCCCACCTGGCTTTTCTGTGTCAGGTGTGAACAGGTTTTGGTTACGTGAAAGAAGATGGGAGGTTAACACAAAGATCCAGGCTGTGATTTTGTCACCACACAGGAGGAACGTAATTGAAGTGCAAGACTAATAATAATGGTTGACCCACAGACAAGAAGATGCACGACTGTAATCCCATAACTACCATTTAAACAGCAGGGGAGACATTCAGTTTACAACACAGTTTTCTACCACACTAGTTTTTACTACAACCATTGGTCTCAAAGTTAATGGTGGCAGAAGAACCACCACAGATTGTCCAGTAATTAAAATAAATCACAACAAGAAATCTGGCCACTAGAGGGAGAGCTTGTCCTAAAAATCTACTTGGAAACAATCTTTAAAACAATATTTCCTGGCATGAAACTATGATCTAACCAATTCTGAGTTTGTGTATTTCAGCTACTTTGTATTATAGAGAAGAGATAATCATCCCTTGGCAACCACCACTGGATCACACTCATGACAAACACCAAGGTTGCAAGTCATCAGATCTGAGTCATTTTTTTCTCCAGTGTTGATTTTACATTGCTGCAATGTATGAGAAACTTTTTTTAAAAAAAAGCTTAAGTTTATATATATATAAGTGTAAATATTACTATTATTTACACTTTGATCTATCGTTAATATGAACATATTGACCTGTGCAGCCTTAAAGATAGAGAAATATTGTGGTTTCAATTAATTCTTGTTCAATGTTCATGTCCTACTGATTTTTCAGTATTTGAACAAATCTGCTATATTCTCCAAACTATCACTCAGTAACTAATACGTAATCATAACAATGGTAATCATGTTTTTGTTACCAAAAGGGGATATTATTGGTGAGAGATGGATGAAAATGCAGCTGTTCATGTGAAGCTAACACTTACTCTTCAGTATAGTGCAGGACAAGTAGATTTTCTAAACGCACTTTTTAAAAATCAAAATAAAAGCATTTAGACTTCAGCCCTAATAGTATTTATAACCCATGACAACATACAAACATACGTGTGAATGATCAGGAGAGGATTTCTGATATAATTCCATAGAGAAGAGCTGATGTCTCATGTGCAGTGGACATCAGGTCTCGCCTCTGGCAGGTTTCATCATTTATTGACATAAAGAACAACTTTGTACACAAGCATCAGAAATGTCTAAAAATGGCAGCAGCAGCAGCAAGACACATTCTAATGAACAAACGATTCACAGACTGCTCCTCACATGCAGTTTTACAGCGCAAGACATTTGAAGTCTCATTGTCATCGTAGAAAAACAACTGTCCAAAACTGAGGGATGTTTTTTGGAAATGCTTGAGATAGTTTTAATGGAACTGGCTGCCAACTGTTATTCAGGTTCTCAGCCGAGTTTACATTCATAGAAGTTTTTGTTAAGTTTAGAATTTTCCCAGTGTAAAGCCTGTCAGTGAACATTCATTGTTATTAATTATTATTATTATTCCACATTAACCCAAAGAACTACAAACTGAGGAAATGTTAAAAAAAAAACCCATAAAAATCAGGAAATTGAATGATAATGTTGACAATGTTATGAAATACAAGGATGTTATAATTATATGATAGTTGTGCTATAACAACAGATTTACACTAGTATGCTGTAAAGAAGAATATTTTAAATATTCAGTTAAATAAATATTTTTTAAGTCACTTTTAATCTCAAAGAGCTGCCATTTATAATATATTAAGACTGGAATGAAACATCAAAATGAAATTAAAAAAAAAATCACAATCCTTTACAAAATACTTCTTTTAAAAGCATGTTTGTCTCTAAAAGATACAATGTTTGAAATATTCTTTTAAAAACTCAAGAGCTTTAAACTCACTTTAAATTCATCCATTTTTCAGAATGTTGTGTATACTTTTGATATGTTAATGACAATAACTTGATGAGTCTTCAACTGATTGTCTTGAAATCTTCAGAAATTTCATTTTACGTCAGCTCAGAGTTACTGCAGAGATTTTATTATTGGATCAGTTGTTAACAGGTGCATTACAAGACCAGAACCAGGGTCTTATTGTAGAAGCTAAGCCTCAGAGAGAAATATTAGAAATGTTAAAACACAAGATGAGGGAAACTTGAAGCTTCCACAGTTTTATCTATTTTTGTACCAGACATTCGTCGGACATTAGCAGCATTGGAAATTCAGAACACTGCCGAGTGTATGAGGATTAATCCCATTACAACAACATATCCATACGTTATCTATTCCTAGTAAGAAGACAACGATGGAAACTGTCAAAATAAAAGGCTCTTCTAAGAAAACATCTATTCGAGGCCTATAGAAACATCTATATGTGTACAAAATCTATCTTGTTCTTACTAAAAGACACTTAAAGTGACTTTGATGTATATTACATAGTTTTGTGTGTATACTGTATACATATTGTAGTACACCACATATACATCATGTATCTACAGCTTAAGCACAGCCAACGGAGGTACTGCAGGTTTGCTGTAGTTTAAAATAGTGTTGTTTTAGATGGAATGGTTAAAAAGAGTCACTTTTCGACTGCACTCAATCTCTTTGACCTAATGAACGCCATCCCATGTGTCCTCATGTGGGTGTTCAGGTTTCCCTCCGTTTCAAACATCTTTCCACACACTTTGCATTTGGTATTTGGCGTCCCGTCATCGTTCTCGTCCGTAACGTCCAACTGATTCTCCCTTTGACTCTCTTCGTCTTCTTTGCCTCGTCCGTTGTACCGTCCGAGTCCGTGCGGTTCCTTCAGTCGATGGACGATGAAGAGGTGTCGGGCCAGTGAGCGGTGGGAGGTGTAGCACAGGCCGCACTCCTGACACTGGTAGGATGAGCCGTCCGACTTGTGCTGAGGTATGTGCTGGTGGAAAGCAGCGATATCTTCAGTGGTGAAGCTGCAAACTGCACACTTGTGGACTTTGAGGATGTTCACCTTGAGCCTCTTCAGTGGCTGCGAGTCAGAACTCCTGGAGTTCAAACCTGGAGAACCTTCACTGTCCTCTTTCTTCCTTTTGGGGCTGATGCTCTGTAGAGGAGGTTAAATTAAAGTTAGCTTAAGATTGACAGGAAAAACATAGATTTCAAAAAGATACAGAGAAGGCATTTTCTTTACAAATTGTGCCACAGTACCTTTTCCTTATCAGGTACAGCCTCCATAATATTAGGGTTGACAGTCTTTCCTCCTGTGTCTTTAACTCCATGCATCAGCTGAATGTGCTGATCCAGCAGCACTCGTTTTGTGAAGGGCTGACTGAGAGCTGGACAGTGCCTATTGAAGTACAATAAAATAACAATTATAACCCTTTGCAAGTTGATTTGGCTTCTGTTTTCTGTGCATACATACAATTTGCATGCATTTTCTTTAATAATGATAAAGAATGAGGTGTGATCAAAAAATTGTGGGACTGTTGTGAATGTGGAAGACATGCAACATATGTGAGGAGTAATTGTCATGGGTCAGGAGACTGCAATCAACAGTGGGATCTATATTACACATGTTTTTATGACCACTGGAGAGTGCACATTTGTGACTTCTCCATATGAAAGCCAACATCACTTTCAGTGTCAGTCTGCAGCTGGGAATAGCCTATCTTCATGTTAGGGATCATCACTGATGACAAGAGGTGGGTTTGCGGCTACCACCAAGAAAAGACACAGCAGTTTCTCCAAAGCACAATAGAAGCAAGAATTAAGTTGCCCAAGGTTGGACTGTCAAGGCAGAGTTCTACTGTAACATCCTGAAGTGTCTGAGCGAGAACATTAGGCGAAAATAATCTGAACACATTTATTACTCCCTGTCTAGCCTGCTCACCAGATTTGTCTCTCTTCTTCGTCTTCCCCAAAAGGCAATTCAAGTGCAAGGGTTGCCATCTTGGTACAGTTTATGAAATGCAGCACTCATTACAGATGGTCCCTGACATGTTTACATTAGAGGACTTCCATCAAGTGTTAAAAGTGTTCCAAGAGTACTGGGTGCTTTGTATCACTACACAAGGATACTACTTTGACAAGCTAAACTTAAGTTTTTGATTCTTGCAGGTACAGTCCTGGCGCTTTTTGACTGCCCCTCTATGTAAGTGAGGTATAGTGTAAAAAGTGCACTCCATTCTTGCATCAGACTTTGAAAACTCTCAGTGCCTTCTCAAAGTTATTGGACCATGTGCATAGACCGTACACATGCCTCTTTAAATGGCTACTGTAAAGACTAATACTGATGAAGACATTAAGTGCAGTTCGATGTGTGATAATTGTGACTTCCATGTCTTTGCTCATTTACAGAGTGCTCACAGTTACAGGAGAGTCATGGTTTTGTGTGGGGACCATGCTGAGTCTAAAATAATCAGCGCGCATACTCACGGGCAGGTGTAGACTTTCCGCAGTCCCTTGTGTTTGAGACGGTTGTGTCGGCAAAGACTGTGAGAAGAGCTGAAAGACTTGTCACACTGTCGACAGGGGTGCTTCTTCAGAATCTGGAACATTGAGGAGGAGTATGTTTAAGATACCTAAGAAACAACATCAGCCCTACAAAGCAGGAATTATGCTTCCCTAAATACGAGGTGTTTGAGTTGGTTTTCATCCAAACTTGCTTTTAACAGGACAATTAAACTGCCTGTCATGTTGGTTTACATACTGCATAGTTTACATTTTGGAGGCGCACACTTGATCTACTTGTCTGTGTAGATGACACAAGACATATTTCTATGTATCTTCAGAAACATAGCTCCAGCGTGTCCTTCTAAAGTGTGTTTCCTTTCAAATCAGTGAGCAGAAGCTAAAAGATACCAAGTGGCACATTAAAAACTTCCTCATGAGAGTGATTTGAAATCCTCACCTTGCCATGTTCTCGCCTCATGTGCGCCACAAAGAGCTCCCTGGAGTTGAAGAGGCTGCCACAGTCTCCACATGTATAACCTGAGCTGGGAGGGCTCTTAGAGTCGGCTGAACAGATACTGTTGGTTTTCTTTAGTGAAGGTGAAGCTTTCTTTTCTCCCTTCTCCTGACCATTGACATTCCCTCCATCTTTGCTGTTATTACTATGGGTACTAATGCTGTTGGTGCTGTTAGAATTTGTGGGCTTTGTGCTGAGAGGGAGGTTGATACCCAAGTTTGGTGGACCCTCTATGGTCTTCAGGGTTCCATGGATGGCCTGGAAAGGAACAACACTGACACTGAAGCCATTTTTTAGACAAAAGATCTCATTATTTCTACTCTTGTGACTGGCTTTGGAATAAAAAATAAAATAGATTTTATACTTACCTTAATATGATCCAACATGAGCTGTTTCTGTGCATAGTGCATGGAACAGTCGGGGCATTTGAACACTGAAACTTTATGATTGACGACATGCTGGTCAAAATGCGTGTAGAGCAGGGACTGCAGCGTGAACACGGTATCACACATGGAACATTTATGGATCACTCTGAAAGACAAAACAGAACAGAAAAATAACAGTGAGTTCATTTCAAAGTGTAAATGACTAAGGCATTTGGAAAATCCCAGCTGTTACAGAGCAAACAAACTTCTGAAAATTCTGTTACAGTTGTGTTCTTGCACTTAATGTCGGTTTAGATATAAACAGACACATGGAAATGGTTCAGTTCAGTGCATATTATTTGACATATTCATATTAAATATATTAAATAAGTTGTCCCCCCCTCAACATCGGTGCAAGGACAGCTGCTCTTGAGCAACCGTATCATCAGCACTGCTGATGATGGATGGTGTGCTAGTCAGTGAAAGGTTGCCATGTGGAAAACACAAACCCAAGTTAAGCCACCACATCTAACACCCACAAATCCTGTTACTGATGAAGTAGCGAGGATGATTTTCTACGGAAAAAGGAATTGGACATGGATATTAGGTTACAATGGCGTGTGCCTGTGTACAAGAAAGAGCATGTAGATGTGTGTTGATGTGAAGGCCCAAGTGCCTCAAGAAAAATCTACAGTGAATGACAGCTGGGATACATTTGACTGGATTCATGCTCTGTAGGACTATAAAAGTAAAATAGATTTATTTTAAACAGAGTCATATTAAACTATAATTACAGTAGATAAAACATGTAAAGACCTACTTGGGCTCGGCTGCCTTCACTCCTGGATGCTGTGTGTGTGCATGCGAGTGTGTTCCAGGTGCAGACTTGAAGGCCATCGGGCACAGAGAACATTTATAGAAGACCTCACAGTGAGTATTCTGGATGTGGGACTTTAAATTTGCGACATCAGCAAAGATCACACTACAGTGGGTACAGCTGGAGGGAGAAATAATGGAGACAGAGGGAGAAAGGGTGAGAGATTGCAATGGTCAGATTTAAAAGCCATTTTAGTAAAAGTAAGTTTAGGTCATTCTTTTAAGAGAGGCACTAAGTTGGTTCCACTTAGAGACTGTCTTGTTTATTTACTTCATTGGTGCCATCAGAGTTTAGCACACTGCTCAGCACAGGATGCATGGGCTCAAACCTGAGAAAGACTTTTTTTTAAAAAAAGGTGTACGAAAATACGCATATTAACTCCTTTGTTATGAGTTAGATAAGAAAATCAATATCACTCATGTCGGCATGTTGAATATCAATCTACAGCTAGGAGATGGTTAACGTAGCTAATCATGAGGACTCAAAGCAGGTGGAAACAGGTAGTCTGGCTCTGTTAGAAGTAAAAAAAAATCTCCCTACAAATACCTTTAAAGCTTAAAATGTTGATAGATCATTGTTATGCTAAGCTAAGCTAACAACTTGCTAGTTCTCACTCCCTACATAGTGCACAAATATGAAAACGATGTCAATCTTTTCATTTCCCTCTCTGCAAGAAACTGGTAAATCCTATTTCCCAAAATGTCAAATGATTCCTTTAAGAAAAATGTTTTTCGACGTACACATGCATGAATAATATTGGGTTGTTCATTTCTTGTGTCAGGGCTAAAACTATCTTTGTTTCTTTTTGTGTAGGAAGCACAGCTTTGAAGTTAAAATGTGAAACGTTTTGCAAGTGCATGTGCATATAATGTCCCATTTGTGAAGTTCTGACATGTGTCAAAGCATATTTTAGGACAATACAGATTTCAACATTAGGGCACACTGTTCATTCCATAACAGTTTGATAGACCGGGCAACTAATTGGACCATAATTGCTCATTTTCATTTTTAATGGCTTGTATCGTGGGTGACGCCACATGAAAATTGCAACTGTCCAATTTTGTCCAATAAGTTTCATTGTGAATAATATCACTTAATGTAATAATAACTGTAATTTAAAATGACATAAGTGGCACTTGGGTAGAAAAGCAAGAGCACGGGACAATCAAGTCAGAGCATGGCTGTGTACTGGAGATCATGGCTCAATATTGTAATACATTTTCAGCAAAATTTCTGATTTGAATTTTAAAAAACCAGGGTCTTAACAGATGTCACAGTTTGGAAATTACAATTGAGTGAAGCTGCTTTTAAGTTTCTGAAAGTATTGTATATCTCAGCACAACAGCAAAATACAACTTGTGGTAGACTGACCGGTAGCCGACTCTTCGGGTGTAATGCAGGCAGTTCTTGGTGACATGCGACTGGAAGTGGACAGAACGACAACTGGCACCACACTCAGGGCAGATATAAGGAGACTTGTGCTGGTGGATTCGCTGGTGTGACAGAAAGCTGCACTGATTCGGGAGAAGCATTTGACAAATAGTGCATGTTTTCTATGGGACAAAAAGACAAGATTTAAAAAGGAGTTATCATATCATACAAGGAGAACATAAAGATAGTGCCAACATCTAATATCAGTGATAAGGTTGATGAGTCAGGTCAGACAAAGATGAGTTATCTCAACTTAATTTCATCTCTGACGAATCACATTTTGTTTATCAGTTTTGCTTGGTGGATGGCTCTAAACACTACAACACCAGTGCGCTTCGTCTGCTGTTTCTATGGAAAAGAAGCCAGTCAGAGATGCATGGTGCCATACGATGCTGAATTTAACCATAATGTTTTGAAAATGTAAGTAAAGTAATTTAAGGGATTCACATTGCAGATATTTGCAAATGAATTATGACTAGTTCCAATCTCAGTTATTCACAGCTTAACTCTGACTAGTCATATTTCTGGTTCAAAACATCCTTATTTCCCCTAAATTTAAGCTATCGATAGTGCCTTTTTTTAAAAAAAAAAAGAAGATATCTTTAGTTTGAGCTATTCACAATGGCACTGTAGATATCTTCAACTGGGATTATGACTAATCAAAATGTATTTAAAATTCTTGATTTAGTTTTGATTTAGTTAAATGATGTTGCAGATATCTGTAATTGCCTCAGAAGCTACAGCAAGTCAGCAGCAGAGACAGCTTTCCAAACATACTATGGCACTGCAACCATAACCACATATGACAAGCTGATTTATCAGAGCAGCTATTTAGTTACTTTTGATCAAAACACTTTAATGAATGAAGCTTTCGTTCTCCACAAACTCATTGCTGATAAGTTCTCACAGAATTTTCTAATGATCCTATCCACCACTGTTACGTGATTGTCTAGTAACAATATCAGATTTTGCTTGGCCTCACATTACAAACACACACCTGACTGCTGGACTCTGGTGCTTGTTGATAGTGCATGGCTAGCGAGCTGTCATCCTGGAACATTTCGTTACACTCCAAACATTTCAGGCTGTGTCTGCAGAGCTTTGATGCATCATCCTCCAAGGGCATGGCTGCCACAAGAGGAGCACTACATGGAGCTGAAATTACTGTGACTTGGGTCCCACCACCAGAAACTTTCCCTTGGGTTTGACCTGTGGGTGCCTGAGCTTGAGAGGTGGAAGTGGTACCAGTGATTTTGGATGGTCCTGATGCAGTCGATGTACTGATCATCTGATCTGCAGGGATGGGTTTTAGGATTAAGTGTGAGCACTGCATGACCACCCCTTTGTCCTTGTGGCCCCTAGCATGAGACAAGAGGCTGCATTTGTTGTAGAACACCAGACTTTTGGCACAGTGGTTGCAGGTGACCTCAATCCGCACACTGCGGCGTTCGTAGTGCTGTGTCAGGCTCTTCTCAAGAGCAAATGAATCTCCGCACTCCAGACACTTGTAGCCACGCGAGGGTAGAGAGATACAGGCAGAAGTTGGTGGAGAGAGGTTTGGGATGTACACAGGGACGGGATTCATGCTACTCAGGACTTTATTGAATGCATCCACTACAGAGCTTTGAGAGCTAGCGAACACTTGAACCTTCGAGACCTTCTTTGAGGCCTGGCCAGCAAGAATTGTCTGTTTGACTTGTGATTTTTGATGCTGGGCCTGTTTGGAGGCAGACAGGGCCTGTTGGAGATCACAGGTAGCAGACGACACTGCCTGAGGAAGAAGATTGAGGTTACTGAGATGGACTGTCTTTGGCACAAGTTTGGCATTAGCCAGACTGGAGGCAGGTACCATGACAGTCTGTTGCTGTATGGCATTAGCAGCTTTCAAGATGGCACTGCTGGCACTTTGCACTGAAGCAGCAGGAATGACTGTTGCTTTGACTGTAGTGTTGTTAGCCAGCTTCAGGTTGATAACTTGCGAACCAGCTGTCTTGACTGCTGAGACTGGCAGGAAAGCTGTTGCCACAGGTTTAATAGTCATTTGCTTGGTTATTTCAATCGAAGGGCCTCCAGCGGTGGCTACAACTGTGGTTGGCAAAGAGGGCCTTGTAGGGGAGGAAAAAATTGCATTGGTGGTTGCCATAACAGATGAGCAATTCTCTCCTTTTTTCAGACCCTCAAGATCAAAGAACTCTGGGAGGACTCGGGTGACAGTACGCTTGATCTGTCCGGTTGAGGTTTTGATTGTTTTGATCCTGACCTTTGGGATGACCGGGGTTGTGTCTGTGTTTGAGGAAGGGGAACCTTTGCAGCTGCCCTCACTTGTGACACTAGATGGGCTGTCTGGTTGTCTTGTTAGCAGCTTCTTTGTAACCTCTAGGGATGACTCTTGCTCCTGTGGCTTCTCTGGAGCTCTGGGATTTTCATTGACCTGTATGGATTCTTTCTGTGTTGAGGGAGAATCCGAGGCATCCAAATCTGCAGTAATAGCCTTTTTGGCACTCAGTGCAGCTATGGCTGCAATACAAGAGGAAAGTTTTGTAGAGGATTTGGCTTTAACCTGGGGGATACTGGACACATTAGCAAGCCCTGATGACTCCCCAGGTTCACTGCACTCTTGCTTTTGAGACTTGTGGACAGTTTCATTGAGTTCCTCCTCAGGTAAAGTTGATTGAGAGAGATTGTTAGATGTACGTCTTGCAACAGTACCATTGTTGTTGTTTTGATCAGCTTTCTGATCTCCATTTGTTCCAGTCTTATAAACACTGCCCACTACAGGAGATTTTGGATTGTGGTCCTCTCTCTTTGCAGTGGGTCGAAAATAAGTCTGACCTCCTTGCTTGTCCATGGGGTCGTCTACCTCAATTTTATCATCATCATCAAATTCTTCAGCACTAGAGATTGGGCTAAACTGATTAAAGGTAGAAGATTGGTTGTTGACTTTCTGTCCTTCTTCTCTGGGAGCTGGAGCTTTCCATCCATTCTTTGTATAATGAGTACCAGGTGGTATTGCGGTCAAGAAACCATTATGGAGTCCATTGCCAACAGAACGGGGTTGTGGATGGGAGTGGAAATGCCCATCCTTCTCTGATACGGCTCCACCATGCTCACTGGTGTCCATGTTTCGGATGTTCTTTACAATGACACTAACACCAACATCAAGTGGTGCTGAGGGATTGTGGGTGTCGTCTTCATTGGTCATCACGCCACCAGTTGGTTGCTTGAGTTGTCCTTCATGGTCGTCTTGGTGGCCAGATTCAATAGCGGCTTTAGGATCCACCATGTCGGGGATGTCGAAGGCCGCCAGCAGGTCATCAAAGTCTGGCGTCTTCATATCTCCCATGTTCCTGTTCCTGCTCTGATGAAGAGATCACCTAGGGAACACAAATGAAATGGAGAAATAAGTATGTAGGTTTTAGTAATTACATCTTTTTAACTGTATCTTCATTTGTATTTTTATAATGTTTATAATGCTGTTTCAAGAATAACATGACATTTTTAACAAAATACAACAAAAAGATGTCAAACTGAATTTAATGTGATCGTAAACACAGATGCCTTGTAACTTTGTGACAAATAATCATCTAATTGGCAGTCTGCTTGTTAGATTATGTAATGTCTTATGTTTAAAGTTGACTTCATATGGTTATGCATAGTGAAAGCGAATATATCCACAGATTATATTGCTCATAGTCTCCATAATAGAAAGATTCACATGGATGGATGGATGGATGGATGAATAGATGGATGGATTAGTTGATTAATATCAAACCCCTCAATCCCAAATGGTGTGTAATATACAAATGTGCCTCATATCTTGACATTGATTGACGGTCAGTCCAAAATATTATTATCATATTAGGCATAGAAATTACTCAGGTTTGAGCAGTGATTCCCATAGTTATAGTGGTTCATTGGTTTTGAGGGGCAGTTCCATGTAATGCCCTGCTAAGTTGGAAACACACATTTCAATCCCGACTTTATAAAAAGGTGTTTGATAAAGACAATGCCTTTGTGATTTGATTCTGTTCATTATGTCAGCCGGTAAGTTGTTATTAAGTTGGAGTGGGATGCTGGGACAAAAAACCAGCAATGAGAAAAAAACGTCATCATGGAAAAAAAATCATAAATTTTGGATGAAAAAGTGTAAATAATCCAGCGAAGGCGATGGGAGTGACAAATAGCAGTTCTTCGAAGCCTAAAAATTTAAATGAATTTTTGTGAGGATTTGTTGTCAGAGGCTGGATGTGCTCTCCAGTCAGCATTAATTATTAATAGTGCCCTCTATGTTTTCTAGACTGCAGATGGTTGACTGCAATAGAAACGATTGCTCACGACATTTTGTAACATGGAGAGAATCAGACACTAATGGCATGAAGGGAATCTTTACAAATAGTTACAATAATCAGCCCTGAGGGTATGGATTCCTAAGAAAAGAATGTGTTGACATTTTGTGGATTACAGTTTATGTGGTGGTTTTGGGTCTGAGCACACAAATACTGAGTCCAACTTCAATTTTGTAGTGTCATTTATCTCCACATGGAGTGTCAGTGTCCACATAGAGTATACCCTATAAACTATCATGTAACCACGACAGTCACTGCTCTCTGGTGCTTTATATTGTCTTCAGTGCATTTTCCTCCTCCCTCTTTAAATCAAAGTGCGACTCACTTTGATGCAAAGCCCTCCTGACAATGAGTCCAGCTGACATACATCATGTGCATAAAAGTGCATACAATTAGTCCTGTATGGCACATTTGTCCTTACATCTTGTAACCTCATTAACCTGTTTCAGAGAAACAGGCTAATGAGCAACATGGGAGCTCATGCTGATCCACATGAGGGGTAGATGTGACATTTTAATAACATTAAATGTGGGTACTCAGCAAAACATTTCCCCTCTTCCATCACTACATGCACTGCAATAGGGAGACAAACAATAGTATACCACAGTGCTAATTAAA
Source organism: Dascyllus trimaculatus (assembly GCA_024666655.1). Lineage (NCBI taxonomy): Eukaryota > Metazoa > Chordata > Actinopteri > Pomacentridae > Dascyllus > Dascyllus trimaculatus. Next base: position 12,514,201 of record CM045460.1, on the reverse strand, counting down.
TTCACTTTAGATTTTCTTGAAAAGCTTCTTATGGGATATGGCAAGCTCAGGACATTATACCCTGACTACAGAGGGTTTCTGTTTCTGAAAACATATTTTCTGATGTATAATCAGGACAATGATGGATCTGGTCTACGTAATGCATATAATATAGAGAACATGACTGCACTTTTTCCCCTTCAGTACAGAGGCACTCCTCAGATGAATTCGGGGAATGAATATAACATGTAAACAACATGTTAGCTGATTCTTGTTGGTGAATTATAGGTGCTTGGGACAAAAGGCACAGTCAGGGAGCTGCTCTGCTTGTACGTGCAGCTAAATCAGTGCTGCTCTTTGATCCAAATGCATAGCAACCACATCTGCACGCACAGACCCACATCCTATACCTCTCAGCATTTGGTTTTTGAAATGCAAAACATCTAAGTTTAATTCACATGATTGGATAGCTTAAGGAGAGAAAGAGAGAGGGCAGGCAACAAATGCAGTGAGGGGAGAAAAAAATGGCTGCTGAGCTGTGTGAAGCTGCAGCAGAGAGAGACAGAAAGGCCTGGTGAAAAGAGCAGCTAGTCACAGCCATGACAGCCAGAGCAGCCTGACGAAGACAGTAAATGAAGGTTAAATGCAGACAAATGTGAAAAACACACAACACAGAGTCCATCTCCACGACAACAGTTTAATACACATGCACTGTTACCAACTGAAATCGACGCACTGTGTGGCAGGCTACAATCTAAGTGTGTGTAAAATAATGGTGGAAGCATGCAAGTGAATCAGTAACTCCTCACCCTCTTGCCTCCGTTCCTCTCCAGCCACTAGCCAAACCTTCTTTCCTTCCTTCCTTCCATCCTGCAACAAACAGAGTGACAACACTACTAACCCACAAAAGCCATCCACCCCACCCTGCCTGATAAAAAAGTCTTCCCAACCAGGCAAAGGCCCAGAATACAGGGTCAGGTTACATCCAGGGATGTGGTGAGTGGTGGTCCTGGTAGGGATCGTCCTCAGTCATTCTCTGCACCACTAGCAGCACACAGACATATAAACAGACAGATAGATCATGCTCCTGTAAGTGTGTGTGTGTGTGTGTGTGTGTGTGTCTCAGGCTGCAGATTCATAGACTCCCAGCCAGCCACGTCCCCCTGCCCTCGTCCCTTCCCATATCTCCCTGGTCCCTTCGCAGTGAGCCGTGCTGCGTAGCCCTCCGACATCCAGCCAGCAGTGAGCAGCAGCAGCAGCAGGGTCTGCGCCTGTGCCATGGTAGCCACTGACTGAGCTGTGCAGGGCTGCCATGGAGCAGCCTGGACTATCTCTATCCCCGTGGAGCACAGAGGCGGCATTGTTCCTGTCAGCCCTCCGTCTGCCTCAAACCGGTTTCAGCTGGTTCCGGTCACCCAACATAAAGCTCTGTGCTGCAATACGGCCTCAGAAACACACTGGCAGCAGCAGCAGCAGCGTGCCCACCTACCAGGAAGCACCGCAACATTTTTCACCAAAACTAGGTGCATGTTGTCAAAGGGATTGTGCAAAGCAGGAGATATTTTATGAACAGGTGGAGATGGAGCAGCAGAGGATGCACTCGGGTGGCCGCTTGAAAATAGACCAGTGCTCAAGGACATGATGTTTGGTTGGCACATTGGCACAAATACAAAAACACAACAGCAAATAAAATGACAAAAATGGCACTATGTAAACAAAACAATATGTAACGTGAGGTAGGATTTGGAAAAAAATTAAGGTGCAATCCCTGATGATAAAAGCAACTAATGCACAGAAAAGAAGTTTAGGTACTCATGATGATAGTAGAGGCTCAGTCTGGTATTCTGGCCTGTTTTGAACCTCATCCCTCAGTGCTCTCACCCTATGTTTCCCCCCAAACACTAATACCACTATGAGTGCAGCATTAACACTCATCATTGTGATATATAGACAAGGAATGTAAACAAAACCATCTTATATGAGTGTACAAAGACCATGCATGCACCTCCTACTCCAGATCTCCATTGCCCACATGCCACCCCTGCCCCATATCTGCCACACAGAGACACACAGAAACATGCACTTTCATGCATATACATATATATATATATAGGTAAATGTGGCATACCCTTTTTTCCACTCTGAGAGATATTCAGGGGCAAAAGTCTTCCTGTCGAGGCCTCAGCACCTGCCTTTATTCAGCCCTTCCAGCCTCCATCCTCCTCCTCTTGCCTCCCCCTCCCCCCTCCTTCCCTCCCTCTCCCCAACTCTCCTTCACTGGGTCAGTCCTAGATTTTAGTCCCAGTCCAGGCCTCGTTCTCCCCTGAAGCCCCTGCCGCCACCACCACCACCACCACTACCACCACGGCCGTACATGAAGGGAAGGACGGAGAAAGGGGGCAGTGTTCAGCAGACAAATCAGGCCTTTTGTCTCCGTCTGTGGAGGGGGGTGAGGGGACTCTCCTCTCTGGCTCTGGAGCAGCTGGTGCAGAGAAAGACGAGAGAGAGACAGAGGGAGGTGGGGGAGATAGAGAGGAAATGGAGGAAAAGGAAATGAGCAGGAGAAGTGTATAATAAAGGCTCGGATCTGCACAGCGTGTTCATATGTTAGGCCTTTGCCACAGAACAATATCGCTGAGTGACTGATGTTAGTGTGCAGATAAACAAGTCTTGATCCTGCACATTTTGCTTCAGGGATAAGTCACATAATACAGTATATTACTGACATAATGTATAAATAGCACAGGCCTCCAGGCCCAAATGCCCCTCTGCATTCTGTGTACAAGGTCACTAAGTCTTGTGCCAGCTTTTCTGTTGTTTACGATGGAGGCGTCGTGCACTTTGATGGTAACCCTGCAGCATATGCATTCAGGGGACAAAAAATGCAAGAAATCACATGCTTACTTAAAACAGCACAAATGCTATGCAACATAGGATGGCTAGTTTTGATATAACACACACTGTAATGACACAAATATGAGCTGAACTGTCCTGATTTGTAGCAAACACAGCACAGATAACACATCTGCAACAATCTGATCAATAAATATAAATATGACATCACATTACAATATGTGCGATACATAAAAAGGATAAAATATTTCATAACCTACCTGGAAAACTGCAGAGAGAGGCTTTCAGTAGAATAAGACTGAATCTCTTTGGCCTGCTACCAGTCCTTAATGCATTTGGCAGACCTACCAAAGCAGCCACGAATGCTGCAGCATAAACTAATTATCCTTCATTATGCAAAGGGTCATGCCAGATTTATTCATCAGACAACACAAAATGCATTTTATACACTGCAAAGGCAGCTGGAATTGAGCATATACATGATAAAAGGCCCTCATGGTGCCTCCTGCCTCCCTACACTGTGACAGATTCAGTGCAGGAGAGGAGGCTGAGGTTGCTCCCCACCCCTATCTGTGGCAAAGTCACATGACGTCACGTAGCCTCCATTCATGCTGGGAATGAGAGGAGCTGCTAAAGCTAGCCATCTCCTCTTCGTCATTCCAGAATTTCCTGCCTGAGATAATATCACCTGAAAGTTAACCTCAGCATTTTAAGGGGAGGAAGAGAAATCCATCATTCTGTTTTGTTTTACACTGTATTTTTGATATTTAGATCATATGATTATGGAAAATTAAGGTAAAATATATTAATTCATTTCACAGTAGCATTTTTTTGTCCACATCCAAAATGTTTAGTGTTTTGTAGCTCAAAAAATAGTACTCACATTACTTTGTGTAAGAAAAAGTATCAGATTTAAAAATTGACATAAGGTCTGCAGTTCCATTTAAACCAGCTGTTGGAGTGAAGTAAGGCCACCCCTCATGACTAATCAGAGGTAAATGTAAGCAGCGTTTTACAAGAAAAGGCAAAAAATAAGAGAAGTCAAGAATCAATCAGAAACCCGTAGGGCTAATAAATGATAATAATGAAATAATGAAATAAATTTTCCCATTCATGACAACCACACAGGGGTTACATTTTGTATAACTCAGCTGCTTAAATTGCATTGTGGCTCAAAGTTATTCATAATAAAGGGTTTGGCCACTTTAGTTAACAGGTGGGTGCTGTCACTGGCAGTCCAAGGCCCACCTCCAATCTCACTCCACTTCTTTGTTCATTTTTTGTTTAGCTGGTGGTTAGGAGGAGTGAGGCGCTGCCAATGGCCAGAATCACCATGATGGACCAATGGAGTTCTAGTTTTCTATCTTGATACAGATTGTTCTTTTCAAATGATACACTAAGTGGTCTGATGGTGGTGTCATGGCAGTAATATTAAATGCTATATGAAGAGTAAAAAAAAAGACATTTAAGGGAGGCCTAGAAGGTGTCAATTAAAATGGACAGTTTGCCATTGTAAGGTCTTCGCTGTTTGTCACCATTTTGACTGAATCACCTGGCAGGTCTACAATCACAGACCTTGAAGAAAGCAAAGAAACATACTGATTTTGTACTGTGACAGAGAGACAGAGAACATACACCAATCAGTCACAACACAGTGATCACTGAAAGTGGTGAAGTAAATAAATATGGAAAACCTTGGATTTTAACATCCATGTTGATGAGACTTAGACACCTAAATGAACATTATCTTACAACAAACACACTCCCTCATGCAAATGGAAATCCCAAATGTCACTGGCCTACCCCCACAGGAAAATACACCCCACCACATGGAAACAACATCAACCAATCCGGAACGTGTTGAGGAACATGACAATGGCCCAAGACATTGATTTGACCTCCAAACTTCCTACAGCCCATTCTGATCAAGCATCAACAGGATGCAGTGGAACAAGTTTGATTGACAGAGGCTCCACTGCACAAGCCAGAGTACCCAAAGGATCCGGTGGCAACGTCCTGGTTCCAGACCCCATAGGACACCCTGAGAGGTTCTCTTGTCCATGTCTAATGGTTCAGAGCATTTTTGAGCACATAAGTGGGACCAACACAATATTAGGCAGGTGGCCATAATGTTGTGCCTGAGCGGTGTATATGTGAAGAGCTTGTCAGTGCTTCTGAAGTATTCATCATATCACACCACTTAACGTATCATTTGAAAAGAATTCTTAGTATGAATAGGAAATAAAAGGGGCTTTATTTTTAAAGCCTGACAATAGAGAGGGACTTTTAGCATGACATTACTTTTGTTGTTCAGTCTGTAGCTGTGCACGAAATGTGCCAAATTAGCCTGAAGAAGCTTGTAACGTTATAATAGTTATATTATGCACGAATGTGAATAATTTTTGCCATGTGAAGATAATAATAAAACAGAACATAATTGCAAAGATAAACTTTAAATGGCAGTAAAATGAGTGATTTCATGCTCCGTGCCATCATGTGCTCTCTGGGCTGTTACACATGTACTGAAGCTGGTGATGCAGCTCTTATCACAGCACATGACTCATCACTGAGGCAGTGAATCCTCCTGTAATTCACCCCACAGTGCCATCTACTGTTTCCACTCCCGACAAAGACCAAACCAGGAGCACGCACCGTTTCACATTTGTACTTTTTAATGGATTATTTGAAAGTTTTGCGCAGCAGGGGTCACGGTGAAGAATGCTTTGTCTACTTGAACATTGCTAGTAAAGCTTTCAGAGTTCACTCTATTCAGCCAGTGCTTATAATTGCTACCTTAAGCAGGCACAAGGCTGAATGATGCTGTCAATAACTCCTTCAGAGGAATTAGATTTGTTTTAATTGTGACTTCTGAAAATAAAAAAGTGGCCTCTAGTGCAGGTGATTGAGGCCATTCAGTCAGACATGAGTGGCTGTTAATGAACTAATGAGTTAAATGAAAACCTCTCTAGCCTCTCAGCATGTGGGAAGTTGATATTTTACTTGTGCAGTATGTCTTATCTTACTCTTTTATTTCGCTGGTGAAGAGACCTTTCCATTTATGTGATATTCAGGGTAACACTGTTCACACAGAGTTTGTATTTGAGTGGTGTATTTACATAGTCAGGGTATTTAGTGGTTTCTCAGGACATTCTCTTGGTGCATGGACTTGTTGCTTCTCATAAAAAATAAACCAACATGTATTTCAGATGGCACTGTGCTACCTGTTGCTGCCCTTTAAGCATAGGCGACTCATCCCGTTCTGTTAAGGTCAGCCTTGGACATGATACGTTATGGGTCACATACACTCTCTAATATCCTGCTGGGATGTGTGTGTGTGTGGTTGAGAAGAACCCAGAGGAAACCTTTAACCTTTTCAATGCAAAATGTTACTTACCCGCTCGGACTCCTTATCTGTCCTCATTTATTCTCTTCGTCTGGCAATCTGTGTGTCAATACTATGGTGAAAGGGATCAGTCAAGTATGACAATTTCACACAGGCAACCAGCGTGGGCACCTCGCTGCGTTTGAGGACAGTTTAATTCACACTGTTGACCTTTCCAGAGGTGTAAATACTCTGTAATAAATTGTGTTGATAAATGGTGTGGACTGTGTCCAACACGCCGGCATATGCTGCATTGTCAAACTCTTGTAACTAAGCATACGGCAGGTGTCATCCGCAGCAAAAATGTTCATTGTCGTCGCTTTTACGTAATCTCCTCTGCTCTGTGATGTTCAGTGTACTTTTACTTGATGTTTAGTACACGCACTCGTACCTACTTGTACTTACAAGTGTAGAAGTAGGTGCACAGCAGGGATATTTTTCCATGCTGTCACATAAAATCAGATGTTGGAGTCTTAATAATGTGCGTCATTACTGCAATACTGTTAGATTGGTTAATAATCTGTAGATATTCTTAGTGAGCGAATAAAGCACTAAACTGTAGTCACTGTTTAGAAGAAACCTAATATTCTTATTTGATCACTATACTTAGGGGCAATTTAGAGCTACTGAAAATGGCAGGTTTGTAGGAAAGGGGGGTGTTTTTATCAGAAACTTGTGCTGCTAATTCAGAGTTTACATTTTTTTCCCATCATACATACAGAACTGAATGCTTTTTCTTTCATTCTTTCTTTAAATTCTTTCTCTACTTGCAGTTTTTTTTAAAAGTCGGTGTGTTGGGATTTAATGCTTTCACAAGTTAGAAATGGCTCCATATCTCTGTAGTCTAGCTACACTGGTGAAGTTACTTGTGTAACCAGGAGTTAGTCTCAAGAATTATTGTGTTTCTAACAAGTGGCTCATCAGATGTGTTATTATTTACATTTTATATATTTTTTTCAATAAAAAACTATACTTTGTGCCCTTTTATTTCATGCAAACTTATTACAGCACCATCATGTAGCCCCTACAGAGGATACAGACTGCCAGGTTAAATGTCAGTACCCTAAAATATAATAACAATCTGAAAAGCACCAGTTTGCTCCATGAGCACTTTGACTTGTGATGTTTTTTTCAGTGACAGTGCTACTGTTGCTTTGGTTTTTGAATGGAGTTTTAATTGTAACTGGGTATTTTTAAAATGCAACAAAAGCAAGAACTTAGCTAAGAAGCTAACACAAGCTTTTGTTGTTGTCGTTGTTGTTAAGGTAACCCAGCTACAACTAAACTCACCCTGACAGACTTGAAAAAACTCCACCAGCACACAGAAGCACTAACTATTCTGCTAAACTGAAGAATGTTGCTCTAAATGTTTGTAAGCTCAAATTTAGCTAAATGAAAATGTGTTTCCTAAGTTTATGCATAACACAAAACTGTTTGAATACCAAGACTCAGTTGTTACGACCAATAATTTACCTGCCCCAAGACTAAAAGTACAAAGTAGCCTACAGCCTAAATGCAAGAACAATGATACAGAAAGCTGCACCCTGCAAGCTGACAGGATAGTTTCAAGGTAGAAATGCTTTTCTACCACTCATTTCTATCAAGAAATTCTCCCAGCATATGAAAAATTGCAATGTGGACATGATAGCATAGTAACAGCTCATGGTAGAGTTGTGTTGTGAGTTACACAGGCAGGAGTGGAACAGGAAAGACAAGATCTCTGGTTCTGCTGTAAAATGTTTTTTTTCTTTCTTTTTTCTTTGGTTTAAATGAGGTATTTTGCCTCATATGTACCCTGGTACATATGGTGTTTTTATGTGCTGGAAGACACATTATGAGTCAAATAAGGACTGCACGTCATGCAGTGAAAAGGTAAATGTGAAAAATGCACTCCAATAACATACCAAGTAACTTTTTGTGATATTTTGTGACACCAGGCCGTTGTATCATGTGTGTAGACAGGTTTTACGATGTTCGAGCAAAGTTGTGGGTGAGCTGGTGTGCTGGAGATACAATTATTACAATTATTTTCATTAAAACAGACTTTTAAATATGCAACTTTGATACACATAGATGAGTTTTTAGGGGCTTAATAAATACCGGCAGGGGGAGACTTAAAAAAAATCTGAAATATTATGAAAAAATATATATATATGGATAGATAGATAGATAGATAGATAGATAGATATATAGATAGATAGATAGATAGATAGATAGATAGATAGATAGATAGATAGATAGACAGATAGATAGATAGATAGCCTTCCATTTTACTTTTATTCCCCTAAATTTAAAAACAAAATATAGCTCAAAATACTTTTGAGCTATACTGAGTTTTTCTGTCTGCTACAGTTGAAAAACTCAATTTTAGATCAAGATTTGACATCCATACAACACAAGATGATTCCAGTTTTAGAAATGAGTTCAGCTTTAACATCCTGCATCAACATGTTGCTGTAACCTTACATTAATTGCATATAATAAAGCTTATATATGGATAGATTATGGTTTGTGATTTTACTCTAGGAGGAGACTTTCTGCATGATTAGTAGGCTGGCTACTTTAAAGTTGAACCTTTTATTTTCTTTGTGTTGAGTAATTTTACAATGCAGTGTGTAAATGATGTGAATACGGCTCTCTTGTTGTGGTAGCTTTTTATTTCCCCTTCATAGTGGTTGAGACTGACGCAGTTACTCAGAAGTCTCATCCATCATGGAGAAGTGACGCTGACACTTCATGCAATCACCCTGCAATCTCTGAGCAAACAGCAGGGATTACTAATTAGAGGGTGCAGACGATCATTTGTCACCATCACTTTCTCATTGTGACTCCTTTTTTAAAACCAGCCGCTGACGCACAGCTGTATCAGGAGGAGCATTTAAACTTTGATCACTACTAGTTGGAACTTCTGCAAGTCTGCACCTGGACTCGACCTGCTTCCAGTCACAGAAAATAAAATGGTGGGGATCTTGTAAAGTGAGATCAAGCTCGATTAACTGCCACTTCGGGATTAAATACGCTGTTTTTAGATCTGACATTTTCTCTGAGAGCATGGGCGGAGTGTGTCTGTGCTGCTCGTGGACCTGCAGACCAGTGTGGCCACTTTTCATCCTCCTGGCTGCAGTCGCCTGTGTGCTGCACTGCTCAGAGAGTCCTGCAGCTGTGGTTGGGAAAGTGTATCCACGAGGGAACCACTGGGCAGTAGGTAAGAGAAAGCTCTCATTCTAATACAATCAGAAGAAATCATGTCAGATAATAAAATAATATTGCATTTTTTTTTGTATTTGGTTGCTTTAGAAATCAATTTAAGATGCTCACAAATCCTTGAAATCCTGCATGCAAACCAGAACTGCTGCTCTTTAAAACAAATATTTAACTGCTCACTACAGTAGTAATGTTAATTTATAATAATTACAATAATTGTGTCACCTCAGAAAACTCGTTGACTTGTTATTGTGACAAACCAGTACATTTTAATCTCTTTCTCTGCTGGTCAGAACCATAAAATAGATAAATAAGCTGCAGTAAAATAATCTAGTAGAATTAGCTGTTTTGTTTTGACATTTGTTGAATCCACTGCACTATTTTTCTAAATATCCACCCATGAACAAGTCTAAATTGCAGTTTAATTATAGATTATGACCTCTAGATGTTGGGTAATTCACAGACAGATTCCCTACGTTGTGTCTTCAGGTCATTTGATGGGAAAGAAGAGCATCGAAAGCCTGCCTGAGCTCCAGGAGACAAACCAGGACGGCGACCACCTCGACCCCCCAGAAGCAACCAGGAGGCTCCCAGAGCTGGACCGATACGAGCATCTGATGGAGGCTCTGCTGCATCCGAAGAGCCAAAAACAGACGAAACAGCCACAAACTGCAGACAGGCTGCTCCACAGCAGCTGGAGAGAAGAAGACAGAGAAAGGTTTCTCAGAGAGGTCAGTCTGTGGATTTTACCTCCCTACTTTCTCCCTTAAATGTTACAAGAAAGAATGATTTCATCTCTTCTTTATTTTTAAATCACTGCTTTATAGATATCAGACCTGCTTCTTCTGACTTGGAAACAGCAGGACAGTGACACCACCTGAGTGCAAGATTGACTAAAAAAAACTGCCATCACTCTCTCATTATAACTGCCTGTGTAATCACTTATGCACACTGTTTAATTTGTCTGCTGTAAGAAGATGCTGGAAATCCAATGCAAAGTTATCAGTAATTCCACATTTCTTTATGCATACCATGCAGCATTTTGATTACTGGCTGATCTGACAAAGTTGTGTTACAGAAGCTGGGAAACCTGAAATAAATTCAATATTGTTATAACTGCATTGTGGATGTCAAATCATGCTTTGCACGCCACAAGTGTCCTTTTATTTTTGGTCACATATTCAGTGTTTTTACTACAGTTTCTACCACTAGATGGCGCACAGTGTCCAATTTAAGAGTATCTCTTGTTTCTGTGTCACATTATGGGTAACTCACAGCTATATAATGTTGATATGATCACAATTACAGATGAAAATCGACCAGTTTATGGTTTGGTGATGCTTTTTTTTAAAACATGCTGATACAAACAGACAAACAAACACACCTCTCTATCTGTCTGTTTAGGATGGTTGATGAGCCCCTCTGTTATTAGCCCTCAGGGGCTGCACACAATAGGAAATGCTAATTGAAACAATTTGGTTACACACATCTTTCGCTTAAAGCCAAAGGAAAGTTTTCACTCTAGTTCTCTTTGCTCATTTGTCACGGATGATTGGTGGACAATGGAGATACAAGCCACTTTCACCCCCATTATGAGTCTAATCCCAGGAGCGAATGGGATAAAGTTTACAGGAGTTAATGAGGAAGAAATAAGTGGGTTGAGAAACTCATTCTCTAAAGTGGAGAGAGAGGAAGTCTGGGAGTTTAAGCCACTTCTTTAAAACACACCCGACATGTTTATTTATGCCACTTTAAATTAAAGGATTAAATAGTGGTATGATAGATTTTTTGAACAAAATTTGCATCTACAGTAATGTGGATTTTTGACAACTTCTGTAAATTTATTTCATGATAAAGCAACAGAATAATTCTTAAAAAGCAAAACTGAAAACTAACCTGTTATTTGCTCTCTCTGCCTTTTTCACTAATCCTGGCAGTCATCTACCACTAAGGGGTGCTATATTCTATATTTTTCATGTCATTATGAGCAGAATTTCCCTGTTCTGCACTCCCTATCTGCACAGTGATTGATTATCCTTTAGATATTTTTTTAGATATATGTGATATTAGTAGATGACCTACAATGGCATTCTGCTTGTATTTCATTTGGCACAGCAGTCAAACCAAGTTGCGTGCACATGTTGGGTCTCAATTTTGACAAATTGTTGAGCTGTCACAGGTTTGTTAATGTATTTCTACATATACAGTTTATTGTATAGAGAAAATATTCACATTCATAACATTTTTTATAATGACGACCAAGATGCTTCGGGAAAAAACAGCAGGGAATCAAAATGAATAGTGGTCCATTTACAAAAGTTAAATAAACAGATACTAACAGTCCTGTATTTGTTATATTGGCAACATAACACTGGATAAGGATGGGAATAGGCTGACTGAATGTAAAAAGCAATTTACAGAGACGATAAAGGAGAAGAAAAACACCAAAAAAACAAAGATGAATCACAAATCAGTAGTTTCATATTTTACAGCAGTTTCACAGTTTGTGTCGTATTTCTTCAGAGAGTCACATAGTAGGATGCTTTGAATCCTGGAGAGCAGCTGGGGATGTCCCTCTTTAAAACTTCCAAAATAATACAATCCCATCAGGATAAAGATGAAGTCAGTTTTCCAACAGATTCAGCACCATTTATTCTCAAGTCCAGTTTAAACCTCCACTGAGCATCACCAAGTTTTCCCAATCGACTGAATGTGTTCCTTGGCCTTCATCCTCAGCGAGGCAATACTGGAGTTCCTTGGATCAGCTGAGCACTGATAGGCCGGAGGTGGGGGGCACATGGAGCCGATGTGGGGCAGGTGAGGGCCGTGTCCCAGGGCCTGGGAGTTGAGGAAGGAGGCCGGCAGGGAGGAGGGCATGGAAGGGGGAGGAGAAGGGGTGTAAGTCCCCGTGAGGCCCTGTGAGCTGCTGATGAAGCCGGGGAGCGACTGCAGGGAGGTGGAGGAGGTGATGGGGCCGGAGAGCCAGGGGTCCAGCTGCAGCCCAGAGCCCAGGGAGCTGCTGGGGGAGCGGCTAAAGGAGAGCAGGGAGGACGGGGAGGTGTCCTGGAGCTTGATGGAGCTCACCTCCAGCTTTTCCTGCCGACGCCACTTGGCCCGCCGGTTCTGAAACCACACCTGAGGAGAAGGAGGGGAGATTTTATTTTTCAACTGAGTGCAACACAGTTTGTCACGCTGAAAAAAACATTCTATGTATCAGCTTAGCAGATGAATAGATACAGACAAAATATAGAGGATAAGACAGAAAGACAGACAGAAAGAAAGACAGAAAGACAGACAGAAAGAAAGAAAACATCTTCGAGGCTAATCACAGAAACATAGGACAGCCTCTTCAAAGTTCCATAAAAAATAAAATTATATAAAAAATATTTAGAAATGTAGAAGAAGACAGCATAATATCTATCTATCTATCTATCTATCTATCTATCTATCTATCTATCTATCTATCTATCTATCTATCTATCTATCTATCTATCTATCTATCTATCTATATATATATATCAGCCATTTATTCAAACACCTCTCTATAATCTTTATAGTCAATATTAAGAAGCATTTGTTAACATTTTTACTTACAAATCTACTTGGCTCATTTATGTCATTCGTTCTTTTATTTTTATTTTTATTTATTTAGTAGTCTTTAACCCCTTTAGTTAAATAATGAAGCCTATAGCAAGTTAGAAATTTCGAAAAGAAATTAGAATTCTTACCCAGTTGTTAAACAATGCAAACAAATAAATAATATCTCTATTTTTTGTGCTGTAGTTTTGATTCTTTCAGAAGTAAATCTTGCACAAACGACTTTATTGACTGTGGACTTGTATGTGGGAATAACAGACTTCCAGTTTATTTATAGGCGATTTATGATTTTTTTTTTTTTTAATTATTGGAGCAAATTAATATGTTGTTTCTCTAAAAGTCCAAATATGGATTCAATTTAAATAAAAAATAATATAAATAGTATTTAATATAATAAAATGTTAAAATTCAAAACTAATATGTGGACTTTATTTTTCCACTTTTTAAACATTTTGGATGCACGTTTTGGAGATTGCGCACACTGCCTTGTATTTAAGCAGCCATCCTTACTGCTTTGACCTTTAGGCCTGATATAGTAATAATGATGATGTTGTTTCTGGAGGACTCACCTGCACTCGGACCTCGGGCAGGTTGACCTTCAGGGCCAGCTCCTCTCGGCTGTACACGTCCGGGTAGTGGGACTTCTCGAAGGCTCGCTCTAGTTCGTGCAGCTGGAAGGTGGTGAAGGTGGTCCGGTTCCGGCGGTGCTTCTTCTTCTGGCTCTCGTCGTCGGACAGCTTCCCGTCTCTGTCCGGTGAGTCCGGACCCACCGAGGCGTCTCCGGTGCTGCTGCCGCAACACACACCTGCGGAGAGGAGAGACGGTTTGAAGATCCACAGGAATACACTGATTTATTTTTCACATTTTGGCCAAGTTTAAATAAACTTTTGTGAATAAAACTCTGTTAGAGTTTGGTGACGCAACTCCACTTTTTCCAGTAAAGCTTTTTGGTTATTTGTTAAGTTATTGGGAAACTTTTAGGACTATGCAATAAAATAAAAGTTGGCGATTTACTTGAGAAAAGGTAAAAGTTTTATGTTTATTATAATCATATTTTTGCACTTAAATTTACTGATTTGATGCTAAAATTGATGATAAAAATTGAATCTACTCACTGTCACAACTTTCTGAGTAGTGACTCTTCTTCATTTGGCTCACAATTACATTCCCATTGCGCTCAGCATCTTTGACCAGAACTTTTTCTGCCATGCTGTAGGTGGCTGATTTATGGAAGAGGGTGTCCTCTTTAAATCCCAGTATGGCCTCGATGCTGTGGACTGTGGACGGGTTGCTGCCGGGGCTCTGGACGGAGCGTGCGGAGGGAGACATGCGCTCATCCATCATCATCACTTGGGAAGTTGATCCAAGAAGCCACATTTGTTGGCAACGTCCAGTAGAAAACAAATGTCAAAAATTACACACTTCTCCTCGGATTTATTGCTGCGTTTCTTCAGTGTTATTTCTTGTCAAAGCCAAAATGTCGAGTCAGAGTCCAAGGATGGTGCCAAAGTTGCGCGCAGGACGCACGGCACTGTCTTGCTCAGTGGTTGTGGAGCATCTTCGGAGGCGGGTTTTAAACTAGTGCCTGCCGTAAAACTCCCCCCTCCTTGCTCATGAAGGCACCCCCGCTGCACGTCAGAGAGGGGGGACGTCCCGGTGGATTTGGCCCCTGCTGGATTTAGGGGTAACTCGTGCGCCCTGGCAGCCACCAGCCTCCACACCCTCCCTAAACTCCTCCCCATCTCAAGTGCATCAGTCAGTGCAGGCTCTAAACCTACTTACATAAATCTTAAAACCATCTTTCCACTCCTCCAGATGTCATGTTCATGTCTGTGGAAAAAAAAAGAAAAAAAGAGGAAGATTAGGCGCACAGATTAAGGTACAACAAAATCATAATTACAAGATTTCTGGTCAGGACAGGGATTGCAAGATGGCAGCTTAATATTTAATCAAAGCGTCAAGATATTGTTGCCAAAATGCAATAGACATTTCCTTTAGTTCAAGGGTTATTTTGTTGCATTGACCTAAAGGAAAGACCATGCACCTTCTGACAGGAGTGAATGAAAGTAAATACTTTAATGGGCTCGTTAAAACAAATGAAATCCTATGATTCATAAACCAGAGTTTCCTTTTTAAGCATATGTGTTGAGGCTAAGAGGGTAACAAAGGCCAAACAATAACAATTTTGTGCTATAGCCACTTAACAGCAAACAAAGATTGACAGCAGTGTGGTAATCCTGCTTAAGGGGATTACATTATTTTACTCAAAAGAGTTTAAACCCCTAAAACTATTTAGCTTTTCCTAATTAAAGAAGGTGACCTTATCCTTTGTTTGCCCAAGAGAGGAAGGGGGGGCAAACGGACAGGAGAGATGACATCTGAACTGTGCTTTAATTACCACCAAGAAGTTAGTTTATACAGCAAAACTTCATCGTGTGTTTTTGTGTCCAGTGACAGTGTTTCATGGCACCCACACAGAGCGTGATAATACATGCAGGCTGCGACGTGAAATTGTCTTCTCATGTTAATTCGGACACTTTTAAATAGCTAAAAAAAACATAGGTGGAAGCTGCAAAACTCACAGATTTGTAAGTTGTGAGGCGTGGAGGGAAGACTATTTACAATCTGCCTGTACTGGGTCCTGGTTCTTAAGAATCTTGAGATGGCGGTGGAAAGGTTTCTTTGAGTTTGAATTGATTTGGTGTAATTGTTCAAATGTTGGTTGTGTTGTGACTCGTGGCAAAAGCTGAACATTCATTGTCTTTCTTGTTAGCTCAGTGCTTAGCTGCCCTTGACAGCTGTGTGCACACAGGCTAAAGAAAGCAACAGCGTCAGCATAATACAAGAAGTAACTTTCAGTGTCACCAATAATGCAGAGATGAAGAAGAAAGGAATGTCTTGCAGGCTTCTCAAACTTACTTGAAGGTATTTATGATAAAATTTGACCCAGCTGTTCCAGGGTCTGCGAAGGCTTTGTGTTTGCACCACTCAGGGCCCATTTTTGGACATTTCATAGTTTAATTTTCCACCACATCATAAAACCTGTGTTAGAAATTGTGAATACTATTCATACTCATGCTTTCAATCACAGAAAGTTAAAAAAAAAAAACCTCACTGGTGAATGATGCAAAGCTGTTAATAGAAGACAAACACAATCACTGCCCTGACCTACATGACCCCCAGCAGATGTCCGATTTGAGGTCTCTGGTTCTCATGCTGCACCATTTGAACAAACTGAATCTAGATCTGCAGTGAGGTTTAAAATGCTGCCTGACCTAGTTCAACATGTTTGCCATCAAAGTCTTCCCAATTCATCTTCTATAGGCAGAATTCCCACATGTCCTCTCCATGGTTGAGGCAAGCGGTCTCAAACGGGAGGCTTACATGCTGGTTAAAAATCTGCAGCAGACTTTTAGTGACATCCCAATAATAATAATCCAACAGGCGCACTCATGCTAATGTCAATGTTTGGATCATCTTATGTTTGAGAAATCGTTTTATTCTACACTGAAACAAATAAAGTCAATCCATCGCTCTGTTGTTATGGACACACACAGGAAAGAGTTTCTCTGAGTGGCAGGAACTGAATACAAACCAGACCTGAAAAGGACTGTGGAAAACAAAGACCTGCAGGTGACCCACTGAATGAACGTAGGTAACAAAGACAGACCTCTAATATGTGTAGTAATATGTCATATGGCCTATTAGTAAGTGTTGTTGTTTTATGCATGGGTGGTGCAGTTGTTTGCAACATTGTGGCTAGATAGAACATGAACTAAGCTGATGCTCTTCCACATGAACCTCAAACTTGTGTGCAGTTCAGCCATCCATCCATCTATTATCTATACACCGCTTAATCCTCTGTAGGGTCGCGGGGGGACTGGAGCCTATCCTAGCTGACTCAGGGCAAAGGCAGGGGACACCCTGGACAGGTCGCCAGTTCATCGCAGGGCTACACATAGAGACAGACAACCAAGCACACTCTTATTCACAACCACGGACAATTTAGAATAATCAGTTAACCTCAGCATGTTTTTAGACTGTGGGAGGAAGCCGGAGTACCCGGTGAAAACCCACGACACTGCTAACCACAGAGCCACCATGCAGCCCTAAAAATACAAAAACATTTAAATTATGTTAATTCAGCTCATTCTAAATTAGAGGTGGAAACTTAAAAGAAACAGTTTAACTGTTTGCGAATCTTGCTTCTTGCCAAAAGGCCCAAAATAAGAAGACTTACAACCCTCCCATGTCTATATGGTACAGCTACAGCTATTAGCTTATTGGCTTACCTTAGCATAAAACTGGAAAGATGAGCAAACAGCCACACTGGTTCTGTCTGAAAGTGGCACAAAAAAACACAATTTGACAGTTTTATGTTGGGTTATATCAGCACTGTTTTGGCCATAAAAAAACAAACAAAATGATATTAACAAATCTGTAAACTAGTGACCTTTGTGAGCTGATGGGACCCACCTGATGGTGTGGAGTCACTTTCCAGACTTTGCACTAAACTCACGCCCTTTATACATTTCTCTCTCACTCTGGTCTTCTGGCATCCTAACTCTGTGTACTGTCAGGTCTTCTGGTCTCCAATTTGTTTATGTGTTGATTATTTGTTCCCAATTTTCAGATGTGGGATTGGTGGTTGGGAATGACACTGCATTTTACAGCAATCTTATGGGATTCAAATAGCACTGCCTATCTGTACCCTCCCTGTTCGTCTTGTCTTGCCCTGTCCTTCATTTGTTTCCCCCTCAATTCACTGAGGTGCTGCACTGCCCCCTCTGGCTCATGATAGGAAAATTCAATAAAGAATGACAGTTTAGCCTCCAGAGGTGGCTGGTGATGGTCACGCACACGCACTAAATATTAATATATTTTGCTGCAAGACTAAAATATGCATTGATCTCATTAAAGTTGACCCCTTCTGTGGTGTTATCTGAGTATAAATGCAGACTAAACTAGTGACCTTTATAGGTGTTGGAGGCCTTCATACTAAGCCAGGTTTATATATATATATATATATATATATAGTCCATAATGTTCCATGGTAATGCTATTTCCTTTTACCCTTTCCACCTACATCAACTGTATTCTATACTTTTAGCTAAGTTAATAATTTTTTACTACTTAATGTTTAGCTAGCTATTTCAACCGTTTATCCAGAGCAGACTTGCCCATTAGGCAATATAGGCAAATGCTAAGGGTGCTGTGCCTCCATGGGGCGCCACAAAATCAGGAAAAATTTTACCTTCAACATAATTATATTAAAACTAGTTATTACTATTAGCTCTTAAAATTGAAAAGCTCAAATTGATTCAGATGTAAAGCAATGCCCAATTAATATTACTACAAAACAATGACTATTTGATTTCTTTTGTAAGCCCATGTAAATCATCGATGGAGGGGGGCCCATATAAAAACTCGCCTAGGGTGCCACATTGGGTTGGGCCGGCTCTGCGTTTATCCAATATGTTTAGCTAGCTGTTCCAGTTTTCATCCTTTACTTTTAGCTAACAGTAACGACTGCTTGCCAGTTACTTTTAGCTGACAATATAAACTGTTTATACATTATATTTAGTGAACTATTTCAACCATTTATCCATAACATTTAGCTAAAATTACCCTCTGCTTATCCAATATGCCTTGCTAGCTGTTACAACTGTTTATGCCTTACTTTTAGCTAATTCAACCATTTATCTTTTACTTTAAGCTAAGGTAATTATTACAGATGCTAATTCTTTATGTGTAGCTAGCTTTTACAACTGTTTATGCATTGCTTTTGACTAAAAATAGCAACAGTTTTTCCTTTACTGCTACCTATATTGAATTTCTCAGTTGTCTGTTATGTTTAGCTATTTCAACTTTTTATCCGTTACATTTAAGTAACAACATCAGCTATTTATTCACTACTTTTTACTAACTAAATAACTGTTTACCGATTACTTTTAGCTAACTGTATCAACTTAATATTCTTTATGTTTATTTGACTATTTCGACTGTTTATCCATTACTTTTAGCTAGCAAAATGAACTGTTTATTCACTCTGTTGAACTATTTCAACTTTTTATTCATTATTTTCTACTATTGATTTCAGTTTTTGTTTCCATTACTTGAAGTTAACAATATTAACAGTTTTATCAGTATGTCTGAGTATTTTTGAAAATTGCTTATTCATTACTTTTAGCTAAAAATATCAACTGTGTATCTGTTATTTTGAGTAGATATTTAAGTCATTTATCCATAGCTTTAACTGTAAAAAACATTAATTAATCTATTTCACCAATGGATTATCACTTTTAGCTAACTATTTTAACATTTTTCATTTTTCTATCTGTATATTTATGAACCTAACCTTAAATATAAATGAATATTTTAACTCTTGGGTATTTATGCACAGACATCTTGAAACTGGGAAGGTGTTGCTGGCTGAATGACACTCTCTCTATTTTGTTCTTATGCTGAGACGAATATGATAGACTTGAATAACTTGCTTATAGCTGGCACTTCTTTCTCCTGTAAAAAAGAACAATATATCTGTTATTGCAAGCCTTTAGTTTGTCCTCTGATATTGCCATCTGTAGAGGAAGACCGAGACAGAGGGGGAGAGAGAGAGAGAGAGAGAGAGAGGGCACCGGCCGACAACCTTGGCTGTGCTGATCCTATTAGATGTAATCTCCAGACTTGACAAATCCACAGCCGTTTACACTTTGGTTCATGTGAAACTCTAAATGCTGTGGCTGCGTGACCCCCCACCCCTGTTCTGCTCTGCCTAATCATTAGTAACAGTTTGGATAATGCCCAATTAAATTAAGACGTTTTTCTCTTACTAGTTGCATTAGCCCTGATTCAGGTAGATTGGATTAATTGTTACTTAATCTTAAATATTTCATGGCTATACAACAGGACCCCTGTGTGACTGACCATTTTAAGCCACTGAGGATTTGAAATGAGTAATCCATGAAGCTTCATACAGCAAATTTACCTTTTTCAAGTAGAAAAGTTGTCTTAATCCAAAACCAGGAGTGATCTTTGATAGTTTTAATAAATAGTTATTATACATAGAGTTTAGTAAGGACATTAGTATTTGTGTCAAAGTTGTCTGACACATAAAGAAATTCCACCTTTAGGAAGAAATCTTCACAAACTGACACACTGCTTGTATTCAATATACATCTTTATTTGAGCAATACATTTGTACCTCCATACATGTCATCAGTGTTTATGTACATTGTTTTGATTTTATTCTGTACTTTAAAATCAGGATTTGTGCAAATCTGCAAATGTCTCTGCAAATATTTCAGGCTTGACAGTTTTGATTACAGTTAAAATGATTAAAATGTAAATGTCAAAACATATGAAGATCACCTGCTTTGTAGTAACATCAAAAGAAAAAAAGCTAAATATCATTATTAATTGAAACACCACATACAAACATACCAAAAGGAAAAATGAAATACTCAGACAGGACTGGTTTACTTTAAGCAAGTCTTGGTATATTGTTATTTATTTGACTGAAAAACACACTTTCAGAGACTAATCTGTCTCATTTGATGACAAACAGATAAAGTGAACATTAAATTACAAATTGAAGAGAATTTTAAAATTTACTGTAGGTTGTGATCATAAGAAATAGATGTGAAAAGGAATACCTTGTGGATATGGTTCAGGGAGAATCCCTTTTCTACAGCATTCATCTAAAAACAAACAACCAAACAAACCAAAAAACAATAATGGGGAGAGAAATGGGGCGCCCATTTAAGTATTTTCATTTTATTGCAGTGTTAAGTTGTTAACTGTTACCCAGTTTAGTAAAGAGGAAACAGGTAAATTTTAAGTAGATGCAGACTGGTGAGTGACCAGGCTTAGTTTTTATTACATGTAGGTGATGTGTTTTTAGTGCTGATTATGAAAGTAAATATATAGCTTGTGTTGTTATCATGAAACTGAATTTCTGGCTTTTAAACACAGCTTGGCCTGTAGATTCCCAGAATGTGGTGAAATGGTTTTTCTTGTCTTCTTTCTTCTTCTTCGTTATTCAAACACATCTGCCCTCTCTGGTCATTCACATGACAGAGCACTTCTCCTCTGCTTTGCTCTTCAGCTCAGTAACCGTGGCTGAGGCCTTCTCCTTCAGCTGGTCCATGTCCATGTTCTGCAAGTTTTGTATCTGGCCCATGAGGGAGTCTTTGCCCTCCTCCTCCGTGGCGTCCTCGTCCACCATCTTGAGCAGCTCCTCGGGGACGTCCACGTCGTCACCGGCCATCTCGATCATGTTCTCATCCTGCTCACTCTGCAGATCACAACATCGGGACAGAGAACAAGGTCAGAATCCAGAAATGTAGATTTAGGTTGTAGAGGTTGATGTATAAATCTCATTACTGCATTTAAAGCTCCAATCGGAAAAAAAAAACTAAACAAAACATTAACCAGTCTATAGTATAATTTCCTCTCAGTATTATCCAAATGTATTTGTTCATGTAAGAGTCTCCATAACTCACATCAGTTTTGTAGCAGTTGTGTTAATAACATCTTAAAGGGTTAAACAGGGTGGAGACATCAAATGTTTCCGCCTCCTCTGTTGTAGCATTAGTCGAACGGCTTTTAGAAAGTCTTCAAATGATGCTGTATAAATACCATAAGGGATGATATCAATTTTTTTGTTTTTCCTGATTGGAACAAAGACTTTATGTTTACATACATTTCCATTGAAGTATTACTTGCAGAAGTAAACAGCGTACAGGCGGACTTAAAGGCTTTCTACAGGATTAACGTGTTGCCTGGTCGCCTGGTTTCCAAAACATTTCTGCTCCCGCTGTTACCATCAGATTTGACAAACATCATATATTGGCCTCGGTTAATCCAAGAACATTTCACAAACCTTAATGGTACGTAAATCCAAAAAAGCTGATCACTTTTGATTAATTATATTTCCTCTTTTGATTTTACACCTTTAAAACTTTGAAGTACACATTACAATGAAGTCATATTACAAGCAAACAAAGAAGCAAACAGGATGACAAACAAGCAGACTGAGATCTGTCTTAATCCACATTCAAGTAACTGCACTCGAGGATATTCCAGTATTCTGTGTTTTCTACATTTTTGTGAAGCAGCCTCTGCTCATTTTATTATCTGCCACACTTTATGTGTCATTGCATTATAAAAATGCTAAATTAAAAGCCTTTCCAACAAACTAAACCTAATCACTTACTATCTTGAATTGTCATGCAATCGGCACTGTACTGTGACTACTTTAAACTTCAATCTGTGGGATTATCTCAAACCTGCTTTAGCCTTTCCTCTCAGATAGTCTAAAGATATCTTCTATAGTATTGCACGAGACCCTAATTCCATTAGATGAACAGCACTGACTTCCTGTTTCTACTTGTACTGTACAATTGCTCTATTACATTATTAGTTTTTCTGACTCACACTCGGCATCTTGAACGCATTCTCAACCACCTATCCAATAAAATAAAAGAACTAGCATAATAGGATCCGCATTGCTATCTTATTGTCACAAAAAATCTATTTAAAATGCTAATGTCAGCGCTAATAAAGACACTTTGGTGTTTGCCATTTGTTCCCTTTCAAACTGGCTTGCAATGTAAACATCATTTGGAAGGAATAATTAGATTTATACGTATTGCTTCCAGCCATTGTCCTCATCATCTTTGTGTGGTTTCAATTTAAAAGAAAAACTGTGAAAAGAAATGCAACTATTGTTTAAAACAGAAAACTGAACAATAGCATGTCTGTTGTAGAAGATTATCAGAAACGCCTCCAGCAGCCAAGGTCATCACTGCATTCAGATGAATAAATTACCGATAACTGAAAGCCGGTAACAGAAATTGATTTCAAATTTCCACCATAAAACACATACATTTTATCACAAGCATATTTAGTTTCACATTTGGCTACTTCGTTAATTCACTGGATTAGAGATCCCTCTACATGTCTTCGTTTTTAAATAGTTTAAATAAAACCTCTACATACCTTTTGTGCTCCTTCCATTATAGCTTATTTTTACGTAGGACTCCTTTGAAATCCTGGAAGTGCTCAGTCTACATCCACTAAGATGCTGTTGTTTCTTAAAACCAGTTCACACTGCCTGTTGCTCCCTAATGAGCCTGGGACACCTGCTCAGTGGCATTTGGCTTTGTAAGACTCAAGGTGCAATATGGGACACAGAGGCTAACGTCTCCAGGACTCTGGTTGAATGTCTTTTCCACTAATCTACTGGCATGACCTCCGCCTCCTGTTGTTTAGGCTGCAGTTGCCAAGAGCTGCTGCTAGATTAAGTTAACCGCAACTAACCATGAAGCAGCTATTTCTACCTGCGCAGGCGAGAACACATAGCACAGACATCAAACTCTAGTTCTTTCTGTCACTGGAATGTGAAGCCATTTCATAAAGCACCGTCAGTTATGATCCAGTGATGACCCAAATAAAAAAAAAAAAAACAGCCAAATAGCATATAAACATGTAATAAATGCTTGATAACTCCTCATAGTGTAGCTCTTAGCAGACATGAGTGTTTATTATGGTATTTGTTAACAAGTGTAATCCCACCATCAAAGGATTATTGTCATAAAATGTGAGAAAGTTAATTTAATAATTAATATTACCCATATCGTTCTTTACAACTTTATTTTAATCCACTTCTACTAGGATGTATAGTTAAGGTTAACTATGAATAGGATGGGTCTAAAGCAGAGAAGGAATCTCCCCAAGGGGATCCATAAAGGTTAGAGTATAATATAATAAATGTTTGTATTCTGCTTATAAATACTAAAGAGATAAATATAGGTTTTAAAGTCAAGTGCTACCTTGATTAAGATGAACTTAAAGTTAACTCTTATATCTTTGTATGATGGAGATCATTAATGTGTAGTGTTCATTTAAATTTTAAACTCTGAAGTGTTTACCTTCGGCAGCCTGTATTTTTCTCTGAGGCAAACCCTGAGTGTTGCCCTCTCTGCCTTCTTGTGTAAGAAGTCTGCGTCTCTCTCCATCCTGAAAGAGGAAAATATGTATTATTGGTGCAGTAACAAATCTTTGTTGGTCACAAAAACAGTCCAGATTAGTTACAATCAAAATGTCACTGAAAAGACCAGTAACATGGATTTGTTGGTCTTCAGTTCACGTGTTTGTCAGTCATGACTAAAATCCAGCATAAAATATAATTTCAGCTTTAAGATTTTAATGAAACATCTTTCCAGTGTCTCATTCGGGTTTCCTTTTCCTAAATGCTCAATCTCAATACATTCATACTCACTGGCTCAAACAGAGATAGTTCAACTCATCAGAACATCATCTACTTTTAACATTTCACCAATGGGCTCTTGATATGTTCGCCAGCAAACATGTTTTGGTAATGAGAACTGGCTTTGTTGGTAGGTTGGACTAGATGATGGACTGTTATTAACATTAGTTGCTGTATTTTGAGCGTCCATACTGGTGTTATTTCTGACAGGTGGAATATTTAAGGTATTCTTTTATAAGCTTATTTCTGTGATTGTTGAAAAAACATTTTAAAAAATATTTTAACACATTTAGTTTGCAGCTTTGCAAAAAACATGCAATGTGTGACCTGTGGGCTCGTGTTCGACGTACTAACCAAAGTTTTATGTCAGTTGCACCAGAATAATATCCATAAAATACAAGCGACAAGCTGTAAGTATATTAACCAAGAAAATTAAAATCATTAAGATACAAACTGCCCGATAATATTCCTCCTTTCTTCCAATCAGTGTTCTGATTTTGACTCATGATTCCAAAATATCACAACTTTGTATCGTAAACATGACCACTGTTTTCCAGCAACTTGCGCTTTGTGAGACGTTGCACATTCCACCATTTTCAAGACGACGTACTTTCCCTCAGCCAATTAAAGATGGGATTATTAGGTCAGACTGAGTAAAGCAGATTTGAAATCAAGCCAAGACACCACAAGTTGAACTGTAGTGAAACAACAACACACTGAGGTTTTGAGCAAACGCCCATTTGTTAAAATGTTCTTGACAGCCAGACAGATTACACAGACATTTGGCTGTTTTTAGGAGGACCACACCATCTTCAATATTCTCTCTTATTAACTCACATTACATGTTTGTGTGGGTCACAGTTTGTTGGTGCAGACCCGAATTCATTACTAGAAACATGCAATTAAAGATAATGTGGTCATTTCATGTTATCTTTTAAAACAAATTAATTAAGCCCTCAAACATGGGAGTAGAAAGGCAGGATTAATCTTGTTATGTAATTCAGACTGAATAGCTTTATGCTGCAAAATCTGCTCTGTTTAAAAAAATATTAAACGTCCAGATTTATCAAATTTCAGAACAAAATGTTAATCGAATTGAATTGAGGATAAATAGATCCCAATGTCAATCAGTTGTATCATTTAAATATTTACTTTAGTCAAAAGAAGTGGAATGTTAGTGTACGGTTTTTATATTTTATTAAGAATAAATCAAATAGATCATGAGTTGGAAATAAAAAACAATGACAATGAAATGCTTCTATAAAATGTGAGGTAGGCTAACAGTCCAGTGATGTGGACTATTTTACAACAAAAACAAATGACAATTACAAAAACAAATCATATAAATAAATGTGTAATTCACTACAGTGCTGCATCATTTCAAGCTGTAAATTAAATGATCATTTGGCACTTGCTTTTTCAGTGAAAATGTTAGCAAAAACTGTTGTTGATGCAGACACAGATGACAGATTATGGGAGATTATTGATCCAGGTCCAGTATGACATTTAGCCTCAGTAGATTATTATGTAGAAAATATTTTTTTTTAAAAAGGAGAAAAGATCCGGCATTTTCCACTATAGTGGTTGCTCTGCTGTGACCTTCAGCAACAGATGCATCTCTCAAAAACACAAGTTGCTCATTGTAAGCTCATGAAAACAGTAAACACATATTATATTCAGCAAGTTTAGATGTAGATTATGAAGTTAAGTGTTGAGATAAAGAGGGACAACAGTGAGAGAGTGTGATGAAACAGAAAACACTTTGTCAAGGTCAGATTGCACAGTCTGCAGCCATACTGCTCTCGATGGGCCAGTGGCATCAATTCAAAATGGAGCACTGTCCATGTTGCTACTTACTTCTCCTCCACCAACTGTTTTTGATACTCTTCATACTCCTCGCGTGTCATCCCTGCTGCTTTGGCTGGATCTGAGGGGGTGGCCTCCTCTTCTTTGTCACCTCCACCACCAAGACCCATTCCTGACAGGGGGTTCCCAATCATGCTCTTGATCAAAAAAGCCATCTTGAGTTGTGTGTCTGTTTAGGATGAGGATATTTTTTGCAGATAAAAAATGATGCTGCTCCCCTTATGGTGCCCTTCGCTTTGGCTTCCTATAGCTGTCAAATCCAGTGGTAGCTCTCCAGCTAACCTGCTGCTTGTCTATGGAGCCAAGGACACACTGACGATAAGCAACAGACACAAACACACACACGCACACTTGAACACACACACGTTTTGCCTCGGCCATAATCTGGATTTAATCCTCCCTGCTCCACTATGCTAAGAGGCAGATGGCCTGTTTTCTCTCTATTTTTAAATCATGCAGACCTTTGTGGGTATTTTTTTCATCATTGTAACTTTGTGTATTCTTTAGCAAACTCAGTGCAACACTTATAAAAAAAATGCTTTTGGAGCTGCGTGTCCTCAGTTTGTGACTACACATATGTCGCTTCCACCCACTGTTGCTTAATCATATTAGTAAAGTAGGGTTCGGCCTGTGTGCAGCTTATACTGCTGAGACCAAGCAGTGTAGAGAGAGAGAGAGAGGAGCGGGATTACAATCCTGTTTATCCCCATGAAGCCTTCCTTCATGCAGTGCTATTGTTCAGTGGGAGGATGATTGACAGGAGGATGAGCGATGGGGTGGAGACAACTCTCATTTCATTTCACCACTATCACTCCATTGTATCTCTAAGCTTGGAACCTGTAGATTACTCCATGGCTTCTGAGAGTTCACACATTTCAAAATTGCATCTAATCGCATAAAATCTAAAATGTATGTTTTTTCTTAATTTAAGAGAATTCAGTAACACTGCAATTCACTTTGTACGATAGGGACTGCAGGGCCCTTGGTAAATGTTTTTCTTTTTCACTTTTATTCAATAGTACACACAAGCAGCAACACATTCATCCTTTAGCCAGAACATTAAAACCACTTGACTAATATTGTGATGGTCCCCTAGTGTCACCAAAACAGGTTTGACCAGTCAAGGTTTGGACTCCACAAGAGTCATGTGCAGGCACCAAGATGCACCAAGTCCTATGAGCTGCAAGGTGGGGTCTTCATGAACCCAACTTGTTTTTCTAGCACATCCCTCAGATTCTCAATTGGACTGAGATCTGCAGAGTCCTTGTGATGTTCTTCGAACTATTCCTAAACAGTTTTTGCAGTGTGGCAGGGAGCATTATCCTTCAAAAACAGGCGACTGCTATCAGGGAATACTGTTGCCATGAAGGCCAGTGTGTGATCTGCAACAGTGTTTAGAAAGGTAGTGCATGTCAAAGTGCATCCACATCATGAGTGCAAGAACCTAAGGTTTTCCAGAAGAACTTTGTCCAGAGAATAACACTGCCTCTGCCAGCTCACCTTCTTCCTATTCTGCATCCTGCTGCCATCTCCTTTCTAGACAACTGATGCACTTGGCCGTCTACTTGATGTAAAAGAAAACCTGATTCATCAGACAAAGCCACCTTCTTCCATTGCTACCAAATCTTGTTCATGCAATTTCAGCAGAAGACAGGTCAGCACTGACTCTCTGACTAGTCTGCATCCTTGCAACAAGCTGCTATACACTGTGTTTGACAGATTTCTCCTATAGCAAGCTTTAAAGTTTTCAGCAATATGTGCTACAGTAGCCCTTCTGTAGGATCAGACCAGTCTTAACTCCCCGTGTACATCAATGACCCTACCACCACCTAACCACTTGTCTTTCCTTTGACCACCTTTGGTAACTACTGCACACTAGTAAAACTCCTTTTTTGGAGATAGTTCGCCCTGTCATGTAGTATTAAAATTTGTCCCCTGTCAAAGTTGCTCAGAATCTTTCCTTTGCCCACATTTCCTGCCTCTAACACATCAACCTCAAGGACTGACTGTTACCTTGCTGCCTGATGTATCTCACTCTTGACAAGTGTCACTGTAATGAGCTTTTATTCACTTCACCCGTCAGTGGTATTAATGTTCAGACTGGCAGCGTGGTTATGTGGAGCTATTGTTGGTCTGTTTGACAGTTAAATTCACGATCTTATAAATCACATACTCCACTTACTTTATCTGCCTCACATTGGGCTGCAGTACTGATAAATCTTAGATGTGCAAGAGATTCAACGCCAGTCAGATCTCCAATAAATTTATTCCACATTCATATGAAAGAACCCTTAATGCAGTTCAACATCTCCTGTATACATGTTACTCACTAAAGGAGGAGTAGTTAAGGGCTTCAGATTTTATTTATTTTAAATCTTGTCTGATAAGCTTGCAAAGTCATCCAGTATAATGATATCAGTGTCTTATACACATTCATTGTTCCCTCTAACTTTTCCCATACTAGCTCCATGGGAAATATGTAGTTTTAGTGAAGTAACTCAACAACTATTAGATGGATTGCTATGAAATTTGGCTCAGATGTTAATCCTTTAATCCCTTTGCTATTTTTTTGAGATTTTCACCTGAAAAAGTATCTCTAGCTTTGGTCACTAACAGCTCCAAAACTGTGAGGACTCTTTGTCCTTTGTCCAGGCGAGGCAAGTAGTAAAGTAAGATTTTAAAGAGTCTGATGCCCTGTCTTTCACTTTTTCAGTGATCTGAAACTGCACCAAAATTTAATCTTCCTGTTCCAATGCTTCACTTCACAACAAAGTTCCCTAAAACTCAGCTAAGTATTTTCTGCATAACCATGCTGACAGAGAGCCAAATAAACAGCACTGATCACATACTTCAGCCTTGGCAGCTTACAGTAAATAACAGCCTCATAACAATGAGTTGAACCTGAAAATCTTGGACTTCAACTCTTCCAAATTTGACTCGACAGAAATGAAGCACAACAAATGCTCCATCAGTTTTAGTTGTAATAGTGTTAGATGGCATCTGTAGCGATGCCACACTTGGCAGCCTTTGAGAAAAGAACATAAAGCCTGGTACCAGTACAAGGACCTCCAGGATAGATAGCAGTAAGTTTAGTGATCCAGTCAAATTTCATTTAGCACCACAATCTAGACAGTATTTGAATATGACCAGGATTGAAACATAAAAGAAAAACTAATGAGTCTATTTTAAGTGGAAAATGTTTGCACTCTAACGATAAATGATGCCAAACATAGTAAACTTTATATCTGCTTTGTATCTGCATGTTTGCATCATCTCTGTGAGCATGCTAGCATGGTCACATTGGCATTTAGTTCTAAGTAAAATTGTGCAAGTACAGCATCACAGTATTAGTACTGGCATTGCATTTTTGCTGTGTAGTTAGAATTGATTTGGAAAACATGCAGCTGGGTAAAGGCTATTCGGTGGATTAATAGTTGTTCATTGTGGCAGTAAAACTGTATTTTAATTTTATTCTTACAAGGAGTGGCCACGGTGCAGGTGGTAGAACTGGTTGTCCATTTATTGTAAGGTTGGCAATTCAACCCCCCAGCCTCTTCTGCCAAAGTGTTCCCGGTCAAGACACTGACACCCAAGCTAGCTTATGATGACACTGCAAAACAGCTCCATCACCATTGGCTTGTGTGTGCATTAATGAGTATATGAGAAACAATGTGATGTGCTTTGTGGAACCTAACGCTTTAGGCCATATCATTTACCATTTATAAATCACAAAGTTTTTAAACAAAGTTTATGTGATTTACAACTCACTATAAAACTTTTTGGAAGCATTCCTAAAGATGAAGAGAGTTAGGGAATTCAGGAATGAACATTAAAAATATTTTAATAAAATAATCTCAGTTTACAAATAGCCCAGTATTTACACATAATTACATAATGTAATAACCTATTGATTAATGTTTATAGATTGCCTATAAATGCAAGGGTTGTTAAAATAATGTGCTGCCGTCAAGGACCCCAACCTGTAACTGGTAAATCCCATATTGTTGCATTTAAACCTCTTTTCACTTAAACTGTAGAGTACACTCAGAAATTAAAAGACTATTACACCATTAAAGCTACACCCTTAAAATCGTAAGACAAATAAAGACGCAGTTACAAATGTTTGTACTGTTGCAGCCAAAAGACAAAGTTCGTGAGTGCAGATGTATTGTGTGTGGAGTGTTTCTGAGGTGTTTAGGGGAAAAAGCAGACGTCACAAGGTACTTTGTGTTTACTGTTTATGTAAATTGTTCAGGTAGTGGATATGTCAGATTCTGACATTTTTGACTCAATCAAACAGGAAAACAGAAGTAGACAACTGATGTCTGGGTTTTTTTTTTTTATCATCAATTGTTCTGCAGTATTTTTTATACAAAATTGCACATTTGAAAACACAGGATCTTTTGTCATGTCAGTTCTGTTTCAGAGAATGGGACTGTGGCAGATTTCAGCTTTTAAAAAGAAAAAATCTAAGGATCTGACCAACCGAAATACTGAAAGGAACATGTTACATCACGTTGGAAATCCAGAGCAACAAGTCACACACTGGCATTCACACACATTTTACTGATCAAATTAAAAATCTGAAATTAATTAAAACAAACCTCTTCAACAAAACCAATTTTTTTCAAGTATAATAACTTACAATCTGAAAAAAAATTACGAAAATGGACATTCCCTCATTTACACACGCATTTCATCAAAAGAACTTCTTTGCTGCTGCTTCTTGTTGACTTCTACAAGAGAAGAGGAGACACAAAGAATTAGAAAGTTGTGCAAATCCACAATCACCTGTCAACCAAATAAAAACAAGCATGTCTTACTTGTACATGATGTAGCAGAAGAACAGGACTGACTGGACAACGACAAAGATCGCAAAATGAACAGTGGATAAGCAGGAAGGCATGGGAGGCATCTCGGGGCACTTCACGACCTTGTCACCAGGATTCTGTGTGTGAAGACAAACCACAGAGTTCAGATAGTTCAGCCTACTAAATTCTAATCAGTTTTCTAAACTGCTACGAGTCAGTCTCTGGTCTATACCTGAGAATTACGCTGGACCAGGTGCTCCACGTCCCTTTTGACTACGTGCAGATGTTCCTTGATGTCATTGAAATGCTGTATAGTCTCATATGTCCCCATGCCGCCTGCATTACCAGGGTGCTGGACAGAGCCAATCTGTTTCAGAGACTCATAAAAGGAGTTTCTGCAGAGACAAAGAGAAGGCACACCAAGAGTTTACCAGAAGTCCATTTGACTATAAACATTAGTACTGTAAAGAGGCTCCCACAAGACTGAAATACATCAGGGTTGAGTGAATTCATGTTGGGCAACATGACGCGCAGTAAATATGTTGTGCGGTACTGTTTATTTACAGAAATATAAATTGTCCAAAATTAATCTTTTAATCCCTATTCACTGGAGGCTACATACTCTCAAAGTTGGAAAAACAGAAAATTACCATCTGATAAAAGAGGTCATGATTGCTAAATTAATCCCTTATAAAAACATGTTCTTACAACAGATTACAAGTGCAGTAGGTTAAGAAACACAGAGGAACACTATCGGGATTATGAAATCTGTAAGAGGCTGGCTATGATGCTAAAGACCAAATTAAATGTTGATTTAACAAAGCATAATGGCAAACAAATGAATTTGGTGCCTATCATGTGCTATATTGTACATTTGTGAGGGAAGTCAATAAGCTTTATATCTTTTCAAACTGAGAAAAGAAAGGAAGAGAAAAATGTTTTTTAACCATTACTGCTTGTGGATAGTTAGTTATAAACCTGACTGTCTACAGCTTTGGGTTTTGTTTGTGTCCGAGTTCCACAGTAGACATATTTTACAGTGTCTTTAGTATTTTCTTAACTGAGAGTCCCAGGAATGCAGGCGGTCGAAGCCTCACAATCTGCTGAAATGTGGTACACAGCATGAAGATTGTAAAATTTGTTCTTTTGTTGTTTCACTATTGCACTAAGCAGGGATTTTTTATTTTACAGCCAATATAAAAAAGGATGAACTCGAACAGCAAACAAAGAATATCATTTTAAGACTTCAAAGTTTAAAAAAAATATCAGCATCGTTTACTAATAATAGGATACAGAGTGGTAAAAGTCCAGAGGCAGGTGCAGTGAGTGGAAATTAACACAGTTTTGTGCTTTATTCTGACTATGACTCACTATTCAGTCTACGTTGTGTTTTATTGCAGACAAATGAAAAAAATCACAGCAGAACAGCCACTAAATGTAAAGAACACGGTATAGCCCCAACAAAATCACACTGGACCCTTAAATTTGTCTACTGAATCAAACAAGCAACAGGAAAAAAAATCTAGTTGTTAAACTGTTTTTTGGAGACATGACTTGGACATTTCTTTGATGCAGGTTCTTGTGACTTGTCAGCTGATGTGTACACTGATGCCATCGCATCAACCACAAGCTAAGCATGACCAATAAAAGCAGAGCTAATGCTCTGCCTCCAGCAGTTACTAGTAGCAACCTTGACAAACTTCCATTTTGTAAAATCTGTGACCAAGATACCATCAACAAGTGTATTTTGTATACTCATTATCTATTTTATACTCTGTACTCTGCTGTGTTTCCATAAGGACATTACTTGTTCATTGGTGATTCTGCCATGAACCATAATGGAACTATTTTGGCAGCTAATGTTAGTGTATACTGCGGTGAATCCAGGTTTCTGGTTACTGTACTAACGTTTTATTTTTCCTAGTTTATAATGCGTTATATAATATCACTGTGTTCTGATTTGTAATCAGTCATTAAATTTCTTATTCAACGCTGCTTCCAGCAAACACTTACAAGGCAAACTAGTCTTTTTAGGTTTTCTTTAAAGTTAGTTTAGCTCATGGCATAGCGGTGCAACTACACCAATATAAAAATGTAAATATGGCCTACTGTCTAATTTAAAATGCATTTAAAATGGTTGTTACAATATTTACACCCTTGATTTAACATAATGAACTATGTAAGTGATTTAATTTTTATTTCTCAAATGGATTCCTGTTTGCAATAATCCACTGTCTAAAAATTCAAGGGTCTGAGTCAGAGGACAGCAAAAATGAAGGTTAAGGAAGGCAGAAGTCACTCTCAGTATCTTCTTAAGCAGTACAGAAATCCTATTAAGAGTCTGCACTATGATGATCCTATTGTAGTGGAAAAACTCGACCCTTTTAACCTTTTTGACACTGAGCTGTATCAGGAGTCAGGAGTTTGCAAAACAAGGTTTGCTGACCAATTCAGACTGGTTAAATCCTGGTCACTGCATCATTTGTGTTTGCCGTTCTTGAGTTACTAATGGAAATTTTCTGCAAATCAGATCATTTCCAACAATTCGTCACTTCTACTGCCATGGCTCACCAGTAAATGAATGTGAAATCTGTAAATCTCTATGTTCTCTTTCGATTTCATCAGTAAATACAGTTGAAACATAGTCGAAAGTATTCACAGAAGAGAATGAAAACGTTTAAGCTGGGATCACATTTCTCAACAAAATGTAATTTCTTAAAGTTGATTACTTACAGGGGGGAAGCAATAAGTTTCCCTTATCATCTTAACACATCTAAGACGATTATGAAGAAAAAAGTGAGTTGACAAATGAACTGAATTGCAGCAGTCTAAGTAGGAAAGGCCCTGAGGGAGATTGTCGCAAAAAATCAATTGGAGGGAAACCATGTTTTGCCTGTGTATGACTGATGTATTTAAAGACTCCTAATCTGATAAGGACAAAATGGTGCTAAGATGTGGCCTTTTCTTGCTCTGCCACGTGGCCATGGTCTGAAACAGGGATGACATATAAACAAAATCTAATTTGTTTCACAGTGAGGGAAGAAATCTCCCTTGAGGAAGTAAGTGAGCATTTATTAAACCCTACATCTAATCTTTATCTACTACAACTGACCCATTTCTGAGCAGAAAGCCGTGTTTGTATGTAAGAGAGTCTGAGATGAAGTCCTATCATAAGTGTTTAAAAGGCGGGTCAGGATAAACTGAGGACTTAATCTACAAAGTAATACAGATCAGTCTCTCACATTAGCACATTAGAGGAGCAGCTGCAGCCTTTTGCCAGCGTCTGAACCTATTTACTGTGTCAATCAGCTTACTCCTGTGCACCTCCTTGTCTTCAAAATGCCACTCTGCTAATGTGCTGTCTTAAATTTGAATTATTACAGAAACTCAGTCTTTCCCTGCACACTAGAAGATTTCAATCAGCGACAGAACTTAGAGCAATTAGTGTAGATTTAGTAAATGAGTAAATGAGAGTCTGGGACAATATGAGCTATGGGTCACCAATACGATCAAGAAAATCATGTATGCAAAATCTTTTAAGAATGAATGTCCTTGTTGGATTTAGGCCATACAAACAGCTTGGTTCTTTTATGATACATCAGAGATTAATGTTACATAAAACAAAATCTTTAATATCTTGTGATTCTGATTAATTCTTTATGCAGATGGTGTGTTGAAATTAAGACACAATCAAATGGCAGCCGCAAGACAAGTACAGCATTACTGAATAAAAAAAAAACAATTTCTTTGTTCACACAGCTGATTCTTAAAGGTCATAAAGCACTAACATAAATTAATGAACTGAAGATTTTAATTTTCCAGAATTAATAGCTGAGCTGAAGGTTGACATGCTAGTAAGTGAGTAGTTGGATAATTCATTAAGAAAAATCCACTCTCTAATATAATAGTGGGGTTTTGAGGAAGATATATTTTTTTAAATCCGTCGCGTGCCCACAATGACTAAGTCCACAAGCACCTTAGGGCAAAAGCACAAATATGTTATTGACAAAATACAAGCTCTAAACACCCAAAATTGCGTTGTGTACACCTAATCAGGCTTACTTATTGTAAGTACCAAAATCAAACAGTCATCTGAGGCTCTGCCATGGAAGGCACCCCATCGTAAAATCTCTTAAGCTGTATTATCTTAGTAATAAAAATTTTATAGTGGGCAAGGAAATGATTTTTACAGTTAAAGACAGAGATTACAGAGATGACATCGCCATACCTATTGTGTTGTAATTGTAGTATTTCGCTGAAATGACAGAATTCTCATTTTTGAATGTCATGCATTTAAAAAATGGACCTTCTTTAGAAGTCACCTTTTTTGTTTCTCACAAATTATTAGTCTGCCAATAAGCTGTCACAGAATAAGTCCAAACTTTTTCTAAAAAAGTGTCATTTTCACATCAGTTCTGACTTATGTAGCTGTTAATGTCCCACTATGTAAATAATCTTTTTTACTTGATCATGTCCACATAACAAGCAGAGACAACAAAACTAGTAAAATGTGTTAGAGATAAGACTGAGGCGGTGGGATTATTCTGTCAGCCCTTTAGCCTGCGTGTGGCTGCGAGTGCAGCACAGAGTCATTAGACGTTAGAAATCCAACATCACAGACTGTGGACGAAGCTGTTAGAGCAGCTGGATTATCATGTCGGCAGACACCTGTGATGGCAGCCACCGCATCCTGAGATTAAATATGATTTGGAGGACTTAACCGGCAGGATTTCCCTTGTTTTTCTGGAGTATCACGGATGTCTCTTTATGTTTTGTTACGAAAACAACAGCTAGTTTTTAAGAATCACCAAAATTTTAACAACAGTGCCGTTGCTGCTTACCTCAGCTCGTTCAGGTTTTTGAGAACCTCCTGCTGGGTGGTGATGACGGAGCCTAGCTGTTGACTGGCAGGTTCCACCTGAGAGAAACATTCATAATAGTCTGAAGGTTAAACACTTCAGTGTTGACGCCTGATAAAGCTGCCATAAAAATGGTTTCTTAATTTTGATAAGCAGTCATACAGCTTACTTCAGCAGCAGGGCACAGAAACTGACTGTTCAATGTTCACTTGCTTCCAAAGCATGACAAAACACTGTTTATTTGTTAGATCAGGTATCCAGTTTCATAATAATACAAATACATTTGTATCAATAACATATGTCGATACCCAACACTGTTTGCATCTTGTGTGAGTCTGTTTCTTAATCATGACATGCTCACCTGTCCTGACTCAGCATTCGTTCCCTTCTTGGCAATCTCATCCGTGATGACGGAGACGTATCGACGCTGCTCATCCAGAATCATAGCGAGCTGCCGGTTGAGCTGTTTGATTTCCAGATGAATCCGGTTCTGGCCTTCAAACACCTGACGGATCTCCCGGTCATTCACGCTCTCATACAAGTCCTCAACTGAAGAGGATAGAAGTATACAGTATTAAAATCAAATTTAAGTACATCTACAAACTGTAAAAGTAACATCTTCACATTTTCATTTCTATTTGAATGTAGTCTAATTTATATTTTTGAACTAATTTTGCTTGGTTTGTCAGATAATACGAAACAGATGATAAAGAGTAATATATAAATATTTTATGCTTTATATTTCATTTTTTCAAGTACAATTGTACATAATCATTTGGGCCATTATGCTCTTTAAAACTAACTTGGTTCTCCTTGGACGTCTGGGTGCTCTTTCTGAAACTCCTCTTTCTTTTTGTCGAGCTCTTGCTGGAAGTTCTGAAATTCCTCCTGGTACTTGTCCTTCTCTTCTTTAGGAATCTCAGATTCAACTGGGGGCTTCAATGGGAAAGACAAAAAAACCTCTGAACTCAATAGAAGCTGTGCTTAGGCTATCGTGCACATGCAAGCATGCGCACATGGACGCACACAACTACAGAGAAGTAGAAGACACACACAGGATTGGAAAAGTCTTAGGAGCTCAAGGAAAGTGTAGTTACCGGCTGCTGGCCTGGCTCTGTGAGTCTGAATAACAAGAAGGACAAAACGTCGTGGTCATCTGATGGAGGAAAGAAACTTTGGATTAGAAAATCACAGACAACAGAAACACACATATTTAAATAGAGCAGTGCTTTGTGTTACTGCGCTGTGGTAACAAGGTAATAAGGGGGTAACATCTTGGGAACAACTGTAATAAATGATTAAATGATTATTCTCTTGAATAGAGTAGCAGCAGGTCAAAAACACCAGTAATAATAGGAAGGACAATGAAACAGGGCAGCAGTTATAATGTTTGTAACAGGTTTACAGTAATACTTAGGTGATGCCTTGGTAAACATTATAGTAATCGTCCGATTTCGGTACCAGTCTCCTTCATTACTAATAATACTCGGTATCAGCTCTGAAAAAAACACATACTGGTCGACCCCTTGTTTTTATAACACAGAAAATTTCAAAAAATAACTTTAAAATTACATTTTCAGACAATAACACTGAAATTCTTCTTCTCTCAGTTGAAGGGAAAATACAGAACTGGCTATATCTATTTTCACTTAGTCATTTTAAAGCTTGGTTAAAACTACACTGCCCTCATTGAAAGAGACAATAGAAATCAGTAGTTTCTACCACAAATCAGCCTGTTGATGCCTCCACATCTGACACGTTTAGCTCAGTAGTTCTGTGTTGCAGCTGAGCTTTGAAAACAAATCTGATTTGTGTGTAAAAGTGACTCAGGAGGAAATGTTGAGGTGAATTTAGGTGTTCTGCAGGGAAATGTGTTGTTTTTAGAGTTTAATTCAAGATTTTTCCCACAGTGAACAGAATATTACCTGCTAAACCACCAGTGGCAGCTGAAATGCCAAAGAAGCCCTCCTTAGGAATAATCATGTTGTCCACCTTTGTGCAGAACTCATAGTCCTCTTTGTCTGGAGTGAAACCATTGTTGATCATGACCTGTCCAGAAAGAAAACTACGGTTAACTGTTCTGATTATCAAACATTAGGTGAAGGAAATTTCATGCTTAAAACATGTGTGTTTGTTTCTTCCTACCGTCAGTGTCTGCTTGTAGTAAGTTATCTTGGCTCTGATGGGATAGGGTTTATTGCGGAAGTCTCGTAAACACGTTCCCAGTGCTTGTGTGCTGCCATCGCTGGATGAAAACATCATTTTAAGACAAAAATAGAACAGTTACTTACACCTACATGCACCAAAGTGGTCCGCATAACATGGGAAATTACAACACAAAGCTCATTAGATAAGTGAATAACATTAATGTCCATGTATGTTTTTGTAAACACTCCCTCAGCGGTGAAGTATGAATTCTAAGACAAACTGGAATGGCACTGAAAAAGTGATTTAAAGCTTTCACTCGCCCGGGGGAGATTAGGAAAGATAGAGGATTATTTACTTTCCAAGCAAATATAATCATATTTCCTAATCTTCTTTAAGTTGTTAAAATTTGAGTTGCCGACGACGTCAGAGGAACGGAAAAGAAATGTTTACTTACTTTTGATGGTCATAAACAAGGTTGCCATTGTTCCCCACAACAATGATAGCCGGGTTATTTTTCTGGAGAGACAATGAGAAAACAAAGAGGCACATTAATCCCTTTTTTCATCTGAAGACCAGGAGTGGCTTTGGTTCTAGGTAATCTTATTCAAAATATAAATCCCCTACCTGTGCACAAATAAATAGTACTTAAACGTGATAGAAAATGATGAGTGAAGGACTTGTTTTTTTCATTTTGAACATATTTCCTATACATGACAACTAAACAGGAGCCCTATTTACAATGATGTGAACTAGAGAGAAATAACAGAAACAGAACAGGCAGTTTATGCCCTGCTCACCATGAAAATCTTTCAAGACAACTCCTGGAAATAAAAGCCCATTAATTCTGAGGCTCAACAATCACTGGAATTACTGTAAAAACTGGAAACCAACCTTTCCATCATTGTCAAAAGAGTCAAAGAAGACTCCGACTCCATTCCACTGATCAGCGGCTCCGTACACTGGACCGTCGAGGCCTTGTGTGCTGGTGAACCACACAGCCTGTGAGACAAAGAAACAGTGGAGTGCAGTTAAAGCAACATTTACTGAAAGAGCCTGTAGCTATTGTTGTGACAGTGTTGGTTCAGCAGTGATTGACAGCGCACATAAGGGCAGGATGATGACAGAATGAGGTATTTAAGTTATGCTTTTTAAGGTGTCACATCTGAAGACAAGACATTCGTCGAGTCTGATTTTTTTTTAACTACCACAAAACTATTTTAAAAA
Organism: Dascyllus trimaculatus; assembly: GCA_024666655.1. NCBI lineage: Eukaryota > Metazoa > Chordata > Actinopteri > Pomacentridae > Dascyllus > Dascyllus trimaculatus. The sequence continues at coordinate 12,475,006 of CM045460.1, read as the reverse complement.
ATCCAGATTTCAAGTCTCAAGTATCGAGTTATTTGCTTCATATAGCCAGAGGGAAACTAGGATTCTGAATCTATTCTAGATTTGTGAGTCTTTGAGCATCAACACACAAGAAAATCGATCATTCATGATGCAGATACCTTCTCTGCTTCATACAGAACTGCAGCAACAGAACATACTGAGTGGGACATTTAACAGTTGAAAACCTGTCTGGTGAGAAAACTACACAATGGTGGCATTTTTCCTGAATGACCTCAGCAGCATCAAATCTTCTGCACTGCACTTTCTTGTTACTAATCAAGGACAGATAAACCCGCAACAAGATAATTTCAGCACATGTATTAGCCAGGCAGATTTGTAACTGCAACCCGAATGATTAGTGGGTCATCTCTCTGATCAGGGTGTGTATTTTGATTAATTATTGCTAGATATAATTGACTAAACAAAATCTTCTCATGTACAAATTTGTCACATTTTCTCATTTGTAAAAAATGATCGATTGGCTGGCTTTCTTTTACCTCAGATATTACTGGCAACAGGTTCAGACAGTCACAAAAATTAAATTTTTGGTTTGCTGTCCAATGAAGTTTAAAAAATCTATATTGTCATTAGAAAATGCAATATGTCCATGCTGTTCACTGCAGTGTTTCTATTAGGCGTTTGTCATTTCACCCTGTAGGCACGACGCACCTTCTGAAACAGGATGTGCACCTTTTCCCTCAAATGCATATTTCTCCATGTATAACGTGCAGCCCTGCTCAGTGTAACGCTTCATATATTATGCAACTGTTGTGCCACATTGACATTGTCAGCTTATAGTAACATTTGCTTTCTTAATCAGTTACGTGGCTGTAAATGATTGGATGTAGATAAAGAGCAGACTGCATGGTTTTGTTTGTTTTTAAAGCAGAGTCAATATCACAGCTGAGTTTCTGTAACAATATCCAACCAGTACTGCCTCCACACAGTTAATATGAACATATGTTAACTCAGTGTTTATTTGCAATAATGCTATACAATGTGCAAAAGTGTATGTTCTGCATACATAAAATAAAAGTCAGTGAAAAGCATTAGAAGTTTACTGATTTAGATGAGTAAATATCTGATTAAAGCACAAAAAAGCGTTCAGAACCAACTTTCGATTGCTAACGCTCAATGCTACAGACATATTTTTGTCTTATAAGTATTCAAAGTTTCAAACGTGGACCTACTGTGTTGCTGGCAGATGGTTCTGGGATGCTTGGACTTATATTAGACTTTAACTGGACTTAACCAGCAGTCCGACATCAATCAGGGCATTGATTACATGTCAAGACATTTACGAGAAGGATGAACTATCTCGTTTTCAAGGGGGTTCTTAACATAGAAACTACAGCTGTAACTGAACGCTACATTAGGGTTTTTCCACAGTGAGGGGGCAGTCATGCAGAACCACTGCAGTTTATCTGAAAGGCTAGCAAAGAGCAGCTGACACTTTGACAGTCATGTTGCATTATCTATGATTTCTTCACAAGTTATAGAACCTGATCTAAAGACACAGAGATTTTGCAAAGTTTACACCCTCGTTTCCAGCAGAGTTTAAGTGATGAGGACTGACTGGCGCGTGTTGGGATTGGCCCTGCTGTTCAGCTAAACTCTACCCTGCTGTGAGGCTGCAGTTGAAATGCATCATTGTAGTTTTGGCATTGCACAGTCCTGCTGGTGAAAAATCCTTCCATGAAATTCCCAGAAAAATCAATCTGGAATCCCCTGGCTCCATAATCAATCTACACAAAGGTTTCCCCCATCCTTACCAAACCGTCCGCTCCCATTCTGCCTCTTCCAGATACTCTGAAGGTCACCTCGGCCTCCCAGTGTTCAAACTCAACTTTGTTTTTTGTCCACACAGAGCCCCTCTGACTCCTGAGGGATGGTGTAATGCGCACCTGGTCTGCACTCGGAATAGCATCTGAGGAGAGAGAAAGTAAAGTGTCGTAACTAATTTCTGACAAAGTTCAACCGATAATGCGATATTTGACATATAACATAGTCCGTAGTGGAACAGCTTTCCTGAGTGGCTCCGTCTTCCTCTTTATCTCAACTTGTAGTGTTGTTATAACATGCCACTATCATCAGGGTGTAGCATACCTAAGCTCTAATCTCTGTACCGCCTGGAATCTGATTTGTAAAGTACTTTCCTCAGATTTGTTTACACAGTCGTTGGAGTGCTGGTCAGACAAAATGATCAATCAGCGTGGGCTCTGTGAACCTGAGAGGGCAGTTTTTATCATTTATCACCCTAATCCAAGCTTGAAAAGATTAAAGCAAGGCTGAGTTAATCAATCGGTAGGTTAATAAATGAGTATTTGTTAAAAGGAAAAATGGGTTATATATTTTGACAATTTGGTGCTTATATTTTCCATAGGTGATAGTAAACTGAAAAATGTTGGGTTTAGTGTTGTCATGATGTGTCTGCTTCTGTCTCCCCTTGTTTCTCATCATTCCCTGCCTCTGTCTAATCAAATGGAGAACCCAAGTACTTTGTTAACTTTTGGAAATAAACAATCAATTGGCAGCACTGACTGTCTGACTAGTATTAACAGACTCAGATCAATGCTGATTTAAAAGGAATGCAGCCTAATCTCATGCAGCTCTCACTGACTGCTCAGGTCAGCAGCTGGACGACTCTCTGTGTGATGCAAGACTCCAAAGGCCTGTTTTTGTCAGAGGAAAGTTCAGTCCTGCAGTAGTGTGTGTTTGCAGAGACTTTCCGCTCTGCAAGGCCTTTAACTGGTGTTTTTAATCCAAGACTGGGACTCTGAGATGAAGCCCGGGTGCTAAAATCGCAGCATTTCCTAACGCACTTCTGAATGAGCAAAGCAAAGCTGTCACTTGTCACATTCTGAGCGGAAACGCGCGAATGAAGCTACGAACACGCCTGAGCTTCGTGCCACACTGGCAAACGCGTGTAAAAGCTGCTGACGAGCGGCGGCCGTGTGATGTTGACAGCTGGAGACAAACTTACTTCCAGTGTGGATCCAGAAGGGGATACTGCCGTCGGTCTGAGACAGGTGCGGTCCTTTGAAGCTGTATTTGTACTCGAACCGGCGGTGCGGTTGCTCTTGTGACGCCGAGGTGCCGGTGGTGGTGTCGGCGACACTGTGGTCAAATATTAGCGCTGCCAGAAAAGTTAATATGAAGAGACGAGCGCTCGCAGCCGGCCGCTGTGCTATGGACACCGCCATGTTTCGGTATCACTGCTGACGTAGCGCTGAGGCCACGAGCATGACGGGATGCCTGTAGGGCCAACAGGGCGTTTTCTCATTGGACGGTTTCTGTCTCTTCCTCCCTCCCTCCCTCCGACTCTCTCTGTTTGTACCGCTGAGTCTGGCAACAGCAGCCCACAGTACACAAATAACGTTACCAGCAACGTAGCATAAAATGAATGAATGAATGAATGAATGAATGAATAAACCAATAAATAAATAAACAAACTAATATAGAATATAGAATATATATATATATTCTATATATATATATATATATATATATATATATATATATATATATATATACATACAGAGGCTAATTTTGTACTTTGATTGTCAGATTTTCCACAAACCAGTAAAACAGTCAATTGTATTTTTAAGGTTAGTAAGGTCACTATCATCCAAGAAAAGACTTGCAATGATAGCATACTTTGTCTATGGGTAATGAGGGGAAACGTGGTAGGGCTGCTTCTTACCTCAGGGGTGGCATCATATCCCAGTTTGCCCAACTCATTTTGCAAAAAGGCACATTTTAGAATAATGTCTATAAACAGGGGCAGAGTCCAGGGGTGGCCCACAACCAGAAGTGAAACCTATAGCCATTTCATGCTTTCCACATGGGAGGTATGAATGATGTAATAATGTCATGGGGACTGGTAGCTGTATGCCTTCCATCCTGGTGTTGGGCTATTCCTGATCTCTGTGTGTGAAGATTACTTGTGTGGACCTCTGATCATGACTGGTTCAGGGTTCCCTGCCAGTCATCTTGCCTGATTGCTCTACAGCTCCAGACCTCACTCTGGGCCTTGTTCCTCTTCACGCCTATCCTCTTGTCTGATTGGACCGCTGCCCAGTCCTGTGCTCCAATCGAGCTGCAGCAATCTCCACACCTGAGTATAAACCTGCAGATAACCTGTCAGTCTACGTGGCTGTGATTTGATGTAATCAGAGGGAGATACTACGTAGCAAGTTTGACAGAGCCAGGCTTTCTTTGTGTAAACTAACCCAACAAAAATTAAAGCCCCAGTCTATATACCAGATAACAGGTATCATGAAGGTGGTTATCAACTTTCTTTGTTAACTCAGGCTTTTTGCTTCAGGCTCTGGTGGGTGGGTTCACAAAAGGGGGTGTTTAACAAGTCATGTGATTGTTTTTCTGTGCAAAATGAAATAATCGTGTCCTACCTACTTCACTCAACAGGCTGGTTTAAAGGAGACTGACGAGGCACATAAAAATTTATGATGTTTAAAAAGTGATGCGACTGCAAATAGTGCAAGACCAGAATGCTGGTAGAAAACTGTTAGACTCGCCTTAATATGTTTATTTTACTGATCAATTCAGCTGCCTATTTCTAACTGACAGCTTCACATTAGAGTTGTAAAGCTTTATATATTTAAACATATTGTACTGAAGTGCATTTAGGTCCGACACTGTCCCACAATGCAAGATGCTGCTTTAATTTGTGGCCAAATCAAAGTGAAATTAATGTTACTGCCTGAATATTCTCTGGAATGGAAATGAAATACTCAGTTTTCTATTCTGCGTTTTATCAGGTGAAGTATCAGCAGTGTAAACAGACTTTGCTGCAAATCAGGACCAAACATAAAAACATTTTTATGTGATTTCTGCATTGCTAGCTGAGTATATGTCGGTTCCCGTGGCAAAACTATGCATAGAGTGTGCGATAATGTAACTGCATGGGATTATTCATTGGGTTTACTAATAAACAGCACAACAGGTTTACAGATAAAACACATTCCCTCAGCTGATAATCTGTATCAATCATAGAGTATCTTCAGGAAACGATTTCTTAAAAGGGAGACACTTCTTACCGCCGATTTAAATCTAATACTCTGAACAGGTTGTCTCCACAGCGTAAGTTACCATGGTGATCCAGCCAGGTTAATAAAGCCACCTTTGTGACACTAAAAACTCTGACTTTAAGCTCAACATATCTTGCTAACCCACTGATCTTCGCTTCATGTTGTCATTAAGCATTTATGTAAATCTGTAGCTGTTCTTGTTAGATAGTGGTTACTTGTTGTTTTAATGTTTTCTGTAGCCACTTCGAAGTGGTTACTTGTAGGTCAGAGCTTGTCATTTGTTGTTCTGAGACGCTCCTTCGACTGCCTGGAGACTGGGCCAGACTAGACTAATTTCCAATTTGTTTTACCGTTCACATGTAGCAAAAAATTTAAGACCATCACTATAAGTATGCCGACTGCGCATGTGCCAGGAAAACAAGTTCTTCTTAAAATAAATGTTTGATATGAGGAGAGACTGTACAAGGACATTCTCAGCCATTTACGCCTTTATAATACATCATTAACAAAGTTGTAATTGAAGCAATCACTGGCAAACTTTGGAGAAGCTTTGATTTGCACATGCTTGCCATCAACGGAGTCTGCACACAGTGTGAAGTTCTAAATTCTCCAGAGGTCCTGTGTTATGCCTACCCACTGTGCCTCACTGATATTCACTGGCACGGTACTACAGCTCAGTATGTAAGTATCTGCTGTATGCTGTAAATATCTCCCATATATTTTTCTATATTTGATATAAGGGGCAATGTAACCGTGTGTGCAGACTGGTGTGGCCCTGTTGTAGAATGAACAGAGCTCCATGCACATCTGCTTATCATCCTGACACAGAGACCATGAACTGCTGTTAGAGGGCTTAGCTGATCCTCACTGAACTTAAGTTATATCAAATTACTGCTATTTTTGTGGCACAGCTTTTTGTCACACCATTTCTCCACAGCCGTTGTTTCCACATGGATGCATTTTAATAATGCTATCATCTTCCATTAATCTAAGGCTGCATTCCAAATCACATACCTTTTCATTTTATATTAAGCATGTACTGCAGCTGACCTCACGAAGTATGCCCTGTTTCATGCAGTAGGCATACAATGGTGAAAGACTATTTTGTCACAATATTGCACCTTAAACTTTGACCGTCAAAGTCTGTCATGCAAAATGAGCTGTTATCTGTCTGAGGGGCTTCAATATTATATAAGATTTTGTATGTCCCAATACTTAGTATGTCAAATGCAGTATTCTAAAAATACCAGCATGTCCTCCTACATCTGGTCGATTTTACAGTATGCAAGTCTGCATGCTTTTATGGCCATTTTAACCCACAATCTATGTCACATACGTCATGGTGTCTCGTGTGAGTATATACAAGCCTGGGCCATCAGGTGCACAGACAGATAACAGCTTATTTCACACTACAGACAGCGACAATTAAAGTTTAAGGAACAACATTATGACAAAGTGGTATGTCCCAAATGTATGTCTACTGCATCAAACAGTATGTACCTCGTGAGGGAAACTGTAGTACGTCATGTAGAAAGTCAAAAGTATGTGATTTGGAATGCAGCCCACATACAACCAAGTAGAAATAGTTTACACAGACTTTGCAGCAAGTTGAAAATTCTCAATTATTGAGTAAAAAAATAATTATCATACTTTTGCTACCATTCTAGCTTTTCAATCAAATGAGGATTGCATAAAAAAGCTCATAAAACTGTAACTTCTACGTGGCAGTCTTGCCTGCATAAGCAATGACAAGAGTGAGTCACCAGAAAATGCCCACTTGGCCAGTAGTGATTTGTTGGCTAATTCCAACAACTTCCTCTGTAGCTGGGTAACTTTTTCCATTTATAGGTGGATTTATTTGCTAATTACTTAGTAACTAAAGATGCCAAGTATGAGTATGGTGTACAAACAGCAAAATGTAGTGGAGTAACCTTTAAGAAATAAGTCGCATAAGTACAAGTACCTCAAAGTGCAATGAGTACAGTGAGTAAATGTACTAAATGTACTGCTAAAGACAATAGCAGGCTGGAACTAAGGATATTTTTCCTTTGCATTTTTGCTTAATAAATTATGCAATTGTTTAGTTTCTGATACTTTTCTGTTAATCTGCCAATCATGAACCATTTATTTCACCTCTAGCACAACTCCATTTTAAATAAAAATTTTAAAAAGCCAAATTAATTTTGTAAATGTTAAGACTGACTCAACAGCCACATGAAATGAACAATGGCCCCAGAGCCCCAACAGCTATAAGAATTAGATACTGTTTGTAATTTGATTAAAATACATTTTAACCGAAGACATTTTGACATTTCATAATACTGTATACAGATATATTTAAATAAAATTAATGATGACTGACTTTATTTAGCTACTTCAGGTTCAGGGTCCTTGAGAATCTGCACCCCTAAAGCATAACTAAAAAATGTTATATATAGTTAGTCTGTAAAGCCCTGACCATATAAGTTGAGCCATAAAACTTTATATAATTTTAAGGCCCTAATTATTTAATTTCTAATGTGCTCACATGTTTCATAATGCTGAATAAGGTTTTATTTAGTCAAAATATCGCAAACCACACAGTCAACCGGGGCCACAGAGTAGAATTCCTGCATGGGATCACTGCAAAAAAATTTAAAGTGACCATGTGGTGATAGAGTGTAAAGTGGGTTTCAGTCTATGCGGTCAGTTATTTTAGGTGTCCAAGATATATTTCCAAAGAATGTAAGTTACTTTAAAATACGCTAACTTACTAGTAGTAAAAAACGGAACTGAAGAAGCCTCTTGGATGAGAGGTGAGGCATCTTCAAGAACCCAAAAGAAAAGTCCACTTGATTTCTACTGAAGCTCCTATGACTACCATGACCTAGATGATTGAGGATCTATACAGGCATGTTAAATATATTACATTAATGGCACTGCATATTGTAGCTCTGTTGCCCCCACCTCCAAATGAATGCTAATACTAATGCAAATACTCATATTAATACAATACTCTGTACTAATAATTACTAATGGTAACACTAATCCTGTGATGGACTGATGACCTGTTCAGGGTTTACTCTGCCTGTCCTCCAGTGTCGGCTATGATAGGCTCCAGCCAGATGAATGGTATAATTAATGGATGGAAAAATTAAACTGCTAATCTATTGCTAATACTAATGCTAATACTGGTAGCTTAGTAGTACTAGTAGTAGTACTAGTTATATACATAACATGCTAACATATAAATGAAATGCCAATAGTAATAATGGCCTAATGTCTTTGCTAATGGTAATGCTAATGCTAATATTAATAGTAATATGCTCTATAATTCTAATACTCCTGGAAATGGTAATGATACTAACTTAGAAATGTTTGGTAATGCTACAAACTAAGCCACCAAAGACTCAGAATGTAACAAGCAACAACCCCTTCAGTTATGTCAAAGTCCACTTAGTGAGTTCAGTCCTTTCAGCTGCTGCGTTGTCTGTGTTGTTCTGAAGCCTCCTCTGAGCCTGCAAAGGGTCAGTGAAAGGTTAGGTGGCAGAGTCATGGCGGCTGCAGGGGTTTTCACTGCAGCCTGAAAGCCTCAGCGGGAGATGGGAGATGACACAATTACATGCTATTCGCTCTCTATTTACTTTCACCAGCTTCCTCCTGTTGCTTCTAGAGGTGCAGCATCACTGTGATTACGGGTTCAGGAACGAACCCCAGAACAAAACAAACTATTGTGGTGACACTAATCTGAGGAAATTGTCAATGCAATCTACATGTACAGTGATGGTTTGCTGTTTTTTGGAACCTTTTGCTTTGCAGAAATAATCAATTGATTTATTTCATCACCTTTACAAAAGACAGAAGAGGCATTGGCAGTTTCCAAAGGCGTGGCTTCTGCTTTATATTTTAAGATTAAATGTCAGCAAAGCTAAACACTGATATAACTCCTTCTGTTTCTGATCACTTTGGCTGCTTTGTATTATTTTTGATCACAGTTTTACAGAAAAAAATCATTAAACACTTGAGCTGACAGGAGCACATCACTGAAATCTACATTTCCTTCTTGTTCTAGCCATAAGATATAAAACACCTACAGGATCTGATGTGCCTGTGCTGTTTCACACCCCTGTTGCCCTTTCACAAGTAGTTTGTACAAGGCCAGTCTGGTGAATCCACAATGGAATGATAAAGTATATTGTCTAAGTACATTCCAATCTATATTTATCTATTGCATGACAGGAATGTGAAATCATTGCTTCTTGTCAAACAGGTTCCATGCAGTGTTTTACACAGCATAGTTAGACACACAGTGAACGCACAGGCTTTTCTCTATCCCTTAATGTCTGTACGTAGCTCATAAGTAATATGACCTCTATCAAGCAAACACATCATTGGAAATTACAAACTAGATGCTAACACTTACCTCCCATGAAATCTGACAGGTTTCCAATGGATTTAGGGAGCAGAGAAAATAGAGGCCTCTGTCCTTTGTCTGAGGAAGTCCTCATTAGAGAGTTAAACCACACTCTTTGTTAGGAAATGTAGGATTTGAATAACAATAGCAATGCTAATAGATCCATTTAGAAGTGGACAATGGGAACCTGTAGGATGTTAATGGGTCACTGAAACTGTGAATAGCCTATCTCATGAGTCAGCACAAATATTTGGCCAGTGAATTATACGATGCTGTAGTAAATGTAAACCTAGAACCGACAGCAAGTGCATCTGTCTTTTGAAGTGTACTGCATTTACTGTTGATGTGAATGTTCCTGGTCATTTTGCTTTTGTATTATGCATTTCATCTCCTCCGTCAGCTGTAGCTACTCTGTGTATTGTGGGCCATCATTTAGATAAGATGAGGTTTAGAGATCCAAAACTGGCCTTTATTGGTAAAACAAATACCCTGTTGTGTTGTGCATGAGGCTATTTGTCCCTGGGGGATCTGGGTATCTAAAGATGTTTGTATTATCCATGTTTCATTAGGGGGAAAGGGAGAGTGGCTTGTCACCTCCTGGTGTGACACCATGGCTTAGTTAAATGAAGCCTGTTGCTTCATGGTGATTATTCATACCAGAAAAGCACAAAGCTGCCCATTATCATGTGAACTACATGTCTGCTGAGATGACAGCATGCTAAGGAAATGTCCTGTGGTTCGAACAAATGTGCTCTTACCACCATGATGTGAATCTCTACTTCCACGTAGGGGACAGAGAGCATGTTTAAATTATCATCAAGTAAGTCTGATTTTCCTGGAGTTGAACTATAACATCACACAAGATGAACATGCACTCAATAAGAGACACAGAAGTTGCAATTATGAAACCAGATTTAGAATTAAGTTTGATTCAGTATCATTTGAGCCAATACTGCACTGATTAATGATTATTCCACATCAGAGCTCTATAGACTGGCTTTGCTGCTGTATTATTTGGTGGCTCAATTCTGTGCACATAGGCCACATACTCACCCCGAACAATGCCAGAGGACTAAACCTTTATTTCGGATTGCTTCAACACAGTCCAGTGTGGTCCGGGGAAGAGAGAGCACTTATTGTCCACTAAGGACTTTGCCACATTCATTTGAGGAGCAGCCTTTTCTCATTATTAACAGACACACTAAACGATGGGCCCCAAACAATACAGAACAGATCCCTTTATGTGCACAAGTGCTCAACATTTCAGCAACCACTGTGTGCCCTCCACCACTCCCTCTTCTTTTTAGATACCTGCACATAAGTGAAAGATGTGGAGGACACAAAAGATATCCTCAACTTTCCTTTTCTCCCATTCTGTGAAACAGGCCCATTTTAAAGCTTTTATATGTGCAAAGCCTCTCATTAACTCCGCTCATGCTGCCTCCCTCGGCTTGCCATCGCTTAAGTACTGGGTGTTGTAAAAAAGCTACCAATTAGTCACTCATCAGCTCCAATTAGAGGAGACAAAGCCTGAGTAAAGATAACTCAATGAGAGGGAGAGGTGGAAGGGTGAGGGCCGCCTGTGTGTGTTTTTGTGCATGTCCATGCGTCGGTGTGTGTTTGTGTACATGTGTGGAGGCCGGGCCGGCACAACATAGTTTTTAATCACTGAATTGAAGAACTTGTGGCCATTCAGTCTGACCCACTGCGGCACAGGTCCATTCACTCTCCAGGCTCCTCAGCGGACCCTTTTCTCAGGGCCAAGTGTTGTTGTGCTGGGAAGACCGGCCCCCCAGGAGTCCCAGAAAGAGAACCATTCAATCCTCTCTACCTGTTTGCAGCATATAAAGCACTCAGGCGCAGGCCGATCTCTCATTATTGTCTCCTTCACTCTCAATGCTTCCTTAAACTTAGGCCTCAACAAGAGCAAGCCCTTTTAGAGGGGGAAATAGGGGATGTATGTTAAGGGGGTGCCTTTCGCCTCATTAGAATTGAATTTGCACTGTCTTGTAATTACGTTGAAGGACAACAATGTATTTTTTCTTCATAATCTTCACTGAATAGAAGATTTTTGGGGCAGTTAATTTGCTGCCCACAGTAATCATTAATTAATGAATTGGGTAACACTAATTTTCTCTATGCTGCCTCTCTGTTTGTTTCCCCCATCTGTTTCCAACAGTTCTGGGCAGCCGCTACTAATAAAATTACCTCATTAAGGCCTTTATCGCAGCACAGTAACTCACTCATTCATTTGCTATTAAACATTTTCTTTGGCAGGGGGGCTGGGTGTGTGTGCGTCCCCATTCAGCGTTGCATCTTTTTGTGGGTAGTTCTAAATAATGAGGGGGACGAGCAGGGAGATATAATTAGGAACAAGGGGGCACTTCAGCAAATATTTGAAATCTTTTAAGGCTCGTCCTTGTACAACGGTGATTAATTACTTCCAGAAGGGATACTGGAGAAATATATTGCCAAGTTTTTTTTCCCTTCTGTCGTTTTCTGGACGAGATGACCCCCGCTTGTTAAAAAGATGTGCACAGGACTTAAATATCGGTTCCTCTTTAATCAAATCCAAATTATGACATGTACTGTTCTCTGAAAATGGGCTCATTGTAAAACAAGTGCACAGCATGTAAACAATGATGTAGTGTTTAATGGAGGTGGCATCAGACTGTGACTAGACGTAACTCTGGGCATGTTCTGAAAAAATTAACAAATCTGTTTTTGTGAATGATATTAGTGACGCAGACTGAGAGGATGAAGCTACTGATACTTATCACAGAACTAATGTAGCCAACAACTACTGTGGATTATTTTGCTTGCATTTAATGTATTTTAAAAATATACAAAAACAATTGCATAAAAACATTTTTAAAAATATGATTTACTTCCTTCAGCAGCAAAATGGTTAAAATAATGACACAGGGGCAGATCAACCTTTGAGAAAGATATTGACTATTGTTGCGTAAAAACAACTAGTGTCACTGAGTCCTTAAATAAACAAGAAAACACACATTACCCATGCTGAGTGAACATTCCCACAAAGCTTTATTCATGGTTGTGTTTTGATGATCTCCATGTGCTTTTCTGTGAACTACACTGCAAAGTTTAATGAGTTCAGTGAGCACTCTGTGCTGTGCCTCATTCAACAGGCTGCAATCACACAGTAAACTGGGCATGACTGAGACATGACTGCCACCTAGTGGACAGAGAAAGGTACTCCATGCAGTTGCACTGTTTTCCACCAAAGAGAAAATGAGATATAACAGAGGCCACACCATGTTTTCCAGTTTAAAAGATGACAATAATGGAGAAATGCATATTAATTTGAATAACATGTTGGCAAATAATGGCTACTAAAACCTACTGCAGGCCCTTCCTTCCTACTGCTGTCAGACTCTGTCAGACTTTATTTCGGTGTATGTCAACACATTCAGATCTGTGCATCATTAATATTTTGTACATTTAAAAACTGTGTGCAGTATCAGTGTTTCTACAAATACAAGAATCTGTGCAATATCGATGTTCCACTACTTGTGGATGAATCAGTGTTAATCTGTACAATAGTAGTACTTCTTTATCAGTATTTTAACACAGTGCTTTACTGTGCAGTACCACTGACATGCACAATACGGTTATTTTTCCCTTCCAGAGGAATTTGTACAGTCTGAATATCTGCATATGGAAGATCCAACACTTATGTAAGTTTCTTTTTGTTATTTTTTTTTTCTACTGATGTTCTTTACATGCTTGCACTATTCCCTTTGCTGCTATAGCACTGCAAATTTCCCTACTGTGGGATTAATAAAACCTTATCTTATCTTATGTTATCTTATCTTATATTTGAAGAAGACACTGAACGTTTCGCTTAGTTGTCTTACAAAATGTGACATTCCTTTCTATTAAACTCTTGGTGTGTGACAGTGCTTGGTTTTTTGACCTTTTCATGTTTGTGCAATAATACCCAATATTGTGTTTTGAAGATATTGTGTAACAAAATGTATAACAAACAAACCTATAAAAACAATCAGTTATAGCCAAGTAACACTAAACAAACTTCTAATGCTGAAAATGTTTAATGAATGATTCTGAATGTGCCACTGGTCTGAATGACTGCAGACCAGTGGCACTCACTCCAATCATTATGAAGTGTTTTGAGAGAGTGGTACTGGCCCACTTTCAGAGCAGCATACCGGACACACTTGACCCCCTGCAGTATGCCTACAGGCCCAACAGGTCCACCTCAGACGCCATCTCAGCTGTCCTCCACTATTCCTTGTCCCACCTGGAAAACAAAGACTTTACCACCAATATTGGAACTCCACAGGGATGTGTCCTCAGCCCCATCCTCTACACCCTGTTCACTTATGACTGTGTCGCCTCCCACAAGGACAACATCATCCTGAAGTTCGCTGACGACACTGCAGTGATAGGACGCATCACTGCGGGGGACGAAGCGGCCTACAGGATGGAGGTGGCCGGTCTGGTGTCATGGTGCGAGGACAACAACCTCACCCTCAACACAGACAAGACGAAGGAGATGATAGTGGACATGAGGAAGGAGAGGAGACCTCATCAGCCACTATTTATCCGGGAGCTTGAAGTGGAACGGGTGAGCAGTTTTAAATACCTTGGGGTCCACATCACTGAGGACTTCACATGGACTTCCAACACCACACAGCTGGTTAGGAAAGCTCAACAATGGCTGTATTTCCTGAGGAGGCTGAGGAAGTTTGGCATGTCAACCAAGATCCTCAGCAACTTCTACAGCTGCGTTGTGGAGAGCATCCTGACCAGCTGCATCACCGTGTGGTACGGCAGCACTACGGCTCTGGACCGCATACGCCTGCAGAGAGTGGTCAGGACTGCTGAGAGGATCACCAGGACTCCACTGCCCTCTCTGCACAGCATCTACCACCGCAGAGTCCACAGGAGAGCTGCCAGCATCACTAAGGACACCACCCACCCACAACACGGACTGTTCACACTCCTGCCCTCAGGACGGAGGTACATGAGTGTGAAATGCAGGACAACCCGTTTAAGAAACTCTTTTTATCCCACTGCCATCAGAATCCTCAACAACTGACCGGATTATACTAAGGACACTTTAAAAAAGCCATACATTTGAAACTGCAATTATCTTCTGTTTACATTTTGTTTTGCATTACTTTGCACTACATGTATCCTGTTTGCACTAAATACACTTTACAGTTCATACATACATTGTTTTATATTTGTATTTTTATTCTATTTTATTTGTATATACTATTTTTATACTTGTTGCTGGTTATCTGAGTGGACAGCAAAGTAAGAATTTCATTGTGCAGGGAAACGTGTTTCTTTACTGTGCACATGACAATAAAAACTTTGAATCTTTGAATCTTTGAATCTGATTCTGATAATAGACACAATGTGTAAATCCCATTACAAATTGCAATAAGCATTCTCATACTCACTTGGCAGGTGTGATGAAACATATTTCACTCTGCTGTAGTTGTTGATGAAGTCCTTGGAAAGAAGGCAACATAAAAGCCTTGGACCAGTGCTGGTGCTTGAGCGAATTTTACTGTAGAGTTATGTTATTCATGAAAAAAGATGAAATCACCTTGTTTTGGCCAACCTCCCAAGATTATATCTGCAACTTCTCTTCTTCCAAATAAAGACAGAGTGAGATAAATATGTTATGAGTAAGGGAGACAAAGGCCAACGAAAAAGTTTATGACTTCAGAAAAGGTTGTACTGTGTCCAAAACCCAGCTGGAAGCCCAACACACCTCCGACTTCATCCTCGCCAAGCAAGTTCAGTCGCTTCCAGCTTTGACTTTATGAAACGTTTTAGTGGGAAGCTCAGAGAGAAACTTGTGTGGATAATAGCAACAAATAGAGCAATGTTACAGTGTATAACCTCATTAATGCTGGCAGATAAATCATGTTTAGGGAGGCATTCTAAAAAGTAAACAAGCTTTTTAAACATAGTTCACAAGATCATGCAGAGTTAACATTTCACACTATAAGCTTTGAAGACATCAAAGACGCACTTTATTCTGTTTGCAGGAAGAAATAATTACTTCAGCTGCAGGATGAGCTGTATTAGGAGCCAAGACAGATGTGTGTTTTTTGTGCTGAGGCTTTATGATTCAGGCGTATTCCACTAAATGAATGGTTAAAAACAAGCTGGTCTTTGCCGTGATTATGCAAAATTTTCCTCACATACAGTAATTAATCTCCTCGCTGACCTTAAGGTGAACTACTTTCTTGAGAGCCTCCAGCCTTGAAAAGCTGCACTACATTTTTTTTGAAGTTGCTGGTATTCGTGTGAATAAGTTTTTTATTTATTGAGCCAAATTCAACAGAACTTGTAAGAATATCTCTCATGTCCTTATATTTGAAGTTGCACATGTATTTTCTTTTTGCAAGCTATCTTGGAAAATCTGCTTTATTCAATTGTGACATTAGACAGAGACAGGGATAGCAGGGGGAGAGAGACAGGATAACGTGCAATGAATAGCCTGGACTGGATTTGAACCCATGTTGCTGCAGTAAGTACTTAGCAATAGTTATACTGCTGATATTATACTGCATTTTTGTTTCTTACTGAGAAGTCAGCAGGATACATTAAAGTCTGATTAAATGTGATTAAACATATTCTGGATGACTATCCAGAACTGTGTAAATGTCATTGCTTTGCCTCTGAGAAAGTCTCCCTCTGGTGGAGGACAGAATCAAAACATGTTAGAAATCCAGTCAACTACCATCCACACAGACGTCCATCATGCAGAGAAAGAGATGACCACAGTTTCTCTGCTCATAATTCAAAATCAGATATGCAATGGATTTAACAATCACTGGAAAGCATAATCATTCACACTATAGAAACTCTGGGTTGACCATTTCCTGCCCCTGACAATTTTAGGAACTTTCAAAAACAATTGGCGTCACTAGACTTAATTAATGGCCTGAGACCAACATCCTGCCTTGCAGTGGACATTAACACTCTTAATTCTCCACAGCTTGCTACTTCTCTCCATATCCGCAACAATAATGATATCATCACCAGACTCACAAACTTATGCAGTTTGAGTGAGCAGAGGAATTAGTCAGGTTCTTATTCGGTGTTCCATTTGGGAAATTAATAATTTACACATACTTTATTTTTTGCAGAATTAATTTAAAGTCTACACACAGTATTGCAACACCTGAAATTACCAGAGCTGAAACAATTAATTGATCTATTAGACAGAAAAGTAAACAGCAACTATTTGGATACTGGCATTTCCCTTGTCTTTCAAGCAAACATAATGAATAACAAAAACTACAGAAGCCTTGGGTTTCAGCTTCCCAAATGTCATAACTTGTTGCTTTTGTGCATTATATATACTAGTAAACTGAGTGTCGTTGGGTTTTGGACATTTGGTCAAACTAAACAAGACAACAGGATATCATCTCGTGCAAAGCTGTATTAGAAACGGCATTTTCACATTTTTTTTACATTATAAATGATTTGTTTTAAAAAATAATCTACATAATTATAATGAATCCTAGCTGAGGCTCTAAAACAGTGCTGCTTATCAACAGGTATGACCATAACAGAAAACAATCAGGCAGCATTTAAATGTTACTTTGCTGCCATGTCAGCTGAAAACTGTTGTGGATGAGGAATAAACGTATTAGAGTCATAGCGCTGAGTTTAAATGCTCCAACCCAACATTTGTACTACTTTAATGTTAAACTGATGCACCATTAGGATGTTTAGTGGTTAATTTTCCTGTGCTACTTATATGAAACAGTTCAATGTCATAAAGTGATGAGGAAAAAATGCTTTTATGAGAGACTTGTTTAATGTGCTGTGAAGGACCAATATGTTTCTGAAAATATACAATTTAAAAATAACATGCATTGGCACAGTCTCATTTTTGTTAAAAAATAGTCACACACAATCTTGTACACATATCATACAAAAATAAACATCTGTGAACAAACACGTACAGTATATTCTTTTTAAAAACAGTTAAATAAAAAGGCAAACCACTTCAACATTTACACCTGACATGAAGTATTTAGAAGCTCCCTCTTCATACGTTCCAGTCTGTTCAGTCTGTTCTGTCTCGTGCTGGTTTCCTCTTCCTGTTCCTCTTAGACCCTCCGCCTGTTCGATGTGGAGGTTCCTTGTAGTCCTCACCTGAGCCTGTATCCAGACTGTCCTGGTTGTCTCTCCAGCTGTCGGGGACGACGGGAAAGTCTTCTGGAGAGTTTATCGGCCGTCCATACACTTTGCTCTGCAGGTCTGCGATGTCGTTCCGGATGTCGGCCATCAGCAGAAGCAGGAAATCAAAGGATCCTGGAGGGCCCTGAGGGTCAAGCACAGCAAAAAAGGAAGAGTCAAGTAAATGCGATTTTTTTTATCTTGCTATTTGTGTATGGAAACGTAATTAGAATCAATTCCACTTATAGATAATGCCTTGCTTTAATTAAAAGCTGATATTTATTTACTCTGAAACCACAGAGGAGTTTATCGCAACAGGGATCCAGCTGATCAATGGACAGACCACTGGTTAATGAGCTCATAAATTGTTAATGTCAGCTCCAGCATCACTGTTTGTCTACAGGGACAACGCTTACTCTGCACAAGATAATATTTAGTTTGACTGTGATAGTATCATCAACTGTTGTTTAATGTCCAGTGTCCACAGTAGCCTGCCTTCTAGCCATGCTTTACTTTCTCTACGTGGTTCTGGATAGTAGTAGCAGGTTACAATCAGTATAGATAGAGCTTTAGTCTTACTGGTGGTCCAGCAGGCCCAGGAGCTCCTCTATCCCCCTGAGGAAACAAAACAAATATTTAGTTAAGATGAATTACAGTGGGGGTAAAAGCATGAGAAGAATTCATAATATTCTACTTAGAGAGCTGGAGGAAGAGAGAGAAAACTGAGTTCAGGATAAGAAGCCACAAACATGTCATGAATTTAAAAAAGGACAAACGGTGAACACATCATTTTAAGATCACATATACTGTGAAAGATTAATATCAGATTCTATTTTGTATTATTGCCTTAGCCAATTAAAAGAAGAGTTGGACTTTGTTGGAAACCGTCTTCTTATTTGCCTTCTTGCTGGGAGAGTAACAAGGCAACAGCTAACCTTGATGGCTGTAAAGTTGAAAAACACACATGTCACCTTGACAGCTCACTAACTAATATTTTTGTCTTATGTATTTAATCTCAACACTCACTCAAAGTGTGAGAACACAAGTTGTGGCTTCACATGGAGTTTACAGCTGCCACTATATCTTGTTAACCAGTCGCTGTGCCAGAGAGACGCAGGAAATCCTAGTCACACCACAGCACTGGAGAATGGTCTGACTGCACCTCATTATTGTTCTGCTCTAGGGAAGCTTGTTTGTATTTCTTTTTAACCAGCTGCAATTATCTTGGGTGGTACTGGGATGCAGCGCTGACGCCCCTGCAAAATAGGGTTGGGATGAAATGTTATGCATTTGCACATATGGAGGTGAGCACTGTCACTGAGATGACCCAGTTACAGGAGGAAGAGCAGTACAGACGTTGCTGCTTGAAGATGTTTCCTGTAGAGAAATGTATTGGCAATGGTAACGCAAAGTTAGCGGAAGGAGAAATGAGCAGTGGAAATGGCAGGCTTATACCAAATATCTACATCTGGTGAGTCAGTATACTGAAACCCCACAAATTCACATGAAATGTCTTAATGAATGTTAGTACTGCATTGGGCACTTTCTAAACTTTAAGAGGAACAGGATAGCTCTTTCACTTTCATCCAATGTCTATCAAAGGCACAGCTAATTGAATTCCTCTTATAGCTGCATTAGCTGCATATGGAGCCCTGTCTTGAATAAATTACGTTATTTATAACTAAACTGCATTCCCATGTTTTGAAAGAGTAGGCGAAGGGTAAGACACAAAAAGTCTGAAGGAGCAACAAAGTCTGCAAAAAAGGTAAGATGTCGGCAACCGACCTCCTGCCCAGGAGACCAGGGTTAGTGTGTTAGAGTAACTATTATTCTTAGATGTTGCTTGGTTAGGTTTAGGCACTGAAACTACATGGTGAAGTGTAGGAAAAGGTCATGGTTTGGGTTAAAATATGGCCCTTTCACAACATGTTTGAAGTTTCTCCTTCATTTTTTCAGTTACCAGGGTAGTCTAATATATGACTGGTTGTCCGGAAAGGAGCAACACTAAAGCAATAAAATAAAAGGCAGTGTCATTTTATTTGAAATGTATTTCTGATATGTTACAAACAAACCTAATCTGGTGAAAAATATCCAAATATAGTTTAGTTATACAGAAACAGTTTTTGGGAGACAGGGCAGGCACCAGGAAGCTGACACTGTATCAATCTTCTCTCTAATTCTCAAGACAGCTAAAAGAATTTATACTCCAAAATGCAGAATTATTACCTTAAGAAACTGCATCCTGTGTATGATATTGTACGCTCTAGCTTGACTGTTTAGCATCACAGCAGCCTGTTGATTTACAGTAGCACATACACGCTGACCTGACCACTTTGGTTGTTAGCCAGGCTCCGGGTCACACTGGGGCTGTGAGTGTTTTGGCAGGTGGTTTAGATTTGTTACTCAGAGACAGATTAGCATCAACCTCCAATCTATCCACACAAACATCCCAGCTGTAGTGGGAGAATACCAGCGTGCTGTGTCAATAAAGCAGATGCACCTAAGTCATACCATACGTTCAATCCACAGGCTAAGCAAACAGAGCAGAAGATCCAAGAGCCAATACAACACGAGAATCTCTTAAGCGTTTATACGTCATGCTTGCAAACGATTTTAACTTTAGTTTTTAGAATACTGTGTGATAATGTGTCAGAGTTTGCTGTGTTTTGCTGTTAGAATAACCTCTAAATTTCTTCTGACATACTGCAGCATCACAAAGCTTCAACTTCCCCTTTAAAGTTAAGGGAGCACATCCTTCTCTGCACTACCGACCTGCCGTACTTATCACAGTCAGGGTCAAATCAGAGATTGACAGGTAGCTGACTTTTATTCTCAATAGGCTTTTGCTTTGAGGCTAATCTTAGTAACAAGTGCCACGGTCCCAAATGATAATCATACATTTGTTTAATTTTCACTTGCAAAAACAACAATTCAGCACATCCTTCAATTAGTTCAAGTGTGTACACTCCAACTGAATGAGAGCAGGCATTGTCAAACTCAGCTGCAACTGCTTCAGACACACAGTGCAAAGTGACCTCAGCTGCTCTTTGATTTTTTTTCTCTATAAATATCGCAAAAGTGGGGGAGAAAAAAAATGTAGGGTCATGTCTGCAAAAAATGTGAAAAATGCAAAACAAATCTCTCCGTCACCAGGATTGAATCTGCATTATGTCTCCCTTTATCTCAGACTTAACCATCTGTTGGAGCCTCCTTTTTAACACTGTGCCTGAGGCTTCACAGGGAGACGAAGCTGAGAAAAACATTCCAGTTAGCCTTTTGAAAAATGGTTACCACCTCCAGTCAGCCAATCGAAAGGCACTCTTCACAAAATCCATGTGATTTTCCAGACAACTGTAATATCCCAGAGGTATCCTGAGTCTTCCCACCGGTGGTCTGGAAGATGTTACCGGTTAACCAGTCAATATTATAGCTATTGACAAAGAGCTGGCATTGGGAACTGGAACAATTCTCACTGACGATGCTGACGAAATTGATTTGGAGCTGAGAAGAATCGTGATGAGTTGAAAAGACCTGCAGTGATCTTCTGATAAAATGTGTAATCTCAAGGTGCTACCAGCAGTCAATAATTTGACATGGCTACACATGCACATAATAACAGTGCACTGCTTGTGTTTGCATTGTACATAAAACTGTGCAAACTGCGGTTTGGCACAACCAGCTTTGTTTAACTTGTAGCAACTTGCGGGACAAACTCTTCCTGTGCAGCATCTATCTGAGTATCCTGGCACTGGCCTTGTCATTTCATTCTGTACAAATCTGGAGAAGTTAAGAAACAATTATGATATTGTGAAATTTAATTAGACTGACATGGTTTTGGCAAATGTATCTATAGTTGATACTTCTGAACTCTTTGCACCAGCTTAAGTTTCTTTCCTTTAAGTGTAGATCAAAGAGTTAAGCATCTGATTTTACCTTTAGGCCGTCCTTTCCTGGTGCTCCTGGAGATCCCTGTAAAATGAAAAACATAGGTCACATATGGTATACAACAAAGACGTGTTCAATATCACTTAAATGTCAAATAATTAAAAATGTAATCACCTCTTAACAATTACATTATGTTAAACATTTACAAGTAGTCTATTGTTTTATAAATGATCAGAAACTTATACTTTAGAAAGCCTTGAGTGAAAATACATGCCCAAAAGTAGAAACTAAACTAGAAAGCAAAAGTGCAACAAAAGTAAATACACGTGTGATCACTGAAACTAAACTGAGCACCCTGTGAGTTCCAATTAGCCTCGCTTGCTCTTCAGCACAAAACTGCAAGATTAAACTCTCCTAAAGACTATCCATAGAAGTCTGATCAATATTTGGAACGCATTCTTTTTGTCGGAAAAGATCAAGATGCAAAAAAAATGTTCCGTTCAGATGGGGTTTGGCATGCTTGGCCAGGACTAACACAGTGAATGCATACTCCTGACAGTGAAGCACAGAGGTTGGAGTGTGATGATATGGGGCTGCATGAGT
Source organism: Dascyllus trimaculatus (assembly GCA_024666655.1). NCBI lineage: Eukaryota > Metazoa > Chordata > Actinopteri > Pomacentridae > Dascyllus > Dascyllus trimaculatus. Next base: position 12,452,854 of record CM045460.1, on the reverse strand, counting down.
GCAAAGAATGATGGGAAGATGACATTTAGAGCTGGCACCATAAATGCCTGTGGATATATAAAAACACTGGCTGACAGAATGACTCCCTGTCTGCAGAGGCTTGGCAGATGTAGAATTTTCTGGCACGACAGCGATCCAAAGCACTCTGCCAAAATCACACAAGAATTTCTAAAGAAGAGAAAAGATGAGTATGTTGCCCACCTCAAATCCAATAAAACACCTTTGGCGTATTTTAAAGAGCAAGGTAGAGCAACACAACCGACCTAGTATTAAAGTACTGAAAAAGACTGAACATCAGTCTACTTCTGTTGTGGACTGTATTGTTAATTTTCATGCGTATGCGTCACTTTAGTTCACATTCGGAGGACTGGTTACTGGAACTCATGTATAAAGATAAGCATGTGATTTGTTGTGCCTGCCAGCGCACAACCGCTTTGTTGATGACGTTTCCCAGCCTCGCACCAAACAAAAATGTGTTAATGCCAAATTCAGTGTTTTCACAGAAAAACAATTGAAACAATCTCCTTTTGAGGACAAATCTGTCATCTTCATTGCGCTCCACCGAGAGAGATTAACTAAGATTAACTTTGCGCCTGCCTCCAGGTCATTTCTGAGTGACTTCAGATCGATGGTGGCGAACGCTTTGATCTCTTTCACGGGATAATGATCTTTAAAGAAGTGTGAAGACATCGTATAGGGAGCAGTGCCAATGCTTGGATCATTAGCAAGAGTCTGAGTCACACAGCCATCATCTGTGAAACTCTGACACGCAGTTAAAAACATGTGACCTGGTGGCCAAACCTCATAGCTGTGCCAGAGTTTAATCAGGTTTTTGTGCGAAGAAACGACAACACCCTCTTAGTCAGACCTCAACAGCATGTCCACTGATTAAATGGATTAACAGGCTGGGAAAATACAAAGCTGTGAATTAAACACACAAATGTCAAACACCACACACACTTGCAAAGTGCACAAAGCAATAGTTTTCATGACTTTAGACCTCAGACTGACATTAATTTCCTGGAGACATACTTTACATAGCTTCTGCCTGCCAAACCCTAACGTTAACCCAAACCTAAACTAATCCTAACCTTAAATCATGTATTGACCTCAAAATAATGATTCACATTATGAGGACTTGCTTTTTGTCCCCATAAAGAAGACGGGTTGCTATAATGTGACTGCGTAGACAAATTTATGTCCCCACAACATGAGTAATACCTGCCCACTGTTCCAGATTACTTGGTTTGGCATATTGCAGCTTGTGATATGACTGATTGCAGGTGTTGATAGTCTGATTTATCAACGGCGAGACTGCATAAACACCTTTAAAGACCTTTATAAAGCAGACAAATGTCTCAATGGCCACATCCTGCACATTCTTGATTCAGATCCCACACTTCAACACACTCACAGGCAAGACTGAGCGCTGCACAAAAATACGGTGAGCCAAAGAAAACAACTGAAGCTGGAAATGGATTCAGTCCTCTCTGTTGTTATTACCATAACCATGTGTCATCCTTTTTCACCTTGCAAAAATTAGGGCCGTTAAGAGGGTGCATGATGGGATGTATTTTGTATCTCTCCTGGGGCCTGTCGCACAATGCAAGGGATTACTAAATTACCTTAGAATTTCATAATTTATCTTATAAATTTGGTGAGCAAAATCCAAAACCCCATAAAATCTGCAACATAAAAAAGAATTTTCAGGTTTTACTGCTTTACATATTCATATGGCAATGCTGCTGTGTGAAACAGTGCAGAATAGTGAAAGACTGTCTAAGAGAGAGTTGCAGTGTACATCACATTATTCACAGGTCATTCGTAGGTCACAGTCACAACACATACATTCATACCTGCTGATTTAGAGGCCTGTACTGTTACACATGTGGAATATGAAAAATTCTATTTTATATATATTTATATACACCAGTCAGCCACAACATTAATACCACGGACAGGTGAAGTGAATAACATTGATCATATTGGTACTATGTGGTGTTCTGATGGAAAACCTTGGATTTTAACATCGATGTTGCTGAGACTTAAACACCCAAATAAACATTGTCCCACAACAAGCACACTCCCTCATGCAAATGGAAATCCTAAATGTCACTGGCCTACCCCTGCAGAAAAATGCACCCCACCACATGGAAACAACATCAAACAATCAGGAACATATTGAGGAACATGACAATGGCCCAACATGTTGATTTGACCTCCAAACTTCCTAGACCACATTATGATCAAGCATCAACAGGATGCAGTGGAACAAGTTAGATTGACAGAGGCCCCACTGCACAACACAGAGTACCCAAAGGATCCACTGGCAACGTTCTGGTTCCAGACCCCATAGGACACCCTGAGAGGTCCTCTTGTCCATGTCCAATGGTTCAGAGCATTTTTGACCACATAAGGGGGTCAACACAATATTAGGCAGGTGGTCATAATGTTGTGCCTGATCTGTGTATTTATATTTTTACTGTGAAAAAAACGGTCCATATTAACTAACCACAGGTCCTCGAGGGCCCCGTTTGATGTGGTGCAGATCTGGTGTTGGTCCAATGGGTCCCATGAGGCCCCTGGGACCAGGTGGGCCAGGGGGTCCCAACATTCCTGTAAGTCCTGGAGGTCCCTCTGGCCCTGGATCTCCTAAAATATTGCAGACTGATATTAGTGGACTGGAGGCAACTGAAAAAAAGCCATGCAGAGTACATGTTAACAGATTAACTCTTTGGTCCTGACTTAAGTATCTAACCTGTGACCTTCTTGCTCAAAACGTGATTCCATGACACCAATACTGACCTCCCTTCACTGGCTCTTTGTCCATTTCAGTACTGATTTAAAGGTTTTTTAGTTTGATTTCAGAGCACTGAAGTCGATCAACCAGATGCTCTTGGATATATCAAGGTCCAGTCACAAAAATAGATGTGATAAATCCTTCACAGTGGTTGCTTCTAATCCCTGGAGTAGTTTACCTTTCCATGTGAGACCTGCTTAGACTTAAGAAACATAAGTCCTTGCTGAAGACCCTCCTCTTCTCTTTGGCTTGAATTGAAGTAGAGCATAACACCCTGACATCATCCCTTAGTGTGCTGTAGCCTTTATTTTTTAAATATTTTATTATCTTTTTATTCAGATTTGTGTATCATTCATTGTGGTTTTATTATGTTTATTTTTCATTTGCTATCTTAATTGTGCAGCACTTTGGTTCAGCTCTTGTGGTTTTTAAATGTGCTTTATAATTAAAGTTGACATTCATGATTCCCACATTATGAATTCTAATAACTTTGGTGAGCTGCTGATATTTCCTGTGGTGTCACGGCGGGGTTGACATTTGTGATTTTGAATAAAATGTCTTAACGTAGCACAGTTTACCCTGAAATACAGCACAGACGTTCATGTTCTCCTCACGATGAATTCTATGAAGAACAGTAATCATTTAACACATCTTTAACGTTTAATTTCAATACCTTGGTTTGTGACCAAATACCAGCAAAACTAATGACATCTCCTCTAGCCTCCGGAGGACTTTATGTTTACAAGTAAATATCAAATATTAGCACACTAACACACTAAACTGGGATAGTGAACATGCTAAACATTGTGTCTACTAAACATCGACACATTAGTATGCTGACATTAGTATTTACTTTCAGGTACAGAAAAGCTTAAATACAGTCGAATGTATCTGTAGATTCTTGGTCTTTCTTCATATCATCATTTCTGGATGCAAGCGAGCTCCCTTCTCTCTGTTTTGCTTTTACGTTTCTTACCTGGAGGTCCTGGAGAACCTGGAGGTCCTGGTAAAAATATAGGTGATGTTAGTATTTTCTCATTTGTCATCTGCTCAGGGACGTCAGCACTGTTTGACAGCAACGCCATCTGGAAAAAAAAATGTGTGAACAAAAAACAGAAGAAGACCGAGAGGAAAATGATAATTAATTAAATGATAATTAAATTGACAAAAATAACACTGAAATGCCTGACTGCGCAATTTCATCTTTTAGTGCCTAAAATGGTTTCACATACAATGATTCACAAAGGTCTGCACTGTCAAACAGGACAGGAAAATTACACACCGGAGGGCCAACATCAAGTGAAATTATGCAAAAATTTTATTCCCTGTCAGAGATGAAAGCTGATCTCCTATCTGCACCATGGTACAGGCTGTAACCCAGCCAGATGGAAGGCCAGGCAACCCCTCTGCATTATTCAGCATGACCAGGAGAGTTCCTGCTCTGTATGCTAAGTGGCATCCTTGGGCAAAGTTATCTTTGATCTCTGTGTAACATCATGTGGATCTGGCAGTCCCAGTGGGGAACACGTGAAAGGCCTCGCTAAGCTGCAAGGGCCTACAAATCAGAATTCGTGCAAGCCGTCAGAACATATGTCCAAACACGCACACAAAAACACACACTTACACACACACACACGAACACACACACGCACACACACTCTGAGTGAGGTCGTAGTTCACCTGCTGATCAGTAGGAATTATGCAAGACTGTAGCCTGTGACCTTGGAAACAGGTGTTTGAACTGAGGCCGGTTCCTAATTTCAAACTCTGACCTTTCTGTGACATGAATGAGGGAGAATATATTTCCTCAGATACTGTATAAATACACAGCGAGCATTTTCATATTGTTTTCCTCTATATAAATACAGTATGGCTCCACCTCGGCCACACAGCTGGAAGCAATATATCATGTGTTACAGTGGAAGGTGTTGAGTGCAGCTGTTGACAGACTCGTGCTCAGATAGGTTCAGACGCCTGCAATTACAAAGAGGGAAACGTAACCCCCGCTGCCGAGTTCTACATAAACTGCCCATCAATATATGCTTATGGACAAAGAAATCCCCCCGCCATACATAGAGGAAATTTTTTCAGCCCGTTTTTTTATTAGGGAATAAAGTGCTATAATGTGTCCCTGGAGAGCAGTAAAAACCTGCCTGCTGTTGTTTCTGAAATGCAGTCAGGTACGGACTCCTCGGAGACACACCAAGACCTTTAGGCGGTGATAAAGAAAAGAAATAGTTCTGCGGATGTTTACATTCAGATGAATAAAGAGATGTGTTTAATGCATGACTGGGCTTTTCTGCTGAGCCTTTTTGTTATCCGCCATAGCATACCAGGAAAGTACAGATTAAAGATAAAAGAAAGTCTTATGGTAGATATAAACTGAATGCATTTTATTTTATTTTCTAAAGATGTGTGTGTTTTTGTGGCATGGCGGCCAGACGGTGAGTGGAGTTTGTGTCTGCATGCTTGTCAGGTTGCTTGTTGATGGCTGTCAGTCTGTCTTCCTGTCTGTCTGTGATGGACTGGTGTTCTCAGTGTCAGCGGGGATGGGCTCGACTCCCCCTGACCTTCTAAACGATAAAGCGGGTAAAGCTAACGCATGGATGTCCTCTGCTATCATTCTGTGACATTTTACCTTCTGTTTAAGCTGCAGCACAGACATCTTGATCTGGTGGAACTCATCACACGTGGCTGAGCAAGTTCCAGCATTCATGACGCAATCGGACTTCTCAAAAAGATGTACTGCTGGGAAACGGGAAAAACATTCATGTCACGGAGGTTACCAGAAAATGTTTGTCTCAGAAAAATGTCAGCAAAAGGGGTTCTTACTGAACAAGTAGACTTATTTTCAATGTTTTATGAAAGTTTGTCTTAACAGTGTTAACTTAATACATGTTATCTCACTCTGTGTTAAAGCAATCATATTAAAAATAACAAAATATCCATTATTGTCATGCCACATAAAAAAAATAGCAAAATGACAATAGTTATCAGATCTAGAAACTGTCAAAACACAAAGAATCACCAGATTTTCAACTTTCTGATGGAATTTGAACTAATCATGTGTGATCTGTGGTTCCACAGGCAAAATCAAACCCAATCCAAGCTTAAATTTGTGATATTTTATTAAAATCACTTTTTTTATACATATATAATTTAAAAATGTGTCAACAGTAAACCATTTGCACTAAACAAATTCTTCAAAAAACTAAAAAAATTGCGCTTCTGCACAGCTCATTATCTATTAGTGACTCAGCTGCAGCTAATAGTCACATGATAAAAATTCAGGGACTATTCGGCAGTTGGAAAATCTTTTACACGTTGTTTCCGTTTGTTTTTTAAGTTGTTGTAAATGGTAATTAGTCCAGGCTTAAACAGTGCTTTTTTAAACCTTTGGTTCCAAAGCACTTGTGATGGCAGTAAAATGAGATATTAATAAATTCAGCTTTTATTTTTTCTTCAGTTAATGATTTATGGCATTGTAGCTACGTCATACAGCACGTTTTTGAGTCCCTGCTACTTCTAATCATGGCTGTGCCACTTTCTTAGTGGTGCTGGACTTTTACTTTTATTAGTCCACAGCGACTAAAAATGTGACAGTAGCAAAAAACACCTACTAACCGCTTGAGCTTCAGAGACCTAAATCAGTTCCTATAACAATGTAATAGAATAAATATTTTCAGAAATAAAAATAGAGAATTGTTCAAGTAGAGGCCTTTAGCCCAGCTTTAGGTAGCTTTAATGACAGTTTGATGGTTTTTAAAAACCTGTGCGAGCTAACAGACTGTTTAGGGGATGAGTGACTTATGCAGTGCAGAATCACTCTACAACAATGTGTGTGACTTACTAACTAGACTTAGGAGGGTGGTCTCATAAATGTCAGAGTTTTGGGGAAGTGCAGAACTAAAATCCTAATGAAGGGTTTGCTGGAGGTAACAAGGCGATTAAAGAGCATATTTTCACAGTTGATCACAACCTCACATCGTCTTTTTCCTGATTTTTCTTTTTCCCACGTTCACTCTATCACCCTTTGGTTCTGAAACCACATTAAAACACTGTGATTTAATCAATAAACCTGCACAAACCACGAAGGAAAATCACAAAAAGCACTGAACTCACCCGCTCTTCTGTTTTTGTCTGGAATAGAGTGGGCCCTAGTCTACGCATGCATATATTTAATGGATGGGTGAATGTGTCTGGACACTATTTTCCCCTCTATATTACAAAGCAGCAGGACACAAGGCCGGAGCATGATTATATGCACCACCGTCTCTCACTCCCCAGCTTCTCCTGAAATGTTATAGTAGGTAATGGAAGACAAACTCATGGGAGGAAGTAACAAATCTGCAGCCCCTCACCGCTTCATTGGCAACTGAATCTGGGGCAAAAAAAGAGAGATGTTTTTATCGCTTCAACCGTTTGCGTTTTCCTCAAATGGCATCCAGCAAATCAGAAAAGACCAGGAGTCACAGGGGCGGTAGTGTGTTCGGGATACAGAACTGTTCTGACATGTACGAGGGGCAGCGATGTCTAATGACTACCATGTGTCTGGATTTGCAGAACCCCCTCCTCTGTTTCATTCTCTCTCACACACACAGTAATAACAACGTGTAGTCAGCTCCACATCACAGTCAGATGTGCCCTTAAATAAAGACAGAAAATGTCAGTAAAAATAGCATTCTCACCTCTCTCCCCCTTGGTGCATGTTTTCCCATCTTCTTCCAGGAAATAGCCTTTCTCACACTCACACCTGTAGCTCCCCACAGAGTTGACGCAGATCTGAGAGCAAGCTGTCAAGTTTTTATCTGCGCATTCGTCGATGTCTATATGTTGCAGTGGCACACGGGAGAGGGCAAGCAAATTAAAAAAAAAACATCAGAGTGTCAAATAAAGTACCTCAGACCCCATTAACAGGCAAATAATTCCATTCACATTTAAAATTTCAGAAAAAATATTGCAAACCATAATGTAGCTTGTGCTAGTGATTTAGATTATTCATTTTTTTTTTTTTTACACAAACTGATAGATTAGGTGTATTTTTAAGATTTCATGAGGTCAATACACATTTTCAAAAACAACTGGATTATATGAGAAATATACTGTCACTGAGCTGAAAACACCTTTCCCCCAGTTATACTTGAAGATAACATGCTTTTTATTATCTTTAGTAACTTTACTCTGTTGCTTGGATTATACACTGCACAGTTTACGAAAAAAGGACAACTGCAGGATTTAGCAAAATGACTTCAGAATAAATAATAGAATTCATTGCATATATATATATATATATATGTATATGACTGCAAGTGACATCGTGACATATACACTGTTGCCCATAAAGTTGGAATGATTCAGTTTTCAGATACATTCCTCTTTTATTCCTATTTATACATCAGTAATCACTTTTGACCAGGTTCAGTGTTTACATACTGAGTCCATGGCTGTGTTTTCCTTTTCCTGCTTCAAACCTGTATGCAGTGAGTCCATGTTTTCAGAACTGGCTGCATAATTTTCAACCAAATTTGACACAGAAGTTCCCTAGGCTGTATGCCTCGTCCGACTCAACTGGCAACACACCAAAGAGTGCTTGCACTCTGACAGGATGGACACAAACAAGCCAACATTGCTGATTTCCTTGGAACATCGCAGAGTGCGGTCTGTAAAATCCTCAAACATCATCGAATGCAGGGTCATTTGAGGCCACAAAGGTGTCCAGACCACAACGAACTACCAGACGAGATGATCGGCAACTGTTTAATCTGTGCCATAGAAATTGGAAAATGCCAGCGGGCCGCCTTCGTCGTTTGTAGAGAAGACACAGAAGTAAAACATATTTTATTCCACCTTTATGGGCAACAGTGTATTTATTCCTTCATTAAACTCTTATGCCTACAAGTGTAGCCACTGGTTGCTAACACTGAAAAGGGTAAAAACTCTCAGAAAGTTGATGTGAAAACACAGAAAACTGAAAAGAAATCAAAAATAAAGATAAAAATAATGACATATGCCATACAGTTATTTCAATTCTGAACATGGATTAAAGGAAAATGAACCTATAATCACTTAAATTCACCCATTATAGCATTCAACTATCATTTCTAAAGCAACAAAACAAATAAGGCAACTGAGTTTTACTTATTGCTGCAGAGTATTTCTTCTGAGAGCAGGAATATTTTTAAATATCTCAGTCTGGGGAATTATCAGACCATGCCAGTACAGAGGTTGTATAAAACACTGAATTACTAAAAGACAGACCATTTTTCTCAGACTCTTTTTCCCTTACAAAAATGAAACAAAACTCTTCTAAGAGAAAGAAACTACACTTGTATAAGCCACCCTGATGGTTCCACTCACAACAAATCTGAGAATGTTAAGCATCTCCTTGTCTTAAACGGAGGAATTATGCTGATGTGACGCTGTACAAGGTCTCACCCAGACAGTAGGGCTTCTCTCTGTTCCTGTGGCGCTCACGGTCGTAGCGGTAACCAAGGTAACAGGTGCACACCACCCGACCAAAGTGATCTGTACACTGCTGCTCACAGGGGGCGCCGGCGCACACGTCATAGTCTGTAGAACGAAATGCCCCCATCAGTGTGAGCAAAAAACCAAAACACAAACAGGAATCTCACATCCATCTTCAGTCCCTTCTCGCTTTTAAATTCAAAACAGACAAGAGGAGAACGTTTAGTGATGTATTATTAGATGTTTTAGGACCCTATGGGACGGGAATAGCCGGATTTCCAAAACAATCACAAAAAACACAAGAGAGACAGTTTTTCCTACCTTCAGGAATGCACTGGCCCAACACAAACTTGAAGCCCTTGCAACATTTCTTCCTGTAAAATATCAAATAAACACGTGCATCAGAATACAAACCCAAAATCCTTTCAGATTCACTAAACAGATCATATATTTCTACACAAAATATATAAGGTTTGACTTTTATAAGAATGTGCTGCAGTGATTTGGTCTGTTTTTACAATTGTGCTTGTGGGACTAACCTGGCCAAACAACACACACACATACACACACACACACACACACACACTCACTCACACTACAGTCTGCAGGTCTCGTTGCTGTATCTGGCCCGCTGCTGCATGTTGGGCCACGTCTGATGACGCTCCTCCGAACTGCAGTTTAGACTCCCCTGCTGAGCCGACCGTGTGGCTCGGTTCCCATTTCTCTCCGAAACTTCCCGTCTGAATCCCTCGTTTCTGACCTGACGTTTAACTCCACTCTTTATTTATTTTCTGTTTTTCTGGCACATCACAAACTTTCCCTTTTCACTTGGATAACCCCAGTGCAATTCAATTTCAAAAAGGCAATGAAAAATGATCTTTTCTGAATGCTTGAAAACTGCAGCAGGCAGAATTCTGGAAAGGGTAAAAAAAAAAAAAACAACCAGTCAAACAAACAAACTAAAAACCTAGCAGAATTTGAATACGGTATACAGTCCTCCTTCTGAAGCTCTTTTCTGACCTGAAGTATATAAAGTATACTACAGTATAATCCTGTTTCCTGTCAAATACTGGAAATAAAACGTACCCAAAAAAACAAACAAAATAAAAAAGAAAATAGGCCCGTATTTTTGTTTTCTTAGCATCCGTTAACCTTAACAATGAAATGCAACAAAGCAGAAAACACAACTTTTCAATGGTTTTTTTAAAAAAAAAATTGTAATTCTATAATTAGATTATGAAAAAAGGAAATAAGAAAAACAATTTTTTCCCCCCACTTTGTTACATTTGATTTTCAGAGTGTATGGACACTGGAAAATGAGGGAAAGAGTTATTTTCTCTCTCTTGCTCTCTTTTTTGTCTTAAAATGGAAAAATGAAAAATAGGCATTTTTGGTATTTGACAGGAAAATAGATGATACTCAGACAGAAAAGTCTTGTGGTTGACTGGAATCTCCTGTCACAAGTTAGATCTTAGCCTAGTTCGCTGAGACATATTGGCATGGGATTTTTGCCCAATGACTTTTCCATTTACACCATCCCATCGTTACTCCCCTCATCTATGCTACGCTTGATTAATACCATCTCCATGACAACATTCTGTGTAATATTTTATCACCGCGAGTCACATCATCATGAGGTATTATTCATTTCTTGCTCACATTCAGCTCGAAGGAAAAGTGCTCCCAGGTGCTGCTTTCAAACAGGAGATGATAAAACAATCCAATTATACCATGAAGTCACAGCAACATAGTGCAGTCACACTCCTTTTGACAGAGATTAGTCTGTAATGCTTTACAGATTTTATTCAGGAGCAGATGATGACAGGGAAATTCTCTGGTTCAAATTCTCCTTCTTTTGCTCACCAGCATCAAAACTGAATTGATAAAATCTATTTCCTTATTTATTTTATGCAAAATGAGCCCTGTACTCAGTCTTACTCAATTAAAGAGTGTATGTCGATGCAGGTGTCTCTGTAATTCCACCATACAAGCATGCTGACAGTGTTAAAAAGTTCTCCCCGGTTATTGAATAAAACATTAGAATCCCATTTCTGTGTATCAAAATCACATATATACCATGTTTTTTATGTGAAAATAATCCCTTTGTGCCTTAAAATGGCTTAGATGTCCTTTACAGTGTGCAGATCTATGAGGTTCTTGCTTTGATCTCCATCCATTCTTTCTCATTTGCTGCAGCTCAAGCACACCAGCTCACCGATAACTCTGCTCGAACACTTTACAACTACACAGCGCTACACAATGAGAAGTTGTAACATTGGAGTAATTCAGCCATAGATGTTTAAACCAGAAGTCTGGAAGTCTGATGGAGAATAACAATAGAAAAAGCTCCACCTTTCAAATTGACAGGATCGGTTCCTTTTGGTTTGTTACGTATGAAACCCTGAACACCTGAATCTGTGTTTTTATCTTCGATACACTGCAGTTTGAGGGTGGGAACGCTCAGTCATGTCACTGAATGCTTGTTTTACTCATGATATGTCGTCCTGTATATACTTTTCACTGGAGGGGGTCTTCATTATGCTGATATTTAGCAAGTGTAACGTTTACCATCTGCTATAGGTTTAGTTCATTAGCATGCTAAGAGTTGCTCACACTATGACGCTGATGGGGATGTCAGTATTCAACAGATTATAATGTTGATCTGGTGATGATACAAGATAAAACTGGAGGTTACTCAAGGGTAAATTCAATCGAATAGGGAGCAAGAAATTTACTCAAATCCACAAATACTGAACTCATGGCGGCTCTACAGAAAAATTCTGGCCATCAAGAACTGCCCCTTTGTAGAAACAGATACACATGAGAAGATACACAAGGAAATAATTGGATCATAATTATGTAATTGAACAGAATGAATGTTGTGGAAAAGTAAGACAAGCAGAGTCTGATATCTGCAGACAGTTAAGCTGACAGACTGCTGATTGATTCCTGAGATCTCTCTTAAACGGCCCATTAGAGACCTGGAATAGAACAACCGCGTATTACAGTACATTTGAAACCTTCAAAGATTTACCATTTGCTTCTTCCAATTTTATTTATGAATCAAATGACCCATCTTTAAAAGGTCACGTGTTTCGCAATCACAGAAATATAATCCCAGTAAAACAAACTAAATCCCTGACTCTCCACCACTGCAATCCCAGGAGGTGCTCCTTATACAGTCGACTGTTTCTACAGTCATTTTGATGGGTACAGAATATACAGAAACCAAATACTTATTCACTGAATATTTACAACCCAAAGATGGGCCATAAGGACTTTCCTCACCGCGCTTGAGGCTCATGTTGAAGGACATTAACCTGCAACAATCACAGTTTAAGTCTATGCTGACACTCCTGCAGGTGTAGTTATTGTAGAGGAGAAACAATTACCACTCAGGAGGCCCTCAGTGAGGGGAGAGCAAGCCACTTATGGGGCATCTGTGTATGCATCTAAATATAGTGTGTTTTTCATTGACGGTGTGTTTGGTGCTCGCATTTGTGTGATTGCACACATGAAGAGGGGGTTTTAGCACAGATGGGAATCAGACATGAAGAGCTGTTCAGGTATCGAAACTAATCAAATCCAGCCATTGTTCACTTAAACAGTGTGTGACATACTGGCAGAGGCACAGATTCATGTACATACTATAAACAACCAGTTGATAGCCTGACCCATTGTTTATGTCCTCTCTCATAAGCATCATAAATTTGAACACTTTTTGAAATAAATACAGCATCATCAATCTGTAAAGAACATTTTTTAAAACAAATCAAGCACACTGGACATTTGTCCTGGGCTAATATTGCTGTTTTAAGCCAAGCACAGATGAGACATGCCTCAAAGACAAAGCCTCTGAAGCCTCTGGAATGGGCAGTTGATCCCAGCTAAGGTTTACACATGAGCACAGGCCAGGCATCATTAAGCTTCACAGAAGTCTTTGTCATGGTGCCCCTTTACTAGCTAAACCCCCACAATCCTTTCAGCTTACCAAAACAGAACTGCCCAATCCTCTGGTCAATACAGTATTAAATAGTAAGAAGTACAATCAGGTACAACAGCTATTCTACAATACTTCAAATGTGTATTATCTACAAAAATTGTATTGGGTATTGGCAGACACTAAATATTAAATGACTCTACTAGGATCAGGGGCAAAACTTGATTGGGATATCCCTAGTCTATAGATTAACTCTTCAAATAGACACTGTAGCATTGTTTTTTTTACCTGTGCAGACCAAACCATGCCTGTCTTGCAGAGTATGTATCTAATTTACTATAAAGTGGCATATCATATGTTGTGGTGTTTGAGGGTGGGAGAAACTATAGCTCGGACACCCTGAGAGAGTTGATCTGAGGATGTTTCCTCTGTGACCCCATATTTCATGTCATAATAACATCCCCATGAGGACAGAAGGCACTTATAGCAAATAACCAGCTTAGCAAAATAACCAGGGTTAGCTTAACAATCATGAGAAAACAAACATCGATGTCCGTCTTGAAAGATCATGAAAGAGGCAAAAGTATCCCATGGAAACCGGATCCAAATCTGTGTTGGAGTTCATTTTTACTGGATTGTGTCTTTATTAAATTACTCATTAGCTCTACGATATTCTACCTTATTGCATTGTCTCTCATTGTATCATTAAATAAACAAGTCTATAATGGAATAGTATTGGTTACATTTCAGATGAAAGCACTTAAAAAAAACAATTTCAGTATTATGTTGCTATTTTCATTTGCACAAATTGATTTAATTTTCATATTGTTGAGTCCTTATGTTGTCCCTTTGTTAACCTTTTATATTTTGACACATGTGGATGGAAGACAGTCAAACCAAGAGAGAAATTAGATGGTAGCTATATGACCTGTCTACAAGTTAAAACAACATGCCTGGTAAAGATACAGGGTGATGGATACTTGGGTGAAGGTCAGAGCACTAAAGCAATAAAAAAACTCAAACTACCTACATGATTTACGTCCTAGAGGTGGAAAATCTGTTGGGACTGGAAGGTCTAAGCGATAAAGTGATGCATGAAAATAACATTATAGCATAACGGATACATGGTGTAGTATGCGCAAATGCAAATACGTTTTCATTTCTGTTTAAAATGTTACCATAAAGTTAAAAGAATGGTTAAACTAATGCACTGCAGTGACATTATTCTTGTCAAATGTCATGTTGTGGTAGCAATTAAAGCTGCAATTTGTGCCATCCAAACCCCCTTGTCCAGAGTTGTAATCTGTAGAAGTCACAGGTAAAATAATAGTGTTTTCCAAGATTAGGGCCTAGTTACATGTTTTAAAAGTAACTTGCAGTGAGCACAGAGTGTGAAAGACCTCCAGCCTCTGCACACTAATGATGTTACTGCAGCTTTATCTACATCTCAACAACTGTCTGAGTTAATATCTGCCATTTGATTTCCTAAAAACCACTTAACAAACCACCTTAGCTCCACTCCAACTGTTTGCACAGCAGAAACTGCTCAGATCCCAATCACTCTCCACAGTGACATACTTGCGGACAGTCGTGGATTCTGCAATTAGAGATGAGGCACTTGATGATGACAGTCAGTACACAAAGCAAAATCCCACTGAGCTGTGACGCACAGAGCCCTACCACCTTTCACAACAGTGGCTAAGAATACAATCCTCTGCGAGCTTGTTAGCTGCTCATGTACCTCATGCAAATCAGCAAATAAATTCAAAACACATGTGGATTTCATTCATATTCATGAGCGCAAGAACAAGGGGGAAAGATCTCCCAAATGCATTCATAACACTTTTCCACGAGAATATCAATGAGCCCAGTTTGCAGTGTCACATGCCCGCACACACAATGCCAGCGCATTGTGATTGACATTTAATTTCAGACACGCCAGACTGTGAGCGGTGCACTTGTTCAGAGTGATCGGGACATCACAGACAACCTGTTTGTTTTGCCACCTGTGCCTTTTTTCACCTAAAGGTTATTGCGTTTTGCCAGTGATGCATATCATTTTACAGGGGCCCCTTGAAATCTAGACACAGACCAGTCTGACCTCAGTCACCCGGGTCGAACCATAAGCACTCTAATTACCTTATAAACAGAGACCCTCTCCCTGAACCAACATGGTGCACCAGCCTGGCCTGGCTTTGTCTTGGAATGAAACACACTAATTCACACCAGAGCTATTGTACAAGCATCTGCAGAATTTGGTAAAAGTGAAAAAAACTATGAAGAGGACACAGATACCAACAGTACATGCACGTCCGCATTGGCCAACCGCTTCATCACGTCCAAACATGCTTTTCTCTCTCGGAAGGATAACAATTACTGAACTAAAGAGTATCACACAAACACACAGCTGCGAGACAACACAGTGCAAGCTTATTTGTCTTGCATTGCTGCCAGTGATATACAATAACATGCCTGCATTCCACACAAGAGAAGATGTTTGTGGAGCAGCTTCTGCATGCATTGTAAACCTGAAAGGAGTCTGGCATAAATGAAACACTGATCAGTTGTTAATTTAGTCATTTTCTAATGATTGTATGTTTTTAAGCAGAAACAGTATTTGGTTGTCTGGGGTGTGAGAATTTGCTGATTTTCATGTTTTTTGTTCATTGTAATCTGAATACATTTGGCTTTTGGAGAGCTGGTTGGACCAAACAGAAAATCTGAAGGGATCACTGTGAGCTCTGTAAAATCGTGACTGGCATCTTTCACATTTTTGGACATTTATGAATGACTTATCAGTTAATAAATCAAGGGAAACTTGCATTACCTTGTCCTGTAATGATAAAAGACGTCTTCTCCTATCAGTCCTAGCAGAGTTCTAACAGAACTTTAAAAAGCAGTCTGATCTCATTAATATGCAAATGCACTGTACACAGCAGGCACAGTGAAATAATCGGATCATCTACCCCTTACAGGGAGCCTGTGATTAAATATGAAGTTTCTCCTATGAATTGTTCTTCAGTTATCATGTTCAAAGTAAAAAATTAAGCTAATTAGCTGATTAATAACCCAAGACTTTTAAGCAAAGGCTTCCAACAGAACAAAGAGGAAATGACAGTGAATGAAATATTGGTTAACAAAAGGATTTTGAAATTGCGAGGAAGCTTCTCTGCTGAAAAGTTTGTTGACCTTCCAAAGACAGTTTTAAAAAATGATAGAGAATGGCATAAAAGAATGAAAGTTTATTCTGTATTTCCTCTTAGTTATGAACAAGTACATGGGAAACAGAAAACCACAAATAACTGTCAAATAGTGACGTTACTGAAATGAGCCTCTGCTAATCTGCTCCATATTACATTGAATTTCCTCAGAAGTCCGTTTCTATATCCAGTAATCAGTATCAAAGGATCCTGACTGTCTGTCTGCAGACTGAATCAGAGGTGTCTCACGCTAAGACTCTTCTCTTGTGTCTTAACATCGCTGTTTGGCCCTATTATCACATTCCACGTCTGCTTCTCCCGTTCCATGGTTACATTCTACTTTATTGCTACAAATATTCCCCAACTACCTCGAAGCACGCATGAAGAGGCTGGAGTATTTTCCACGAAACTCTATAGATGTCACAAACATAAGATGCCACTATAGCAAATATGACAGCGTCTCCTGCTAACGCTGCCAAGAGGAATGTGGTATATAAGCTTTAGTCAACTGACTCTTATGCAAAATCTGCAACCTATTCAGTATGTTTGTACAAAACCATCTGCCAAATCAGACGTTTCCTCATCAACAGTGACTCTGCCCAAATTTTTTTTCAATCTTCAGTCTCTTGTCTGGACTGCAGCACGTCCCTCCTTGCCAGCCTCCAATTCCTTCAGCTCATCAAAAAGTAGTTTCCTCACTTTGTCTTGCTCTGTGTTTACCTGCTGCTTTCCAATCCAAAACCTCGGTTCTGACATTCTCGACTACATGTTCATCCAATACACTGCAAAACACCAACTGTTCGCCACATATGCTGCTTAGGTAGCTTGTCGTACTCTTCATATGTCCCCTCTGCAAGATCCTGTTATCCTGCGCTGTGAAGTCCAATTCTCAAGCACTAATCCAAAATACGACCATGTGTGTATCAAAATTGACTGTGCAAAACCAGACTTACTATATCTTTGTAAAATAAGCTCCAATTCTAATGGTGGTAAAGCAACACACTGAGGACATTCTAACAGCGTGTCACAGATTCATCAGATGGATGTATATCAACACAACTTGCACAATTGATCTTGTGCAACTGGCACTGCGGTGATATTCACATGGCAAACACTTATCTTGAAGAAAACCAGAGCTGAGTGAGTGATTGCCTGCTGCGGCATGAAGACAGTAATAATTCTGGCAAGTGAGCGGTCAGAGATAATGACAGGGAAGATTAAAGCAGGTATTGTGAATATTAATATGAGTGGGGTGAACTGTGGCTGGCTGTCGTTCTGAGGAATACTTCAGGGTCAAAAATCTTTTATTGCCGCTACTTGCAGCTTTCTTTAATCAGCTAATGGATAGTGTCTTTTAGAGTCATCAGGAATTTTTTAGAGGTTAATGGTTTGTCACGTAGTACAAATATACACTGATTGGTTGGAAGGAAGGGCTTTGGAATACAGAGTGAGCACTTCAGCTATGTTAATTCACACAGGCAGACACAGACATTTGCCTTTTTTCAGTAATTCCACTTTTAAAAATTCCTAATGACAATACACTGATCAGCCGCAACATCATAACTAGCGGCCTAATATTGTGGAGGTCGCTCTTGTACCATCAAAACAGCTCTAACTCGTCAAGGCATGGACCTCTGGGAGTGTCTCGTGGTGTCTGGCATCACATCCTTCGGGTCCTGTGGGTTGTGAGGTGGGGCCTCCGTGGATCAGGCTTGCTCCGACACATGTGTGGTGTAGCGGGATGCTATTGTCCTGCTGGGGAAGGCTGCAACCATCTGGAGTACAGTTGTAGTTTTGGAAAAAACACGCCTGATGTAAGAGTGTCCGTGTAAGCATGGAGGCATGAGCTAGAAACAAGACTTTTATCCAGGAGACTGGGGTTTGTGTGGGACCATTATTCTCAGACTTAACTTTCAATATCACTCATTGTTTACTTTTGGTTTTCACTTGCTGTCTTTGGCACCAAAATGATGTGGTTAGGCTTAGTTGACACCTTCTCAGTGATGACTCCTTGTTAGAAGTTAAATTGAAGTTTAGGCACCAAAATTGCTTGGTTAGGTTTTGGAAAATAGCCCAGTCTGGATTAAAATATGACCTTTTCACAACATATCTGAAGCTTCTCCTCCATTTTTTTGGGTAACCAGAGTGATGAGTCCCACCCCATTCTAATGTATAATGAGTTAGCTGAAAACAAACAGCAGTAAAGCAATGAAATAAATAGTGTAAATGTATTTGTGTTACGTCACAAACAAATGCAATCTGGCAAAAAATGTTGCTTTCATTACAGTGTAATTACGGATACAGTTTAATTGTATACAAATGTAATTTTTGAGGGCCAGGGCAGCATGAGGGGTTGTTTGACCTGGGATCATGTTTAGGTTGGTGTTGCATGATGCAAAAGTAACATCCTCAGAAATGCATTGACCCAAGATATCCCAGTAGAACATCGCATCGTTCTGTTGAGATGATCAATGTTATTTACTTCACTTGTCAAAGGTTTTAATGGTGTGGCTGCTGGGCATATAGCCTTAAAGAAGGGTGAACACATAGGATGAGAATTCACTCAATTTTGAATATTTTAAAGAAAATAAATATGATTTCTATCCTCTCCTTTTAGCCAGAGACTTTTCCCTTGTGCGCTCTGATGTTTGACCTTTACACTTGCGCTACATTTTTATGGCAAAATTACAGTTTAGCATCTGTTGGGCCGTTGCGTGCTGCTGATACCTTCTGGATGTTATAACACGACACGTGGTTTTTATCAAAGCTCCACAGCTCAATTAGAAGGAACTGCAAATCTTACTCATCTGCAAACAATGGTCACTAATCTAAAGGAAGAAATATTTCCTGATCCTGTGCAAACCTCCGTTTTTTTCAGACAAAATAAGACATTTAAAG
The DNA here is from genome assembly GCA_024666655.1 of Dascyllus trimaculatus. Lineage (NCBI taxonomy): Eukaryota > Metazoa > Chordata > Actinopteri > Pomacentridae > Dascyllus > Dascyllus trimaculatus. The sequence continues at coordinate 12,433,551 of CM045460.1, read as the reverse complement.
ATATAACCATGGGCTCCTGGAACATGTGACGGCGATTTTCCACAGATTAACTGATAATGAACGTAATCACTGACATTGCTCTAGTTGAGATACCATGAAATAATGCCTGGATATTTTCAGTTTGTTGTGCTTTAAAGTGTATTGTATTTCAAGGGATTACAGTGTATCTAAAATACTGTAGCTAAACCAGACAAGTTAAACTCGCCTCTACCAAAACACGTCTCAGTATAGAACCAAAAAGTAGACTTTAACAAGAGGAAGAGAAGCATTAGCTTAAAAAAAGAGTCTTGTCTCCCATTTCTATCTTCATCATGGATTGCTTACTCCTGGGAGTGTTGCGCTCCATAACAAATACAGGTCAACTCAGCCACACTAACACAGACCAAGATGAAAACATCAGACTCCCTCTGCAGCTTCAGCGTCTCCACGGTGTAACACAAACAAATGAACAACAGTGCACTGCAGCTTGTGAGGCCTCCTGGTTTGGACGTTTGCTGTGAAGATTCACATTATGTCATTTAGAAATAAAACTTCAGCATGTCAAAACGTGTCATGTTTGTGTAACCACACACAGGTCATCATGACAAACAGGAGATGAAGTAAAACAACACATTAGTGATCTCAGAACTAGTCAAAACTACAGTAAATTAAGAAGGACAGTACAGTCTGCAAATGTTGGGTCCAAAAAAAACGATCCCCGGAGGAGAATGGTTTTATAGGAGCACATAAAAAGCTAAGTACAGAGAGTACGTCTTCTGAATGCCTGGATACCTTTGTGTTTTCCTAACTTCCAGACTGAGCAAACAAAACACTCTTGGAAAGGTCATTGATTCTGCTAAAAATACTACAACTCAGAAAATGAAGGGATCAGACTGTTGCAGACCATTGTTTTCTTGACAGTGGCAGACTTGTAGCCACGGTTCTTAATGCAGTAACATTCCTCTTTTAAATGTGTTGCTGGTACTTCAGCTATGCTATGTCGCATTATTATCAGTAATTATCTTGTAATTACAGACAATTGCCTGGAGATGCCATAAAAGGCAAATGATATTAGAGAAATATGCTTCTCAAATACATCTGCTCTTTATAACCGAAAACCAGTGTGGAAAGTAAAGGGACATTTCATGCATTGTAGCATCCAGCAACAACTCTTCAAGAGGTTCATAACCAGATACACAAATAATTTAATCATACAAAGATTTGAAAAAAGTTGACAGATGTGCAGAGGTGATTATTGCATTTCCACCTGTTTCCTTCTTATGCCCATATGTAATAAAGACCGGAGATGCCATTAAAATATATTTACAGTGGAACTTCAGTTCACAAATGGATATATGTGTGCACACATACACACAGTTGCCCATAAAGGTGGAATAAAATATGTTTTACTTTTGTGTCTTCTCCGCAAACAATGAGGGCGGCTCGCTGGCATTTTCTGATTTCTACGGCACAATCGTCTGGTAGTAAGTCGTGGTCTGGAGACTTTTGTGGCCTCAAATGACCCTCCTCTCGATGGTATTTGAGGATTTTACAGACTGCACTCTTCGATATTCCAAAGAATCAGCGATATTGGCTTGTTTGTGTCCATCCTGTCGGAGTTCAAGCACTCTTCGGTGTATTGCCAGTTGCATCAGACGAGGCATATAGCCTAGGGAACTTCTGTATCAAATTTGGTTGAAAATTATGCAACCAATTCTGAAAACGTGGACTTACTGCATACAGATTTTAAGCACGAAAAGGACAACACAGCCATTGACTCAGTTTGTAATCACTGAACCTGGTCAAAAGTGATTACTGATGTGTATAAGTAGGAATAAAAGAGGAATGTGTCTGAAAACCGAATCATGCCAACTTTATGGGCAACAGTGTATATATACATATATGTGCAGATATTTTTAGACCTTAATCAGTACTGTTCATCATTTCTAACCACGTTTTGAGTTTATTTCTGTAGTTTAAACCAAATGAAACATCATTATAAGCTCAGCCAAATAAAATAATAGCAGTCACCTCCTTCTGGTTTTCTCCTTATCAGCTTGAGACTGTTTAAAAATTTCAAGAGCAAACAATTGTAACAGGGGGGAAATAGACATAAAAGTAATTCCAATTTGTGTATCCAGCCTGCAAACATGTGTTATCAAATTATTTTAGAAGACTGTACTCGTGCAAATATTTAGGACCTCATGTGGTCTTGGTCCCACCGATGTTGGTGGCTGTAAAAGGCAGCTAGTTGCTTTAAGTGTGGTTCTTCTGGGTCCTAATGTGTTTTACAGTGTGCTGCATGACTGATAAAAACTGCAGATAAACACTGGAACCTTGCCTCAGACTTAAGCCTGTCTGCCAGTAGCTTAAAGCTTCTGCCAGTCAAATTGACATCATCCACCTTCTAACACAGTTCATATGCACCTTCGGGCTTCTCTCTCAGTCAGTGTTTCTGGATTCACATGGGAAAAGTAGGTATTTGAAAGGTGCATTAATCTATTTCTGGCCACTAAGCGAGAGTCCAGAACAAGCTGCCAGACACCTCGATGTATTGTCACATTCGAAAATTGCTTTGGTTAACATGTTAAAAATCAATAGTCTACTGCCACATCCAGCAGGCACACAGTAAACACACTGAAACACATAAAACCCAGGCCGTGAGCTTAATAAGGCTAAAACACTCAAAGGAGTTGCACGTGTGACAAATCTCTGTGGGTTTTTCACAGCAAGCAACCTTTTTCTCCCCCCAGTCATCTGATTTAAGAGTGCTAAACACTCCCTTAATGGAGCCTAAAGGGAGTGCTGAACCCTGCACTTACTGGATGGCCCAACTCTATCCAGCACTCAGAAATACAAGTTTTAATTCTCATAGGATGGTCCAGGAAATGAAATCCTAATGGGTATGATAGTGTGGTAAATAAGAAACAAGAAGGAAAATACATGCCAAACTGTGGAAACACTTTTACAAAATGAAAACCTGAGCCTTTTACATGACAAATATTCTCTTCAATAAAATCCTCTCTCTTCTATTTAACATGAAATGCTTGATGCAATGCTTTCTGTATCCAGGCAGACTGTACATACACGTGTTTATATATCTGTTCAGAGAAGCAATGCTGCCCCATTTGATGATCAACATGGTACATTACCCGAACCTATTGGTTAATGACTGTTTGAACTCAGTGCTCACAGTCCGTGACGGACACACAGGTCTGGTATAATACCCAGTGGTCAGGCCCCTCTTTTAAAACAAACAAGCTGTCTGGTTTGAATTTCTGCAAATATATCGCTCAATTTAATGCAGCTAATTTAAAACGTTGCTTTTTATTCTTGTGCCTTTGTTTTCATTTTCTCTCTTGTGACACAGTGGTAATAAAACGACCCGGCAAGCGGGGGAAAAAACGTAGAATGCCAGAGTGTGTAGCAACATAATAAGCTGAATGCCTGTCATTGGGGATGCTACTCTACATTTTGAAATGTGCATTTATTCACTTCCTGTCTGGGTGTTCAGTGAGAAGATTAATACCACTTTCATGTCTGTACATTCAAATATGAAGCTACAGGAGCAGCTTTTTCATTTACAGTATGAAGTATGGAAACTGTGAAACAACTTGCCTGACATGTTTAATCAGCGCATAAACCAAGAGTAAAAACAGCTTACACACAGCCAGGCTGTTTCCTCTTATTTACAGTTTTTACACCGAGCAAGCTAACTACTTCCTGGCTCCAGCTTCATGGTGTGCTGTGAAAGTGGTATTGATCTAACTCACAGCAATGATGCAAATATGCATTTTTTCCTTTTAATGTCTTTCAAAACAACTGAATGTTCTCCCCAGAAAACAGACTGTGTGTAAGACTTTAGACCAGTGGCTGCATGTACCAGAAAGTTCTCAACATAAGCTCGCTTTGACAACCCAAATCAGAAATAGCAGTTTTGCCAGCCTTATCAATACTCAGCCATGTAAGACATAAAATACTGTTAAAGGTAGTGTATGTGTTTCTAATTCAATACAGTTGTTTTAAAATTCAATGAATATCCTCTTAATGCCGTGTGCGCTGTAAAAGAAATACAGTATTTGTGCACATACCTCACTCTGGCTCAGACCAATCCATCAATCCTGTCCATGTTTGTGGTCATGCACAGAACATGCCGGAGCCGCTTTGGGGAAGAGGAGATGGAGCAAATAGAGGAACATGTAGCAATCATAGTGACATGGTATTTTAACCCAAACCAAGATCCTTTTCTAAACCCAGCAAAGTAGGTTTGGTGCCTGAACCAACTAATCACCGACTGAAAACTCAAGTATGACTACTGTCTAAGAGAGGACTCAACTCAAGTCTCCTGCATCAAAGGCCACTCATGTAGGCCTTCACCATGTCTTCTCCAACTTCTAAACATTGACTTGATGGACATACGGAAGTAATGGAGTCCTACTGAATGGGGGGATAAGGCCTACTGAGGCCTATTAGAAGGTAGAGGAGGTCTCTACTCTGCTCTCTCTACTATGTATGAAAATGATCTGCAATGACAAAAACTATTCAGTGGGCTGATAGCGTCTGACATGGAAGGATAGCAAATCTGGCACATGCCAACTACCTAAACATTATTAATCACAGATTCCACTTTTAAGATGCATTGTAAGTGAAACATGGCTACTTTTTGAATGGCTGAAAAGAATCACTTGAAATAAGAACTTCTCTTCGTATTAGTGCCGCAATCTATCTGCTGTCAGTAGCTACACTGGCTATGCACAGGACTCCTGCTGTGCTGGCTTCTGCAACATAATCCAACAAAGCAGTTTTTTCAGTGAGACTCCCTGCAGCAAAGCGCCGAGCTTCTCTCAGCTTCCAGTCGGCTGCAACAGAAGCAGCTCAAGCCTCCGACTCTCTTTTCCACAGTGGTGACTCCATCTCAAACAAATCAGATCTGACCGTGATCACATCTCATAATGTAAATCTTATAATGAAATCAATCTGCTTTATGTCACATTTTGGGTTGAGACACCCAAATTTTCATTTATATAAACTTCCACGTAAAAAGTTGAGGACAAGTGTGGGCTGTGTGTAACGTCTCTGATACTGACACCTCAGGAAATTATACTGAGCACAGCTGTCTGTGGCCTGTTACTGTAAACCCTCATCACAGCTTCCATGTGTTTCTAACTCAAACCACCCAACTGGACACACGCCAGATATCGCCAATCCCTTCAAACACTGAGGTTACTGTGAAAGCGTTTAACTTCCACTTCAGGGAAATCCTAGAAGAACCTTAAAGGGAATTATTAGTAATTTAATTCCTTTGTTATTACTTTCAGATTTAACAGCTCATTATGTTAACAGTGTGGAAAAACCTGTCTGAATGTAAACATTGTAATATAAATAGTCATACTATGTAAATGATGCAAAAAATCTGGATGAAAAATGTATTTGAGGCAAACTAGTCCCTGAAGAACTGACCTTCTGAAAGGTGAACTAAAATAAACAGTAGTTTATGACAGATTATTTGCCATTAAAAGGGAATATCTTTCATCCCACTGTAGAAATATAAGGTTGACAATAGTCATAAAGACCTGAATGTAAAAAGCAGATGTACTTTTCTTCTTAGGAGTCACAGTAAGTCTGCGGTGCCACTGGCTCCTCCCGATGAGTGAACAAGAAATATATAGAAACTGAATGAAAAAGTGTTCTAAATTGAAAGAAGAGCTCTCAGTCACTCTATAGTCTACTGAAACCATACGACAATAGGTCTTTACGCAGCACGTGAGCAAGAAATCAATCAGTTCATTCACTGAATAACAAGGAATCCGCTATCAGCAATCACACATGGGAGAAATAAATGAAGTGACAGAAAGACAAAGAGGTGGCTCATGCCTCAGAAAGTTGAAAGTGTAGAAATGTGACATTTGTGGCTCAGATGATCAAATTTGTCATGTGAGTTTTTCCAAGAAATATGATCTGAATTCTAGACTAATACATCTGCTGTCTCAGCCATGTTTTTTCACTCCTCTAGAAATGGCCAAACATTCCTTGGTTCATATGTAAGAAATCTTTGCTAATCCTGGGACATTAATCGGCATATTTTGACCAAATACCTGCAACCTACTGAGATTTCTATCAACTTCACTTGGTCTCTAATATTTTGGTATCTAATTACAAAGTATTCTAGAAACCCTGCCAAACATCAGGATGCTATAATCATAGTAATAACTTCATTTATGTAGCACTTTTAAAAACAACTGGCTTTGTCGGATAAAGCAAAAGCAGGATAACCAGAAGGCAACATAACAATTAAGATGCCATTAAAACAAGAAGTCTACAAATGCAAAAATGCAATTTGTCAATATCAATAAATGCAAACAAAATATTAAAGGCCCATGAAACCCTAATGTGCAATAAAAAGCTTCATAAGGAATAAAGAAACGACATCTCATAAAAGCAGGTCTGTGAAGTCGGTGTGTGAAAGAACCAGAAGGGCCACACCTGAAGATCTGAGGCTGCTCATATGGCGTCAAGATTTCTGTCGTGTAGCTTGGAGCCAGACGCCGACGTGCTTTAAAAGTGATCAGTAAAATCTAAAAGCAATTCTGAAACAATCAGGGAGTCAATGAAAAGACGCCAATATTGGGGTGAAGTGATGTGATTAGCACTGTCACTCTGAGCATGTCGACATGCTGATGGAAACACTAAACTCAAAGCCTGAAAACAGCTTTGTAGCCTCTTGTTTATATGTTGTTGTTTGCTTTTTAAGTGATGTAATGCATCTTTTGTTGGTTACTCATACTGTTAGGTGACTCTACATTTTAACTTAGTGATTAAATATGCATTAAATATAGGATATGTAACAGAAACTTTGTCCCGTAGTTCGGTTAGTGACTTTCACATCCAGACACGAAGTACATACTGTATTACATTTCTGCTTCAGCGGTTTCATGTGTTCTCATGAGATGTGTGGTATGTGACATATGTTAGCCCACTTGAGTTTTTGCGGTTTTCGTGTTATTTTAATAATGTGGTGAAATTTGATATCCCATCCAGGGACTGCACATAAAAATTAGTGAGCTACCTTTCATTGTAATTTAAAGTAGCGCTCCTCAACATGCAAGTTTCCTCAACAATAAAACATGCTTGGATTCTAGAAGAGGGTGAGGTGAGGAGGAAAATAATGCCAGAGTAATTTAAGCAGACGATGATGCAGATCCACAACAGTACAGTATAATACAGTCCTGACAGGGTGGGTAACACGCGGAGGATGGCGGTAGCGGTGAATATCATTAAACTGAATTACATCTGACTCACAAATATTGAAATTCAGCAGCGAAAATCCTCAGTGGAAGGAGAGGGGAATATCCATGCTGCCGAAAACCACCAAGTATGAAGCCCCTCTTCCGAAATGTGCCCACAGTGAAGCCTACAGCTGTTTATGATTTTAAATAACTGGTATATGAATGTGTGTTCACTGATGCAAGCGAAACACCTCCTTTGGCTAGCTGCATTCCTTCAGGACGGACAAATTAGCTGCTTATTATTTCCACTAATGGAAGAATAAATTAAAGCTTCAAGTGGCCCGATGATGAATAGCAATTAGAAAAAAGCACATCAAGTTGAAATGCAGTTGCTTTCAGTTAGCTGATTAACTTGTGTAAAAATTCCTGTTTCGCTGTAATGAGTGTGCAGATATTGTTTTTATGCAAAGTGGTGCTATCGTGTAATGTTAATACTTTTATTTCTTGTTCTGGGTTGATTAAATAGCGCATGTGGATTAAAATGAGAGCAGATTTACAGCGCAGAGGCATGGAGGTAGAAAGCCGCAGCCTGTGGTGTGCTTATCACCACATCCCTTAACCACCGCTAAACCCTAGCATGACCAAAGCGTGACCACACTGAAGTTCTCCATGGAAAGAAACAGATGGGCGAACGAGCATCTGCCAAAAGAAACAAAAGTGAGTTTTTAACAAACCAAAATATCTTTTAAGAAGACTCTGTTGATACATGATTTAAAGAAGTAAAAACTGTCTGTGACCTGAACAGAGTGAGTTGAAACAGACCCCACGAGGTCTCAAAGATCACCAGACAGGTCTTACAAATGTCATGTAGGCTGTACTACTATTGAGGGTGGATTTAAAACACATAGGTCAGAACAATTCAAAAGCTTGTTCCTTCTTTTGTTCCCATGTCTATAGGTGAAGTAGGTAACAGCACAACTTTACATGCCTGGAGGATGTTGAGGCTTAGACAGAAGTATAACATATGTTTTAAACCTACCGTCTGATAGCTGCTATATGTTGAAGTGCATGTGCTCTTTTCTTTTCAGTAGGTCAATATCATCCAAATGTCAATTGTCAAACTGTTCTAATAAAACAGCTCCAGGCATTAGGACACAATATGAAACATTTGAACTCTCAAACTCAACGGTTTTCCGGTAAAAGCATGTTTTGTGTTACAGTCTTCTTCCAAATGGAAACAGATGGCAAAAAGCATGTAAGGAACCAAATCAAATGACTGTGTCCAGTAACACTTAAAATGTTGAAATACATCTTATCACAATCTGAAAAAAAACATGTTTTTAATAATTCAAAGGAAGAAGAAAGAACAAAGGTAAAGAAAGAACAAATAGAAGCACTTTGCTGCCTGATTTGAATTGATGACTCAAGGATATTGCACCATACAAGCTGATTGAACTTTTTGGTTCTTAACAATTTGAGCAAAATATGAAGTAGTGACTTTATTAACACCTATATTTCTGACATGACACTTGATCTAATGAGTTTCTGTTCACCAAAGAAATCAGAGAGAGGTTGTTTGCTCATGCTTGTGCTCTACATCTGTCAGTGAAGAATGCTCCTGAACACTAACATGTCCTCCCACCATGATAACTTACACTCCACTGTCTCTACCTCATTGCCGAGGAGCAGGATGGGACTTCATCCTTCACCTAGTAGGGCGTATCAGCTCAACTGTTGTCAAGAGTGTGCGAAACAGCGGAAATCAAATGAAATACAATATAAAATGTTTGGTAAAATATCACCCTCTGCGGGAGCCAACATGAACCTGCCTCCACCTCCCACTTATAGCTCGTTTAAACTGTGAGAACCTCCAGCGGCACACTAATACATTAATATAAGACGGGTCAGGACCTGAAGAAATTACTCACAGCCAATTGGCTCCATTTCTATCACAATATTATTAAGAACATGGTGCAAAGTGCGACACTGTTAAACTGACACACATTGATGGCTGGTTGTGGGGCGTACGCGCTGTGAATTATTTAGATCAACATTAATAATATTTGTATGGGACAGGAACACAGGGTGAAGTAGCAATGGGAATTGATAGTATTTGTAAAAAAAACAAGTGTGTAGTAAGTGTGATAAAACTAATGTACAAAAACAATAGTTTTTTGTCCTGCTCTGTTAAATAACTCTTGATCAGTTTTCTTGGTATATTTTAGGATACAGTCAGATGTTCTTAGGCTCCGTGTTTTTGTGTTGCATTGTAATAGTATGAAAGTGCATGACAACAACTTTTACACCAGGAACAACAGGAAGTTGATATTTTTTGTTAGATGCATGATGACGGGCATCTGTGCTATCATGTCAGTAGCTACACCAACTCCTGGACTGATCATTTCCTAACTATGTTTGATTAAGAGTTAGCAGCACTGGAAGCATCTGTAGCAACCTCTACGGCAGTGCAACAGAACAACAACAAATATGAAATATATATTTTTCATTGGCGAAATAAGTAGTCAGTGCCATGGATAAACATTTATACCATGAAAGTACTGCATACTGGTGACAATCTCAAAAACACAGAATTCCAGGTCGGGGCGGAAGTTTCCCTTCTTCGTCTTCCTTGGAATCGGTTTCTGTCTAATCACTACAATATTACAATTTGTCATTGTGCAACACAGAATAGTTTTACTGTGTTTGAGCAGAGTTTTAGGTGAGCTGGTGTGCTGAGCTGCAGCGAGTGGAGAAGAGTGGGTGGAGAAAGATGCAGGGACTTAGTTGATCTGCACATTCTAGATGAAGCAACAGGAAAAACACTCTAAAAATGTAACTAAGAGGCCAGATTTAAGGGGATAAATCATGCCCAGAAGGGGACTGTAACTCATTTAAAAAAGGAACTACATAATGAGCACAAGCACTGTGGCCTCACAGTTTGAGTGACCTGGATCTTGGCCTGGGATCTTTCTGTGTGGAGTTTGCATGTTCTCCCTGTGCAGGGTGGGTTCTCACCAGGTTTTCCAGCTTCCAAAAAATGCTGAGGTTAATTAGTGATTGTAAATTGTCTGTAGGTATGAATGTAAGCGTGTTTGGTTCTGTCTCTCTTTCTGTGGCCCTGTGATAGACTGGTGACAACTCCAGCTCCCCCTGTGACCCTACAGAGGATAAAGCGGTGTATAGACAATGGATGGAAGTATAATCAGCACAGTCTTGTCTATGTAGTGATGTACTGTATTTACAATGACATCTATAATCCCAGAACTGCATATGCAGTTGCAACTAATCCCACCTGTGCAAGAATGTTTACCAAAGTGGGTCATGGATGTGGGTGCGCATAACTAATCGAAACTAAAACTGTGAAAAAGTTATCAGGCAAACTAGTGATACACACAATAACCTGACACCTGCAACTTTGTCTTTAAACAACAACCTTTACAGAAATCATGTTTTATGAGTGCATAAGTAAACGGTGGGAAAAATGGGGGCAAACCAAAACCAACCACCCACCAGAAAGGCCTCTGACTGACCTCCTTGTGGCGGTATAGATATAAGATAAAGTACAATAATACAACTAATGCAAAGTGAACAAGACATTATGTATTTGCAGCAGGTAGTCAAAGCATTATAGTTTGTTCTTCCATTAGATGTCTGGAAGAAGGTTATTGCTGCTCATAGTCTGAGCAGCAGAGGATGAGCTTCTATGAATATACGCTTGCATTAAAAGTGGAAATGGTGCATTTGATGTTTGTGAATGAAGCTATAGAGAAATGGTGGCCACATGAGCCTCCTGCTGTGTTTTTATACAGCCTATTAATGCACTGAGGCGAGTCTACAGGCCATGAAATAAACAGATTTGAACTGTCTATTCATTTATGTTGTTGTTGGAGCTACTGTGGAAATAGTATTTTGGAAAAAAACAAATACAACAGCTGGATGAGGAACTATAGGAATTATGACTCTTGTCTGAATGAAACAACAGTGAACATTTTTTTCCCTTTGACTATAGCCAAGAACACTACCTGAGCCTATTCAAACCACATGGTTATTACTGTAGTCACTGCAACAAAGCTTCCCTAACAAAGTAGAAATTTTACTCCAAATCAATATGTTTTTCTGCCCCTTAAATTCATTGTAATCCTAGCCATGCTCTTCTCCTAATCTAATGAAATCCTGTTTGTGCTGGAACCATTTTAAAACTTAAAACTGATTTTTGCTACTTGGATTTGTAGTTTTTGGACTGCAGTAACAAACGCTGGTGTCCTGCTGCTGAAGTAGCCAAATCTAATGCCGATATACTTGGTTCTGGAGCGAAGTCACAACAAATATGTCATTTAATTGTGAAGAACTTGTAAGAAAAGAGAGGTGAAAGACTCACTGTTTTGTTTAAAACACATCAAATTGATCCATTTGGCAGAATTGTACCATAACAAACAGATGAAACTAGGAAGAGGATCACTTAGTTCACACCAAGAGTAAAGTTGCTGACAAATTTATAAGCCAAACATATAATAATAATATAAAATAAAACTATAATTATGAGTATTTCACTAGACATCTTTATGTACTCTCTCTCTCAGTACACAGCAGGATTTAAGTCAGACAGACCAGGATCATTAGCTTAACATGGCAGCTGACCTCCTCCTCTGAGCCTTTACATCCTTTTAATGTTCAGCTGGGTGGGAGCTGTCACTGAAGAGCAAAACCAAACGCTGGTGTCAGCTCCTTCAGGCCACAGTACAGACACAGTCTACTTCAGTTAACATGCGTCACATCTTCTTTCTGAGGACTGATAGAGAACAGATGTTGACGTATTTTCTTTGACAGGACATTATGTATCATGTCAGGGATCTGGTTTATGATTATGGGATGTATCTGACCACAGTCTTTAGGTCGTGTCAGGTATTTAGCACATCCGTGTCAGAGCAAGGGTTTACTGCATTCCATAATGATGCACATGATACCAGCAAATCTGTTTTCTTTTATAACTCAGTTTCTGCTGCTATAATGGCCGTAAATCATTTCAGGCCTTTTTTGATTGGCGTGATTTTCGGCACTGTTATCTCATTCTGCATCTACCAAGGTTAATTCCAGCAAATTCTGCTTCACTGCAGGGCTTTGGAGAAACAGCTTGGACTAGTTTCATGTTCTTTTCTCTGACAACTTATTTACTTTATAGTGAAACATTTTGTCTTTACACAAGCTGAACTTCAATCGTTTCTTGAAATAAACCAATTCTAAAAACATTTGTTAATAACCTGGTTTTAATAAATCAAAATATGCCTATTTTGGCGGTTACTCTGTGTTTTTGGGAAACGAATGGATTAACTAAGCCTAATGTATTGGTTTGCTATAATGTTTCAGTGTTTTCTTCCAAAATCTTTTGACGTAAACTGCACTGGTGACTCTTTGTTTCATTTTATTGGTCTATAAACAAGTAGACAAGACTTGACAAGTACTGATCAAGTCTACTAACTTGTTCTCTGATGCGTATCCAGTAGCACACATGGGGCATTTGATAACTGGGTTTGTAGGGAATAAAACACACATTGAGAACATCTGAGATTGAGAGTGATAATTTTAAACAGCCTAATATTTTCCATCTACCTCATTAGTTTTCCATGCGAGGTTTTTCATTCTTTTACCCTGGAATAATCACCGTTGCATGTAATGATTAATTATACTGTGTTGATGCATGTGTAATTTCACCTCAGTATAAAAAACATTCAAAATGTTGGAAAATCTATTTAAAGGTGTCCAACCCATTAAATAATGTATCTAAAATGACTTTGACTCAGTGATATTGTGACCTGGGGGCTTTTCCTTGAATTACACATTTTTCCATCTAGAAATTCTCCTGGAAGGTGCCACACATATGTTGTTCATAAATCTAGGCTAATTCTCTCTTTTTTCAGTCCAGAACATTTATAGTAGTATCAGAAGCGTAGTAGCCCGAAAGGACAAAACATAATCTCGCTGGAGCCTGCTGAACTCCTTAAGATGTGGATATATATATTCTTCGTGGAGCTGCGATCACTGGAGGGACGGTGATATGGCAACTGAAGAACCCAGAAGAGCATTTCATGTGCTGAAAGCTATTTGAATTGGGACACAGAGCTGAAGTCCAACTGAGAGGATTATTCCAAGGTGCAGAGTACATTTTAAATGTGATGTGAAAAACAGACTTGAAAACAAAGGAAACAAGAGAGACTTCAGGCCTCAAAGCCAAGCTGAATAATCCGACTGACGTGATCTCTTCACTAGAACTGAGCAGTAACCCTGCTGTGTTTGACTCTAACTTGGAATTACAATATAAATCAATTACTGGTTTTGCAGTCTGTGGAAATTATATCTAATTCCCTTTGACATCTGCTTTTCTTGGTTCCTTAAAATAGACTGCATAACTGGAATGAGCACAAATGCTTAAAGCAAATACTACTGAAAAAAATCCACTGCAGTTTACTGAAATAAAGTGACGAGGACATTTACAGGAGACAAACTTTTCTGTTTGGATCAGCCAAGTGCATGTGTCATGACTGGGATGTCTCACAGGGGGCACTGGGGAAATGTTTAGAGTGTAAACCAGAGTTTCCCCAGAATTCCAGGCTGTAAGAGAAGGAAACCGAAGAGAAAGCAGGGAGGGAGAACACAACAAAACGCTTAGTACCACCAGAATTATTTGGAAAAATAACAAAGCAACAATTACACATGCCACACATCAATTATGTGTAACTGTTACAGCTGTAGAGTGGAAAGACTCACTCCGCCTGGGTTCTGCTTCTTCTCCAGAAAAGCATTTCCTTCACAGGGTAGGTAAGGCCGACATCGTATACACAATAAATCAAGCCAATGTAATCACTGTTTCATGTACCCTCTTGTCACCTAAGTAAAGTTATAAACAAAGAATATTAATGTCTCAAGATCCTATGATGGCTAACACATCGACTCTGGCTTACATCTTGGATTGTCAGAAACATTATGTGATACTTCATCTCTCAGCAATGGAGAAAAACTTCTATGAGTAAACTGTATGCAATTTAAGATTAAAAACAATAAAAGAATCCATCTCTGTGGCTTATGACTCAGGCTAAAATAGCGTGTGAAAGCTTAAAGACTGGCCGTCTGTTAACAGCTTCATCAGGTATATTTCCCCGGGGGGTCTGTCTCACAAAGCAGGATTAACAGGTTAGCTGGATAACTGCAAAGTAAAACCTGGGAGGCTCTAAAATCTGCAGCATGGACTCAAATATAAAGCTCTTATGGGTTAGAGTGAGCGCAGTCGTCCAGTTATTTCAGTAATCCGGCTTTTTGACACAAGCAACAGAAGATGATGGGTTCATGTTTTGAGCAACAGCAAGTGAGGTTTGTGGAAAAAAATACACTATAAGCTAAAGTAGCACAGTTAACACAGCCACCAATGGCCGCTAGCAAACGAAATAAAGCCACCGACAGGAACAAAAACAAAAGACTAGTGCACTACTGACAATAAACTGATGTCTCTGCAAAGATGTTGCCAAAATGGGACAAACAGCGCACAACTCATCATTTTAATCAAACCCTTGTCTGGCTTTTAGCAAAAAGCCTTTATGTTGCAATCACAGTAATTTGTGATTTAAGCGCAACTTCTGGAACAAAAACTCACCTCAGCTTTGTACATCTTACTATGAGCCAAGAAAATTAAACCCTATGGCCTGTAAAACTACAAATAAAAGCCTTAAAGTGCTGAGTCCTGGTACACTAGACTTTTAAAAACAGCAGAATCCAAACACAACAAGCTCCATGTCAGATAACTCAGAGAAAAAGTGAGAGGATGCCTGCAGACAGATGTGGGCAGAGTCAGCTAAGGCCCTGGCACTCGTCTTGTACAGTGACATTCACTCTCTCCGTCTCTGGTATCTGCTCCGGTGCTGTTTCACAATAAGGTAAATGCTCCGAGGATGAGTGGTGACTTGTACAAACAGCGGCGTGCCATGACCAAATCAGGCTTGTTTTGCTTTCTGGTGAAAATTGCATCGTCAAATTTACCAAAACTACTTTCAAAACTAAACCCATGATGATGATAAGAATCGAGTCAATCTTTACTAAAAGCTAATATGACTCCTGTGTTCACCACATGAAAGAACTGCTCCTGCCACGTGCGCTGTAATCTTTAGTGGTATGCAGACTGATGCCCATCTAACAAAAACTTTTATATAAATATGTCTTAAGACAGTGAATAAAAACAGTACCTAAATGCTCTGAGGTGTGCAGACGCACTGATGCTCTACATAGCGCCTAATGAATGCCATAAACCTATATTTTCCTTTTGGCAACTGAAGCTTGCCAACTTTAAGCACGCTTGGCTCCCTTTGAACAGAATCTCAGCCGTGCCAAGGCATAATAGCACTGGTATGTGACTGCATTTACGGAAAAAACGCAGTATGCAAAATCCACGTTCATCCTACAAGATTCCAGGCATTATTTGAAACTTCTGGTGCTACGATAAAACTTTCAGGGCTGATGGGTGCTCATCCGCTCACACTGTGCAGGTGAACTGAGATGCACCCAGGAAACATTTTCTTGGCTCTCAGCTGAAACAGTTCTTCTTCTTTAAATAAACATTGTGGGAAGCAACTGCGGCTGCAGCCAATAACCATAAACCAACATCATTATGTTAAGAGTGTGTTTGAGATGTGAGGATCAAACGGGATGTCACTGTGCGCTTGAACCGGGGCCAGCCGTTTGTCAAGTGATGCAAAAACGAAACGTTTCAAAGTCCACTTTTGGAAGACTTCTCAGAGGAGATGTCCAACAATCTGTCATTTCTTTCAGTCCTCGATGTTTTTTTCCTCTAAAAGCACAGACAGAAATAGATTTGCTATAAAGCAAGATCATTGACAAAATGTTTGGAATTAGCTCCCTAAATAAGTGGCGTTTGAGCATTTATCAGCTGCCTGAGACAAAACTGAATAATTCCCAAGAAAGGGACACTGTGGAGATGAGAGAGGGTGTTGGAGTGGCATGTCTGTGAGTCTTGTTTTAATTAGATGATTCAACTTTCTGGAAGACTTACTTTCAGTCATGACTTACATTCAGGCATTTGTTAAACTTTGTTGCTACACACTGTTCTCCACACACTTCTCATTTCTACTTTTGACCGTTTTCAGAATAAGACTGGCTCTTTAAAGTCAGTGGCCATTTTTTTCATTATGCCCGGGAGGAAGCCCCATGCAATGAAGAAGGATTAGGTTCTAACAACTTAATCTGCAGCCTCTGACAGGAGTTTTGCTGCGAGGCAACGCTGTGTCCACTGCGTCTGCAAACTGTCATAATTAAAGCCAGTGTCAGAGCATAACAGGCCAATCTGGAGGCTTCAAGGATATTTAGATTGCTATGATCCCTTTAGTTCACAAGGAATGATAAAGAGGAAAATCCACTGCAGTCCGTCCGTCTCTAGAAACCCTTACAGTTCACTACATTAATTTATAATAACTACAAAATGGGTTGCATGTTGCTCAGTGTCTGTGGCAAAGAAAGCAGCAATTTGATAAGTCACATTAACAAAATAATAACTAAATCACATGCATGGTATAAAAAGGAACAAAAGGGGATGTTTAATAGCTCACTGGTTTTGGTTTTAAAGTTATTATTAGCCCGAGGCAATAAGATTTTATGTGCTTAATGAGGCTGAACTGTGCTCAGTGTCAAATCGAAATAACTCTTCTGTTTCATTATCATTTCTATTTTAACAGAATGATTACTATGAATAATTCACAAGTCCAGTTTTGCATCATTTGGCCCACTGGACTTCCACAGTCCCTCTGCCCTCACTGTGCCACAATCAGAGCAGCATCTCTGCGCATGAATCATCTCTGGCTGTACCTGTAACACGTCGTAACCTCTCCGGTGGACTTCACGCAGGGGTACTTGGTGGTGGAAATGTTATTTTCAGAGCACCTCTCTCTGTGAAAGAAGCAAAGTGAGTGTTTTTTAAAAAAAAATATATATATATTACATCTAATGCGAGGAGTCCTCCTGTCATCTGGTGTGAACGTGTCCTGGAGTTACCCGTCGCTGGCATCCTCCTCTTGGTAGGACCACAGCAGAGCTCCAGAGAAGCACATGCAGGTGACGGCGAGCAGGAGAGGAGTCCTGTTGTGGTTCAGCAGCATCTCCTCGGTCTGGTCACCTGGCTCCAGTCGATAGTCCACACTTTAATGATTATCCGCGTGCCGCTGCAACTTCAGTGCGTAAAAGTGGCGGAGCGCACGGGCGCTCAGACCCTCCCACTCCCACGCAGTTTATGAGTAACTCTGAAACGTTAATTCTTGTGGTGTCACTTCACAAACTATCTAAACTTCCCCTCCTCTGCACTTTGCAGGCAAGTTTAGGCAAGAAAACCCGGAGTGAGCAGGAATAAACTATTTAATCATTAGGAACGGAAGTTTGACGAGATAAGAAGTTTTACAACACAAGCGTTTAGGCTTTGGTTTGGGGTCTTTCTTCGGTGAGACGTTGAACATTAACTGGAAGTGATTTAAACGTTACACACTGCTCATTCATACCGCACGCGCAAATGCACGTACGCGCACCCGTTGTAGTAGAACGCGCTGTTTGCGTCATGATCTTTGCTGCCACCGCGCGGCCGTCAATAAAATAACACCTACCTGATGTAAACAGTGAGCAGAAGTGAGTACACCCCTGTGATATATCAGCTCAGTGTCAAATGACTGCATCACAGTTCTTCTAAGTTTGATGTTATACAAATGTTCTTGTGTAAAATTAAAAACTAACACTTTGGATTTACAACAATAAAAATACAGGCTCCATAGCAGGAACTCACTATGACGAAATCAGAACAACAAATCTTTATTTGAACACTTTTTGTATGTCCACCATACATTCTTCAGATAATTTTCAGCTGCTCTTTGCTGTAGTGGTTATGCTGCTCTGTCTTTCTCTTTGTAACACCCCAAAGGTGTTTCATTGGATGCTGTAGTGACATATGCAATACCACATGTCCAGGTCAGAGGTCATTTTCACTGTTTTCTCTTGTGTAATTTTGGCAGTGTGCTTTAAATCATTATAATGCTGGCATATCCCTCTTCTTCTAAGCTCCTGCATACTGAGAGTCATCTTATCAGCCAGTGTTTTGGTAAATCCACAGGGATTCACGGTGCCATCTGTAAATGTCTTATTTCCTTTTGCTTGCATGCAGTCCCATCTCATTAAACTCCCAACATGCTTCACTGTTGGGACTATGCATTCACTGCGGTAGCCCTCGGCAGGTTCACTCCAAACATGCTGGGGCCGAGCAAATTTATCTTTGTCTCATCGGACGAAAGAATGAGCTCCCGTTGGTCATCAGGCTTCTTTTCATGTTTTTAAGCATATCTAATTTAGCAGTTTTGTGCCACAGAACAAAGATTCCTTCATTCTGGCTGAGCCATCATAAAAATGATCATTTTTACCGATAACCAACCGTGCAGTCTAAAGCACCTATAATGTCTGTTTTCAGTTTCAGTGTGCAAGTACTGCACTGTCTGTGGTGTTTTTTTTAAGGAGGGCAGCCACCATGGCTGTGATTAGTGGTAATATGGCTCATTGTATACCTCCTGAAGTTTAAGGATTCAAGGTTCTTTATTGTCATACCAGCCTCATGTACACATGAGATGGCACAAAATTGGCACTCAGGTCCTGGTTCTAAGTCCAAAAATAATAATAAATATATAAAAATATGAAAGATAAAGAAAGACAAGTGAATTACAAGCAATAAAAACAATATATATAATTGTTTACCATGTGTGCAAAGCTGTACTGTGAGGTAAATAAAAAAAATGTCTGTATTTGCAGGCAGGTGGGTCGGAGGTGGAAAGCTACAGAGCCCCACTACAGTTCAGCAGTCTAACAGCTTTAGTCTGGTGGTCCTGGTCTGGATGCTCTGCAGCCTCCTGCCTGAGGGGAGAGGGACAAAGAGTGAATGTGCAGTGTGGGTGGAGTCCTTCATAATGCAGGCGGCCCTCTTCCTGCATCTACTGCTGTAAATGTCTGTGGTGGTGGTGGGTAGGCTGCTCCCCACCATCCTCTGTACAGCCTTCACCACCCTCTGCAGAGCTTTCCTCTCTGCAGCAGAGCAGCTGCCGCACCACAAAGTGATGCAGGAGCAGAGCACGCTCTCCACCACACATCTGTAAAACCTGGTCAGGACTGAGCTCCCAGGTCCAGCACGCCTCAGCTTCCTGAGGAAGTAGAGGCATTAGTGGGCCTTCTTGACCAGGCAGGGAGTGTTGCAGCTCCAGGCCAGGTCCTCGGTGAGGTGTACACCCAGGTACCTGAAGCTGGAGACCACTTCCACAGCTGCTCCTCCGATGTGCATGGGTGGGGGGGTGTCTTTTTCATGTTGATGCAGAGATTGTTTTCATTGCACCAACCCTCCAGATGCTCCACCTATTTATTATTTTGGACTCATCATTGTCGGTGATACATTCCACCATTGCTGTGTCATCCACGAATGACAGCTTTGGTGTTTCGCAGAGCAGACAACAGGAGGCGGCTCAGCACACAGCCCTGGGGGGAGCCAGTGTTGAGGGTGATGGGGGAGGAGAAGATCTCGTGGATTCTGATGGTCTGTGGCCTGTTGGTGAGAAAGTCCAGGACCCAGTGTCCACCTTTTGTAAAACCTCACAATCAGATTTTTGAATCTTTTCCAAAGGCGGCACTGTCACCTCATGGCAGAAAGTTCTGGGTTTAGACCTGCTGGTTGGGTGGGACCTCCTTTGTGGAGTTTGTTTGTTCTTCATGAATTGTCTCTGAGTGTGAACATACATGGCTTTCTGTGTCTTTTTGTTGGCCCTGTAAAAGGGGGAACTTTTGCACAATCAGCTTTGGGCTCCTGCTCCCTTCTACAGGATGAATTGGTAAATAAACTAGCTGAAGTATGCAAACCCTACAACATATTCAAAACTAATCGTGTTTGCATCTGTTTTCAGCTTGTGAAGTCAGATGAGGTTAACAAACCTGACAGAGGTTTTTTTCCTGTTTGGCAAAATGTCTACAAGGTGGACTATTTAGTCAAATGAGTTAGCTGCCTTTGCTTTGATCTTAACTCGTACTACTGTCTCAAACACAGTTCCCTGCAACTCATTACGCTATACTTGCACAAACTAGGGGCCAACTTTTTAACTAAGAATCTCTCAATTGTATGACAGTGGGATGCAAATTACTCTCTTAATTTACTGTGTCAGAGCACTGGGGATTCGTATCAGCTAAGTCATCACAAACAAAGCTGAGTAGCATGTTGAAAGAGAATAGAGGAGTTTGTGAATTAACTGAGCATCCAGAAAAAAATATATCAGCTAAAACCCTGCAGGATAAACATGATCTATTTATAGCCTGGATACTAGTGGCACAATATGTGTTTCATTATATCGCCTCCAAACACAGCTGATTATGGAGCCAACTTGTGAATTAAAACACTGCTCATTAACAACTGCGTCTTACTGCTGCCTGGCAGAAAAGCCTCACTCATTCCGACAGATCTTTTTAAATGGCTATGAATAAATAACAGTTCTTTACCATTAAGCATGCACACCCTAATGATCAGCAGGAGCCAAGTTGCAGCTTTTATCCTCCGCTAACCCAAACTGACCTCACCAGCTCGCTCATTCTTTGGGTTAAGTGATCTACGAGGGTGGATGAATGAGAAACTCTACACTAATATGCGGCTGACTTTGGTTCTGATTGACCTTGACCTGGGCGTGACCTCCATCGGCAGGCCTGATTCGAGCACAAACGCTGCTCTCTGGCACCTGCAGAAGTCAAGAGTTCTTCAGTTTCTCAGGAATGCAGTGTGGCATTACATGGAGTTGGATAGCAGAGTCACTGAGGAGTCTGTAAAGGATATCCCAGTGAAACACGAGGACCACGGTGTCACTTACAGCCACTATGGCAGCTTCTCTATCTGTGAGGTCACTCAGGTATGATTTAACTTTATTCAGGACATTAGTGACATACCATTAATCATTTCAGAGGAAACCTAATAAAACAGTTCCCATTACTATAAAGTTTTTGTATTGTAGACTGGGTATTTCACCTCTTTCACTCATTTAGCAGAAAATGACACCTTCAGCCTGCCTCAAAAGGCCAGCTCAGGCGTGACCATTTCAGTTCAAGGGAAAGCTGTGTTTCACTGGTCGGCTGGCTTCATTACAACAGAGCCTCCACGCTCCAGCAACAGTATTAGGGGTGCAGTACAGCTCCCGGCCACTTGATGGCCCTTTCAACCAAGAGATCTCACCCCCGCCCCCCCTTTCGCCACTATCTTCATCATTGCCCACAAAATGGATGACAGCTTTTAGAAATACCAGGGTGCGTCACGACTCTGAGGTGCACATGCTGTGCCATTTATGTTCCACCTGTTTTGATGCATCAGCAGCCCGCGAGGCAGAGAGATCATGCCTGCAAACAGCACAAGCAGCCAATTAATATTGCACACTGATACTGTATCAAAGCTACAGGCCTAATAAGCTCCCTCACAACATCCTCTGCCTTACAGATATGACAGAAATATCTGTGACTTATTAGTCGTGTCATCGATTTTGAGAAAACAACAGAAAACAACAGAGAAAGCTTTGTTACCCTTTGCCCTGTTTTTACCCATAACTACTTAGTTTAGCAGTAAAAAGTTCTCTCTTGTTCCTTTTAAATACATGTTTTTGCCATGTGGCCTCAGTTGCTGGAAAGTAGCTACAGCCTGTTTATTATCACTGTTAATATTCTTGCTTTAATGCATGTGTGTCAGTCTGGCTGTTAAACTCGAAATGAATGACAGGTTGGATTAAATTATCTCTGAACTGTTGTCAGTGTTTAGCTTATTCTGTTGATCTGAGCTGGGTGTTTCCAGACCTATAAAGAGCTTTTTTTCTAACATAAAGGTGCTACATCAAGCAAAATTGTTATCCAGTCTTTATTGCATGGACAGGAAAACACGTGATGACAGTGAGAGTGTTGCAGGGAATGAGCTCCCCGCTGTCAAAACTCCTCTCTCTCTGTCTTTCTCTCTCTTCTCAGTGCAGCACTGCAGTGCCTCTCTGCACATGCCCAGACAGACTGGGAGACAGCCACAGCAAGTTTGAGCTCACTAGAAATATTAACAGCCTGCATCACAGACACACTCATGTACTCCTGCGAGCTGTGTT
Source organism: Dascyllus trimaculatus (assembly GCA_024666655.1). Classification (NCBI taxonomy): domain Eukaryota; kingdom Metazoa; phylum Chordata; class Actinopteri; family Pomacentridae; genus Dascyllus; species Dascyllus trimaculatus. The sequence continues at coordinate 12,411,170 of CM045460.1, read as the reverse complement.
CTCAGTCGTACTTCAGGCGAATGAAAATGAATTCTTTCATGTTTCCAAAAGGCTAAAATGCCTCTGACGTGGACACCTGCACTATTTCAAGAATCAAACCTGTGACTATCCTTTTTCTTTTGTCTCAAGGTCACTCCGTCTCCCACAAGCTTTTTTACACAAACTCCTCAGTGGAGAACAAACACATTATCGATGAAACTTTAATATACAGCGTCATGCCTGCCACCTCTGTTTAGTTAATAATAACTTTTTTTTAAAATTACAGTGATTCATTTTTCATTACCAGCATTACAGCAGTGCTTCAGCTTGATGGTGTATTTCACTCTCTCTATAGTTCCAGACTGTGGAAGTTAATTATCTTTTTGCCAGTTTAGAATGGTTCCTTTGTATTTATATTTTATAAAACAACAAGGCCACTATGACAATAATGTTTCAGATCTCATTTGAATTATAAATGTGCTTTGAGAATATATTTAGCTGGTCGTCTGATTTTCAAACAATCTGGTAGCTTTGTAACTCTAATGGCCATTCTCCATTTGGGGAAATCTTGATGGCTGCATGTTGATCTTGCTATTCTATTCAACCACTTTGCTTTGGTAATAGACCATTATTTATTTTCTTTTTTCTTTTTGTTTTTTTACAGTAGCTGGAACAAAAATAGTCCAGCGGTGCAATCAAAGAGCATACCAAATCTGATTCATACGTCACCCAAAGACAAAATAATAACTGATGAAAAGGTAAAAAAATAAAGGGGACACATTGTCGTTGTCAAAAATCAAAGACAAAAGAAAACGACACAGAAAAGATGTATTTTGGGATATTTTCTGATGTTTTTGCTTCATCAAACAGAATGCAGGGTAGGCCTAGTGGAGGATGCTCTTCTTCTGGTTCTTATAAAGCCTTATTTGTGCAACATCTATTTGAAAAGTTGCTTAACATGCAACTGCACTGAGTGTTTATCAGAAGAGTTTCCTTCTTTGCACAATGGTCATTAAGGCATTTCTTCCTAATGAGATTCCAGTGTAGCGAATTTGGGAAAAATCCACAGTTCCTCTTTTCTGCAAATGTAGATTCTGGAATTCAGCCAGAGCTACTAGATGGCTTTAGTAGTCTAGCCAGGAGGAACAGGAATAGCAACTAAAGCTTTTTTTAAAAAATATACACCAATCAGCCACAACATAAAAAAGCACTGACAAGTAAAGTGAAAAATACTGGTCATCTCATTACAATGCAATGTTCTGCTGGGAAAACTTGGGTCCTGGCTTTCTTGTGGACATTACTTACCAACCTAAAATTTGTCGTAAAACAAGCACAACAGCAGCTTGCCCCTGGAGGACAATGCACCTCACCACACCACAAAATCTGCTCAGGAACATCTCAAGGAACACAACCAAGACTCCAGATCATCTACCTGGCCTCTAAACTCCCCAGATGGCAATTCAGTCCAGCATACGTGGGAAACCCTAGCCAGGGAGGGCTTATCCTACAGTCACCAAGACCTAAAGGATCCGTTGCCAACGTCAGACACCACAGGACACCCACATAGTCCATGCCCTGCTGAGTCAGAGCTGCTTTTTCAGTATGAGGGAGACCTACACAGTATGTGGCAGGTGTTTTAATGTTGTGACTACATATGTGCATGTTAATGTTTTTTTCATCCAGTCTTGATTCCCATACCTGGACACATGATCCAGAAAGTCCCGAAAATTACTGCTTCTTTTTGTTTAAATATTTTCTAGCTGTTTAAGTCCAGCATTTGTTTCTTCTTGTTGGTTTTCCAGTGAGGTGCGGATGATATACAATTACCCAATCCACAAGACAAAGCAGTGCCAGTGGAATACAACCCTCACTGTTGAGCAATCCACCATTGTGGCAGCAGGTTAATACAGAGTTTTCTTCCTGTCATCTCAGCAAGAGCTATTTCCCCCTCCACATGTCACTCTCCCTTCCTCTCTGTCTTCACTTGCACCAGGTGTTTACTGGTGAGTCACACAAGGTGTAAAGTAATGTGTTGTGCAAGGCAGTCTGGCTTTTCAGCTGCTGTAAAACAAGAAGCAATCTCTGGGGCTGAAAGATGAAGTCAGGTGTCAAAAACTGCAGCTCCTTGAATGGCCAAGTGAGGCTGGCTCCAAAATCAAGTCAACCTTTGTAGCCTTCTCTGGTAAAATGCCCATCTTCACATCAGAATATACAGTTTTGGTCTATATCTGGTTCCCTCTTTCATGGCAACAGTATAAGCAGTGGATTTTTATATACAATGCCAATCAACCGTCCCCTCCTTTTTTCAACAAGAACTTACGAAAAAGACTCTTTATTGTCAAAGTGAAAAAAGATTCCTACAAACTCATAGCCAGTTACAACCAGGAGTACTGATTCACCAGTGACTGGACCTTCCAGATACAGGCGTCTTCATACTAGGAGTCATTGGGGAGTCATTCACTACCAAGATAGTGACAGTCAGAACCAAAACACTTACTTTCAAAACGACTCTTCAGGAAACCTATGGGTAAACATCAAGGAGGATTCATCCATCTTTATTCACAGTCTATGCTGTAAACCTGCTCCTCCACAACAATGCAGTCCTGAAAAGGATCATGGATCTAAGGTGGCCCACCTTCAACAACACCTCTACAGCATGTTCTCTTCCATAGAAAAAAAACAGCAAAGTATTTTTTTTTGTTAAAGACTTAAAATATCCGTCTTACAGTTTCAGTCAAAATCTGGACAAAGCTGATTTAAAGCACTTCCCCACTGTCAATTACTGTACAAAAAAACCCCCAACAACAGCAGCACCAATTCCAATTACAGAGAGATTGGAATTTACTTGGACTACAGAACATGTCTCTGCACATGTCCCTTCTGTGGAGCTGCAATCAATATATATAACCTTAGTGCAGTGTCCTTGAAATGGCCACATTTCACTGCCCCTCCCTTCCATTATGCCTCTCCCCCTCCTCTGGTTCTCCTGCCTCATTTTTTACCACACATGCACACACATGTACAGTCCATTACATCCCTCCTTGAAATAAACCTTCATCTCTATCCTGTCCAGACCCAAATACTCTTTGATAAGAAAATGTACTGTTTGCATGTTGGTCTGTGTGACCAAGTAGTCTGTATGTGCATGAAAAAAAAAAAAAAAACAAGAAGAGAAAAAATAGTTTAAGAATAATTTGGCATTGCTGATTTGCTTTACCTTCAGTAAAATGACTGACAGCACTGTTGGCAGTGCCCATATGAGATGGATGGTTTAATTTCTTCAGACAAGAAGAGTGTGCTGCACATTTCTCGATCTGGACCCACTGAAATGTAGAGCCAGCGAGCAGATGGTTGGACTGTGGTAACCCATGCGAGTTAAGTGGGAATCTCCAGCAGGGCCGTTATACTAATGTGACATTTAAAATAATCCATTAGAATTTTACCAAAGTACGAGCATTGTGAAAACAGCTATTATGTGGTATTTTAAAGCAAAGTTTCTTGCTGTGTTCAGTCACGCAGTTTTTACTTGACAAGCTGACATTTAAAGAGCTCAAAATACTTTCTCTCAGTTTGTTATAGCTTTTTTGTGCATGTAAAAGGTCTGCAACTATGAAGTCCAAAGTACACTGGAAAAGCAGAACACAATACTCCTTATGCCTGCCTTAAACACCTTTGCTTGAAGTCCCAACTTTTCTTCCATTACTTGTTCATGTCACCACATAAGACACTTGCATGGTGCCTTCATAGCAGCTAGTTTGGCCCTTAAGCAAAGAAGGAGATGCTTTCATGCGGTGCGCCATTATTCCTTCATTAGAGCTGCTTTTGCAAGGGGTTATGGTACATAACCAATGTTGACTCCATAGATTGTATATAAAAGATGGACATAGCGACCGTGACCTCATCCATTGGTTTGTGGACTAACGTTTTTAAGCCTCAAGTTTGGAATTTGGTTGTTTCTATCTTGGTTTTTTGAAACCAGATGAGTGAGTGATAAGGGAAGGATTTGACTGAGAACTGGAGGACACTACACACATCATAACAATGGCAACTTGCCAATCGCAAGGTAGCCACTGCATAAAACAAACTCTGCTTTATTGTCTGTTTTCTTTTTCTATGAAATGAGTATCATGCTCTATGCAGGAGTTTGGTGACTAGTGACTGAGATCATAAATTCATCGGGAAAATGTTTGTTGACGTGCCAGATCTAGTAAGATGTAGGATTATTTTCCCATAGACTTCTGCACAGTCAGACTTATTTTTGCACTCAGAAGTTGATATACCCCTGATGGTTTTTACAAAGAATGCAGGTTAAAGGTTCTGTTCTGTTCTGTAACTTTGTGACATTCATTCATGCAACAACGTATTTAAAAAAAGCTCCTGGGTGCTGTGATGATCAGGACTAGCGCAGGTCTGCTAATATAGCTCATCATCATTTAAATCAGTTCTGAAGCATTAGGCATCAGTCGTGGGTCTCTGTGAATTTATGGCCCAGTCCACCACCAACATGCACCAGTAGACCAAACCACATTGTTCAGTGGTGGAGCTATTATCACACCCATGTGTTTCCTTGCCATTGTCTTGGGATATATTAATTTGCAGTTATGAAAAGCGTCACTGATTTTGCAGCTGTTATGGACTTCTTTGGACTATTTAGGTTTGTAAGGAGGCTCTCGGGTTGACCTGCATGTACAGTTCAGTATACAAACAATAACTACTATTGGCAGGCTGTAAACACAAGGTAAAGATTATGCCTCCAGATGGCTTATTTGACTGTCTGTCTTTTGCTAGACATACATATTTTTACTGTAGGGATTAGTACTTGCTCTACACTGACACTGAGTTGTTCCTCTTTTTAGATTGTCTGTATGCATGAAAATACTCTTTGGAACTGCTGCATTGTGTGCTGTATGTGTACGCCATACTTTAAGATATCTTTTTCTCTTATCTACTTTATCCACAATGCAATACACTTGAGTTGAAGCAGAGGTGAGGAGTGGGCTGCAGAGTCTTGCATGCTCATTTATCCCAACCTCGGATATTTTTTCCATTTCCAGACTTGTAGTCTTCAGCCAGTATACCTTAAAATAGATTCTGATGTGCAAAATCACTGCAGCCCCCCCTTTTAAATTGACTGAATAAACAATCAATATACAGGAATGAAGGCAATTCTGCACCAATGATCTAAGATGGCTTGTGGTAAACAACAAATGGAAGTACTAGCAGTACTCCTATCACAATGGTGTAAGGTGTGAAAGCATCTGTTGAGAAGAGCATCATGATTCAGAACAATGGGTAACATTTTGGTTTTATGAAAAATAGCTTGGAGAAGGCACTCTTTTGGATTTGCAGCAAAAAGATGGCAGTCAGAGGCATAAAATTACTAGAAAAGACTATGAGAATCAATTATCAACATCACATTCATGAATTATTGGGACTCACGTTCACTTTGTTCTTTCTGATCTGTCTTGTCATCCCCTAATGTTGGGGTGCTGTGATACATCTTCTTTGGCCCACCATACTTTGGACACAGGCTAATGGTTGTATGGATGCTGGCCAACTACTTAAGTTGTCACAGGTCTGACAAAATATAAGAGCAACTTCACATTACTCCTCATTTTTCTAATTGCTCTGCTCTCTCTGCATTCACAGCTACACGGTATATGTCTCTTAGTTTTCCTTTCAGGCTTTTTGCTGAGAGGCTTTGCAGAAAAACATGTCCTTCAATAATCTGTATACATAAAAATGTTTCTCTCCGGCACTCTCTTCTTTTGTCATTGAATATTCGTGAGAGAAATGCTTTTAAAAGCAGAGGACCTTAATGGGCCGCTGGTGCAGTAAAACCTGCAGCTTGGAGAAATCTCTGCAGTGCAGTGACTGGCAGCTTTCATCAATAACACTCCAAACCTCTGATTATATAATTACTGCAAAAACCTTTTGACGGGTTTGGACTTTACAGCATCAACTGGATCGCATCTTTCTTCATCAGGTAATTATCTACCTGCTCACCCCTTGTTTAGTTTTCTCATTTGGCCTAATGAAACACTGTTTGGTCCTTCATCTCATGCTGATCATTGCCACTCCATCTAAGAGATCCTGAGAGGTCATTTACTGACTGTATCAGCTAATTGTTTTTCTTGTGAGCCGGCCAAGTCGTCAATCACAGACCAAAGCCAGGCGAGTCCCTCATAATTTTCTTGCTTTGATTTATTTATCCCTGAGAAATATCACTGATAGGTTAGTCATGAATTTTAAATGTCAGTACAGTGGCAACAGTTGGTAGAGAAGTTAACAGAAAGTCATGCTGACTGTGTGGGTGGTGGATTAGGACTGCTGTGGGTCCAGCTGTGTCACAGGAAAGCTCTCAATCAGGACAAATGCTGCTTGGCTTCATATACGAAGCATCCTCAAGTGTACAGCTCCTGTTTTATGTAAAATTCAACTGTAGCCGTATGTAACCGAGTCCAAGTTGTGACACAATTCTTCTACTTGTTCTCCTATCACTCCATCACATACCAACCCCTCCCTGTGACCTGCTGATAAGGTTTCTCGAAAGTCTTCTCCGTCCTGTGGGACAGAAAATTTCCAACCTTGAGGACACCTAAGCTGCAGCTAATCTCCGGCATCTACATACAGCGCCAGTGATATTTTAGTAGTAACTCAAAGCGATCTGACCTTGACAAGCTATGACATCAATGCAGGTGAGAAATGAAATGAAAACGCCAAATTGCTCCCCTCACACTGAATCCTTCCACCTCCTTCTCCGTTCGAGGTGTTTATTTACTGAGGATTCCCTTTGATTATCATTATGCAACACAAGACTGTATCATGAAATTACAGAATTCAATCCCTTTGTGTATAAAAGGAAAGTTGTTCCTTTATGGAACAATCAAGTAATAAAGAAAAAAAGAGTTTTCATTTTGAGGTGTGGAGGGAGAATTCAGTAATCTCATAGCTTGAGGAAACAAACTGCTTTGAAGTCTGGTGGTACAGCAGTGGATACTTCAGTGAACAAGCGCTGGATGTTATCTCTGAGCATTCTTTGGGTTTTCACAACTCCCTTGTTTCACTGATATCAGTGATGTTCTGATCAGTTATTAATCCACATGTTTACTCACCGTGGGCTCATATGTTACTGCAATATAAAGAAATGCATATCTGTGGAAACGGCACAACCATGACTAGAAGTAGAGAGAACTCAAAAATGTGTTTCACTACTAACATTTTTAACTTGTTTCCTTATTTGTTGTCTCTTTGCTCTGTGTAAACACAGCCTGCAGTTCAGCTGAAAAGTCCCAGTATTTTTAATGGCTCTATTGTTGTGCTAGGGAGCGCAAAATATTTTGGGTTTTTTTGCTGAATCTCATAAGAACAAATAGCTTTTGTTGGTGAATTTTTAAATGAGACGTGTAAAATGATTTTGATGAAACATAATGTTTTCAGCTTAGATTTGGACAGATTTTCTGGCATGTCATAGATGAGCATAGTCCAAGGACCTTTAGAAAGGCTAAAATCCAATGAGGTAACGTGTCTTTCAAACTTGCTGGTGTGCTTTAGGGTAACCCTCCTCCCTTGGGTCGTGCACATCCCCTACAGTTTGTGATATTTCTCGATAGAATGCCTTTGATTGCTCCTCTGCAAATGTCACATTAACTTGGCTTAGATTTATTTAAGAAGCACAGTTGTTTCTGAGCTCTCTTTACCGTGGTGGAGATGTGTGGTCATCATGACAGGTTCTCTGCGATATCAACTATCAGAAACCTAAAACTTCACCTGCTGATGCAGACAGGAGTAATTAATAGACTGTTTTCTGTGCACCACACTTCAAGATTGTAGATTTAAATTCTCAGCATTATTTGTAATCTGGCCAATGATGGTGGTGTGATCTGCAAACTTCACATTCTGTCAGTGTCTGAGAATGCAGTCATGGGTGTACAGCATGAACAGGAGGGGGCTGTGCACACAACCCTGGGGCTTAAAACTATGGCAGAGAATAAAAGCATTTCATTATCTTACATGGTCATTTAATGATCCAAGTATTCTCATGAAAGGTCCTGGTCCTGATTCGTGCATGCAATTAATTGGGATCTTGAAATTTCGGCTTTGGCACTCATTTAAGTATATTATTAAGATCCAAAGTTCCTCTACTGTATATTCAAATTCTGCTAAACAAGATTGTTACTTTGCAGTGTCGTTGATTCTTCCATAAGAAACAGGTAAAATTACCTGGAGGAGAAAAGATTTGTGCTCTTAAAACCAATTTTCCTGATGAACTAACAGAAGAACAAAGCACCAGAGCATCAAAGGCTACTCACTGCATTTACTGTTCAATGTCAAAGATGTCCCCTGGCTCAGAGCTTTACAAGTTTGACTCAATTTGTGTAAAAATGTTTTACAGAAAACTCTGCAACTTGCTCTTCTCGTTTTTTTTATGATCACCAAAATCATGAGGTTGCATCATCTGGGAAACATGAAATTCTGTAGAAAGTGTTCAACTAGTCTAACAGATGTTGAGCTAGTCTATTGGATGCATTTCCAAAAAAGATGACCTTCTGATGGTAATAACAGGTTTCATCCTCAGGGCCAAGATGTTCAAAAAGCTTCATCTGGATCAGAAGAATCTGGATTTGGAAATCCAGGATCAGGTAATCCATCTTCCTTTCCTGCATTGGTTTTTCAAAGCAGCATCTCCAATAATTAACAAAATATAGTACTTTCAGAGCTCTTTGTCATTTGTGGAAAGATCAGTTGTTTGAAGTGGTATAGTGACACAGTCATCAGTTGTAATTAATACACAGTGATAAATGACAGTTAAATAAATGTATTATTTTTGTTTGATCATTAACCAGTGTTAGGACTGGACAGGGACAGGATTACATAACCTAATGTGATTTCAGAACTAGAACTTCTTTTGAACAATCCATTTTCAAGATTTGATCCAATCCAGTGGTTGAAATCTGATCGGTTTACTGCTGAACCACACTGCTCTGGGCATCATGAATATCTGTGCCACATACTGGAATACTATTAAGATAATAGTTGTTATTATGCCTTAGCCTGGATGAAAGAGGTGCACCGATTGACTAATGCTCCAGGTCCACAGCTTTGTTGCTAGGATGGCCAAGAAGATAAACATTACCGTATTTTCTAACCTTCTGGTTTAAAGGTTGCACAAACTCAGTGATCTTCACTATAGGAAACTAACAATAAAATAAATTTAAATATAAGGATTTAATTAGACTTCATAAGCAAAGAAACATCACATCAAATTAAGATGTATAAAAAAAGTAATCCAAGCACAGGAACATGCACAATTTATATAACAGACTCATTTTAAATGTGCTTATTGTCGAGGCTCACCTCTGGTCAATGAATAGATTGTTCTAACAACTGGAGCACAGTGAATTCAAGCGGTCCTAACAGATTTAATGCAAAAACAGCTGGATGTGAAGTTACCTCTACTGTATGTTGCCAGTGTAAAAAAACAAAACAAATCATTACTGTCAGTCCCTTTGATTCTGCAGCAGACTGACATCTCATGCAACACTTCACCTCAGCCCACCAATGTAATCATTACCTTAATCATTAGAAAGGCGCACAGCATTAACTAACTGGCTGCTTACGTGAGCTCATGAACAACATTCTGAAGCTTTTTTCACACATGGTTTTCCGAGAATACTTGTATTGCGCAACACTGCATGCTGTTTAAGTTTCTCACACTCCCTGCATTCCTCCCCTCCACTGGCTGAGCACCCTTGGAGGTAGCAATGCTAACAAAGCAGCAAATATATGCACTTCCTGGGTGCTGTTGGAGCATAAAATATCAAACTCTTCTCATAGTTTATATACCGTTCAGAGCACTTGAAGCCCTCAAGCCTTTTTAATAATGCATTAAACAGTAACTTTCAGGTCAATGCTGCGAGGCGGTGGTGGTAAATACAGCATCAATATGGATAAGTCTCTGCAACCTCGTCTTTGCCACTTTGCTCCCTCTTTCTCCCACTTCAGCCATACAGTCTCTGAATCCGTCTCCCCTTCTCTTGCACACAAACTGTACACACAAATTTGCACACACACTCTTGTGGTAGGGTGTGATTGCATAACACTGACACTCACAGCTGCTGGTTTATCATTTATTAATACCTATTTCAGTGGCATAATTTGCTTTGCTCTGTATAGAACAGTAATAATTCAGGTGATATGCTAAAAAAAAAAAGTGAGACGGACCAAGAAATGGGGCAAACTGAATTTCAAAGAGGTTTTCTTTCCTTCACTACACATCAAATGGGTCATTTAACAACGCAAAGGAACCAGCATCAAGTGAAATGAGTTGTTCAGACCATAAATGGGATAAATTAATGAGCACATGACACGTCTGTCTTTTCTCAAATGTGCTGTTTACTTGATCTGACAGGGAAAAAAAGACTGAGGGTCCTCTTTATTCCAACGCATGCAACAAGCTGCAGGCAGCCATCTGGGGCAGGACATGTTCTGGTCCCCGTACAAGCTTGATTAGCAAATAGTGTCGGTCAAATGGAGGACTGTTAACTTTTGAAATATATGAATTGGTTTAAGTACCCACACATGTCATCCTGCTAATTTAATTACCGGTGAGTCAAGCTCAAGGACAGACGGTGGTGGTGACAAACTTGAAATTCATAACATGACAGAAAGAGAAGGAGAAAGAGAAAGGACGGGTGCATACTAAGAGATAACAGAATGAGAAATTTGCTCTTGCTAGTCCTTAACAGCATTTACTTAAAAAATACACCTGCAAACATCCTCGAAAAGTAGCCAAGATTTCTCTCTATCGTGCCTTCTTAACCTCACCTACAGAGTCTATTTGCAGCCGACTGTACACACTGCAAGCATGACAATGTTGAAGAGAGTTGCAGTAAATAAGCTGTTAAGAGAAGAATGCACCAGTGACTTTCACCATGTCAGCAAAAAACCCACTCTCTTCTTTTTATCTGATCATCAAAATCCAATTCAGCATTAGGAGTTGACTTATGCATCCCTTTCTGGAAGGATGGACAACGGGCACAGGGGAGTTTCTCTGGTATTTTCTACAGCATGAGAGGGAACAATCTGCAGAATGTAGAAAAAGTTCTCCTACCACTCAGTGTAAAAAACATATTGTAAGTAATGTGAAAAAAATTAACTTATAAATGACTCCTTAAACTCGACATTCTTGGGTAAAGTGATCCACGGAGTTTAATCCTGACAGTAAAAGGTAAAATTTCTTATTTTGTATCAAACAATTTTACACATTTCCACACTGCTGCTGTGAGATAAAGTATATAAAGCACCCAATTCTGATATCATCAGTCCGTTAAATGGCTATTATCATCACATGTCATTCCCATACATATGGGCCTGTAGGTATCCTTTCCACCTTCTAGTTGGCCTGAAGGCGCAATATCATCAATTATGATCACTGATAGATAGAAAGTAACAATGATAACACAGACAACCTCTTGTGGTCCTTCGAATGAGTGCATGTAACATATCTGGTGGCATGATCACCGTGGATACGTCTGAAGCTTCAGAGCATGTGGGGAACACAGCGAAAACTCTGAATTCGCCAAACACCAACTGCGAGTAAATGCAAGTAAACACCAAGTGAAAAACAGCAAATGCAACCACAAGTCAAAAGGAGATCTTAGTAAATAATAATGATAATAATGATAATAACTTAAGTCTCTTGGTCTAAAGTCCATCAACCCCTCCAACCTCCAAATGTGGACTTTTGTTTCACTCTATAAGGGCAAAATCGTACGTCCAAGACTATGTAGTTAAAGAGTAACAGACCACTGACTAAAGGTGGAAGATGTCCCTACTGGTCCATGTCACTGGGAATGATGTGTGATGATAACATTGAATGCAATGATAACATCTAAATGGGTGCACCAACCACTTTTGTGGTGCGTGGAACTGTGAAATCATATAATATGCTCTAAGAGGTGTCGCAAGCTTGAAAATGAAAGAGGCTGCGAGACCTCTGCAGCCTGTTCGAGGTTAGTAGGACAAGAATGCATTAGTCCCTGAAGCTCCAGTTGCTCCATTGTGGGTAATGTACTGTAACCAACAGGTCTTGACAAGGAAGATGGATGTCAGATATGAACATGATATGTGTATTTCTTCCTTTTCAGTCCTGTTTATCAATAATTATGTTCTACACAACTAAATACCATTCTCAATTACATTTTGAGGGAAAACCAATTATTCTGCTGGATTATGTTGTGCATTTAAAATCAGCATATCTTTGTCATTTATTTTATTGCTTTATTGTTGTTTCTTTTCAGTCAACCAATCATATATTAAATAGGATGGGGCTTGTCACCCCTAGAGAAGAAGATTCATATTTTAAACAATGATGTTTTCTTACATCCAACCAAGTAGTTTTGGGACCTAAACTTAACCAAGCTGTACAGAGTGTAAATGACAGATAGAGAGGACAAAGGATTGCATTAAATCATTACCCCACAAAGTGGAAAGTTGAAACAGAAAGACAGGAAGAAGAGATCATGAAAAGTGCAAAGCAGGAACACTTGGTAGTTGTTTCTATTTTACAGATTGTATTTAGGAGAATTGTCATCTAGGGGTATCTGGATTTTTAAACTACAGAGTGGAACTTTTGTCTCCCCCTTGTGGCAGTAAGAGTAATTGCACAAACACTGTTGACGCTTTATGACAAATGTCCTGCCATCAGTCACTTTCTTTTTCAGACTGTAATCCTTTCCTTGAATGTTTCTTTTCTATCTGGTTATTGTCTAGTTGAGTAGTCTACCCCACATCCATTGCTGCTATTAGCCCCATCTTCAACTCCGGCAAACCAAATGACACATCGCAACCAGAGCAGGAATGTTGCCACAAAAAGCAGATGTAAACTCTGGCACACTGCAAAATACAGAGGGATTCACCTGCTGCAGATCTTCTTAACCAGCATGGTGTGAACTCGTTTGGCTTGAATGTAACAGATGTTTATTTATGTGTAAAATGTAATAATTTACATATTTTAGGTAGTTAACAGTTTCAAATGGCTGGATTTAATGGATTCTCCGGTAAATAGAGGTTGGAAGACTGACATAAAACAGCAGGTGCAACATTGGCCTAGCGGGACATCTCTGTCTAAATTACAATTTTCATTTATGCAAGGAAAATTCCCTGAGTTAGATTAAAATATGTTCACAGTCCTGAAACAGAAAACTGAAGGGCGAAAATGAAACAAGACTTCAGCTTGTCATCATAAGGAATCTAAAAGTTTAGTTACCCTGAGATTTTTCATTAAAAGATAATACCTGGTGATACAAATATGTACAGACATAATCTAAGGGCGTAATATTTGAAAATGACAGATGAGGACCAGTCCCACTAGTTGTGTTTGTGTGTTTCATCCGCAAAAGAGAATGAATCTGATCGAAACTGATTTATTGTTGAAAGGAGGAGGTGTTCTAAAATCAGAGCCAAGCACAATCACCTGGCCAAAACTCTGTCACTTCTCTAATGCTTGGCCCGAGACCACGCAATTCACAAAACAGCACCAAATATTCCTTCGTCACACCGGCTTCATGTTCTATAACCATTTGTCTCATCTCTTTAATTTTAAGATGACAAGAACAAAATGGATATTGCTCTGCACCAGATGAGGGAGAGGATACTTTGCTGAGCAAGCAAATAACTGCAGATGGAACAGGCTCTGAATGATGTTGTGTGTGTTGCAGTGGAAAATGTAACACAGATGACTTGCTGGACTCAGCATTACAGGAAACTAAGGCCACAAATGGGTTCAGTTTCATCTGTAGTTTGTGTGTATGGATGTTTCATCTCCATCCTGCTTACAATGATGACAACAAATCAAACTCTTGTTTCCTTTACTAGTTTTGGACGAGCTCCAGCATACTATCACCAGAGTTTGAAGAAAGCTGCAAGGGTCCCTCTGACCACCACTTTTATCTCTGTTGATGACATAAAAACTCATGCACAACTTATATTTATACATCCTGCAATTTATAAATGACTGCAATACTGTCAGTTGGAATTTTGGACTCCTGTACTTGTAGACCTCAGACGGTCACAGTCAATTCTATTCTGTCCAGTTGCTCCCTACAGGGTCGTGTCCTGTCCCCACTACTGTTTATTATCTCTACATAGATAGAGATATCTTTATACAAGATGACAGATGACAAGGGCTAGTTTAATGTTTAATGTTTAATGTTTAATGTTTAAAAGGATCCCCATTAGCTGTCACCAAAGTGGGACTAGCTAGTCTTCCTGGGGTCCACACAGAAAAACAAACACAAAACAAAACAGATGCACAAGATACAAATCATAATACCTTAACAATGATAACTTGAAAGAATTGAGACATTGTTAGACATTATAAACATTCTCAACAGTTATTCAGAAAAGCCGTCACATTCATGGGTATTGCCTTCATTATAACATTCATACAGTAGGTGTGTCCGTTCCCTACTCACAAATTTAAATAGTACATTCTTAGATGGAACTTGAAAGATGCTTTGCTATTCAATTTACGTATATTCAATGGGCAATTATTCCAATGATTGATGGCACGATAAATAACTGTTCTCTTTAAAGCATTTGATTTTGGACGTGGTAACATCATCTGGCCATCATCAGCTAACCTAGTACAATGAGAGTGAACCTGACTACATCTAACAATTTGGTTGTACAACAATACGGGTTGAGAAGAAACAACTATGTTCCTGAAAAATTTAGTCATATTAAAAACTAGCCTGTTCTCTACTGTTAACCATGAGAGTTGATGATGCATACTGATAGTGTTTGTTCTAATGGGACAATGTAAAACTAACCTGGCAGCTCTGTTCTGGGCAATTTGTAATTTCTTTAATTGACCTTTAGATGCAGAGGACCATACAGGTGCACAATAATCCAGGTGACATAAAATTAACGATTTAGCCACCTGTCCCACAATGTGTGTAGGGACATAGGAGAAACATTTCCTCACCATGGAGATACCACAACCCATCTTCTTCACTATAGTATCAATGTGTTCTGCCCATGAGAGCTGACTGTCAATTATTATGCCCAGTAATTTTACTCTGTCTACCTGTTCTATAGGTTCCCCAGACAATCTCAAACTCATCTTTGGTGTAGACAACAGTTTGTGACTTGATCCCAGGATAATTGATTTGGTTTTTGAAATGTTCAGTACCAACTTATTTTGTTTTATCCAATCAAAAACCATATTTAACTCAGCTGATAAAATATCGTCCAGTTCACTGACAGTTTTTGCAGCATAATACAATATGGAATCATCAGCATACATTTGTACAGTCGCTTTAGACAAAACTGATGGTAAATCGTTCGTGAAAATGGCATATAAGAGTGGTCCCAAGCAGCTCCCTTGTGGTACCCCACAGTACAAAATCTTAGAGTGAGACCAGCTGCCAGTGTAATAAACCCCTTGGGTTCTACTTGTGAGATAACTCTTCAAAAATAGGATGGCGGTTGGACTGAAACCATAAAATTTTAGTTTGCCAATGAGCAGATCGTGATCTATGACATCAAAAGCTGCACTAAAATCAAGTAATACTGCACCAGTCATCTTTGAGTTATCTATTTCCTTGAGCCAGTCATCTGTCATTGATGTAAGGGCAGAACAAGTTGAGTGGTTTTGTCTGTAAGCATGTTGAAAACCTGTATTTAAGCCATTACGGTCAAAGTATTCCTGTATTTGTGAGTGGACTATTTTCTCCATCAGTTTACTAAGAACTGGGAGAACAGTGATAGGTCTACTGTTCTTCCCACTGAGTGCTAGTCTGGCATCTTTGGGTAAAGGAATAATTTTACCTTCTTTCCAGACAGTGGGATAAACACCTTTCATTAAGCATGCATTAAATATGTGACATATCGGACCATAAACATAGTCAGCTGCCAAACCAAGTACCTTACTATCCAGCATGTCAGTACCCACTGAGCTATGCTCAGGCAGGGACTTCAACAACTTCCTTACTTCACACTCAGACACACTATTAAACAGAAAAGTACAATTCTTGTCTAACATGATGTTATTTTTTATGTGCCTAAGATAATCAGAATCAGTACTGTCCATATTCTGTCTTAGTGCATGGACCTTACTTATGAAGAAGTCATTAAAGTAATTCGCTATATCAGATGGTTTGGTCAGAAATGTGCCTTCTGATTCCACAAAGGAAGCACCACCAATTGTCCTTCTCCCCATTATTTCATTTAGGGTTTTCCAGAGCTCTTTACCATCTTGCTTTACAGCATTTATTCTTTGCATGTAATATTCTTTTTTCATTGATCTATTCAGTTTTGTAACCCGGTTTCTCAGTTTTTAACTAACCAAACACATATTAGATGGAGTGGAACTTTCTGGTACATGTCAAAACAACATGTATCCAAATCCTCTCTGTAAGTCATTTGACCTGCTCAACTCCATTCAACAGAAAATGGTTTCTGAGAACTAGATGCAACATGTGCAAGTTTTTATGTAACCCATGTGCAATAAACACTTAATTCGTGCTACCACAAACTATTTGTGTCCCTGCTCAGCTTTGCACTTCATCTTCTTTCTGTTCCTCTTTATGCTTTTATCACCCCAAATATTTCACCACAGTCTCTTTTATTTGTGAATATTGTAGAGCGCCCTCACTTTTAAAGCCTCTATCCTTCTACCTCATCGTGTTATTTTACTGCCTTGTTTTTATTTTTTCTTGCCTTGCTGCAAAAAACTATTTCTCTTGTTGGACAATAAAGATATGAACTGAAGCTGACAGATTCTCATATGATGTACATACACATTTCTAAGAGAGAGAACGAAGACAGGGAGACGGAAGTAAGCCTGATTGTCGGTGACTGGAGTTGTGTAGCTTGAAATGTGCAGCATCCACAGAAAGGTCAGTAATCAGCAGAGTCATGTCAGAAAAACCTACACATCTTATCTGTACTAGAGAGATAATTTCATGCTGAGAATTGCTAATTAACAATCAGATTTTTATAAAGAGTAAATTAATAAGCCGGCAAAGCAAACCACCAACATAGTGCAGTGGGTCGTCTCGTTATAATCAAGATTTTCCTTCAGGCTGGGTGAGCTTTGGTCGGTAGTGTGTGTCAAGTGGCCCAACTGTTTCCCTCTTGTCAATAAACCAATGGGATGCTACATCAGAGTCAACAGCAAACACGGATCCAAAAATAGCTTTCCTCCTCCAATGTCAGGGCAACAAAGGAAAAACTTTCCAGAGCAACATCTGAGCACCGACTGCATGCAGACACACAATGCACCCTCAGAACAGGAGAGAGGCACAGGGTGAGATCACCTGGCCTCTTTGTTATGTAAATCGATTGAATCAATATGACAAATGTACTGTAAAGGGGAGAGAAGTACAATGCTTTTTCATCCCCACCACCGTTCACCCTCAACCACTGGTCTTATCGCCACCCCCAGCCCCGAGCAAACACCTGATTAATGGCTGCCACGTGTCAGCTACGTAAATCATCAGGACACGCTTGGTTGCATATGAATGGATAGGATGTGAATTAGACGCCATCACACAGGACTGAGGGCTCAGAGTTCAGGATTTTTATTCATGATGCTTCAGTTTATAAGGAAGGAGGTGGTTGATTATTGAAAAATGATCCACTAGATTGTTGCACTAATTTAATATAATAATAAAAAAGTTACACAGTTGTTGCAAGTCGTCCTGAAGGTAATATTTGCACAAGATTTCAGGGCAACCCACCCAAAAGGTGTTAAAGCACTTTATGGTGATGCCAGTTAGAGGGAAGGTCATTTGGAATCATGAATGTCTGCACCAAATTTAATCAGATCAATAATAGTAGATCAAGTTGATGAGCTATTTCACCGGTTAAGTGAAAATTCTCATCTGCTGGTTGCTGTTGATGAAACGTTTTCATCTCATTCTTAATTGTTTTGAACTATTTCACAAAAAACTAAAATGTGGCATTAAAATAAAAGCTTGGAGGAACATTAATGTCCTTAAAAACATTTAGCCACAGTTCACATATTGCTGTTGAAACATTTCAGTATGAACCAAGATGATGTAGAGACCAACTGAGAAATTCAAAGACCAACCACCACCACTGTGGCTCCATTCTGTAGAACACAATGATGTTTCTAACCCTAAAAATTTCCAACTGTTGTATAAGTTACCAATGTTGAGGAAAAGGATACCAAGCTTTGCTCCTCTGTTATGATGTGATCACTTAGACATCTGTCTGATCAGAGACATTGTTTTATATGCATTTGCATTATGAAATGAAGCAACACATTCAGACGCTTTCAGATTATAGTGTTTTAATTCACAATAAGATGTCAATCTTTGACTTAAAATGAATATATTTTTTTACTAGTAGGTTTCTTCTGGCTGGAAATTACATAAACAAGTTGCAAAAACCTATAATTACAAATGTTAATGTAAAATCTGAACTATTTCTGTGTCGTTTTGTTTGTCTTAATTAAATACCATGCCCAACATTATCCATAACCTTGGATGTTGTTGTATTTTTCCTGAAAATGCAGCATTGATGCTATTCCACATGATCCTAGTCATTTCTATTATGTTCTAGAGCAGGGGTGCCCAATCCTGGTCCCTATCCAGCATGTTTTAGATGTTTCCCTCTTCCAATACACCTGATTAAATGATCAGAATTGTTATCAGGCTTCTGCAGAGCTTGACGATGAACTGATCATTTGAATCAGGTGTGTTGGAAGAGGTAAATATCTAAAACATGGATAGGGGCTCTCGAGGACCAGGATTGGGCACCCCTGTTCTAGAGCATTTCATTATAATATAAATTGAGAACATCTGATAGAGTTATTCTCTAGTTAGTTACTAGTCAACTGCATGTGGTGGCTCAGTGGGCTGTGCTATTAGTTCCCATCACAGAGCGGGAGTTGTGCGTTTTGGTTGATCACAGTACAGAAAAAGGCTATAAAGCCATATCAGAGAGTTTTCCCATATTTTTAAAATTTTATTTCCATTATGCAAAGCATATTCAAACAGTACTCAGAGTTCCACACACTGAGAAATCTCCAAGGACATGGTAGGAAGCCAAAAGTGACTCTTGTACTGGCAAGAATAGCTTTCAAGTTGCCAAGAAGAACCCAGAGATCACAATCAAGGCCTTCTTAATGAATCCAAGGCTGGAACACAAAAGTTCACCTGGACAAACAAGAAAGCTCTTGGTCATCAATTCTGTGACCGGATGAAATGAAAAGGGAGTTGTTTGGACACAAAGATATGGCTTTCATTTGGCTTAAGAAAGGAGAAGCATTCACCCCCAAGAGCATCTTCTCCACAGTCAAGCTTGGTGGTGGGAATGTAATGCTTTTAGCCAGTGGGCTGGGCCACCTTGTCAAAATAAACAGCATCCTGAGAAAAGAGGACGACATTAAGATTCTGGAGGAAAACATCAGACAGTCTGCAGAAAGACTTGGCCCCGGGCAGCATTGGACCTTCCAGTGGGACAATCAATCTGAAACATGCAGCGGGCACACAGTGGTCAAGAAGTGGTTAAAAGATCCAGACTGCAAAATTATCACAAAAGTGGTCCAAATTTACAATGGAGAAATATATTTTTAAAAAAAACAAACTTGTTAGCAATTCTAAGAATTGTTTGACTGATGACTGAGAGAAAAAAACAACAGCAACAACATAGAAAAATTAAAATTTATTATTCATAACTTCTCTAACACAATTTCCTACTACCTTTGTCATGTGTTTATGTTGTGTAAAGCTAGAGGAAAGCTATTGGTCAAATAAAATGACTCGACCATGAATAATTTTGGGCTTAACTGACTGGATGTTCTCATACTTTTAAAGTCACATTATGGTTGGAAATTGCATAAATTATACAACTTGGTTGATGTGGCCTGACTGACTGCGTAACAGCCACATGGCCGCTCAGTGTGCCGACTGCATTATTACTTCAGGCTGATAAGGGTCTGGCTGGCTACTTCTACACCACATCTGTACATGTCCATTCATTCTGTGATGTAATACTTCCTACTGATGAAACAGGAACCACTGATAATCACAGAGCTTCTGTCACAGCAACAAGGGCTGGGTGATGTCAGGTCGTGCGCCTGGCTTTTTGAGGACACACTAGTGTTTTGACATGTTGTTTTTTTGCCCTTAAAGCCTTTCCTCTCCCTAGTGAGGCTCCAGTCTTATTTTATGTAGTGTCCATTCAATTTCCCTTTCAGGAACATTCAGAAATAGAAAAAATACAGCTTATCGGTGAGCAAGTGTAGCATCTGCATGTCAAAGAAAAAAAACATTCGCTGTCTCTTTTAATGTGGACATATATGATGCAGCAATTTAATAAATACGTAAAAATAAAATAATAAAATTTCATAATATACTGTTGGTTGCCCTAAACAGTAGTTCAGTGTCTCTACTTGCTGTGTTTCTAAGGGAAAGGCTGCAAATCTGCACTACAACAACACGTCTCAGAATCTGTGGCTTGCATGTGAAAGATGTCTACTACACGCAAGACAATACTAATTTTGGGGAAGGAAATAAAAAACGATAGAAGACTCTCTTGGTCCTTGGTTAAAGCCAGATTATATCAGGATCGCATCAGACATCTGCCATGCAAGGAGCTGAGTAAACGGCACAATATGGGACTGTGACAGATGAGAAAATTAATCTGCTGACCTAAGAAGGGTAGACAGACAGTTTAAGATGTCTCTGTCATGCAATAAGAGGAAGAAAAAAAGACTGAAGGTTACTGAAGGTGGAGCTCTTCACTTTTCCCCTTAAATCTGAACAGTTTCTGAGTAAAACGGTGGCATGTTGGAAGACGCATGTGAAGTCAGGACCTTATGGAAAGCTGAGATCTAAAAGTAAACTGTGCAAAGAACAGCAGCCTACAGTTCCTCCCACACATGACAGTAAACTTTGCAGACCACGCATAAAGACGCCGTCTATGTACAAAGCACGAAGCACCTGTGCTCTCAGTGTAGTGCACCTTCTCTTATACTGCAGCAGTTCTGTTCTCTATATATCAGTCTGACCTCTCCGGGGACAGGAAGGGAAACTTTTTTTTTTTTTTTCTGTGCGGCTCAATAAAATATCACAATATCACATCACATTATTACACACGTCTAATTGTTTGTATATCCTTCTCATCGATGTCTTTGTAGTGTCACGGCTCATCTGTAGCTGCTACAGAGTCAGTACAGAGACTACTGCATTTGGAAGATACTAAAACGTTTATATCCTTAAAAGGTCTGTTATTTGGTTTTGCAAATACGAAAATATAAAATACAGCCAGTGTGACACAGCACACATAGCAGTTATAGTAGTTTTCATGACTGTCGAGTAGCAAATGCACCAATAATAGCACTAACAGAGGACGTCATAGCACTATAATAGAATTACATCAGATCCTTTTCATATTTTATTTGCAGGGGAAAAAAATAAAAATAAAAGCTTATGTCGTCTAACAGACGGTTCAGGATCCCACAGCTTAGACTTAACAGGCTGCAGAGGTCATTCACTCCTTAATCCATGAAATTACAAATGCATATTTTTGACATCTGAGCATGCCGTGTCGGTCCATCTGACATCCACCCGCTGTAGTTTACTGACAGTACAGGCCCGACTCTGCTCTCTGAGTGTAAAGGCCACAGCAGTCCTGCACTCTGTTCTTGTCTCGATGATGCGCAGAAGAGAAAACAAGTGGAGAATCATAATATTATCATTAATACAGTTATGGAAACGACAACAAAAAAAGTCAATTCATAAGGGATTTGCTTTAATCTGGCTGGGTTTAACGATGGCAGGATTATTTACTGTTATGCAGGAGGCTTTAGGTGTCACATGTCGATGCAGTCCAGGGTGGAGATCGGGCTCCACATCCACTGAGGGAAACCTCTGACGTCCATTTGCCCTCCAACTGACCAGATTACAGTTTACTTTAGTGATGACTAACTGATACTGAATGGTCAGGATTTGAGTCCATCTCGGCACATGGTGTGACAAAACGAATAACTCAATGTTCCTGCAAACCTGGTCATTCACACACAGCAGGCAGAATATAAGGAGGTATAATAGGCTCATATTTTCACTTCACGTTTTCCAATGCGGTGTCATTTTGCTAACATAATGGAACTGCTGTCTGCATGGAACAGAAAGACAGCTCTGTGGAACAAAATGTCCCAAATCTTGTTTTGTACATTAATATGAGCAACAGTCAGTTTCTAATGAAATTTTTTCGACACTTTGGCACCACAACACCAGAAAAGAGGGAGGAGAGCACAAGTTTAAGTGACAAGCCAAGTAAATTGTACCATACAACATATAAACTACATTAAACATGTCACTTTCCAGATCAGTTTTTCAGAATGAATACGACCTTTCATCTGTTGTGTTCAATCTAGATCTCCTCACGTGTGACAGATTTCCAGACCAGACTCAGTTCATTCATGCTCGAACACAACGCAGACGTCACTTCCTCAGATCAAACATAATCCAACTACATTGCACTGCAGTTATTAATTGTTGTAAGCAGGTCTCTGATAGATTCATGCACGAAAGGTCTTATCAACCGGCTGCTGCTTTTCTTTGTACACAGATGATATAACCCACGCAATGTCATGATCCACCGTGCAATTATGTAATCAAATGTAATTCACTTTCACTGCATCAGGATGGAATATTTATATGAGTTCCTGGTAAAAATGTAAACATCACATGTAAAGACGTTTGCATTTAATTTATTTCATCCCCACCAGCAACTCTGGGCATGAGGATGTGGGGACAGATGTGTCACCAGTGGTGGAAAGTATAAATACTCAAATATTTCAGTACACTTCAAAAGGTACTTACATAACTGTTACATTATTTTTTATTGTGCTCTTAACATCTACAACATATTTCTGAGCTTATAAAATGTGATCAAATTAGCATTACTTTGGCATCAGATGCAATATTCTGACAATAATCTAATAATCTGATATAACACTGTAAATGGTGTAAATCTGTCAATTGAGTATTTTTGTGCTTTAGTAAAGTTCGCTAATACTTAGGCTTGTTTAACTTTCAATCAAGATATTCTAGATGTTGCGTTGCTCTTCTTTTACTGATATAAATTATCTGAATATTTCTTCACCCACTGAGTAGTGCATCTCGATTGCTTATTGTTTACTGTGTGACATATATGAGTTTAGAGGTAGATAATTTGGCAGTGAGTAAATAATTACTGGGGATCAATAAAGTATTTCTGATTCTGATTCTAATGGTTACAGCTACTGGCTGGTAAGTGACATAACACACATTCTGTGTTTACAGCTTCTTAAATGTGAGAATTTGCAGAGAGATGATGGTCTGTGTTTGATGTATTTTAAAAATTAAATATAACTGAGTTTTGACCTGTCAGCTTACAATCGTGCAAAGTTACTAAATACATTTATTAAA
The DNA here is from genome assembly GCA_024666655.1 of Dascyllus trimaculatus. NCBI lineage: Eukaryota > Metazoa > Chordata > Actinopteri > Pomacentridae > Dascyllus > Dascyllus trimaculatus. The sequence goes on along the minus strand of CM045460.1, from coordinate 12,387,741 downwards.
GTACTGCACATAAGTGCATGTCTGGGATATTTGCATTTTATGTAAACATCTCCATTTCTTGTGTGTTGGATTGAGAACCACTGGCTTTATCCACAGCAATGCATTTTCTTTTCTTATTATTATATTATTCATGTAAAACCTAGTGAACACAATTACTATGTCTATCAGATATATGCTGCTGAGAATAAAGGGCAATATTTTCCGACTAAATACAGTGGAATAATAGCATGACAATCAATTAAAGTATGAGTGCCTTAATATTGTGCTTATGCACAATACTCACGAAAACCTGCTTAATTGCATTCAACTATTGCTGAGTACCTCTTCTATCACTATTGGTAGGACAGCACATCACCATGGATCTGGAGAACTGTGTTAAAACTGTTAATGTATAGCACATTAGTGATGCAAGAGCCAAATGAACAATTTGCTTAATTACAAAAGCTAGTGCAATAGATTGGAAACTGCAGTAAAGGTAAAAAATGAACTTAAAAGCATTTAACTACTTTCTATCACTATACTGAAAATTAGCACTACATAGAGAGAACTGTAGTTATTGACAAATGTGTCTCATATTATGTGTAAGTGACTCGAGAAAAAGACAGGCAGCTCTGTCTCTGTCTGTCCTGGACAACCTCAGTACAAAACTGGTAGTTAGAGGTGGAGGTCAGCAGGTGTAGTTCACTGGGGCCTTCCAGGATATCAGATCTGGCCTGTGGATTCACTCTGTGTCTCTCATCCATCATCAATCTACTCTGCATCATCTGATTTTGCTTTTGCACCTTCACTACCTCCACGGGACACATGACACACATCCATGCATTGCTTGGGTTGCTAACTTCTGCACTCCACCGCCGTTTAGTTTTATTAAACTCATTTATTTAACACATATTCCTTGAGTGGACTCCAGTCACAGGACTTGGCAGGGTAGCTCAAATTAATTAAAACTGACAAAACAGACTCACTTTTACAAATGTGTCTAGTTCTGTAAAAACTATTTCTGGAGCTGTGATTTGGAGGCTGCAGTCTGTGGTGCCATTGAAGTGTTGTGTTATATCGACAGATATTTCCAGACACATGAACACAATAATGAAAATTCTTGTCAATATTATAGTAAAACCTGTTTGAAATCCCACTTTTATTCATTGGCTTTCAAGGCACATTGATTTTTTATATTTGCTTTTGCTTGAATGAATTGATGTTTATTGCTTTGCTTGTGCTGTCTTACTATTTTATTAATGTTGCTCCTCTCCTCTCCCAGCACGTTGGTCTAAGCTGATTTTTAAATGTGCTCATAAATAAATTGACTTGATTTGGCAATATTATCTAGTTAAACAAATAACTCTCTAAAACAACTTTCTCAACAAACACATATTAACCTTTATGAAGGCATAAAGTACCCTTCATTAGTTGTAGATAGCTGTGCTTATCAAACTGGCAGGCCTGTTTAATGTATTGAAGCAGTCAGTGCTCTGCTTCCTCCAGGTGTCCAACTTTACGCACGACATTGGTATCCATTGTCGGACGGTGTCAAAAATCAACACCGCAGGACTTTTTCTAAAATCTGCCTTTTATCTAATAGACGTGCAGACAGCAGGGAAGCTGCTGTCATTGCTGGGTTGTGTTTGACATCCATCAAACTGCGCACCCAAGGGGTCCAGTGAGGGCTCATTTGTCACCCTTAATGTCCAACAGCGAAAACTGCGACGCACCGCAAGATGACAAACTGCGCACATTTACACGGAATACGATGGAAATTACCACAGATAAAATTGATTGTGGCTTCAACAAACGCTGGGAGACTTATTGTAACTGGGTGAAATCGATTTTTTTTAGAGAGTTTGCAGGCTTTTTTTGGCGAATAGTTTTGCAGGAGAATAGCGTCTTACCTGTGAGTGTTTCCAGGTGATCGCCCTTCTAGTGTCGAACAGATGTTTCACTTCCTGTTGACCTGAAGGCCTGCAGCCACCAAACACCGAGGATCACCGCTTCACAGAGGTAAGGATCTGCTTTCTTTATGCTGGTGATAAAACACACAACACGAGGAAACGTCCTGTCTGTGGGTTTGTGATATTTGTGCTTTGCCCTGCTGTCTATGTTCTTGCTGAAGTCTTGGCATTTCCAGCCTGCTAGCTTCTGCTCTAATCTACTCCATTAACTGTGAATTAATTCTAATTGCTTATTGTGACAGAAGTCAGTAGTCCTTTGGTGACTGTTCAACAGGTGCATGATGTTGCTTTTGTGCTGGGTCAGTGATAGTGGCTGAGTTAGTTTTGTGTTTCCGTTGTTTTTGTGGGGTTTGTAGTGATTTAGTGCAAACTGGGGAGTCTCCAGGACTGGGAGGCTCTAAGCATCCTCTCTCAGAGATTTTAAGCATAAAACACTTGCATTCTGGTGAATTTTAATGGTGGAAATGTCTTTTATATGTAACAACATAACACAACATTCAGGCACAATGGGTAGGCCCAGTAAACAACATCATCTCTGTAAAAACAAATCCATGTGTACGAGCTCTTAAACTGTCTTCTGTCAGCAAGTCAAACTCAGCCTGCTTGTAACTGCATATCTGTTTAATTTCAATAGCTAATCATAATTGAAGTTTGACAAGTCCTTAAGCGAAAATGGCTGGTTAAATGTTACCGATGAGGCTGAGAGACTGTTAATCTTAAGGCCTGTTGCAAACATGACTCCTGCACAGATTATGCTAGAATGTGGTGCAGCAACTGGAAACACTGCAGTCATATTAAATCATCATATGTAAATATATAGGTTGGTAAAACAAAGCTTGTTCTAAGGACTAACTGTGAAGCTTTGTTCAAGGCAGCACCATACCTGGCACAAATTGCTTTCCACACAAAACTAGGCGTTCCCAGAGCTCCAGTGATTGCTGATCCTGTTACGAGGCTTCAAGTATACTGCTTTACATCTCTAAGGCATGATGGTGATGGGTTTAGGGGTGCTGAATTGTTATATCTCCAGCATTTTTGGCCAGTGGTTTGTACTCTGGATGTGCGGAATTACTTGACCCCATTCTTCCATAGTGGTTTTGTAACATACAAGTGCTACTTTCATGTTTTTACTTGGGGGGGGGGGGCTTTTGGCTTTTTATAACATAAATAATGAGTATTCTCACTCTGTCTTTGCTCTCAGCATCTCTTATATTAATATTATCATCACAGTTACAACTAAAAGCATCAGGTTTATTTGACACCTTACTTTACTGTCTCTGCAATGCTTTACATTGCTCTTAACTTCAGCTGCACTCATCCCCTATCTTCGATTTATATCCACATAGCAATGATTATGTGTTGGTCTGCTACCTGTTTTCACTGGATGGGGATTTTTCTACCGTAAAGGTTTGTATTTGTGTGGTTATATATAATTTAGTATGCTTGTCGTGGTATGATTCATGCAGAAGATTTGCTCTAATAAGTTGTTGTTTGAGGTGGGGCTGGACTTAGTGTAGCAGTGCTGGGAGTAATATGGTCAGAGTCTAGATGTCAGATATTAACTGTATACTGTTTATTGGTGTGTGTTGTATGTGAGCTAGAAAACATTTGACTTATTCAAGAATCTAATTTTCAGTCTGTACAGTAGGATTTACCATCAAAACGAGAAAAAAACACTGACATGTTGTGTGCCAGGGCTGAGATGAGACGGAGGTGGTTTCAGGTGTTTGTGATAAATACATAATACGTAAAAACAGCAAAAAAATACTCAATCTGTGGACTCAGCATTGACATAAAATAAAGTATTATCAAGTCATAGATTGATGTGATTAACGTGCTTATTTATATGTACCTCCAATAGTTAATGATGTAATATTATCACATTAGCCCATTTTTCTGTTTTTTTTAACCAATAAACTAGGGGAAATATCTGGTACTTGAGCTCCTGAATGCTTCACTATGTTCATCAGCTAGTTGCTAACTGCAGTCTGCTGTGTGGTGCTGAGCAGGGAGTGTGTTTTAATGAATTCTGCAAACAAATGTCTTCTCCTCGGATTCCTAAAAGGCATAACATTGTGCAAAGGAGCAGTCAAGTCAGACCCTATCCAGTGTGCCTAAAGGCAAGTATAGCCAACTGACTGATGCACTGTAACCGTCTGAACGTGTGACCCTGCAGTTGACTTAGAAGCTTATCACGTACTAATGCAAAAATCAATGTGTAATCAATCAGACAAATGCAGAAAAGCTCATGGCTGCAGCGTTGCACGGAGAACTGTCACTTGTGCCTGGATCAGTAGCTGCTGGGTTTTAATGTTTGGTCGTGTTTTTATATCACACTCTCATGTCATTGAGTGCACAGAAAGAAGCACTACAGTTAAAGGAAAGAAGATAAAGAACAGATGGAGTAGAGTGTCAGCGCTGCCCTCCTACAGTAAAAGCACTGCAGCATAGCTTGTGACCTACAGAACAGCCTCCTGTGCTTTCAGTGCACATCATGGTCTATGAGAGATGTTCAGTGTTCATCTGCTGGTCGTTATGCTTTTATTTATTAGAGTAATTACAGTACAATATATATGATCACTCAGTAATTGATGTGGCATCCGGACATGATCATTGTATGCATGCATTGTAACTGACACTCCATTAAATATGAAACCAGGGGTGGCTGAGTAAATGAGAGGATGTGATGTGAGTCATAGATCAGTGTTTGAGTTTTATTGTTATTAGCAACACTACACCTCAGTCAAACCAGTGAAATATGCCTAAAGGTGTACAGTACTATCTTTGAGCCAGTCTCAGTGGTCTTACAGTACTATAGGAGTATTCATTTCCCTGGGAACATGGATACACTTAAGCTACATTCACACTGCAACCCTTAGCACTCAATTTGGATTTATTGCTCAGGTCCAATTTCACATTGTTTTTTAATGTCTAATATCAGATTCCAGTGTGAAGTGGTCACAGTCCTGAAATGACTGACTGACCAGTTCACACACAGCATGCTGCCCTACAGATTTAAACATGGAGGCCAGCTTGATTTATAAATTGATGTTCAGTGGTAGTCAACGAACCTTTGAGAAATATAATCCAGAATACTTATGAGGTCTGACACCTCACTGTCTCTGTTCACCTAAATCACAGCTGTCTGCCATGTTTGTGTTGATGGAATCACTTCTACCAGCGCAGAATTGTACCGAATGTCAGTCTTTTTGCATTAATTTCGACTGTTTAGACTGAGGTCATGTCGCAAAATTTAGACCTGTATGTCATTAAGGACCAAATATGAAGATGACCTCAGATCAGAAATGAAAAGATGTGATTCTATGTGAGATGAACAAAAATAAATAAATACATTTAAAAAATGGGGCTACGTTTGCCTGCTCTCTGAATGTGTCTAACATAAATGAAACATGAAATCTTGTGCATTAGAGCAGTGCTAAAGGTTCTAAGGCCTACAGCACATGATTCAGGTTTCTCATAGGGCTGCACAATATATTGTAGGAAGTGGGATCTGTGACATGTAGTAAAACATTTTTCTCAAACAACATGCTACAACGTTTTCGCTGCTTGACTCAAAAAGAAAATTTGCATGATTCTTATTTTGCATGGCTAATTTATATAATCTGTAGATATTCTGTCTGATAGAACGTCATTTATTCTTATTCCTTGAATTCACAGAGTTTTTTCTTCAAACTATTTATAAGACACAAGAGTTTGTTAGATTGCTGGACCCACATATACACAGCAAAATGAGTGAGGAACAGGAGAGAAGAGGAAGGTAGATTTGGTTGCAAACAGAAATGCAGCATCAGTATTTCTGGAAACATTTAAGCTACAACAGCATGATGCTGACCAAAAACATGTTCTCTTGCATGGCAAGAGGCAACACAAGTAATTTGCTTCACCATTTGAATCAGCAACACAAAGCTATGCATGATGAGTGCAGAGCTAGATCTGATTATCATCCAAAGCAAAATAAATAAATAAATAAATAAAATTTGGCATTGCCAGTGTATGAGAAAGGATCCAAATGGCCTTTGTCAGATTTTTGTGTAATTATTTTTCATTTTTGATGCAGTTTCACTCCCCCACAAAAATCATCTCAGCCATTTCAGATTAATTCATTATTTCTAAATAGTCATTAAAGTAATCTGGTAAAAATTCTTGTATTTTTCATGACCATATACACCAATCAGCCACAACATTATGACCACTTCTTCTTTACTTTTCTAATAAATTACAGTTACTACAGTTTAAGAACAGAATTCTTGGAATGCAGTTTTCCTGCTGCAGGACTTAGAACTCATATGGGTCATCATATTATTGTCTTAAATATCATGCAATGCTATTTTTATACATTGCATATGTGTGGAGATAAAGACAAATTATTGTGTGTGTGTGTGTGTGTGTGGACGCGCTCTCACATGATCTTATTTTCTCATTATTTAGCTGGCAAAACATGCATATTAGTTTGGTAACATAAAACAGTCCAGATAATTCACACAGTGTAAATTAATTACCAGTCTGGCAATCTAATCAGAATGACCATTCATCTTTGGAAATTGTCAGTAGCCTTCTATGTGTGTGGCGCTCCATCATTCTAATGGAGGGTCCAGAAATTAATTATTACACATATCCTCTCTACAGTTAAGTGGAACCTCATTACGCTGCAAAATTACTGACGATACAGAGAATCCTGATGGGGAGAGCGGCGGGTATTGTGTTTCACATCCGAGCAACGTCAGGGACGCTGAAGCTAATCGCACCACATGTTGCACTTGCGGCAGATTGGTGGAATGTGAAAGTGCAGTTTTCTTTTGGGGTGATGATGCCAAATGGAAACTGTGAGGGAACATTTAGTAACAGCCAGGGTTTAAAAAGCAGATTGTGTCGTTAAATTAGAAAGTAAGGCAGTAGTGCAGTTTGTGTGGCTTCTGTAAAAGATACTAGTGTAGGTTACACCTGCTATAGGACTGTGAGCTGACCTTAAGTATAGTTGTTGACTTTAATTTGAATTGCACATAGAAATAATTATTGCACATTATTAAAAGAGTCCAAAGTCCAAGTCAACCAGTTGACTCCAAGTGTGTGACAATCAGAGAGAGGAGTTGTATAGTTTGATGGCCACAGGCAGGAATGATTTCCTGTGGTGTATTTTGGTACAATGAGCCTCTTATTGAAAGTACTTTTGAGACTACTTCTTTAAGGCGGTATATAGATAATGGATGGATGAGAGAAATTATTTGCAACAATTAATCTCATCACCCAGTAAAATCTCCTAATGTCATATTTATTTAAATATCATTTATCTGCAGGATAAATACTCTAGTATTTGATGGTTTTGCTCAAAATATTTCTTTTATAGTTGAGAAGAATTTTAAACACAGGACTCTCACTGCATCTTTTGATGGCTGCTCTGGTAGTTTGTACGAAAGCAAAATGATCTGAGTTCTTCACCACTGGTGCACAGTATTTTATATACATTTTATTCATTCTAATATCTTATTATGTATGTGTGCATGTACATTAATGTGAACACAACAACAGATGCAAAATGTTTCAAAAACAAACATGGTCCCATTGTTCGGCAACAACATTAAAGGCCCTTGTGGAATGTTACATTGTGACATCACTGTGATGTCAGATTATACACATTCCAAATGCTTAATACCACACATTTTGTCAGCTCAGCCATTCAGATCATCTGAGAGCAACCTACAACCTGCGAGAGACACAGATCTACAGCGTTTGTACAATCAGCTACGACACTCGACCACATCCTTGTTGCACAATGGACAAGAGAATGAACCAGCAACGCAGACAAAAATTTGTCGGCGCTCCGAACTACGGTGGTTACCCAAACCAATCCACTGGACTGGCGGAACTGAGAAAGGCCTTGCAGGCATCTGAGGCCGAAAAAGAGCAGCTAAAGCAGAGAAACAAATATCTGGACATGAGAAGCCAAGAAGCTGAGGCTGACAACCAGAAGTTACGTGTGAAACTGAGACAGAACAACGCTCTCATCAGGGAAAAAGACGCCCTTCTTCAAAGCAGAGAGTTCGAAACTGAAAAGGAGCAACTAAAGCAGAAAAACAAATATCGGGACATAAGGCTCCAAGAAGCTGAGGCTGACAACCAGAAATTACATGGGAGACTAAGACAGAACAGCGGTCTCAACAGGGAGTTTGAAGCCGAAAAAGAAGAGCTAAAGCAGAAATACAAAAATCTGGACATGAAGGTCCAAGAAGTTGAGGCTGAGAATGAGAAGTTACGCGCGAGACTAAGACAGAACTGCGCTCTCATCAGGGAAAAAGACAGCCTCATTCAAAAGAGAGAGCTTCTTCTTGAGGACCTGAACAACCTCCTGAGAAATGAAAGGCTGCAATACCAACAGCTCAGCAAGGCGAAAGATGAGGAGCTGGATCAGCTGAAGAGAGAACTCAGCCTTAAAGACCAGGAGATCCTCGACCTCCACAGTAAAGAGGAGGTGCAGCAGTGTGAGAAAGAAGAACTGCAGGTAGAAAAACAAGAAGAAGTGCAGGTTGAAAAAACTGAAGAACTGCAGGTTGAAACAACTGAAGAACTGCAGGTTGAAAAACAAGAAGAACTGCAGGTTGAAAAACAAGAAGAACTGCAGGTTGAAAAAACTGAAGAACTGCAGGTTGAAAAACAAGAAGAAGTGCAGGTTGAAGAACAAGAAGAACTGCAAGTTGAAAAACAAGAAGAAGTGCAAATTGAAAAACAAGAAGAACTGCAGGTTGAAAAACAAGAACTGCAGGTTGAAACAACTGAAGAACTGCAGGTTGAAAAACAAGAAGAAGTGCAGGTTGAAAAACAAGAAGAAGTGCAGGTTGAAAAACAAGAAGAACTGCAGGTTGAAAAACAAGAAGAAGTGCAGGTTGAAAAACAAGAAGAAGTGCAGGTTGAAAAACAAGAAGAACTGCAGGTTGAAAAAACTGAAGAACTGCAGGTTGAAAAACAAGAAGAAGTGCAGGTTGAAGAACAAGAAGAACTGCAAGTTGAAAAACAAGAAGAAGTGCAAATTGAAAAAACTGAAGAACTGCAGGTTGAAAAACAAGAACTGCAGGTTGAAACAACTGAAGAACTGCAGGTTGAAAAACAAGAAGAAGTGCAGGTTGAAAAACAAGAAGAACTGCAGGTTGAAAAAACTGAAGAACTGCAGGTAGAAAAACAAGAAGAACTGCAGGTTGAAAAACAAGAAGAAGTGCAAGTTGAAAAACATGTCGAGGAGGAGATTAAAGAAACAGAGGACAACAAACCAGTGGAGGATCCAGAGCTTAGTGAAAACAGCCACAAAGGCAAGAGCTTCTTCAGATTCTTCAGAAGAAAGACAGAGGAAGAGAAAAGAAGAAGCAAAGAAAAGAAAGAGAAGAAAGAGAAAGAGAAGGCCGAGAAGAAGGAACTGAAAAAGAAACAAAAACAGGAAAAGATGGAGACAGAAAACCAAAAAGAGGAGAAAAAAGGTTTCTGGAGCCGGTTGTTTGTTTGTTGCACTTAAGTGTGACTGACCCAGAGGGTGGAGGAGGCTGCTGGTTATTCAGTAGCTCCCTCTGCCTCCTCCCTTCTCCATCTCCCCTCCACCCTCATCTCCTCCATGACCATCCACCGCCACCATTTCTTCACCTACCTTAGTAAACCTAAATCAGCTCAAGCCGACTCAAGTTTAATCAAGTCAAATCAAGTCTCCTTTCCTCCCTCCTCCCCTCCATGACCATCCACTGCTACATTCCTACATCTACCCCAGTCAACTCAGGCTGACTCCAGTCAAGTCAACTCAGCTCAAGTCAAGTCAACTCAGCTAAAGTCGACTCAAGTTTTCTCAGGTCAGAGCAACTCAACACTGGTCAAGCTGATTCAAGTCGAGTCGACTCAACTAGGCTCAAGTCACCTCAAGTTGCATCAAGTTTACTCAAATTAAGGCAACTCAGCACAGCTCAAGCTGATTCAAATAGTAAACTCAACACAGGTCAAGCTGACTCCAGTCAAGTCAAGTCAGCTCAAGTCGACTCAGCTCAAGATGATTCAAGTTTACTCAAGTCAAGGCAACTCAGCACAGCTCAAGCTGATTCTAATGAAGTAAACTCAACACAGGACAAGCTGACTCCAGTCAGCTCAAGTCAGCTCAACTCAGCTCAAGTCGCCTCAAGTTGCCTCAAGTTTACTCAAGTCAAAGCAACTCAGCACAGCTCAAACTGACTCAAGTCAAGTCAGCTCAAGTCGACTCAGCTCAAGATGACTCAAGTTTACTCAAGTCAAGGCAACTCAGCACAGCTCAAGCTGATTCAAATCAAGTAAACTCAACACAGGTCAAGCTGATTCCAGTCACGTCAAGTCAGCTCAAGTCGTCTCAACTCAGCTAAAGTCGCCTCACATTTACTCAAGTCAAGGCAACTCAGCACAGCTCAAGCTGACTCAAGTCAAGTCAGCTCAAGTCGACTCAGCTCAAGATGACTCAAGTTTACTCAAGTCAAGGCAACTCAGCACAGCTCAAGCTGACTCAAGTCAAGTCAGCTCAAGTCGACTCGGCTCAAGATGACTCAAGTTTACTCAAGTCAAGGCAACTCAACACTGCTCAAGCTGACTCAAGTCGAGTCGACTCAACTCAGCTCAAGTTGACCAAGTCAACTGTAGTTGACTCAAGTCAAGGCAACTCAACACTGCTCAAGCTGACTCAAGTCGAGTCGACTCAACTCAGCTCAAGTTGACCAAGTCAACTGTAGTTGACTCAAGTCAAGTCAACTCAACACAAGTCAAGCTGACTCCAGTCAAGTCTCCTTTCCTCTCGTCTTTCCTCCATGACCGTCCACTGCTACCATTCCTTCATCTCCCCCAGTAAAGACAACTCAGGGCAACTCGAGTCAACTCAACTCACCCCAAACACCTCTAAAGGGTCTTTGGTCTTTGTCTCCCAACCAAAAACAATAAAAAAACATAATCTATCATATTTCTTTACATGTCTGCTTCTCTGAAAGAACCTAAAACACAACTGCAGCGTATTCTGTCTGCTGGATGTTGTTGTCCCAACAGTGGTGGTTCTGATTTCAAAGGTTTTAAGTTCTGAAGGTTTTTATTATCACTATTATTGAACAGGATTAATATGGTGGAATAAACTTTTCATTGTGATAGAGCCTCATTGATATCATGTGTTAATACTGAGAGCTGCTACTGTGAGTTGTTCAACCAGTTCACACTGTGGTTTTACATGTTTGAAAGTTTGTTGAAATAAAATGAATCATCAGATATTTCATTCATGATTTCTGTCATGTTTCCATCCCATTTCCATTTTAAATGAGATTTTCTCAATTATCAGATGATTTAAAGGAACTGGTCAGAGTTTATTTTCAGTTCCAGCCGATAGGAAACATACATTTTTGTTGCTGGATTTCACTGTTCACATATTTACTCACAAAATGTTTAAAGAGTTTATGTCTGATGTTAAGGTTTCTAGGTGTTTGAAAATTTTCATTTCTTAAGTGACATAATTTCAAATTATTTTAAGGTGACACATGCTAAAAAACTTCCATTATTTTAGGAATTACAATCTTATTTTGATATTTTGTGAACTTCCTTTTGCTTAAAAATCTGAATCCTGAACCTAAGGCAATGTTAAGGATAAATAGGTGAATTGTATACATCTTTACTTTAATTTTTGCTTTTATATAGCTCCACAGGCTGACATCTGAGACTTTTTCTACTTTTAATAGGTTAGTAATTGTACGAGCTGTATTTAAAGGTAGATTTTATGCTTTCTTTGGGGTCTTTTTAGGGTCCGTAGCCTGGTTTGTGGGTGCCTTTGGGTGGAGCCCCTGCTGCTTGACATTATCAAGTTCAAATGTAGACTGGTCCAGACACTTGTCATTTGCTTCTGTAGTGCCCGCAAAGTCACACAGAAATTTGTTGTTGGACCTCAATCCAAGAAAAAATGTTAACTTTTGTGGCCATCATAGCTAGTGATGGCCACTAGCTATTATGGTTTAAATAATAGCTTGTTAAACTATTATTTAAACCTGTGCAACAAACTGAGGCTTTACTACTAAGAAAATCACTCGTTTTTTGAGAGGCACCTGGCTGCAGACCTCGACTGTGAGGTCGCTTCTGCCACAGATAGGCTGGGATATGCTGGGATAGACCCCACCCCCACGACCCTACAGATGATTAATCAGAATCAAAAATACTTTTTTTTTTTTTTTTTATATTTTAAATGGAATTGTACATGGAAATAGTGATTGCACATTATTAAAAGAGTCCAAAGTCCAAGTCAACCAGTTGACTCCAAGTGTGTGACAATCAGAGTGAGGAGTTTTATAGCTTGATGGCCACAGGCAGGAATGATTTCCTGTGGTGCATTTTGGTACAATGAGCCTCTTATTGAAAGTACTTCTGAGACTACTTCTTTAAGGCCGTATATAGATAATGGATGGATGAGAGAAGTGGTTTGTAACAATTAATCTCGTCACCACATAAAATCTCCTAATGTCATATTTATTTAAATATTTATCTGCAGGATAAATACTCTTGTATTTGATGGTTTTGGTCAAAATATTTCTTTTATACTTGAGAAGAATTTTAAACGCAGGACTCTCTCACTGCATCTTTTGATGGCTGCTCTGGTAGTTTGTACGAAAGCTAAATGATCTGAGTTCTTCACCACTGGTGCACAGTATTTTATATACATTTTATTCATTCTAATATCTTATTATGTATGTGTGCATGTACATTAATGTGAACACAATAGCAGCAACAAAAACATTTCAAAAACAAACATGGTCCTGTTGATCGGCAACAACATTAAAGGCCCTTGTGGAATGTTACATTGTGACATCACTGTGATGTCAGATTATACACATTCCAAATGCTTAATACCACACATTTTGTCAGCTCAGCCATTCAGATCATCTGAGAGCAACCTACAACCTGCGAGAGACACAGATCTACAGCGTTTGTACAATCAGCCACGACACTCTACCACATCCTTGTTGCACAATGGACAAGAGAATGAACCAACAACGCAGACAAAAATTTGTCGGCGCTCCGAACTACGGTGGTTACCCAAACCAATCCACTGGACTGGCGGAACTGAGAAAGGCCTTGCAGGCATCTGAGGCCGAAAAAGAGCAGCTAAAGCAGAGAAACAAATATCTGGACATGAGAAGCCAAGAAGCTGAGGCTGACAACCAGAAGTTACGTGTGAAACTGAGACAGAACAACGCTCTCATCAGGGAAAAAGACGCCCTTCTTCAAAGCAGAGAGTTCGAAACTGAAAAGGAGCAACTAAAGCAGAAAAACAAATATCGGGACATAAGGCTCCAAGAAGCTGAGGCTGACAACCAGAAATTACATGGGAGACTAAGACAGAACAGCGGTCTCAACAGGGAGTTTGAAGCCGAAAAAGAAGAGCTAAAGCAGAAATACAAAAATCTGGACATGAAGGTCCAAGAAGTTGAGGCTGAAAATGAGAAGTTACGCGCGAGACTAAGACAGAACTGCGCTCTCATCAGGGAAAAAGACAGCCTCATTCAAAAGAGAGAGCTTCTTCTTGAGGACCTGAACAACCTCCTGAGAAATGAAAGGCTGCAATACCAACAGCTCAGCAAGGCGAAGGATGAGGAGCTGGATCAGTTGAAGAGAGAACTCAGCCTTAAAGAACAGGAGATCCTCGACCTCCACAGTAAAGACGAGGTGCAGCAATGCGAGAACGAAGAACTGCAGGTAGAAAAACAAGAAGAAGTGCAGGTTGAAAAAACTGAAGAACTGCAGGTTGAAACAACTGAAGGACTGCAGGTAGAAAAACAAGAAGAACTGCAGGTTGAAAAACAAGAAGAACTGCAGGTAGAAAAACAAGAAGAACTGCAGGTTGAAAAAACTGAAGAACTGCAGGTTGAAACAACTGAAGGACTGCAGGTTGAAAAACAAGAAGAAGTGCAAATTGAAAAAACTGAAGAACTGCAAGTTAAAAAACAAGAACTGCAGGTTGAAACAACTGAAGAACTGCAGGTTGAAAAACAAGAAGAAGTGCAGGTTGAAAAACAAGAAGAACTGCAGGTTGAAAAAACTGAAGAACTGCAGGTTGAAAAAACTGAAGAACTGCAGGTTGAAAAAACTGAAGAACTGCAGGTTGAAAAAACTGAAGAACTGCAGGTTGAAAAAGAAGAAGAACTTCAGGTTGAAAAAACTGAAGAACTGCATGTTGAAAAACAAGAAGAAGTGCAAGTTGAAAAAACTGAAGAACTGCGGGTTGAAAAACAAGAAGTGCAAGTTGAAAAAACTGAAGAACTGCAGGTTGAAACAACTGAAGGACTGCAGGTTGAAAAACAAGAAGAAGTGCAGGTTGAAAAACAAGAAGAAGTGCAGGTTGAAAAAACTGAAGAACTGCAGGTTGAAAAACAAGAAGAAGTGCAAATTGAAAAAACTGAAGAACTGCAAGTTAAAAAACAAGAACTGCAGGTTGAAAAAACTGAAGAACTGCAGGTTGAAAAACAAGAAGAAGTGCAGGTTGAAAAACAAGAAGAACTGCAGGTTGAAAAAACTGAAGAACTGCAGGTTGAAAAAACTGAAGAACTGCAGGTTGAAAAAACTGAAGAACTGCAGGTTGAAAAACAAGAAGAACTTCAGGTTGAAAAAACTGAAGAACTGCATGTTGAAAAACAAGAAGAAGTGCAAGTTGAAAAAACTGAAGAACTGCGGGTTGAAAAACAAGAAGAAGTGCAAGTTGAAAAACATGTCGAGGAGGAGATTAAAGAAACAGAGGACAACAAACCAGTGGAGGATCCAGAGCTCAGTGAAAACAGCCACAAAGGCAAGAGCTTCTTCAGATTCTTCAGAAGAAAGACAGAGGAAGAGAAAAGAAGAAGCAAAGAAAAGAAAGAGAAGAAAGAGAAGGAGAAGGCCGAGAAGAAGGAACTGAAAAAGAAACAAAAACAGGAAAAGATGGAGACAGAAAACCAAAAAGAGGAGAAAAAAGGTTTCTGGAGCCGGTTGTTTGTTTGTTGCACTTAAGTGTGACTGACCCAGAGGGTGGAGGAGGCTGCTGGTTATTCAGTAGCTCCCTCTGCCTCCTCCCTTCTCCATCTCCCCTCCACCCTCATCTCCTCCATGACCATCCACTGCCACCATTTCTTCACCTACCTTAGTCAACCTAAATCAGCTCAAGCCGACTCAAGTTTAATCAAGTCAAATCAAGTCTCCTTTCCTCCCTCCTCCCTTCCATGACCATCCACTGCTACATTCCTACATCTACCCCAGTCAACTCAGGCTGACTCCAGTCAAGTCAACTCAGCTCAAGTCAAGTCAACTCAGCTAAAGTCGACTCAAGTTTTCTCAGGTCAGAGCAACTCAACACTGGTCAAGCTGATTCAAGTCGAGTCGACTCAACTCAGCTCAAGTCACCTCAAGTTGCATCAAGTTTACTCAAATTAAGGCAACTCAGCACAGCTCAAGCTGATTCAAATAGTAAACTCAACACAGGTCAAGCTGACTCCAGTCAAGTCAAGTCAGCTCAAGTCGACTCAGCTCAAGATGATTCAAGTTTACTCGAGTCAAGGCAACTCAGCACAGCTCAAGCTGATTCTAATCAAGTAAACTCAACACAGGACAAGCTGACTCCAGTCAGCTCAAGTCAGCTCAACTCAGCTCAAGTCGCCTCAAGTTGCCTCAAGTTTACTCAAGTCAAAGCAACTCAGCACAGCTCAAGCTGACTCAAGTCAAGTCAGCTCAAGTCGACTCGGCTCAAGATGACTCAAGTCAAGGCAACTCAGCACAGCTCAAGCTGACTCAAGTCAAGTCAGCTTTAGTCGACTCAGCCCAAGATGACTCAAGTTTACTCAAGTCAAGGCAACTCGGCACAGCTCAAGCTGATTCTAATCAAGTAAACTCAACACAGGACAAGCTGACTCCAGTCAGCTCAAGTCAGCTCAACTCAGCTCAAGTCGCCTCAAGTTGCCTCAAGTTTACTCAAGTCAAAGCAACTCAGCACAGCTCAAGCTGACTCAAGTCAAGTCAGCTCAAGTCGACTCAGCTCAAGATGACTCAAGTTTACTCAAGTCAAGGCAACTCAGCACAGCTCAAGCTGATTCAAATCAAGTAAACTCAACACAGGTCAAGCTGATTCCAGTCACGTCAAGTCAGCTCAAGTCGTCTCAACTCAGCTCAAGTCGCCTCACATTTACTCAAGTCAAGGCAACTCAGCACAGCTCAAGCTCACTCAAGTCAAGTCAGCTCAAGTCGACTCAGCTCAAGATGACTCAAGTTTACTCAAGTCATGGCAACTCAGCACAGCTCAAGCTGACTCAATTCAAGTCAGCTCAAGTCGCCTCAAGTTGCCTCAAGTTTACTCAAGTCACGGCAACTCAGCACAGCTCAAGCTGACTCAAGTCAAGTCAGCTCAAGTCAACTCAGTTCAAGATGACTCAAGTTTACTCAAGTCAAGGCAACTCAACACTGCTCAAGCTGATTCAAGTCGAGTCGACTCAACTCAGCTCAAGTCGACTAAGTCAACTGTAGTTGACTCAAGTCAAGTCAACTCAACACAAGTCAAGCTGACTCCAGTCAAGTCTCCTTTCCTCCCGTCTCTCCTCCATGACCATCCACTGCTACCATTCCTTCATCTCCCCCAGTAAAGACAACTCAAGGCAACTCGAGTCAACTCAACTCACCCCAAACACCTCTAAAGGGTCTTTGGTCTTTGTCTCCAAACCAAAAACAATAAAAAAAAACATAATCTATCATATTTCTTTACATGTCTGCTTCTCTGAAAGAACCTAAAACACAACTGCAGCGTATTCTGTCTGCTGGATGTTGTTGTCCAAACAGTGGTGGTTCTGATTTCAAAGGTTTTAAGTTCTGAAGGTTTTTATTATCACTATTATTGAACAGGATTAATATGGTGGAATAAACTTTTCATTGTGATAGAGCCTCATTGATGTCATGTGTTAATACTGAGAGCTGCTACTGTGAGTTGTTCAACCAGTTCACACTGTGGTTTTACATGTTTGAAAGTTTGTTGAAATAAAATGAATCATCAGATATTTCATTCATGATTTCTGTCATGTTTCCATCCCATTTCCATTTTAAATGAGATTTTCTCAATTATCAGATGATTTAAAGGAACTGGTCAGAGTTTATTTTCAGTTCCAGCCGATAGGAAACATACATTTTTGTTGCTGGATTTCACTGTTCACATATTTACTCACAAAATGTTTAAAGAGTTTATGTCTGATGTTAAGGTTTCTAGGTATTTGAAAATTTTCATTTCTTAAGTGACATAATTTCGAATTATTTTAAGGTGACACATGCTAAAAAACTTCCATTATTTCAGGAATTACAATCTTATTTCGATATTTTGTGAACTTCCTTTTGCTTAAAAATCTGAATCCTGAACCTAAGGCAATGTTAAGGATAAATAGGTGAATTTTATACATCTTTACTTTAATTTTTGCTTTTATATAGCTCCACAGGCTGACATCTGAGACTTTTTCTACTTTTAATAGGTTAGTAATTGTACGAGCTGTATTTAAAGGTAGATTTTATGCTTTCTTTGGGGTCTTTTTAGGGTCCGTAGCCTGGTTTGTGGGTGCCTTTGGGTGGAGCCCCTGCTGCTTGACATTATCAAGTTCAAATGTAGACTGGTCCAGACACTTGTCATTTGCTTCTGTAGTGCCCGCAAAGTCACACAGAAATTTGTTGTTGGACCTCAATCCAAGAAAAAATGTTAACTTTTGTGGCCATCATAGCTAGTGATTGCCACTAGCTATTATGGTTTAAATAATAGCTTGTTAAACTATTATTTAAACCAGTGCAACAAACTGAGGCTTTACTACTAAGTAAATGACTCGTTTTTTGAGAGGCACCTGGCTGCAGACCTCCACTGTGAGGTCGCTTCCGCCACAGATAGGCTGGGATATGCTGGGATATGCTGGGATAGACCCCACCCCTACGACCCTACAGATGATTAATCAGAATCAAAAATACTTTTTTTTTTTTTTTTTATATTTTAAATGGAATTGTACATAGAAATAGTGATTGCACATTATTAAAAGAGTCCAAAGTCCAAGTCAAACAGTTGACTCCAAGTGTGTGACAATCAGAGTGAGGAGTTGTATAGTTTGATGGCCACAGGCAGGAATGATTTCCTGTGGTGCATTTTGGTACAATGAGCCTCTTATTGAAAGTACTTCTGAGACTACTTCTTTAAGGCGGTATATAGATAATGGATGGATGAGAGATGTGGTTTGTAACAATTAATCTCGTCACCACGTAAAATCTCCTAATGTCATATTTATTTAAATATTTATCTGCAGGATAAATACTCTTGTATTTGATGGTTTTGGTCAAAATATTTCTTTTATACTTGAGAAGAATTTTAAACACAGGACTCTCTCACTGCATCTTTTGATGGCTGGTCTGGTAGTTTGTACGGAAGCAAAATGATCTGAGTTCTTCACCACTGGTGCACAGTATTTTATATACATTTTATTCATCCTAATATCTTATTATGTATGTGTGCATGTACATTAATGTGAACACAACAGCAGCAGCAAAAACATTTCAAAAACAAACATGGTCCTGTTGATCGGCAACAACATTAAAGGCCCATGTGGAATGTTACATTGTGACATCACTGTGATGTCAGATTATACACATTCCAAATGCTTAATACAACACATTTTGTCAGCTCAGCCATTCAGATCATCTGAGAGCCACCTACAACCTGCGAGAGACACAGATCTACAGCGTTTGTACAATCAGCTACGACACTCGACCACATCCTTGTTGCACAATGGACAAGAGAATGAACCAACAACGCAGACAAAAATTTGTCGGCGCTCCGAACTACGGTGGTTACCCAAACCAATCCACTGGACTGGCGGAACTGAGAAAGGCCTTGCAGGCATCTGAGGCCGAAAAAGAGCAGCTAAAGCAGAGAAACAAATATCTGGACATGAGAAGCCAAGAAGCTGAGGCTGACAACCAGAAGTTACGTGTGAAACTGAGACAGAACAACGCTCTCATCAGGGAAAAAGACGCCCTTCTTCAAAGCAGAGAGTTCGAAACTGAAAAGGAGCAACTAAAGCAGAAAAACAAATATCGGGACATAAGGCTCCAAGAAGCTGAGGCTGACAACCAGAAATTACATGGGAGACAAAGACAGAACAGCGGTCTCAACAGGGAGTTTGAAGCCGAAAAAGAAGAGCTAAAGCAGAAATACAAAAATCTGGACATGAAGGTCCAAGAAGTTGAGGCTGAGAATGAGAAGTTACGCGCAAGACTAAGACAGAACTGCGCTCTCATCAGGGAAAAAGACAGCCTCATTCAAAAGAGAGAGCTTCTTCTTGAGGACCTGAACAACCTCCTGAGAAATGAAAGGCTGCAATACCAACAGCTCAGCAAGGCGAAGGATGAGGAGCTGGATCAGTTGAAGAGAGAACTCAGCCTTAAAGACCAGGAGATCCTCGACCTCCACAGTAAAGAGGAGGTGCAGCAATGCGAGAAAGAAGAACTGCAGGTAGAAAAACAAGAAAAACTGCAGGTTGAAAAAACTGAAGAACTGCAGGTTGAAACAACTGAAGGACTGCAGGTTGAAAAACAAGAAGAACTGCAGGTTGAAAAACAAGAAGAACTGCAGGTTGAAAAACAAGAAGAACTGCAGGTTGAAAAAACTGAAGAACTGCAGGTTGAAACAACTGAAGGACTGCAGGTTGAAAAACAAGAAGAACTGCAGGTTGAAAAACAAGAAGAAGTGCAGGTTGAAAAAACTGAAGAACTGCAGGTTGAAAAAACTGAAGAACTGCAGGTTGAAAAAACTGAAGAACTGCAGGTTGAAAAACAAGAAGAACTTCAGGTTGAAAAAACTGAAGAACTGCATGTTGAAAAACAAGAAGAACTGCAGGTTGAAAAAACTGAAGAACTGCATGTTGAAAAACAAGAAGAAGTGCAAGTTGAAAAAACTGAAGAACTGCGGGTTGAAAAACAAGAAGAAGTGCAAGTTGAAAAACATGTCGAGGAGGAGATTAAAGAAACAGAGGACAACAAACCAGTGGAGGATCCAGAGCTCAGTGAAAACAGCCACAAAGGCAAGAGCTTCTTCAGATTCTTCAGAAGAAAGACAGAGGAAGAGAAAAGAAGAAGCAAAGAAAAGAAAGAGAAGAAAGAGAAAGAGAAGGCCGAGAAGAAGGAACTGAAAAAGAAACAAAAACAGGAAAAGATGGAGACAGAAAACCAAAAAGAGGAGAAAAAAGGTTTCTGGAGCCGGTTGTTTGTTTGTTGCACTTAAGTGTGACTGACCCAGAGGGTGGAGGAGGCTGCTGGTTATTCAGTAGCTCCCTCTGCCTCCTCCCTTCTCCATCTCCCCTCCACCCTCATCTCCTCCATGACCATCCACCGCCACCATTTCTTCACCTACCTTAGTCAACCTAAATCAGCTCAAGCCAACTCAAGTTTAATCAAGTCAAATCAAGTCTCCGTTCCTCCCTCCTCCCCTCCATGACCATCCACTGCTACATTCCTACATCTACCCCAGTCAACTCAGGCTGACTCCAGTCAAGGCAACTCTGCTCAAGTCAAGTCAACTCAGCTAAAGTTGACTCAAGTTTTCTCAAGTCAGGGCAACTCAACACTGCTCAAGCTGATTCAAGTCAAGTCGACTCAACTCAGCTCAAGTCACCTCAAGTTGCATCAAGTTTACTCAAATTAAGGCAACTCAGCACAGCTCAAGCTGATTCAAATAGTAAACTCAACACAGGTCAAGCTGACTCCAGTCAAGTCAAGTCAGCTCAAGTCGACTCAGCTCAAGATGATTCAAGTTTACTCAAGTCAAGGCAACTCAGCACAGCTCAAGCTGATTCTAATGAAGTAAACTCAACACAGGACAAGCTGACTCCAGTCAGCTCAAGTCAGCTCAACTCAGCTCAAGTCGCCTCAAGTTGCCTCAAGTTTACTCAAGTCAAAGCAACTCAGCACAGCTCAAGCTGACTCAAGTCAAGTCAGCTCAAGTCGACTCAGCTCAAGATGACTCAAGTTTACTCAAGTCAAGGCAACTCAGCACAGCTCAAGCTGATTCAAATCAAGTAAACTCAACACAGGTCAAGCTGATTCCAGTCCCGTCAAGTCAGCTCAAGTCGTCTCAACTCAGCTCAAGTCGCCTCACATTTACTCAAGTCAAGGCAACTCAGCACAGCTCAAGCTGACTCAAGTCAAGTCAGCTCAAGTCGACTCAGCTCAAGATGACTCAAGTTTACTCAAGTCATGGCAACTCAGCACAGCTCAAGCTGACTCAATTCAAGTCAGCTCAAGTCGCCTCAAGTTGCCTCAAGTTTACTCAAGTCACGGCAACTCAGCACAGCTCAAGCTGACTCAAGTCAAGTCAGCTCAAGTCGACTCAGTTCAAGATGACTCAAGTTTACTCAAGTCAAGGCAACTCAACACTGCTCAAGCTGATTCAAGTCGAGTCGACTCAACTCAGCTCAAGTCGACTAAGTCAACTGTAGTTGACTCAAGTCAAGTCAACTCAACACAAGTCAAGCTGACTCCAGTCAAGTCTCCTTTCCTCCCGTCTCTCCTCCATGACCGTCCACTGCTACCATTCCTTCATCTCCCCCAGTAAAGACAACTCAAGGCAACTCGAGTCAACTCAACTCACCCCAAACACCTCTAAAGGGTCTTTGGTCTTTGTCTCCAAACCAAAAACAATAAAAAAAAACATAATCTATCATATTTCTTTACATGTCTGCTTCTCTGAAAGAACCTAAAACACAACTGCAGCGTATTCTGTCTGCTGGATGTTGTTGTCCAAACAGTGGTGGTTCTGATTTCAAAGGTTTTAAGTTCTGAAGGTTTTTATTATCACTATTATTGAACAGGATTAATATGGTGGAATAAACTTTTCATTGTGATAGAGCCTCATTGATATCATGTGTTAATACTGAGAGCTGCTACTGTGAGTTGTTCAACCAGTTCACACTGTGGTTTTACATGTTTGAAAGTTTGTTGAAATAAAATGAATCATCAGATATTTCATTCATGATTTCTGTCATGTTTCCATCCCATTTCCATTTTAAATGAGATTTTCTCAATTATCAGATGATTTAAAGGAACTGGTCAGAGTTTATTTTCAGTTCCAGCCGATAGGAAACATACATTTTTGTTGCTGGATTTCACTGTTCACATATTTACTCACAAAATGTTTAAAGAGTTTATGTCTGATGTTAAGGTTTCTAGGTGTTTGAAAATTTTCATTTCTTAAGTGACATAATTTCAAATTATTTTAAGGTGACACATGCTAAAAAACTTCCATTATTTTAGGAATTACAATCTTATTTTGATATTTTGTGAACTTCCTTTTGCTTAAAAATCTGAATCCTGAACCTAAGGCAATGTTAAGGATAAATAGGTGAATTTTATACATCGTTACTTTAATTTTTGCTTTTACATAGCTCCACAGGCTGACATCTGAGACTTTTTCTACTTTTAATAGGTTAGTAATTGTACGAGCTGTATTTAAAGGTAGATTTTATGCTTTCTTTGGGGTCTTTTTAGGGTCCGTAGCCTGGTTTGTGGGTGCCTTTGGGTGGAGCCCCTGCTGCTTGACATTATCAAGTTCAAATGTAGACTGGTTCAGACATTTGTCATTTGCTTCTGTAGTGCTCGCAAAGTCACACAGAAATTTGTTGTTGGACCTCAATCCAAGAAAAAATGTTAACTTTTGTGGCCATCATAGCTAGTGATGGCCACTAGCTATTATGGTTTAAATAATAGCTTGTTAAACTATTATTTAAACCTGTGCAACAAACTGAGGCTTTACTACTAAGTAAATCACTTGTTTTTTGAGAGGCACCTGGCTGCAGACCTCCACTGTGAGGTCGCTTCTGCCACAGATAGGCTGGGATATGCTGGGATAGACCCCACCCCCACGACCCTACAGATGATTAATCAGAATCAAAAATACTTTATTTTATTTTTTTTTATATTTTAAATGGAATTGTACATAGAAATAGTGATTGCACATTATTAAAAGAGTCCAAAGTCCAAGTCAACCAGTTGACTCCAAGTGTGTGACAATCAGAGAGAGGAGTTGTATAGTTTGATGGCCACAGGCAGGAATGATTTCCTGTGGTGCATTTTGGTACAATGAGCCTCTTATTGAAAGTACTTCTGAGACTACTTCTTTAAGGCGGTATATAGATAATGGATGGATGAGAGAAGTGGTTTGTAACAATTAATCTCGTCACCACGTAAAATCTCCTAATGTCATATTTATTTAAATATTTATCTGCAGGATAAATACTCTTGTATTTGATGGTTTTGGTCAAAATATTTCTTTTATACTTGAGAAGAATTTTAAACGCAGGACTCTCTCACTGCATCTTTTGATGGCTGCTCTGGTAGTTTGTACGGAAGCAAAATGATCTGAGTTCTTCACCACTGGTGCACAGTATTTTATATACATTTTATTCATTCTAATATCTTATTATGTATGTGTGCATGTACATTAATGTGAACACAACAGCAGCAACAAAAACATTTCAAAAACAAACATGGTCCTGTTGATCGGCAACAACATTAAAGGCCCTTGTGGAATGTTACATTGTGACATCACTGTGATGTCAGATTATACACATTCCAAATGCTTAATACAACACATTTTGTCAGCTCAGCCATTCAGATCATCTGAGAGCCACCTACAACCTGCGAGAGATACAGATCTACAGCGTTTGTACAATCAGCCACGACACTCTACCACATCCTTGTTGCACAATGGACAAGAGAATGAACCAACAACGCAGACAAAAATTTGTCGGCGCTCCGAACTACGGTGGTTACCCAAACCAATCCACTGGACTGGCGGAACTGAGAAAGGCCTTGCAGGCATCTGAGGCCGAAAAAGAGCAGCTAAAGCAGAGAAACAAATATCTGGACATGAGAAGCCAAGAAGCTGAGGCTGACAACCAGAAGTTACGTGTGAAACTGAGACAGAACAACGCTCTCATCAGGGAAAAAGACGCCCTTCTTCAAAGCAGAGAGTTCGAAACTGAAAAGGAGCAACTAAAGCAGAAAAACAAATATCGGGACATAAGGCTCCAAGAAGCTGAGGCTGACAACCAGAAATTACATGGGAGACAAAGACAGAACAGCGGTCTCAACAGGGAGTTTGAAGCCGAAAAAGAAGAGCTAAAGCAGAAATACAAAAATCTGGACATGAAGGTCCAAGAAGTTGAGGCTGAGAATGAGAAGTTACGCGCGAGACTAAGACAGAACTGCGCTCTCATCAGGGAAAAAGACAGCCTCATTCAAAAGAGAGAGCTTCTTCTTGAGGACCTGAACAACCTCCTGAGAAATGAAAGGCTGCAATACCAACAGCTCAGCAAGGCGAAAGATGAGGAGCTGGATCAGCTGAAGAGAGAACTCAGCCTTAAAGACCAGGAGATCCTCGACCTCCACAGTAAAGAGGAGGTGCAGCAGTGTGAGAAAGAAGAACTGCAGGTAGAAAAACAAGAAGAAGTGCAGGTTGAAAAAACTGAAGAACTGCAGGTTGAAACAACTGAAGAACTGCAGGTTGAAAAACAAGAAAAACTGCAGGTTGAAAAACAAGAAGAACTGCAGGTTGAAAAAACTGAAGAACTGCAGGTTGAAAAACAAGAAGAAGTGCAGGTTGAAGAACAAGAAGAACTGCAAGTTGAAAAACAAGAAGAAGTGCAAATTGAAAAACAAGAAGAACTGCAGGTTGAAAAACAAGAACTGCAGGTTGAAACAACTGAAGAACTGCAGGTTGAAAAACAAGAAGAAGTGCAGGTTGAAAAACAAGAAGAACTGCAAGTTGAAAAACAAGAAGAACTGCAGTTTGAAAAAACTGAAGAACTGCAGGTTGAAAAACAAGAAGAACTGCAGGTTGAAAAACAAGAAAAACTGCAGATTGAAAAAACTGAAGAACTGCAGGTTGAAAAACAAGAAGAACTGCAGGTTGAAGAACAAGAAGAAGTGCAAATTGAAAAAACTGAAGAACTGCAGGTTGAAAAACAAGAACTGCAGGTTGGAACAACTGAAGAACTGCAGGTTGAAAAACAAGAAGAAGTGCAGGTTGAAAAACAAGAAGAACTGCAGGTTGAAAAACAAGAAGAACTGCAGGTTGAAAAAACTGAAGAACTGCAGGTTGAAAAACAAGAAGAACTGCAGGTTGAAAAAACTGAAGAACTGCAGGTTGAAAAACAAGAAGAAGTGCAAGTTGAAAAACATGTCGAGGAGGAGATTAAAGAAACAGAGGACAACAAACCAGTGGAGGATCCAGAGCTCAGTAAAAACAGCCACAAAGGCAAGAGCTTCTTCAGATTCTTCAGAAGAAAGACAGAGGAAGAGAAAAGAAGAAGCAAAGAAAAGAAAGAGAAGAAAGAGAAAGAGAAGGCCGAGAAGAAGGAACTGAAAAAGAAACAAAAACAGGAAAAGATGGAGACAGAAAACCAAAAAGAGGAGAAAAAAGGTTTCTGGAGCCGGTTGTTTGTTTGTTGCACTTAAGTGTGACTGACCCAGAGGGTGGAGGAGGCTGCTGGTTATTCAGTAGCTCCCTCTGCCTCCTCCCTTCTCCATCTCCCCTCCACCCTCATCTCCTCCATGACCATCCACCGCCACCATTTCTTCACCTACCTTAGTAAACCTAAATCAGCTCAAGCCGACTCAAGTTTAATCAAGTCAAATCAAGTCTCCTTTCCTCCCTCCTCCCCTCCATGACCATCCACTGCTACATTCCTACATCTACCCCAGTCAACTCAGGCTGACTCCAGTCAAGTCAACTCAGCTCAAGTCAAGTCAACTCAGCTAAAGTCGACTCAAGTTTTCTCAGGTCAGAGCAACTCAACACTGGTCAAGCTGATTCAAGTCGAGTCGACTCAACTATGCTCAAGTCACCTCAAGTTGCATCAAGTTTACTCAAATTAAGGCAACTCAGCACAGCTCAAGCTGATTCAAATAGTAAACTCAACACAGGTCAAGCTGACTCCAGTCAAGTCAAGTCAGCTCAAGTCGACTCAGCTCAAGATGATTCAAGTTTACTCAAGTCAAGGCAACTCAGCACAGCTCAAGCTGATTCAAATCAAGTAAACTCAACACAGGTCAAGCTGATTCCAGTCACGTCAAGTCAGCTCAAGTCGTCTCAACTCAGCTCAAGTCGCCTCACATTTACTCAAGTCAAGGCAACTCAGCACAGCTCAAGCTGACTCAAGTCAAGTCAGCTCAAGTCGACTCAGCTCAAGATGACTCAAGTTTACTCAAGTCATGGCAACTCATCACAGCTCAAGCTGACTCAATTCAAGTCAGCTCAAGTCGCCTCAAGTTGCGTCAAGTTTACTCAAGTCACGGCAACTCAGCACAGCTCAAGCTGACTCAAGTCAAGTCAGCTCAAGTCGACTCAGTTCAAGATGACTCAAGTTTACTCAAGTCAAGGCAACTCAACACTGCTCAAGCTGATTCAAGTCGAGTCGACTCAACTCAGCTCAAGTCGACTAAGTCAACTGTAGTTGACTCAAGTCAAGTCAACTCAACACAAGTCAAGCTGACTCCAGTCAAGTCTCCTTTCCTCTCGTCTCTCCTCCATGACCGTCCACTGCTACCATTCCTTCATCTCCCCCAGTAAAGACAACTCAAGGCAACTCGAGTCAACTCAGCTCACCCCAAACACCTCTAAAGGGTCTTTGGTCTTTGTCTCCAAACCAAAAACAATAAAAAAAAACATAATCTATCATATTTCTTTACATGTCTGTTTCTCTGAAAGAACCTAAAACACAACTGCATCGTATTTTGTCTGCTGAATGTTGTTGTCCAAACAGTGGTGGTTCTGATTTCAAAGGTTTTAAGTTCTGAAGGTTTTTATTATCACTATTATTGAACAGGATTAATATGGTGGAATAAACTCTTTATTGTGATAGAGCCTCATTGATATCATGTGTTAATACTGAGAGCTGCTACTGTGAGTTGTTCAACCAGTTCACACTGTGGTTTTACATGTTTGAAAGTTTGTTGAAATAAAATGAATCATCAGATATTTCATTCATGATTTCTGTCATGTTTCCATCCCATTTCCATTTTAAATGAGATTTTCTCAATTATCAGATGATTTAAAGGAACTGGTCAGAGTTTATTTTCAGTTCCAGCCGATAAGAAACATACATTTTTGTTGCTGGATTTCACTGTTCACATATTTACCCACAAAATGTTTAAAGAGTTTATGTCTGATGTTAAGGTTTCTCGGTGTTTGAAAATTTTCATTTCTTAACTGACACAATTTCAATTTATTTTAAGGTGACACATCCTAAAATACTTCCATTATTTTAGGAATTAAAATCTTATTTTGATATTTTGTGAACTTCCTTTTGCTTAAAAATCTGAATCCTGAACCTAAGGCGTTTTTTGAGAGGCACCTGGCTGCAGACCTCCACTGTGAGGTCGCTTCCACCACAGATAGGCTGGGATAGGCTGGGATAGACCCCCCTCCCCCCACGACCCTACAGATGATTAATCAGAATCAGAAGTACTTTATTGTTTTTATATATATTTTAATGGTAAATTAGTTCTTATTTGTTACATTGTTTGTTTGTCACATTCCACTGCTTTTCATTGTTTAAAAATGACAATGGCTGTGTCAAATCATAGACTCGCTCCCTACTCCCTATATAGGAACCACTATATAGTGAACTATGTAGTGGACTATGTAGGGAGCACTTGGTCAAAGTAACATTTCAGACACTACTCGAGCTATTAATTGCGTCG
Source organism: Dascyllus trimaculatus (assembly GCA_024666655.1). Classification (NCBI taxonomy): domain Eukaryota; kingdom Metazoa; phylum Chordata; class Actinopteri; family Pomacentridae; genus Dascyllus; species Dascyllus trimaculatus. The sequence goes on along the minus strand of CM045460.1, from coordinate 12,360,025 downwards.
CTGGCCGGGATTTGTGCTGTAGCAACGTAGTGCAAACACATCAGATTCACAGTTTATTACTCGGCTAAGAAAGGGTTAAAATCACATTCAACAAGACAACCTAAGTGGGAAAGTACTTACATTTTATTGACGAGTTTTCTTGCTGTTGTTCGTGTCGTTTGTGTTCTCCTTCGTGCAGTGCATGATGGTACTTATTGCTTGGTTAGTGACCATCAGCTGTACATTACTTTTAACAGTGCATTGTGGGATATTTTGAGTGCACTATATAGCATGTAACATTTGTAACTTAACATTCATACAGCACTACAAAATGGAGATCCAGTAAAGATCTATTATCCTATCCTATTCTATTCTATTCTATTCTATTCTATTCTATTCTATTCTATTCTATTCTATTCTATTCTATTCTATTCTATTCTCATGAATGTGATATCTCAAGAACACTTTAAAGGAATTTCTTCACATTTGATAGAAGTGCTTATTTGGACTCAAGGATCAGTAGATTGTGGTGATCAATGTTCACTGGGATCTCACAAAACACATTTTTGGCCATAACTCAAGAATTATATGCTAATTAGGACAAAATTTCACACAAATGTCTAATAGGTGATAATGTGATGACATTTTAAATCCAAAAGATAAAGTTTACTGTGACATGGTAATGTCTTGCAAAGACACTTTTCTCAACCGTCATTAATCTCAGATGAATTTGACATTTCGTCAGATACTCAGTGACACCAATCTTGGCTGCACACCTTAATTAAGATTTTATAAAAATCTGGTGATTGTATAGATTTATTGTGTTGCTTGTTTGAGATATGTCTGACATTCATGTTTTAGGACTTGTAGTTTCTATGCGGCAACATCCCTTTTTGAAATTTTGAAATATAGTCTGCTGTCTTTGCTACAACTTTAAAATGGCTTTACTGGCCAAGCATGTGGACACATACAAGGACTTTTTGTTTGTTTCTTCAATACTTAAAAAAAGTTTTCACTACATGTATGGTGTGAGTTTGGACTGACGTGGGTGTAAACTGCAACATGACTGGTTTGCAGGCATGCAACCATGAGGTAGCAATCCTAGTTTCCCTGCCATTTTCTTCAATAGTAACTATATAACTTGTTTCGATAACTGCATTAAAGGGCACAAGTCTAGTTTCTGGTGTGTTTGTTGTCCAATGCTAATCTCTAAAGTAAACTTAATGAAAAGAAACTCTACAACAATCATGTATATCAACATTTGACTGCATAAATGTGGTGACAGCTGTGGTGCTTTTGTGATCAATCAAGATAAAATACTAAAGCTGTGACATCTCAGGACCAGCAATTAAGTGTATAATACATGAGGGAGAAGTTTTGACATATACTCCTGTAGGTCAGTCCAGTTTTTTTCATGCTCACTTTACGTTTGTCAGCAATATCTGCTGCATGTGGTGCCCTGACCTCAGGTGGATCAGCAGGTCAGGTTTCCCTTTACCCCTTTACTTGTCCATATTGTAGATAACATTTCTGGGAAAGTGTTAATCCTGTCTTGTTCAGAAAGATTAATGTTGGAGAGCGGAATAATGGACACACTAAAAAAACTTTTTACTGTGTACAATATCCCTTCACCAAATCCACTCTTCTGTTCTCAAACATTAATCTTTCTGAACAAGACAGGATTAACACATTCCCAGAAATGTTATCTACAATATGGACAAGTAAAGGGGCAAAGGGAAACCTGACCTGCTGATCCACCGGAGGTCTTGACTTCGTATGCAGCAGATGTCGCTGACAAATGTGCTCTGAACACAAAACAGTTTTATACCTGACTGATATACACAATTCTCCTTCATACATATAATATCCTCAGTTGTTGGTTAGTTTATAGAGTTAACATTAAAGAAAGACTGAGGAGAAATTATAAAAACCTGAAGAGGGGATTTGTATGAAACACAGCTTTGGGCTAAAAGATGCTAGAAGTGACATTAAACTTTGGCTTTTGGTTTTCAGGTGTGGATATGTTACGTTTCAAACATTTTAAAGTATCTTAAATGTTGTCTTTGTTAAATTATAAGATAATCTGGTGATTGAGGCCCTGTGGGAAACCGACTGCCGCACGTATGTGGGATCAAAGCCATCAGTCATCCTGCAGGAGGGATTCATTTGAGACACCGAAGATGTGGGATGATGTCTACTTTTGAGTGTGTCATGCATTTGATATTAAAGCGCAAGCCAAGAATATTTGGATGAAATTTATACATTTATAGTTGTTTACCCACAGTGACAAATGAATTCTTGTCCAAAGCTGAGAGAAAGATGATGTCTAAATTCGATTTGTGCAGGCAAGTGAAGATAAATGACCATTGGAAAGACCACATTTTCTCATAACTTAATCAATAGATTTAATAACATCCCTCACTTCTCTGACGGGGTTCTTCCTGCAGTTTGTCGGCAGTTTATTCAGCTGATTCCGAGGCTCGGTTGGATTGAGACAAACCTGGGGCGTTCAGTGGCTTTCTAATTAGTTTGGTCCCAACACGAGAACATATTGATGCTTTAATTTGAGCAGCTGTTTGGGAAAATTCCATCTTGTTTATGTTGTCGTATGAATTAATCACGGCTGTATACTCTATTTCTTGATGCAACTAGTCCCATTAAGATTTACAGACTGTTTTGTTCCTGGTATTTTCAAATAAACTCAATGGATTGTCACATTATGTTGTCTCTCTGAAGCAGTTTGTCATGGCCTGTCATCAATAAACTCAATCCTGCTCATAAGGCTGCCTTAGCTTTGTATGCAATCGCCTTTTTAGCTCTGTTTGTGTATTGACAGCAGATTTTGGGGGCTGCACGAAGGGCAAGAAAGGAGAACAAAGGTGCAGGAATGTGCCTCAGAGCAGAAAAATCCTCCAGGTGTAATTGATGGAAAGATGTATTGCATGAAGGAGATGACAAACACCATCTGCTGACAGTTCATCAATAGGTCTTTGAGTGGTGAAGGCAAGGCCGCATCAGCAACATAAAGGAGCCGAGGTGGCTCTTATAACAACATTCACACATAATTTTACCTCATGTCTCTCTCAATTTATCTTTCATTCCTTTGTTTGTGCGCCTCTTTCATGGTCAAGCTGTTCTCTCTAAACACTGATGATTGTGATTCAGCTTTTTGCTAATGCTGTAGATGTGAAGGCTCAAGGAGAAACAGAAACTGTGTGTGTGCGTGTGTGCAACTGTGTACGTGACTTACAAGATAACAAGCAGCCTCTAACCTCCACCATGGGGTCAGTGCAGACGTCCAGCAGTCATATCAGAGGTTAAATGCTGTGCGGAGGCAAGGTTCTCGGGAAAGGTTAAAGTGACTCACAGCACATCTGGGTACCACAGAGAAGTAAAACAAAGAGAAGGGGAAAAAACATGCTGCTGTACGGAAAAAATGTCTCTTGTTTTTGGTGGTATCCCTGTGGGAGGAGAAGGGAGGCTGCTCGCTGTAAGAGTTCATGACAGGGTGCTGAAATAATCAATTGTTCATTCAGCTGGAAAGTGACAGGTTTAATAATCGACTAATTACAAATCACTTGCTGGCATTTTAAATGTGCGGCTTTTGCAGCTTTTTTTTTAACATCAATGCTGTACATTAGTGAAGTTTCCATCCAACTCTAGCAGAAAATATTAATCTTTTTCTAGAAAATAAGCAAAACAAGATGCAAATTTTAGGAGTTTGTTGAGAAAAAAAGCTGGTGGTGCCTATTCTTTAGTTGGCATTAGTAGATATCAAACCACTCCAGAAGAAGAGGGTGCAACAGGATGACTGGTGAGAGACAAAGTAAAAAACACCATTAAATATGGTATTTCTGTCTGTTTTCATATTAATCTGAAGAACATTATAAGGACAGACTGATTATTGGGGCCAGTATTTTGCATTTTTCCAATTATTGGTATCTTTATTTTCTTTAAGCGCTTATCAATAAATGAAACACACCACTTTGGGTCTGATGCAGCTGATTCCCTCTGCTATATCTGTAGTCCCTCTGTGCTCTCAGACACAGTATGCAAAAAACTGAACAAGAAACAAACCAGAAAATCAGCTACTTTCACAGTAGTTAAGGCTATGCTAGCAGCTAGTGGCTAAGTTGGGAGGCAGCCACAAATTACATTGAAACAGAGTCTGGAAAACAGTAACTAATAATGCTTTAAGATGTGGGCCTTACTGGGCAATAAAATTCATTCAACAGATAAATATTAAGAAAACATAGCTGCTGATGACAAACTCTTTGATCTTAAATCAATCGATCTTAAACACTTCTATGTGTCAGCTCACATATTCAGCTATTATTAAGTAATCCTTATTAATGAAGAAGCCTAATTCATATGCTGTTAATATGTGACATGTAATGTATTGTATATTGGTTCCAAATATTGGCCATCCGTCTTTCTTGATCACCAATAATCGGCATCAATATCAGCTCTGAAAAACTTATGTTGGTCGATTCCTAGAACACTAAATGGTCTACACTTATACAGCGCCTTTCTACCTTAGTGATACTCAATGCGCTTTACAACGTGTTTCACATTCACCCATTCACACACACCAATGGCGGCAGGACTTCCATACAAGGTGGCTGCCTGCCATCAGGAGTAAGTTGGGGTTCAGTGTCCTGCCCAAAGACACTTCTGCATACGGAGGGACCGTGGATCGAACTGCCAACCTTGCGATCAGTGGGCAACCTGCTCTGTCACCTAAGCCATAACCACCCAGTTACAATTACAAACATTACAATTTCCAAAATCTATATTCCGCTGTTATAGATTTTAGTCTCTTCAGTGGAGCACAAGCTTTACCTGATGTTTAAGTTACATGAATGTAGAAGTGTTGGGCAGGAGCATCGGCTCAAGTAGTGGCATCTCTGGTTTAACTACAATTCACAGCAGTTTGGTGGCGACAGTACCGTTTTCTGAATCTAATAGCTTTTCACTAGCTCCATTTATTGTAATGTAACTGGTGGCTGAACTCACTACACTTTCCAGGCAGTTTACCCAAGACTATGTTACAACCTTCATGTACCTTATTTGCTACGTCTGTCCACACTTTTATTAAATCACCAAACTTTTCCCCCTCACTCAAAGATTAAAAAAAATCATGGATTTTTGTTTCCACTTATGTGCAAATTAAATATGTGCATTAGAGCAGTTTTTAAAAACATTTATTAAGATATTCTGATAAGTTGTAATGAGACAATATCTTTGTATTTGACATTATAGATCAAACAAAAAGTATTGTAAGACGGACTTCACAGCTACAGTGATGAAGCTTATTCTGACATGTACTTACCATCAAAGGGTTTGCTGTTTTGTTGTATGTGTCCAATTCTGCCAAATTTGTCCATTTTGAGCAAAAACTCAGAACAGGCTTCAGCTTTGAGATCCAACAGATGCAGCTGATAGGGATTTTTAGATAGAATGTGTCAAGAATAAATGCATGGAACTGTGCAATATTTGGTGGTGAAATTGTCGCATCAAAAATATCCACCAAGATACAAAACCTCATCTCAGTAAAGTGCTTTCTGCCACAGAAGCACCAGATATGTCAATTTATTTTTGAGCCTCTGATATCAGCCAGGCCTATTATAGGAAGCAGATGTGACAGTGGAAGGGGAGAAGGTAGCAAACACCCACAGTCAGGAGACTCTGGAGCTCTGACCTGCTCATGTGATTTTAGCCTCCAATGACTGGGGTTGTGGCAAACCAGCAGATTTGTCAGTATGGAAGAAGCTAAAACCGATTACTCCATTTAATTGTGCTTTCATACCGGACCATTTGATGGTGCTGGAACTATTATTTTGAATTTGCAAAGAGGAACTAAACTTTTAGCCAGGAGACTTAAGTTCAAGTCCTGTCTTGGACCATTATTATAGCGTTGTTTATTGACTTAAGAGGGTTCTTTACGAAGTTCTCGGCCTCACTCTGAAACAAGGGGCATATTTCCCATTTTGGGGAATAACTGTGTACTATAAAGCCTTTTATCGCTGCCCACAAAAACTCAAATGTTTGAGGCAATCAAAAAAACAAAGAGTGGAAAGCTTGGAGCTGGTTCCTCCTGAACAACGCGTCTGTCCACACAGTGCAGGTGGCAGAAGCAGCCAAATGTGGCTTCAAACTGTTGCGCCATGAACCTTACTCACCAACCTGGCACTGGCTGACTTCTAACAGTTTCCCAAACTGAAATCCCACTTGTGTGGTTGCCATTTTTAGAGTGAGGATGAAGCATTGAGTGCTGTACATAAGTATCTGGAGGCTCAAGATGTGACCTTCTTCCGTAAAGGGATAGGGAAGCTTGAACATTGAAGAACCAAGTCTTGTTTTGACTTTGCCTTTTCCTCGCTGTTTTTTATTCTGCGTTTTCTTATATTTTCTATCAGTGTTGGTTAATCTTAGGCACCAAATCTACCTAATTAGGTTACTGTCTGTTTCACTACATTTACCACGTTACAAAGCTCCATTTTGTACGTTTCCAGGGTGGACATCTATTCACACAACCGCAGGAGGTCACCTATGCCATTGCGGTTACTTTCTGCTTATCATTGATCAGCAGGTGTGATTACGTGCCTGACCTAGTAGAAGGTGGAGGAGGTCCCTACTGGCTCATATGTATGCGGCGGATGTACGATGATAAAGTTCCATTTATTGGGCTGGTAACATCTGATCGGGTGATAAGGTTATCTGCTGCAGAGAGCCAAAGTGAAACTTAATGCAGAACTTCAGTTGTAAATAACTAAACATCCAGCCTGAGAACAGCACTCTGCTGAATGTGCACTCTGTCCTTCACATGCTGCCAAAATGGCTGCGACTCACAGAAGGATGGGCTTTACAAGACCTCCTAATGTGACCTGTGTAATCTGGCGCTAAAACATTAGCAGCAGGTCCTTCGGGTCCCAGAATGTACAGACTTATCGAAGCACATCCTCCTCATACTCTGCTGCTGGTTCACGTACTCACCACTGCTAGCCTGGAGTGACTCTGACCTTCATCTTACTCAAACAGTTTGGCTCATGTTACCTTTATACCTGCCCTCAGATCTTTACATCTGCCATTTCTCCCTCACCCAGTATGCTGGCTCTTCATATATCTAATTTATCCCAGACCTGGATATGCACCATTTCAAGCTAATTAACATTATCTGCTTCATCTGTGAGGAATAATTTGGCTCATCAGTGCATGTATGACTATATGTTTAAATAAATACAATTATTTATCTAATAATCTTTAAATCTAAGTCTCTTATTGTTGTTTCATAATTGTTCTTTCAGACTGTAATCCTCAGACTGTTGTGGATTAAGCATTCCAGTTTAGCAGAAGAGTCGAGTTCACGAGTAAGTCAAGGGGTCACGCCTTGTTCATCTGTGTCTGGAATAGAAGCAGGGCAGAGACGAGAAAGCTGCCGATGTTTTCAGTCAGAGAGGAGATTAGAACTGCGCTGCGGAAAAAATGATGCCGATTATAATGGTTTTGGACAAAACGGAGCTGTGCAGACATAAATTCTCGCTTTCCAAAGCTTTTAGTGTTTAACGTTTTTAAGATAATAGAGGTTTTGACTTGTAATACTAGTTGGGTTGCAGTTCTTGTCACATTGTTATGACGTTGTTATGGCTGTTGTGTGAGATTGGTTGCTGTGACCTTTTGAACTTGTCACATTGCAGATGACAAGAGGAGATAATTGACCTAGCAACTAATTAAATAAAAGTGTGTTTCACTTACAAAAAATTTTGCCTCTTATGTGTATTGATCAGGGGTCAACCTTTTGTCAGTCTGGCTGGTTATTGGATCCAATATGGATTTTTTAAACTGAAAACACTGTGGTCTAGAGCAATGTCTCACCCACAGCACTATGTGACCGGGTAAACACTTATGTGAACTACATACAATTGAAGGCATTTCAACAAAATTTTATGTTAGAGTTTATATTTTTGTAAATTTTTACTCCAAGATTCCTGGTTTTACTGCAAATGCAAATCCAAATATAGGTTATCTGCTTCCTTGATTGCTAATAATCAGTATTGGAATTGGCCCTGAAAAATCCATACCAGTTGACCTCAATGTAGATTTTGCTTTTTCAGTGGCATGCAAACACTGCCGCATAGAGATGAGATGCAATTTTATGTTTCTGTTTCATTTTGAAGGGTTCCAAACACAAAGCGAGATCGAGAGCAGCGTTCTCCAAATATTTGTGTCTGTGTGGCTGCACCGAGTAACTGTCTCATATTGACGACGGCCTCCTGTGAAGGGCAGACAGACACCTCACAGAGTTAATCTAGATTGACTTTTCTGTTGCTACCGACTTCAGCACTGATCTCAGATCCTCCTCCTGCTGTGTCCTCTTTGAAGAAGATGTGTAATATGATGGCTCCATTTCCACTGCAGTGCATAACAACCTCTGACTTATTGCTGTCCATGCTGGTTTATGTAGAGGGACTAAGGTTTATCTAAATTTAGCCAAATACTCTTTTTCTTTTGTCTTTTAGACTTTGGCTGAACCTTCTTTTAAATCCTGGTTTCATATCTCCATAGTTTATTTAATAAGCTACAGACATGGAGCACTATGTAAATGAAGCATGTGTTTTAATTGGCTCACCATATCAGTGTTAAGAGGAAAAACAAGTTGTACTTCTACCTAGGTCAAAGAGGTAATGAGCCTTGAGGTCAGGGTTATGGGTTGTTTTTGCTTTTCATATATTTACACAGCCTGTGCAACACTTATTTCATGTTTTATCTCATTTTTCTCTCACTGACATTTGAGCAATGGAAAATAAAATGGAATTAAAGACAAGGACTGGCTGAGTGTGTGCGTGCAACAGAGAGAGAAAGAGTTCTGTAGCCAAACAGTGTGGGCAGATACAGACAGAGACAAAGCAGCAGAGGAAGAGGCCAAACAGCAGCAGGGCAGCTCCTGCATTCTAATCAGACTCCCCCTGTTTTGGCTCCCAGGAAGCTCTCACCCAGCAGGCCAGGACATTGTGCATCTCATCAGTGCTTGCACAGTTACTGAGTAAACACACACATACACACACACTGACCAACTGAAATGAGTCTGAGTCAGGACAATGGGGAAATATTGTATGTGAAAGAAGGCGGACGACTGCGGGACAGACGGAAAATTAGGGCGACTCCCAAAGACGAGTCCAAAATGAATCTCTAATGAGAAATCACCTTGTGGATTACTGCCTATGACCTTACGGGAGCACCTGAGGACGGTCACTCAGTTCTTAATGTTACATAGATGTCTTGAGGTGATAATGAAATACACTGGAAGGAAGGATGTTAAGCTCACATTGATTTTAGCGGCCTGATGAAATTCAATCACAGGGAAAAAAACGATATGCAAACCGAAGGGGCTACCCTTTGACAAGTGTTGATGCGCATGAAGTAATCAGTTGCATAAACATGGTTTCAGACAAGGATAAATAAAGAGCAGGGCAGTGGCATCATATTAACCACTGCCAAAGTCACAGCAAACCAAATGCACAATGCATTTTACTGCTATGTCAGATTATATTTTTGTATTTGTGATATTGCGAGGCTTTTTGCAGCATTGAAATCTAATATTTTCTGACCAACAAGTTATGTTCTCAGAGTTTTTTTTAAATTTTTTAAATCACACAAATCATTATCTTAGAATACTGGAGTAGATTCAGACACAGCTCCCACCAAACTCATATTCTTGGGTGAGCAGAGGAGCTTCTTAATCCCTTGACAAATGGTAAACTGTAACTGTATGCCATATAAATCACAAGTTATGACCACTTCTTGTACAGATTCATTTAAATATATCTGAATGGGACAGTAATTACATGTCTAATATATTATTTTTCTGAAAAGTCTCCTGCGTGATTTATTCAGCTGAAATGCTGCAGTGCCTACTCCACACTGCACCATGCTGCCCTTGGCATAATTTAACTTACATGGCTGTTGACCGCAGTGCCGCAGGTTAAATAAAGCACTCTGATATGCAGTCCTAAATAAATTTAATCTACAGAATAACATCCCACCCAAGGACAAGTATATTTAGTTGGAGGTCATGGGTCATTTCACGGTCACACGAAGGTTAAGGCTCATGTTCTCTCAGGGTAATACTGAAACTACATGACCACAGAATTGCTACACAGATGGGTCTTATGCAAAGACCTCAAACTCTCCCTGAATGAATACATTTCTAATGTCAAGCAAACATAATAAATAGAGTGCAGTGGACTTGTGATTTCAATGAATAGACAAATGAGCTTTAATGCTTCATGTTTTGCTGATGATACCCTACTATGAATTGATTTCTAAGAGATATAACATCAGCTAGCTAACACATTTGTCAACCTTGAGTTATCGCAGGGTCAGAGAGGGTCACACTTAAGCCTTTAACCTTATTTTAGTCTTATTTCAGAGAAGATAACTCCTACTAATCCCAACAGTTGACATGTATGCCTGACAGTGAAGGGAAGGCAGTGACAAATGAATACTGGGACTTTTTCTTTTAGCGTTGACAGGTGCAACCAGGGAATCTGACCTAGTAATGGCTTTATAACAATCTGGTTTGACATTGCAGTTTCCTGAAAAGGGAAACAAGCCTTGAACTGACTGCAATAAAAATAGACAAACCAAATGGAAGCAGTAACTACTGTTGTACTGGTATTTATTTTTCTCATAAACTTAAAATGGATATTGCACATTTTCTGACTATACATCACATATTAGTTCTGACAGTACATACTGAAGTAATTATATAGTATAGACATTACTGATAATTACTTAGACGATCGTCTCCATTATTCTAGAAAACAACCAGTAACTGTTCTACTTTTAACTAATAAGTGAAGAAAGAGCACAGAGGAACCATCCATCTGGTCCTCTCCTCTCTTCTTCTTCCTCCCTTTGGGTAGCCTTGACCAGCTCATGTTGTTCATGCATCATTCATAGCAACTCTCCACCCCCCTTACTGCCTTCATTTCAGGAATGAGCAGGTGCATCAGAAATGGCATCTCATTAGTTAAGCAGTTAAATATTTGGTGCTTTCAACACACCACCAATACATCATCTGGTTTTACGAATGCATCAAAAGAAGTGCCATCGCTTCAGAGATGTAAGAACAGTGCTGACAGGACATTCTGTGCTTTAGTAATATCAATATTATAATAATGTAATGACAGAGTAAAACAAACAAACTGTTCTTTTTTATATGCAAATATTTTCTTATATTTATTCATAAGGAACATGTCATGCAGCAGCAGCAGTTCCAGTTTGCAGTGCTGAAGAAAAACACGGAGCAAGATTTCCAAGAGCAACAAAGGGTTTAATGATCAAATACACAGTGCCACCACTGCTTTTTGGGAAGTGCTCCAGGTGTTGTGCTGTTTACATATTTACAGAGTCCCAGGCTATTTACACATGTGTAATGAGAACTCATTTGGCTTGGTCCACTGCACCAAAGCAGGGGCCAAAAATGGCTACCTTATGTTGCAGTGCTTCAAAATGCCAGAATAGACACTGAGCAAACAGTCTGCTGGTTAGGGACTGGCTAAACCTGCAGAAGCTCAGTACAGGTGTTGCTAAATTACAATGCTAATGACAGGTGGACCAGCCAATGATATCAAATACACATTATGTATGTTATGTTACAATGCTGTTCTCTATATTCACTTTAAGGCAGAACAGATGCAGAAATAATGTATTCTATGTAACAGTATACAAGAATTTAAGGGCAATATTATGAACGTATCAAATACTATATATTATATCACCTCGCTGCATTGATTCTAAGCTGAACAGTGGGGTATTTGCTCCTATGCGAAATTTAAAACTGACAGATTTACTGTTTTCCTACATTGAAAGTACAGGCTTCACATTTAGAACTCAGTGCAATTAAAGTCAGTACACTATGCGTTATAATGATCCAAATCTTCTATTTCTGCATATTTGTCACACATAAATGTTTCAGATTAGCAAACAAATTTTAATGAAAAGACAAAGAAAACTAAGAAAACACAAAAATAATGATTTTATTTATTGAAAGAAAAATGCTGTCCAGCACATCTTGCCCTATGTGAAAAAGTAATTGCCACCTTACCTTGAAGTTTGATGACAGAACCAATCCTCCTTGGTGTGCAGGATGTCTCTGTAGCATAAGTTTCTGGAGAGGTGTTCTCCCATTCTTCAGAAACTATTTCTTATGAGTTGCTCTCCATTGGAGACATTGTGTTGCTCGATCTTTCTCTTTAAAATCCCCTGAAGGTCTTCTATTGGCAGACCACATACTTGGCCAGGTCGTAGTGTTCATTTTTTTTCTTCTCTAGAAACTCTTGATTTTTGGCAATTTGCTCTGCTGAAATATTTCTCTTCTGTCAAACCTCTGCAGACTGAGAGTCATCTTGCCAGCCAGTATTTTGATATACCCACAGACGTTCATAAATGTCATCATAACAACACCTTTTGTACTCATGCAGCCCCATATCATCACACTTCCCCCGTACTTCACTGCTGGGACTGTGCATCCACTTTGGTAGTCCTGGCCAGAATCTAACCGAAAATGATGAACCCCATCTAAGCCCAGTAAATTTATCTTGACCTCATCTGACTGAATGTGCTCCAAATACTGATTAAGCTTCTTTTCATGTCCGTCTTTTGTTTCGTTTTGTACCAAACAGCAAGCATGGGTGTTTTTCTTGAATGCTGTCCAATAGAGGTTGAGCTGTCCTTTGTGCTGTCTGAGCTGTCACACAAATGTCTATTGACAACCCTGATGCCAAGTCTTCCCCGTCTGTTTTTTAGAACTAAGAAACTGTGTTTTATCTGATTTTTCAAGTCTCCCAATCAGATTTTTCAGTTCTTCTGACAATTCTTGCTGCATGTGGAGCCGTGATGCAGACATAGAGATAGTCACAGGGCATAGATGCAAAACTGAGAAAGTTGTCATGTTTACAGGACATTTTATAACCATGTTCATGCAGTTTGGCTAATTGGGAATCGCTCAATTTCATTTTAATAATTGCAGGTTGAGTTTCTCATTGAGGTCCGTATTTTCAGTGTAGCCTTTCTAAAGTATTTGTTTTGGATTGGTCATGAGAGGAAATACTCGAATAATAAAATGATTGAAAGGTGATTAAAATTTGAATCATTTGTCATTTAAATGACATTGCACAGAAGTGTACTCACTTTTGTCGTTTATTGTATAAGATTGTGCACTTCAGAGTTGACTGGACAAGGACTGGAAAGCATCCCGGTCTTGATTTTCCTAACACTGTGCTGTGCATTAAACAAATTAACCACATACTAATGTAAAGTTTTGAATGATAATGAATTCATGTCACAAGAGGATTTTATGGAAATTCATTGTATACACTCTAGGTCATGTTTTTTTCTTTTTCTTCAATAGTGGCTAATAATGTTGGCTGTGGTTCCAGTAGTGTTTAGGTATGCTAATCAGGCTATTCATTAATCCCATTAAGCCTGGCTATCTCTGTAATTAAAGAGGAGTTGAAAAATTTTACCAGCTGAATGGAAGATAAATGGATCGGCTTTGTTCTTGTTCAGTAAAAATGTCTTTGGAAACACCTGCCTGGTTTTATCCTACAGTGTTGTGTGAGTATCTATTGTGCTGCTTCCCTGTGGAGACCTGCAGAAACTGATTTGGTGCACAACTGTGGACACATTCAGTGAAGCTAGAAGTCCTTTATACCTTTAAATAAAAATTTAAAAAACTTAAAAAAAGTAGTAAATAAGTGGGTCTTGAGTTGATATTATTTTGTCAAGCCTTAAGTAAATTGACTGTTCTCAGCTATAGGAATCTATCTATCTATCTATCTATCTATCTATCTATCTATCTATCTATCTATCTATCTATCTATCTATCTATCTATCTATCTATCTATCTATCTATCTATCTATCTATCTATCTATCTATCTATCTATCTATCTATCTATCTATCTATCTATCTATCTATCTATCTATTCATTACTTAGACTACCGGCAGACCACTTTTTTACTTTATCGATCCAGAAACATTATATTTTGTGACTTTTTTGCATTCTTCAAGAGATAAATTGCATAAATAACAGCATCTTGTCAACATCTACTATAACATGACTGAAGATGTCGTGACTCTGGTCATTGTATCAGGTAAAGATGCTCCTGTAACAATAGCTCAGTAGACAAACTTTAATTGTTATATCTTGAATTACGTCTCACAAACACAAGCTGAAAAATTAATCTCACTCTACATTTAATGAAACATAAAGGACAGTGTTCTGTGATAGTGGAGCTACAGATCAACTGAAGCATGCGTCACCCCGGTGTAACCCCGACGAGCTGTCGTTCAAAAGGTAACCACAATCCACCTCTGCAATTTGAGCTGCGCTGAACTGGTATTTTAAACTGTGAGGGAGAAAAAAACAAAACCTTGCAGCTTAAAATCCTCAGAGTTAATTCTTTGAAATGCTATTAGAAGATGTAGGATTTACTAAAAATGTGTTTACTGTGTTAATGTGAATTGTAATTGCAGTTAAAGAAAGTTTTCTTTATTGTTTAATCTGAGTTTTTTTCTCACTTTCTCACTCAGTTCCTTAATATGTCGCTAAATATCAGAAAATAATAATAATAATGTAAAATGCATGTTGTAATTGTTTTGTGTGACCAGTTACTCAGTTCACATATGACAAAAGAATCCAGTAAATTTTCATTTTGCATGAAAAATGATATTGTTATCATCACAACCATTGCTATTTTCTTTTTTTCTTTTTAGCTTAAGTGGACACACTACAAAAACGCTGTTGCCTACATATGAGAAAGGTTACTTTGCTTCCAGATAAATGACGCTTGCCAATATTAAGTAACTCGTCTCCTGTGAGTACATACTGAGAAATCTGTCTTTTGAGTGTGACTGATAGCTGGATTTGTAGGTAATTAATGCAAATCCCTGTTGGCCACAAAGACTGATTTCCTTTCACCTTGTCTGTAACTGCTGACAGATACTGTTCCTGAACACTGTCCCCATCACTGCTTCGTCTCTTTCTCCATTTTTTCCCCGTTCAGACTCGTAACGCAGACTCACCATTCAACAAGAGAATGACACACACTCATTTTAAATGACAATATGTCGTTTATTTTCTATATTTTCAAGGTTTATTATTTACAAACAAAATAAACAAAAAAAATCAAAAAGATTTTTTGACAAACACTGTTTGTCTGCATATTGTTGTAAGAAAGTTTACATTTATCTTTCTTTTCGTCCGTATTAAGTAACCAACTTCTCTAAGCCTTGGATTACATGAATGAGCTGAACAATGACCATGTGAGTGGGGTTTAAGAGGACCGAGCAGCTCGTCGTCGCTTCTGCCCCTCTTTCCACTGCGCATATATCATCAGTAAACATATGAAACCTGTGGTCATCGAAACCAAATAAACATTTGGTTTGTCCTCTCTGGGCATTATCAGTTCTTTTTGCATCTCTTCACTTTTTTTTCCCCAAACCAACAAAACAACAAACAAAAAGAAATATACAAATATATGTGCTGGTTTGTTGAGAGTCTCTATACTGCTAATATGTAAGCTCATTAGTTTGTGTTATACATCACCATTAATGCCCATTCCGGTATGTTAGTTGCGATTGGTATAGTGAAAAAAGCACATAGTTGGGAAGCTCTCCCTCCAAAGGCAAGTATCAAAAACAGCACAAACCAACAGTGCTGCTATCCATCTCGACTGTGTACTAGTTCCTATACACTATGGCATATTCACGATTAAGCGCTCTTCGTTGTAAATAGAATATCCCCCCCTTATTTCGAACCTCAAACGGGATCAGGGGCAGCACAAATTCTCGGGGATATCGCTCCCTTACTAATTCATTCAACATCTAACCTAGCTGAAAGGATCTATACCTTTTTTTTAAATTATTAAATCAGAAAGTGCAATTTAAAAACAAAGACAATGACTTAGAATGTTTTGCTTTGGCCAGTTTCCTTCCACACATCAGTATTCAATCCAAACATCAGTGGCTAGCTACAAAGAAAGGTATAAAGGTGCTCCAAATTTGTACAATGTCTCATTGAGCGTGATATTACTGCAAGTCTAAAGATTGCACTTTTTTTTAAACTGTACACGACCTCATTAAATATTCTATATAGCTCGATTGAGAATGTTAGAAAAAAACCTGCCTCTAGAAGTTCACATTGTAAGTAAAGATACCAATTGGATAAACCGAGACATTTGGCCATCATCATTGCTTCCTCCTTTCTTGTCTAAAAACACTGAGACATAGAACACATAGATTATAGTAAGAATGAACGCGCAGTTGTGTGCAGGAGTGCCCCATGTACGCACCAAGCTCACACTCATAACAAAGGATGGAACATGGCTATAGTTTAGGCACAAATACTTCAGAATGTCCATGTGAAAAGTCAATGCTTCTGTTCACACACAGATAACATCTAGGCAGACAGACAATGAACAAAACATAACCTAACATTACATTTAACGTCAACATTTTTCGAGATAGTATCTTTTTAAGTATTTGTGACAGCGCATGCTTTCATGACATTGGTGGGTTGACTGTATTGGTACACTATCGACACAATCTGTAGTGAAGACTTGTAATCTTTTAAAAATGGTATCTCAAAAGGGCTTAGTCACTTTGAACTGATGGGATATTTGGTGCCATGAAAACTGTGACTACTGAGTAGATATTCTGCGTGACCGAGTGTAGAATAGTTTGTCACATTTGATTATGAAGACTACAGCAAGGCCCCGAGCACAATGTACAACCTACTGTACATGCAGAGAAAGGACCTGTGAGCATTAATGGCCGCTTTGTTCCAGTTGAGTCATCAGATTAGTTTTAAGATTCAAATATTCACCATAGCTCTTATCATTTTTTTATATAGGGTCACAATATTCTTGCTCGACCTTCCTTCCCTGCCTCAACGTCCAGGTCAGTTTAGAGTACCTAAGCCCACATAATGGATTTACATGAGACAGAAACCTTAATGCAAACCAGCATTCCCTTTTTTTCCTCACTTGCAGCAGCACAAAAACAACTCATGGTGAAAATGCCCCCCCCCTGCACGCCCCAGCGATCATATACCTGACGTCTTTAACCTAAAACACACGTGCTGAAAATGTCGTGCTGGGCTCTTCAGCTACAGCAATTGCGATCTGACAGCGTCCAGTACAGCTTTGCTCTCGGAGAAGATGAGCAAGCATATAATTTGAAATATGGTTTTTAAAAAATGCATAATGAATAAAAAATGAAAGTCTTAATTTCCACCCCTAAGCAATACAGTTCATACGAATCATTCGTGAAGCGATCCTCTGTGGTTTTTAGGGAAGTGACAGAAAAAGACGCGTTTACTTTTAATAGGATGACACGGAAACCAAGTTGTGTAAATATTGTATACTGTATGTTCACTGGACGTGAAATCAGAAACTACACTAGGAGTAAGAATAGTATACAGAGAGAGAAGAGGAGAGGGAATTCTAAATGTCCTTCAATCAGGCGTTTCTCAGCATCAAGTAGTGCTAGCTATTGCATTAAGGTTTGATCATCTCTTATGAAACATATGTATTTTGTCACTTAACCTTTGTCGCATATAGATGATATCCAGGTTCCTGATAGAAGTAAGACATTGTTATGATAGAGAATGCACCACACAGTATCTGTAAATACTAGATCTACAAAACTATTTACAGCACACATATAGGTAATCTTTATGTCACAGTCTATTGCATAATGGTGATAATCTTTAGTTTATAAATATTATAAATATACACAGAATTTTTAAGCAACATTACGTAACATCTCAGCCATCTGAAATTAGAAATAGAAAACAATAGCATCCATCCATATCTGTCTCCACACTCCATTTTCCTCGAAAATAAACAAAGAAAGCAGCATTTCTATTATCTATTCCCTTTGGACCCATAACACTGTCATGGTTTGTATGCGAGCCTCTGTTGGGATATAGTGGCTCAGCAGACTGTACTTTCGTTGCTGAGAGCAACGTAATACTTTGTTACAGTATTTGTGTTGATTTCTGAAATGAGGTTCAGTAAATTGGTATGAGATTCATTTTCATGAGTGTGTGCTTTTTGAGATTATTTGTAAGAGAGTTACTTGCATTTATTTTTCCACAGTGGTGCCTAAAGCTGCTTAATAGGAGAAGATAATTTTCCTCTTCCTGTGGTTAAAACAATAAAAAAAACACAACGAAATAGTCATTGTCGAATTTTACAATGCATTCCAGATTTTAAAAAAGAAAGCAAAAAGAAAAAATAAATAAAAATTAAAAAACTTCGTACATTATATATAATTCTTTATATTTCTCAGAAAGGAAGACTCATGTTTATACTACAGCTTTAAATTGCCATTGCCAATATTGTCGTTGGATTTTACACACGTGATCACATGCACACACACACACTCACACATCCATTCAACCATATATATATATATATATATATATACATATATATATATATATATATATATATATGGCATAAAAGAAAAAGAGATGTATCTGTATAATATACATTCTTAAGTTTAGGGAGACAAAGTTGTCTAAAATATAATACAAGGGCTTATATATACAGGATTTCTATGAGGTTACTTTAGAAGAAAATTGGAGAGAAACAAAAAATGCTGAAGTTCCTCATTTTTACCTCTTTTGTTCTATCTCCATTTTTAAAAATGAATTGAAACATATTTAAGTTTAAAAAAAGAAAGGGAACAGAAAAATGGGATCATAAATTTGATGCAAAACGCATTTTGTCTTGCTCAGTCTCTGTACTGCTCAGGACAGAATCTCTCCTCGATCCGGGGGATTCTCTGTGCTGGGTTGAAGATGACGACGCTGCTGCCACTGCTGCCGCCGCCGCTGCTGCTGCGGCTGAGCGCACCGGGGGCAAAGCTCCTGACGACATTTGGCGGAACAAATTGACCCGCTGCGGCACCGTAGTGCGGAGGCCGCTCTGTAGACTCATTCCCTGGATGGCCGCCGCTGTTGGTGGCACGATGGAGGCCAGAGAGTCTCCTGAGGTCGGATGCGCTCTGGGCCCCAGAGATGTGTCATGTGGCAGTGATGGTTGGGAGGCCGATAGATGTCGGACATCTCGACTCAAGCTGCCTGACTGAAGAGCCTGTGTGCTCTTGTGGAGGTCTCCCCGCTGAGGTGAAGGGACCTGCTGCTGCTGAGGTGACTGCTGCTGCTGTGCTGCAGAGGCTGCAGCTGCAGTTGACCCAGCAGGTTGCTGAGCAAGCTGTTGCTGTGTGGATAGAGATGGTTGGCCAATGGGCTGCTGGATAAGTGACAGCTGGGAGGCTGTGGGTGAGCCATACTGGAAGCTTCGGTTAGCCAAAGGGGTCTGAACAGGCGGACTGCACATGGCAGCCGTGAAGGAGCAGGGCGACATGATGGCTCCCTGCTGCTGCAGTGGGGTCTGTGGGTTGGTGGAGGAGGCATTCAGGTTGCCATGAGAAAGACTGGGAGCTGGGTAAACCCCCTGCGCTGCAGCAGCAGCAGCAGCTGCAGCGGCTGGCAGCATGCGGGCAGCAGAGGCATTAGCAATCGCTGAAGCACTGTAGGTCAGAGGGACAGAGGACTGCTGAAGCTGATTGGTGCCAAAGGCAGTGGAGAAGGGTGGCTGGGCTGGTGAGTTAATGATGGAGTTTCCTGACATTGGAGTTGAGTTCATCCCGGTGACTGACTGCTTGCGGTCCACCATCATCACCATCTCCCTGTCCTGACGGATAATCTGCTTCAATATCTCGTTCTCCTGCGTGTTGAAAACGCCGGCGTTCAGATCCTTCTGGAACTTCTGCAGCAGCAAGGAGTTCTTCTTCCCTGTTGGGGTGCAGTCAGGAGAGTTGAACACATAC
Source organism: Dascyllus trimaculatus (assembly GCA_024666655.1). Classification (NCBI taxonomy): domain Eukaryota; kingdom Metazoa; phylum Chordata; class Actinopteri; family Pomacentridae; genus Dascyllus; species Dascyllus trimaculatus. Next base: position 12,340,139 of record CM045460.1, on the reverse strand, counting down.
AGCCATGGCAAACTATGGTCAGACTACACCACAGGAAAAGGGCAGGATTCAGGACGATAAAAATGCAGCTTGTACATTTTTACTGGTTTTAAAATGTCTGTATCCTCAGACACCAAATATTCAACAGAGAGACTTTATCTTCTAGATTCTACTACATGTATAGATTTATAGATAATTTCACTCTTACAAGCTGCATCTTGTCACATCCATTAAAGACTTTCATATTGAATAAAAATTGTGGAGGACATTTGATGGTAATGACTATGGGAAATATACAGTTTGAGAGGAGTGAAGGACACATAAGGAGACAAAGATTACTGAAAGTGTGATGTGATAGCGTAGACGGTGAAGGTGCTGATGTCGACAGTGGAACACAGAGGAATACTGATGAGTTGGACCTACACATCACAATACTGGACAGTTGTGTTTATAGAAGAAAAGGCAAAAAGTCTAAGCTCTAAGACTTGATTTAACATCACAGTCTATTTAAATCACATTGACAACTTAGCTATAACACATCACAAGGACACTTAGAATAAAATTGCTTTTCAGCTTTTAAACAAAGTAAAATAAAAACAAGCAAGCAAAGACCTATACCTAATACACTAATTCACTTTACTAGATGTAGATGGTTAATATACATATACACTAAATATACCTAAACTGCACTTATCTTACCACAGATTGCATTAGTTATTTTTATTAATACAATCAATTTGCATAAGATTTTCTTGAGATTAGCACTTTTTTACTGAGCAAAATGTTCAAAATACTCCTAAAGATGATTAATTTGTCTGCAGAATTCAGTATTCGTCTTGCAGAGTTCCTCTAATATCGTGACCACACTGTTTATGGTTTTAAAAAAATACTCCAGTTATGCATCGTAAAGGTCATTTTAAGCCCACAGGAAAATCTTTCCCAGCCTGTCACAAGTCATGAACCGTGATAATAAAAGGCTTGACAGATGGCTTTTTATACACCAACCACTTTTGTGGCTTTGGGAGCAAAACTGTGGTAAAATGCTAAGTGGCACTAAAGGCACGAAAAATGTCTTGAAACTGGTCTTGCAGGAGGAATCACAACATTTGGTGATTTTAAAGATCTATTTAGCATATTTACTCCAAATGATTCTGTCCAAATGTCTATAAAGGATGTGTTTCCTGTAACTACTGTTGACCTTGTGTATCGACAAGCTGTGAAGCGTTGTCGGTAAAGAAGACAGAGAGGACTTTTAGTGTGCTGAAGGCTTTAGCTACAGTCAATCAATCATTGGGCCCCATCCTTGAGGGCAGAAGATTTCTCTGCTGAGTTTACCATACGGCAGCAACAGCAGCAGCAGCAGCAGCATTTGCTGGACGGATTTCTCCCCTCAAGGCTGCCGGTAAACCATGCATTCAGCTAGAAGACAGGACTTTTGCTGCTGGAAATGGATTGATGTCATGTTTTGCAGCAGAGTCAAGCTCTCCGTTTGGTCACTTTTACTGCAACAGTCACTACAGGGGTCGGGAAGCTAAAACAAACACCGGGTACCAACTATAAGACTACTGGTAACTTACAAGGCAGCAGCCATTGCATTTTTAAAGGTGACTGGGTTAAACTCTGCAGATTGGAAGGAATACACAAATTTGTTATTTTTCCAAACAGAACCAATCAGGATGTGAGTTTTTGCTGGTCTGATGGCAACATCTGAATACACCTGCAAGGGAGTTAGATGCAATAGTGTTGTTATGATTTTATTCATCTCTTTGCAAGAACTCATCAATTTTAAAATGTCAGTATATTGAGCCCTGCAAACTAGATACACAGGTTGAAGTCAGATGTAAGTATATTCATATATATTATTATTATCGTTGCTAAACATTTGAACTCAGAGTGCTTCCTTACACATATATTTGTATGTAGCACACTATTACAGGTCTTTAGAGATACACCACAATGTGCCATCTGTCTTATCTGTTGCTTTTCCTGTTTGCATTCTCTCTCTCTTGCATACGTTGCCCTCTTTATAACTGAGCTAAGGGTGTGCAAAACATGAACACTTGTCAAACAATATACCCGACTCTTACTTATATGTACATTTCAGTTATTTTGAGAAGTGAATTTTTTCACTTTAACCTCTAAAAAGCTGGTATATTTTCCATGCTGCTTCATGGCTACAGCAACTTAAATTTCTATCACAAGCAGCTGAGAAAGTCTGTAGAGCACAGGTAGATGTGTATATGTATAGGTATGCATGCAAAATGGAGCTGAAGAGCTTAACTAACAAGTGCTAAGCTGGAACCTTTTTACCACATATCCCACAAATACCCAGTATACACATATTTGCAGTGGCATGTGAGGTTGACTTATATCTTAATAAACACGTTGTACATACAGAATTATTCTCCTGCTCTGAACAACAATTTAAACTTAACCCATACTTTATTACAAAGCAGATCTAGGTAAACAGACCTAATAAACTCTGCAAAACCTGACATATATAGTGTGTACATTTCTCCTAATGAATGCCACTGTATCAGCATCAGTATTTATTTTTCTGCTATGTTAAGATTTCTTGGACTATTCCGCTGTGAGTCATATATAAATGTGAATAGAAAGACTTTCAAAATAAAATGAAAACAAATAAAAAAGACAAAAGCAAAATGTAAACACTCATTTTTACGAACATAACTTGTAAACTTGAAAAATAAAAAGATCAAATATGTGTCAAATCACCATTATTTGCCCAAATCAAATCAGCATAAAACTGTGTAAAAGCCAACAAACCAACACGTCAACCGAACATATAAAAGAAAACGAACGAAACACACAGTGTTAACAGACATCATAGAAATAATGAAGACTGCATTTCATAAAACAAAAAAAGAAAATACACAATTTTTCAAAGACAAGTTGAGATGCATTCATGGCTTCACAGAGACACACTGATTCAATCTAACTTGTAACCTTGCAAATGTCACTAAGGACCTGCAGTTTTTCTCCAAATTTTTCTTGCTGATCGTTATTTAGTGCATCATTGTCAAAGAGGACATATTAGAAGAGGTAACTATGTGAGAATATAATTATGTTACTGTCTTAAGTTCAACAGGACAGATGTTCTACGTTTTATCCATAAGATAAGACAGACCTCCTAAAAGTATCAACACAAAAGACAGAATTCATATTTCAAGTCAGACAATCAGAAACAAACTTTTGCAATTGGTGAAAACATGAATAAATAATGAGATGGAACCTCAGCATGTCACAAAAACTGTGTGTGGCATTGCATTAGTAAAGATTTTACTAATCAGCAGACATGATTTTTGTTCGTGGATGCACTTTGAACAAAGAATTCAAAGATTAAATTAGGAAATGTTACAGAATTAGAGCTGAGTATGTTCTCATAATCCAGTTGATTATTCTAAAGATGACATGTAACAGTGGATGAGATCTCTTTGTTTCCTTGATTGTCTTAGTTGTTGACATTTTGAATGTGTCCATCAAAATATCTGCAGGACTAGTGTGGGTGACTTGAGTTATGTGTCACTGATGCAGGAATTAAACAGTTAATGTAGCCTTCAGCAAGAGGGTAAACTCTTGGAGGATGAATTTGAGACCGGATCCATTTAGCAAGCCTCAATAGGTCAGTTTGCCCCTGTTCGAATATTGGAATTGGAATAAAGTGTTTACCTGATGCCTACTCGTCGGCCAGGACACTCTTGAAAACGAGATGTGCTCGTCTCAAGACGGACTCCTGGTCAAATAATTTTTAGATAGATAAAAGATAATGTCACATGTGCAACACGTTATTGGTTTCAAAGCATGGTTACTTTTTTCTTTCCTTTTTAGAGCAAGACAAGCATGTAACCAAATGCAGTTCATATATAGAAACGATACAACCAGCACGGATCATGACAAAGTATCTTCCCTCGTATGAGACAAAACCCCCTTCATGGTTGGTCTGAAAGGATGGATTGAATCTATGCCACTCTGAGAGGTGTCAGTCAGAGTGAGCAGCTTTCATTTTCCCAACACTTAGTTATGGTGAAAAGCTAACTCAGCTGGTAGTTCTCAAAAAAAGGGCAAATGTAGATTAGGACTGTTGAGGTCAAAGGGCAGTACAGTATGTTGTGAAGGGCACAGTGAAACAAAACTTATACACTTCACTAAAGGACATGTAAGGAATTTCTTTAGGTTTTAAATGCTATGCTTTTTTCCAAACAAAATGCAACCTTGTCTCCTGTGAATTACGTTCATACACAACTAAGTCACAATAAGTTAACAGGGTTGCAGTACACGAAAGCAGGGTGACGTAGAAGTGAGAGCGTTGAGGCCTGGCTGGATGGGAGTGAGCACAAAGCCAGAGGTGAGGGGTTTTGTTATGAAGCATTGAGAAATTTAAACGTCACAATCTTTTCCTAAACTTAAAAAACATTATGCTATACTGTAACCATGTTGCAGATGCCATTAGTAGATTTTTTAGGAATGAAAAAACAGAAAAAACATGAACATTTAGCAGATTTGCTTAATGTTAACTTTTGCAATGGTGGTTAGTTTCCAAATGTGTTGAGTTGTATCAGCTGTTTTGGTTTAATCCAGTCATCAAGGCAGCGTTACGCCCCCCTACTCCAAATAAAGCTGTATGTGAACGTAATTCTGAGGAGAAAGTGTGACAAGCATCTGTTGTTGGGCTCTGATTGATTTGGACACTACAGTATTTGAATGTTGAGTCAACACTTGGGTTACAAAGCAATTTGCAAATATTGATGTGCCTGTCTCAGGCAAAATAATACACAAATACAAAGCCATGACAAATAAAAACAACAATAACTGACAGAAAAGTAGATACAGACTGCACGCTGAACCATTCATATGAGACAACATTGGCACACTGTATTTATGCAAAGTCAGCTGTAGTTCTTTATCATGGTGATATTGGTTTCTGGTTAAAGCTACAGCATGAATTGTTTTCCAAAAGCATTTTTTTTTATGTTTGTAGAAAGTGTCTTTACAGTCCCAACAAAAATCAAAAAATCAAGTGCTCCAATAATAAAAGGGAAAAAAAACTTATCTTTAGCAGTCACAGGCCTGTAAGAATTGATTGAATGGTGTGCCTTCCGGTTTTACAGGTACTTGCCTACATGTCCATGCACTTTTTGCAAGGCACTGGAGAAATGTTGTAATTACTTATAGAACATTTTTGGATTATTGAGCATTACCAGTGAACAAACAGCACAATAACCGCACAGAAAAAAGTGCAGCTACATTTTCCAGTTTCATCTAAACCTAAACAAGTTGCTCTGATAAACATGCTAAATGATTGTGTCCATTTGTGTATCTTCCCGTGCTCTTTGTGGTCTTCATCTTCCTCTCCTTTAGTAGGATATGATTCGAATATCTGTGTATATGTTTGATGGTATTTATCTTATTAGTTAATATCAGTTAGATAAGATAAGATAAACTTTATTGTCTCACAGGTGAGAAATTTGTCTTGAGTTGGTCTGTATTGGCTTTGCTATTCCAAAGCCCATAGACTGGCACCAGAATATAATATGTCTGTGTGGATTCTCAGTCATCCAGGTCATGGTAATCTTAGGGGGTTCAGTAGAAATCAACTTTAGTTTACTTTTAGGCTCTTTTTAACCTAAAAGAGAAGTGCAGTTGTTTTCTACTAAAGCTCCTAGGACCAGAATTAAATGTTTAGCAGTTCAAGATGTTGTAGGTTTAGGTGGACCTGTAAAATGTGGCTGCCACTGTTGTGCTATTTGCTCTCTGACTCTACCAATGTGTCTACCGAGCCTTGTCGAAGAGTCCAGCAGTACCCAGTAAGTGAATGGGCAGAGTGTGCACGTAGGCCATCCAGTTATCTCGCATGAACTGAAATCAAGGACTAGATAGGCTGTTACAGGCCTGCAACTATCACAGATGCAAAAACAATGTTTTTATTTGTTATTATCAGTGCACCTGATTTATTGATTCCTGTCAAGCTGTAAAGAGACTTTCAACAAATACAACAAAACATGCTTGTGGAATACATCACATACTCGAGCTTTAATATAATGCGAAAACAAGTCACCAAACATTATGGCCTCTTCTGGCAATAAAAATTTGTGGACAAGAACGTGGCCGTATTGGCAAAGCCAGAAGTAACGTAGTGAGAAGGTGTGGCTAATTTATGGTAGTGAGCTGCTTGGGTTGTCAGTGGAGCAGCCACATAAACTGATAATGTGACCCATAAATCATTCAGCAGGGATTTCTTTCTTCCTGTGATATAAGGGAGGTTTGGTCAAAAAAATTCAGATTTTATGATTTTTTTCTATTACTGTGGAACAGTACAGGTGTGGTCAAACCTGATAGAATGTGATTTTATTCACCAACAGTAACGTATAGCCAATCATTCAATAGCCTTTATTCGGAGCGCATCCATCCAGGATGTGAGGTTTTTTTGAAAGAAAAACAAGTAAAGAGGCTTGGTAGGTTTACTTTACTGTCCAATGATTGAATTTGTGTGCGAGCATTGTGCACTCAGGAAGAGCTTTTAATGCACGATTTATCTTTAACAAAACTTTAACCAAAACAAACTGAAGCAGTAATGTTACTTTATAATTTCAAGCTTCACTCAATAATCCTGTAATGTTATATAAGGAATTAAAAGATTTCGTCTTCGGCTTTTGAGACTAAAGTCACTGAACTATGACTTTACAGTTTTAAATTCTTTTATCTCGATTGTCCAAGGATAAAGATGTCACTGTATTATTTAAAATATTCTGGGAGTAACAAATGAGATTACACAACTCAGGGGTTGGGTCAGACTGTGATAGTAGATCTTAAAATATGTATCTGAAACATCAACAGATCAGAGTAATCCTCCTTACACACTTGCAGTATATTCACTCGGTCTTTTCCTTCCTTGAGTGGGACTTGAATAAAAAGCAGTATAACAGTGTGCTTAACTTTAACTCTACATGACATGGTGAATTATTACTGTCAGGTCATTTATAATACGATGTCATAAAAATTGTTAGAGCAGACTGAACACATTTACAAAAAGAAGTGGGAGAATGTGCAACATTAAGATCCATGTAACCAATTCTTGCCCTGTTTGTGTTACATACATGTGCCCCTTTTTACCATGTAATAAGTCTGTGCGTCTGTTTTTATGATCACTATTCTTTCTCAACTGTAATCTGTCATGGTTGACTTGCTTTATAAACGTTTCTTTTTTGCTGGTGAGATAACAGCTTATCCAGGGTCCTGCTTGTAGCTGGACTGGACCTTAAGCATGTGTCGGGGCAACACCATCTCGCACCAAAAAAGTCTGATATTACATGTTAGAAATTATTACATGTCTAATAGCCATGTTAGTCCACAGCATAAAATGCATTTGTTTCACTAGAACACTGTAAATTAGTGAGATGTCTGCTTTTTTAGTCTCTTCTTTTCTACTGGGCTGCGAGCATGTCATGTGACTCTCAAGTTTCACATCACTTCCTTTCACTTTTCACTGCTGACTTTATATGAATGAATGATGGGTCTCCAGGTCTGAACCCAACAGAGAAGTACTGTAAACCTGCATTCTTTCTAACAGCCAGCAAGGGGCGACTCCTCTGGTTGCAAAAAGAAATCTAATTTATGCATGATGTTTGTTTTGTAAAGTATGGATCCTTTCAGAGGTAAATAGCTGATAAAGCAAAGTACGTTTTGGATGGTGCTGCCTTGTGATTGACAGATCACTGAAGTGTCACCATGCATATTGTCCTCAAGGTCCGATACCCTCCTCACCTCACCTCACTTGTTATGTCCAGTTTCAAGAGTCCAAGACCACAACGGCCAAATGCTAAACATGAGGCTTCAAAACGGTAGACCACAAACCAACGGGTGATGTCATGGTCAATCTTGTGCATACAGTCTATACAGGAACAAAGTTTCCATTAGGTGGCTAGAGGGATGGTGGCACTGACCATTCGACTTTGAACCAGGAGACTGGAGTTCAAGTCCAGTTTGTGGCCCCTCTTTGTTTTGTACTTTATTTATACCTTGCTGAATTTACAGTTGCTGTTTGTGGCAGCTTTAAGCTGTTTTCGGTGTCTGTTTGCTTTGGTTTAAATGACTTACCGGTAGTTAAGTTTAGACACCAAAACTAAGTGATTAGGTTTAAAAAAGAACATGGTTTGGAATAAAATCTTGCCGAGCCAGACCATTCTCTAGCGCTGACAGCTCAATATTATTTTGCTATAGGGTAAAACCCCCCTGGCTTGTTTGTATTTCTTTAAACAAACAGTTGGCTTGGGCGGGGCTAAGCCAAGGATGCAGCAACAGGTTCCCCTTAAAATAGAGACAGGGGAATTATTTTGGTGGAGCATTTGCAAATAGGGAGACAAGCACTATGACTGAAATGACTAATTTAACCGAAAAAACCCCCAAATAATCAGGGTTGCCTTATTGCATGATTCAAACCTTCAGCAAAACTAGAAATTTTCTTTGTGGTAGCTTGTTTCCCCTAGTGAATTGGATAGCAGAGGGGGATTTTGAAATGTGTCCAACTTCAGGCTTTTCTTTATTCGAAGTCTACATCCGGTGAGTCAGACAAGGTTAACCACAAAGCTTTGGTGGTTTTCTTGGTTGCTAGGGTGGTGAGTCTTGGCACAAGAACAACCCCTAAAGACCATAAGTATCTCACAGTTTTACAGGTGTTTTAGTTTTAATAATACATTTGTGCTGTGGACCCACTTGGTTTTTACACATTTTGGTGTGAGACTAGGCTGTTGGGGACCTTAAAACCCTCCTGTCTCCTGGCCCTGCTCTTAGTTTCTTTTCAAGAGGTTTGTGTCTGGTTGATTTTGAGAACTCTGATATGGGGTGGGGTGCTGCTCATACCCAGGAGTGCAGATGAGTGGAAAGAGGGCCAGACACACATGCATGTGAGGTTAGCTTCCATCCACTCGCTGACATCCAGTGGGGGGGTCAACACCAAACCAACGAGGGGGCGACCTGACTCCCTCCCGGACAGCGACATGCACTGCCTTCCAGTTAATCCAACCACAAAACGCTACTTTGGTTCTTTAGCAGGATTAATGCTGGTTACAACAAAATTTTCCTTAATATTATTTAAGACAAAGAAAGAGACAAAAGTAACAGAAAAAACAAAAACAAGATAGCATACAGGTCATGCAGCACAAGATGGCAGACACAATGCTTTTATGAAGAAAGAAGGCAAACAAATACTGATAAAGACAAGACAACAAGGCACGATGACAGGCAAGAGAGTCGACCAGTCAGACAGGACAGTTAGATGAAGGCAGATCTTACCGATACGGTCCAATCGGTCAATGGCAACGGTTTCGAAAGCTCGTCGCATCATGGGGTACTCTTCTAGCACCTCATTAAAATGGTCAACAGAGAGGGAGAAGAGTCGACAGTAGGTGTCTGCGCGCACACTCGCTGTTCGTCTGCCTTTGGTGAGCAGACAGATCTCTGTAAGCAAGAAACAAAGACAGAGGAAAAACAAAGGGTGTAAGAAATTTAAGCACATGAAGAAGCAGTAACAGGAGTGGAGAGTACAGAGATGCATAAAGGAGATTGTCCCAGTAATTACAGCGCACATTATCATACAGATGAACCCTGAGTACAGAGGATGCAGGAGCAGAGGCTAATGTGACTGTAAATAAAACGAGAGGGCCATCAGCACTGCTGTCACTTGCATTACACAGAGATAATTCATCATCCTGTAGAGGGCTAATAGACCCATAATGTGATACAGTAGTCAGCTTTACAAGAAACAAAACAAAAGAAAAACTGTCAGGCATCACTGCGCCGCATCAGTGTGCTGCATCAGATGTAATGTATAGCTGAACAGGGATAAAGTTTCACGGTATTCCTGTATTACTGTTTCTGACATGTGAAGACATGAGGGGAACAATACAGCAATACATCACAATTAATCCTGCAGCTGTCTCACATATGGTGTTAAAATGCATTTTCTTTCTAGTTAGTGTGCATGTTTTGCTGTTTTGAATACTAAAATTAAATGCACTATACACACTACAATTACTCTGGTTCTAAATTAAAAATAAAAATGAAGTGTCCCAGTATACTAGTATTGATAACCATCATGTTTACAAAATGAAATATTGATATATTGATATAACGTTAATGGTACACATATGGTAATATGATAAATAATCCATCACCAGTAACTATCTGGTTGACATTCCCAACAAAGACTTAATTCATTTGCCAAAAAAGAGACAAAACACACAATAAACAAGGTTAACTTTTTTCAAAATTTTGCATTGATATTGCCTTAATAACAATATCATGACTTCTTTTTAACATGACAAAATCTGATATGTTGTCAGCCCTAATACAAATATGTACTTGTATTACGGCACATCCACAAATATATGTCGATGTATCAATAATATACGTGTTGATTACAGTATTATTCTGTAGCTTTAGTTTTTTTTTGTTGTCATTCTTGTGTAAGGATTACTTGGGTACCCCAATAAAAGAAGCAATACAACAATGTATTATGCATTACAAATAAAAGTCTTGCATCTAAAATCCTACCAAGGTGAAAGCACAGAAGTAGAAGCACTGTTATGCAGCTCTAATGCAGCTCCATGTAAGCAGATGGATTATTAGCCACTTTGAAAGAACATGTTCCCAGGTCTAATTCTAGTATCTTATTTAGAAGTGAATATGCATGTCATGTAGGTGAGACTTGATGGTAACATCTGACACTCACAGCACTTGATCTTATCCTTCACTGGAGGTGGAAAGTATACAATTCTATCTGGCCGCCCCCCTAAGTCAATGATCGTTCAATCCCTCCTCCATTTTTGCTTCTTTGTCTTTTAGCGCTGCTCAGCCTCCGCCCACACTTGCACTTCTGTCCAGTTGACTGCACAACTTCCATCCTCATTAAATCGTTAAATGTTAAGTTGTTATGGTGTGATCTTTCTTGGCTCTGCCATGAGCTGTCATGAAAATAGAGCGCAGAGTGTGCGAAATGTGCGAGCAACACTCTCACGCTGTGGGTGTGAATCAGGTGTTAGTGCTGTTATATTGGAAAAGCTCCCTTTAAGTGGTACCTCCGATAACACAGAAAGACACGCAGGGAAAAGGGACAGTGAAAGGAAACCCTATGTCGTGTTACATGTCATTTCACAAAGGAGGGGGGGGCAAAAGCTGATGGACGGACAGACAGTGAGTGATTGGTCTGGGTAATAAATACCCACTACTACTATATTACCAATAAGCCTGCATGACTGTGTGGCAGCATCGAGAGGTAAATGTTACTGGATACCGAGCAGCCAGTGTCTCAGGTCTAGACAGGTTACATAGCTAAAAATAATTCATGCCCCCCAAATTACTAGCTGCCATGGTGTTAAGTTTAGATTAATGCTTAAAAGATATAAAATCCTGGATGGACTTAAAGTTCATCAGTTCCTCAAAATAATAGTGAGATCATATGTTTGGTTGACCAAACCTTTAGTACAAACCTGATGTTAGTCTTTGACTTCATACAATCGATCTCTGCTGAAAAACTTTGGAGCAATCCTCAACAGTTCCTTCAATTTTGACAAAAAAAATCAGTTCCGTGGTCAAAACTAGCTTTTTTAAAAAAAATAAAAAATCTAAGGTGAAGGCAGACCTCTAAACCAATGCAGTTAAAACCATTACAGTTCTTTTCAATTGGATGTAGAGCCGTTGCCCCTTCAGCATCACAGCTGGTATAAAATGTGGCTGCTCATCTTCTAACAGGAAAAGGAAAGTGTGATCACACTAACACCAGTATTGGCCTCCTTCCACTGGGCTTACATCCGTTTCATGATTATTTTCAAGATTTCATTGTTTGTTTTTAAGGATTTAAATGGGTTGGTGCTGCCTTATTCAGTAGAAATTATTATTATTATATTATTAAACCCTGATTAGGACACTGAAGTTGACCAACCAAATGACCAGCTGAAATCGAGGTGCACAAATAGAGGTGACTGAAAATTAGTGGCTGCTCGTAATCTGTGGAAAAGTTTACCTTTCCATGTGAGACTTTCTCGATTTGCTCAAGTAATATTTCATTTTTGGTGGGGTTTGTTGTTTTGATAGTACAGCACTTTAGTTGAACTTGTTTTGAAATTCTTTTTAAAGTACATTTTTCTTGACCTGAGAATGTTATTCCATTATTTAATAGTTCAAATTTATTGTTTTACCTATGAACTGAGCTTCTTACCTCTATGGGGCCAGATTCATATTTAACATTGAACTATTGACAAAAACATGAATATGCATATTTCACAAATGTCTAACAATTCTTTTAAATGTATAATTTGTGAAACTTTGTGGAACTTTCAGGACACACAAGGTATTATTTGTCCTTTTTGCCAAGGCCACCTGACCTACCAGGAGTTCTTAATGCAACAACAATGCAAAGCCCCATAATATACTTTTAACAGTGACAGCATAATAGTGCACAGTTTTGTTTTGTGTTTTTTTTGCTTTGGTATAATAAAACTTTAAAACTTTATGAATTAATTGCATCAGGCTCCATTCAACACCAATTATGAGTTATTGAGAACATGAAATTATCACAGCAGAGAGCAGGGAAATCTGTACTTCTAGCTTGAGCTTTCTGCTGAAATATACTAACTTTACCTCTGTGGAAATGTTCGTGCTGTTGCCTGGAAAACCTTGCTGTGTGTACCAATGTATTTTAAGGTGTGTGTGTAAGTCAAGGCCCTGTTAACACTTCTCATGATGCGGTTTGACATGTGTCTGTTGCCTTGTCACAAACCATCACCGGTGACCCCCGGAGCATTGTGGATAGCTCACCATCACTTCATGAGTCACGTACTCTCATGGCAACTCACTCCCCATCCCCCTCTCTGCCTGTGACTGGGACCGAGGAGAGGGAGTCCCACATGACTAAGACATTCGAGCCCAATGGGGATTTTCATGTGCTGTCTGTCATTGTGGTGGCATTATACTCCATTAGTCCCTCACAGTGACCACACTGTGATACCAACATGTAATCCCATTCACACGGGGCCCAGGAGTGATTACGGTGATACCATTTTAGCATGCAGGTGTGCCGTTGACCATGGTTGGAGGTGCTTTGTGACCTACTGTCCTCGCAGACGTCCTGCTCATTACTATGGTAATAGTTTCCCGTGGCTGGGTTCGGTTTTGTTACTCCCTCTCTTCGTTTTTGTACCAGTCCCCCTCACTGATATCTCATTCTGGCCACGGCTCAGCCTCGTTGTAGGGGGAGTGTGAATCATCGGCGAAAAAGGGGGGAGAGTGAGGTGCCTGCTGCAGCCAGCTGCTCCCAACTCGGGGCTCGTCTCCTAATGAGCAGCAGCAGGTGGTGGGCACCGATGGAACACACCAAAATGAGCAGCGCACCCTTTATTTTTTGGACAGATACACTGCACATGCACATCTTATAATTAAAAGATTAAATGATTCATTAAAAGGGAACATCTACTCCATGTTCTCTGCTTGTTTTTCCATTTCATTGAGCTGATTGTAGATGCTGATGTGATATTTCACTGTGGAGTCTCCTTTGTCTTCTTGCACTTATGAACTCTTTGGTTTGTTGCTGAAGGAATATGGAGAATTTATAATCTTTGCACAGAATGAGAGTAAACACAGCCGTTTGTGGTTTAACCTTCAAAATCTTTTTTTGACAAAGACTGAAAAAGATAATCTAAAAAATCCTGAAAAATACCAACTGTCGACCTGCCTCAACATCTGGATTTATAAATATGGTGTCCAGAGGTCAGTTTCCGGGGAAATTATAAGTCAGTGAACAGTCGAGTGCTTTATCTCCTGCAGGTAACCTACACATTTCCCATTTTATTTTTTATGCTTCTATTGTACTTATCAACTAGTTGATAATTGACTAAAAATCCCATTTTGAAGCCAAAATGCAAAAAAACTTGTCGTTACCAGCTTCTTTCTTGATGATCTAATTTTTGAGGAGCCTCCAGAGGCTTAAAGTCTCAATCTGAACATACAAAGATATGTTCTTCGTCAAAAACTGCATTTGCCATAAATGACTGTTACAGCAAGGATCAGCAGCTGACCAACTTTTTAGGATGAAAAATGACTTAAAAATTAATTTAAATTTTATAAATAGAACATCAAACTATCAAATTACAGTATTACCCCAAAATGAATTTGAATGAATTCAAGATAAATTTCAATTCTAACATTAAAAAGTCAAAATATTGAAATATAGTATCACCAATTTTTTAAAAATAAATTTAAGTTATGATATTAGAATGTCAAACTATTAGAATGTCAAATTATTAGAATATGGTATCACTCCATTCACCACCCAAATGAATTCAAGATTCAGCTAAATTATAACAAAACATCAAACTGTCAAAATATAGTATCAACCCTTCCGTTTACTTAGAACTGCCAGCATTAACATCCTCTAACTGGAAACTACAGCGGTTTAACTTCTCCTAGTTTCTCTTCTTTTCTGTGAAGTCATTCTAAATGCACTCACGCTAACTCTTACTAACATTTTTTTATCAGAGCCTTGTTGGCCAAAGCCATTATCCTGACATTTCACCCCAGTTTCATAAACTTGATTTACTTGTTCTGTGCCACAATATAGCTCTGAGCTTTAACCCTGGAGGATAGATTACTTAAATGAGAATTACTGCTGCCATGCGACTGCCACAAATCACGATATGACTCTACATGGAATTTAAGATGCTCCCTCCTCCTCCCCTGGAAACTCCACATTGAAAGCAGGTAGCTTTGTAAACTGCGTGCCATGATGAGAGAGTGTGCAACAGCAATCCTGTGGTTTGAACAAGCAGGAAAAAACGACAGCTCATTTCTTCTTTTCTCTTTTTTTTTGATTCACTGCCTTCCTTAGCTCGCCTGTGAGACATGAGCTGCATGCGGCAGACACACCAAAGTGAAGGTATTCTTAGACTCCTCAGCCTCCTTCCATAGTGGGGATGAACTCGGGAGATAAAATATGCAAGAACCTCTAAAATAAGAAACTTTGCTTTTGCTTTCGCGCAGACACGACAATGTCTTCCTGCCGATTTTGTCAGAGTAAACAACGTGCAATGAAATTACATTTGACATCTGAAAAATTAATGGTATCTGTATCTGTAATGTTTTGGAGAGGGAATGGGACCCGTGCCGAGAGAGAGAACAGAGCGAAGAACACAGCAGAGAACAGAGGGAGGGAATTGCTCCTGATTTTACACAGAAGAAATGTCTACTGTAGCTCTTGTTAGCAGCAAGAAAGTGCAGGAGGAATGTATATAGGAGGATTCATGTACGTCTATGTGTGTGTGGGTGGTTGTGTGTGGTTGTGCATGTGTATGTGAGGGTGAGAGTGGGGGAGGGACCTCTGTGTCCTCAGGGATGCCTGATCCACGCCTTGGCCCTCTCCAGCAACCAGATGAGAGGTTATGTAACCACGGAAGCTGACTAACGTCCAATGCTGGTTAATGAGAATCTACATTTACAATAACTTAACTTCAAACAGCATCAAACGCGGGGCCTCGGGCTACTGTCATGTCTCCGAATGTAACTGTACGAACATGGAGCGGGAACGCATATGTGACTGTGAGTTGCATGTCAGCACCAACATTTATAATTCATGATTGCATTTTCATGTGGAAACTGTTGAAAAGCACACAAATCTGAACAAAAATCAGCGTTGTATTTACCTCCAAAGTAGGATCCGTCCGTCAGCTTCATCTCTTTGTTGAACTTGGTGATGACACTCGCAACACCGTGCTGAATAAAGTACATCTTCTTCCCCACCGTGCCTTCTCTGATAATGTAGTCATTGGGTTGAAAGACCTCAAACTTCAACTTGCTCAGCATCCCCGTCACAAAGTTGGGGTCGGCATTGGCAAACAGAGGCATGGTGGCCACAAGCTTCCGGCAATTGAAGTTGACAATTTCCTGGTGGAATAAATAAAGCAAAGTGTTGATGAAATGGATAAAAATCGCGGCATGAATAATTCACTTATCGCTGCCGAAAATGTGAAAAATCAGTGCGGTAGCCTGGCAGCACCATACATTTTTCATTTGTGCCGCTGTCATCCGCAAACATAAATGAATTGGATGCATATTGCCGCTTTATCCCTAATACTTCTAAAGCACTTTCCATCTCTCCTGAGAAGAAACTTTTTGGCAGACGAGTCAGATCCTGATGAGTTTGCCCTCTGGTGCCGGCTGCAGGCCATCTCTCTGGTCTCATCCTGTCCCCTCAGACCCAGCAGGAGATTAGGAGCTTGTTGTCTGTTTACCCACACATCTCTATTGCCGTGCAGATGGAAAGCCGGGGCACTTGGCATCTGCGGCGGTGCGTTGTTGACCCCACACGAGGGATAACTCTCCTCCAGTGACAACAGGACATTAACAGGAAGATAACCAATCTCTGCTACGCTTGCTAGCTACATGAGGGCAACACAAAGAGATGTTAGCTCAACCTCAGATGCCGGTGTCAGCTAATGCCACGGGGCTTTGACCTCAATCATGCACCAGAACTAATGAATTAGATAGTAAGCAGTTTTCATGCCCAGCCAGGATTCCTTTTGGGGAAACAATCTTTGGCTATGCCTATTTAAAGATTTGTCATATGGCAGAGAATAAGAGGCAGGGAGACAGAGGCAAAGGAGGGGGGGTTGTGGAGGACAGACAGAACAGCAAAACTGTCTGGCTATTAGTTTATACTCCTGACTGCATTAACTACAAACTGCATATGCTTTGAATTTCTTATATTTATTTTCAAAGCTCTTGTTATTTATTTTAGTACGGTCTGAAAGTGAACTTAGAGAAACTTCCCAGAGACAGGCAATCCATCACAATGTGCATTTTCTCTTTTGTTCTTTGTCAAAGTCACTTTGTCATTGTGTGGAATGCAGTCGCCACATGCTGTGGGTTTGAAAGGCATGTTATCTTAAAACGCCACCACAATTACACCATTCATCAAAACCCTACATTGCTAATACAGAAATAATCATTAGATTTTCAGCTTCCCAATGGTCCTTGCATGACTCATCTGTAATGTGACGTTCTGTTGGAAAAGTTTACACACTCTAAGCTTAAAACTATACTTGAATCAAAATCACTTTTGTCTTCATGTCTACAATTCTACAATTTCATTGAGCAGACGCTTTTATCCAGATACAACACAAGTAAGGATCTAGATATGTAGGTGGGGCAGCATTAAGGACCTTGCCTCAGGGTCCTCACTCTCCCATGCCAAGGTCAGGGGAGTTGGTCAGTGGGCTATCCAGCTGCCTCAGCTGTCTAATTCTAAATAAAATTAAAACATTTATCTAAAAATAAACAATTTGCACAATCCAGATTCTGTAAAGAAAAAAAAATTCTGTGCTCCTTTATGCAATCGTGAAGCCAAAAATTACTGTATTGTGACCAACAGTCACGTGACAAAAATTCAAGGACTTTACAGCCAAACTGGGCTGAACTGCAGGCTGTGCAGTTTACTCAGAGGAGGCAGGAGACAGAAACAAATTATTTATTTAAGTAGTAAAACATCTTTAATATCTAGAGCCTCCGTTTTTATCTAGTATTAGTAACACCTGTGGGCACTTGGAACAAATTCTTACAATACTAGTTCTGGTTATACAGTTGTGTGCGAAAGTCAGGGCACCCCTTTAAAAACAGCATATTTTATATATTAAAAAATTAATATCCATATTTATAGTCTCTCTGGGATATGGGAAAAAAAGACAATATTATCAGGAAACATTAATGCATAGTTACATTTTATTTTATAACTTGAACAAAATTACAAAAACAAAAAACATCATTTTGGCCTGTGTGTCACACCACAAAAGAAATATTGTTGAGCTCACTTTACTTCTAGCCATGGTTGCAATCTACCCAAAAAGGTGCAGGACTTTATATTGCCATGAAAAATGAGCCCACAGTGAGTAAAAATGTGACAGGGAAAAAGCTTGGTTTTCATTTGGTTAATGGGCAATCTGACATGTGAAATCTGAGATGTGGTTGCTGTACTGTAAGTCCTTCAATACGAGAAACAACCAGATTTCTCCGTCGTGTTTGCAGAGCGGAGCTTTTTTTGCACCTAAGAATCAATCGTTAAATGTTGGAGTGTCCTTAAATGGAACGCCAGAGGTTAGTTTTTTACCCTAGTTTCTGCTCACAGCTCTATAACAACAACAAACTCCTCAATGCAATGGATTACCCGTCTCAAATAAGTTGATTTTTACACTGCATCAAATTGATACAAAGCAGCGGAGAGCTTTTCGAAAGGATTTGCATTTGCAGAAATTGCCTAAAATATATATATTTGTTTTATCATGTGTGAGTTTTTTTTTTAACTTCAGCATCATAGAGGATACTATTTTTTAATGAATTCCACTGTAATCAGGATGCTTACCTGAAGACTTTAAGCATCATTAGCTTTGACCCACTCGGTACCACATCAAAGCCAAGGCTGATTTGTTCTCTAAAGTAGGATTGTGCTGTTAAATGGCAGGTAGTCAGAATTCTAGCCTTCCTCTTTGACATACTGATGCAGGACTTGTGATAAATGACATGCCACAATCAGTAATAAGTGTACTTTAACTGATTCTTGATTTGTGACTTGTCTGAGTGCTGCGAAGTGGAGCTGATTCTGATCTCAAATTGACCCATAGGTCCACACTCCCCTGACCGGCCTGGATCACAACGAGCCAGCACTCAGCAGCAATCAGGCCAACTCAGGTATCTCAGCCCATCTGAGATGCGTCCAGCTCTGCTGATGCTAGTCTGCTTTACAGCTGCTTTAATTGATTTCTGCCTGCTCAATGACCGAGGGAAAAGCCCTACAAGCTCTCACTTTATCTCTCAGCACAAAACTTATGGCCACTTTTCAGAAGCCAAGTAGGCCAAGGCTCCCAGTGCAACTCTGGATAAGATATACACACTGTCTGACAGCAGAGCAGGTGCTGTTATCGTGCGATGCTGACAAATGGAGCAGCATCTAATCGATGGAGCTGGAATTTATTACTGTTTGTAAAGTTGCTTTTAGTCTAATATGAATCAAATTGAGGTTGGCAACAGCACGCTCATTCAGCAAGGTGGCATTTAAAGGCTGGCATTAGTCCTCTTGTTTTTACAAGGCTGGTCGAAAGGAGAAGAGAGGAGGTGAGGGGAAATTAAAAAGCTAAGAGCAGATTTTGTGAAGAAGGAACAAACAGTGTAGATACTTTCCTTCACATTATTTTCATAGCAAGTAAATGGTAATATTGCCGTTTTAATCCAACCATAAGTAACCTCGTAAAACCAAAGAGTTCTGACTGCTCCTCTAAGCACTATTTCTGATAAGCTACTTCATATTTCACATTTTAGAACCGCACATGCTCCTGTTACAGTAATTATTGGCCCCAAATCAACCCTAAAGTGACCTACTTCTGTGGCTGGTGATCAGATAAAGACCTTATTTTTAGAGACAGGGAGTAAACAGGCAACACACCTGACATGCTGGGAAACCAACTAATCCCCATAGAGTTGTTATTACAAAAAATTGTAGAACTGATCAAAGGCCTTGCAGACACTAATACAGATATTTTTCTAGACATATCCACCTAAAAGAATATATGTTTCTGTCCACATGGGCATTATTTTGCAGAACATAACTGTAACGCCCTGACAATCTCAAGAGAAGACTGTGATTACGTAATTCTGCAGACTTTAATCTACAGATGCTGTCGACTAACTAATATTGGACACAACAGAGACGTTTGTGTGTCGGTGAAGTGGCGCAACAGTGCCAAGCTAGACAAACCTAAAGAAACCACTATTTATCCACCATTGTTGTTGTTGTTGTTGTTGAGGTTTATGCTCATTTTACAAAGCAGCAATGTGCAAGTTGAGGTGCGATAACATTTTTAGTTTAGAGTTTTAAAAATCTGCAGTTGCGCTGTAGTAGGCAAATGAAAAAAAATCTCAGTTTGAGTGACCCATAAAGGTGTTTATGTGTGGATGAGGAGTCCAATCGTAGAGGAACATTTGAAAATGAAATATGTGTATTAGGGTAGTCAAAGCCCAAAACAACCAAAAACTAAAGCCGACTGACACGGAGGAAAAGTAGCAAAACTATAGGATTCCAAATCTTTCAGGATCCCACATTTTTACAGTGGAACAGTAATGTAATCTAGCCTTATCTGTGACACATCTATCATAGATTATCTCTTTTCATTCTGAAGTCAAGACTGCTTTAAATTGTAATAAATCTGAACTGGCCTTTGCCTGAAAGGAAGGTTCTATTTTGTTCTAATTTAACCTGCTTTCTTTACCCTCTTTGGGAGAAAGTTGCAATAAACTACAACTGACACATCTCATCACTGAGATGTAAACTTAGTGTCCTGTTTTGCTCTGGTGGGACTCGGCTTGTTTTGCCTGCCGTTCTCAAGGGAGCAGCTTTTTGTTGCGCGACTCTGTCTTGATGCAGATTTTACCTTTGTTTGCTTCACACAGTGAACTAAGCCTGTAGGATTTTCTGTGTAGCAAGTCGTACCTTTTTAAAATCCCTGTTACCTCGCTTGTGAGTGTCTGGGGCCGTGCAGCAGCTCTGCAAGGTGACTTAATGGGGCTACATGAGAGATGGTGGCGACTCTTACGCTTGCTTTGCTTTTTATTTCTCTCCTGTCCGAGATCCCTGTGCATAATTACCCCTGTAATGTGCTGATTCGAGGAGGTCAGCCAAGAACCGGTTCCTTACTTTACAATAGGCTTTAAAAGATTCCTCCTCATTGCTTCTCTTTGTGAAATATAAAGTTCACTCCAGTGATCTTGTGTAACTGTCTATGAAATGGCAATTGTTCAACAGCTCTTGAAGTCACACAGTGAGTGTAATGTTTCCGTACAGATCCTGACTGACGCTCAGTCTGGGTTCACCCTGGATGCTGAGGAGAATCCGTTTTGCTGTTTTGCTACTTGACCTTGTAAGATGAGATGACAGGTGCTGATATTTCATTTTCTGGTCATGCACATTTTAAAGTTGCCAAATGAAGATTCACGTCTCATCTTTAGGAAGAAAAAAACTCCTTCATGTTTCCAAACTGTGTGACACCTACCTGTCAGGAGCTTTTCTTTGTGTGTGTGCGTGTATTTTTTACCAGTTCCAAAAATAACATAAAAGCCTTCAAATGGAAACTCTGAAGACTCATGAAAGTGAAGGAGCTTCTGAGAGAGCTGATGCTTAAATTCACTTTAGGGTCTTAAGAGAGAAGTCGTCTCACCTCTTTGAGCGGGTCATTGAGTTCACTCAGGATGTTGTCCTCATCAAAGATTTTGCCTTGGTAGCGGTGCTCGTAGTAGTCGTGGATTTTCTGCCGCATGTCTGCTGGAAGCTTGTGGAAGGACATGTATTGCTCCACTTGCTTATACTGGAGGAGGCAAAAGAAAAGACGGTGGATCAGTTCAACAAGACTTAGTGTGTTACTATGTAACAAATCTAAAATTTTAAAGCAATCTCAGCAAAGCTGCACACGAATGTGGCCGCCACAGAGTGCATATTTGTGTCTCTGTATTGAGGACAAGCCGTGCTCTCACATAGTCGCAGTGCCATGTCCTGGTTCTGAATGTGGGGAGGGAGAGGCAGAACGAGAGAGGCAGGTGGTGAAGGAAAGTAGGAACAAGTACAGGCCCGGGGCTATGTCAGACCAAGGTAGCAGTTCTGATTATCTCACCCATGCAGGAAGCCCAGTCATAATAGGCAACCAAGTTACGACCTAACGTGAACCAGCAAAGCTGCACCTGATATCGTGGAGAGATATGGAGCTGCGTAGGCAATGGGCCAGATGTCATGGGTTGCATACAGTATTTTGTTAGCATTTCTTTAATTTTGAGGGTGTGAGTAGCTTAACTATTGCTTATTTGAATCAGCCAAGAATCAAAAGAACATCTTTGATTCTTATTTCTTGTTTAACCCCCTGAACTCTAAGCAGTTCCTGAGTGTGTTCTGCTGGAGGTACAGGAAACTCAAATGTCTTCTTTGCAGTGTGGCTCAGCTACTGTTCAGTAAATCATAAAATACCTTTGATTGTTTATTTTACAAAAATTGAAAATAACCAACATGTAACATATTTATCCATGTGCTCCTTTTGTTACCAATACTAGAAAAAATATATCCATGTATCCATTTAATTGCTTAAATTCTTAATGTGTTTCCATTCTTGTCTCCTCTGTGTAATCACAACCTACAGTTCGTCTCAGTTCCACTGAAAAGTTCCTGAATTTTTGTCACATGAACTTTGGTTGCCACTAAACCAGCCACTGTTTCACTGAAGAGCGTGGAACTTTTTGTGTTTTTTTATGAATGTTATTAGTGCAAATGGTTTGTTTGGCAGGATTTTTTAAAAATGAGACATGTAGGTAAAGTGAATTTAAGCTTCGATATGGTTAATTTATCCTGACACAATGACATATCACTGGTGAGTACTTCAAAGACCATCATTAAGATGAAAATCCAATTCTTCTTTCTGTCTCTGAAAGACTTTTTTTTTTTAAATCTTTTTTTTGGGGGGAGGGGGGATTATTGAAGTTTTATTGATAGACAGAGTGAAAGGGGGTATAGAGGAGAGAGACATGCAGCAAAGGGTCGTGAGCCGGACTCAAACTCACGACCGCTGCTGGCGACCTGCGCCAACGTGGTAACGCCTTAACTCAGCGAGCTATACGGCAGCCCGATTTTCTGGTTTTGATAAAAAATGTGCCTTTCAAACCTGCTGGCAGGTTCAGAGGATTAAGTTCAAATGTATGTAAACACTTCAGTAAAAATATGTCATCACCAGAACTAACTATTAAAAGTTTATCACTTCAAAATGAGGGCATCAATAAGCATCATATAAAGAATTAGTACGTTTCCAAATCATTTAGCAGCGATCACTGGCTTGTTTTTAAATCATAAAAACTGCATAAATTTGTATTTGTAAACCCTAAAATATTGAATGATTTGTCTTGCTGTGTTTGTAGTTTGCTGTTGTAATTTGTAGTGCAAGGCAACATAACTGATTTACCAGTTAGTATTACAGTTTAAAATTAAAGAGAACTACTACAATAAGAATTTAATTATTTCGTCAAATGTCTATTACTAATATATAATAATATTTAGATTTTCTTTCTTACTGCACGTTTTTGGTTGGACACTGGACCTTTTCCTGTCAGTGACAAAGATGTGAGAGGCGTCCTGTTTCTGGTATTTAGTTGAAACTTAGCTGGAGTTTAAATTGTGGCCACATTAACCTGAAGGCACCAACTGACCCAAAGGAGAAGGAAGGGGAGAAAGAGAGAAGATGCTGTGGCTCATCTATTTCGATCAGTCTCTGTTTCCTCACAGATTTTCCACAGACAGGGCAGTGAACACAATCTTTCCATCCAGCCCTGACACCTGAACATAATCAGTGTTGCTCACACCACCTCTGGTAACCATAGAAGAGCAGGAGGTGAAGCCAGCAGCAGCTGTGAGGCTGGTAGCTCCGTCCACCCTCTTTGACCGGCGTGATGCAAGCAGCCCCACAGTGAGGGAGGAGACACTTGAGTCACAATGCCTCCCTCATTGATTCTTCTCCCAACTGCAGAAAGGTGATAAGGGACCAGGGTTTTGTTTTGCGGGAAACTGATTTATTTTGAGTTCACACAGTAGAAGTTGAAGAGAGTCTGCAGTGGTTCGACCAGGCCATTTGGACTCAGGTGGTCAAGGTGGGCTCAGAGTCAGGCAGGGGTGGAACGTTTGAGTTTGATATATGTGTATCAGCTTTACACCACATCAAGTGTTCATAATGACCTAATTCTATTCCCACATAAACCCTAATTTGTAGTTTTATTGGTTAATTACCCAGTTACTTTCTAATGGAGCAATTAAGATCAATGCAGAGTACGTTCCTCATTATCCCACCTCATCCGTTTCTCTCTTTGTCCCTCTCTTTCTCTCTCTAGAAATAGTCTGGGCCTAGTCAGACCTACACTCACTATGGGATGTGCCACTTGGCACAAAATTAACCCACTTCCTTTCTTGCTGATGGCACTCCTGGGGCATTCCTGTTGATATAATTCAATCCATTTGCACTTTGTTACCTTCAGAATTGAAAAATCCATTGAAATACATATTTTGATGTACTGTAAGATGTGGTAAATTCTAATCTAGAAAAAAGAAACAAACAAACAAACCTCTAAAAAACATGGAATTCCTGTTGGTGCTCTAAGATGAGAAGGTCTTAAAGAGGAAAGGCAGTCAGTGTGATAGAAAGGTTTATGTTCTTTAGATGTGCCCTTGCTGTGTTCTTGTTTTTTTATTAGGCAGAAATTGGTTTGACACCCAATGTTGTATCTTGATGCATTCAAATATCATTTCTGTGTTTTAAAAAGCCACTGGGTTAAAAAAAAACAGTTCTAAAAAATAATAGATGATTTTGAGAAATATAAATGGCACATAATCACCAAAAAACAAATATAATGAAAATAATAGCTATATGAGAGTAGTATCAATTCTCTTGCCTTATTTTGAAAAAACATGTTGCTTTGTTCCTTTAAATATGGCACCTTTCCTAATTTACATGTCAAAAAAGACAGTGTCTTTATAGGATTGTTTTTAACACTGACAGCTGCACATTCGAAGTATTACTTTAAAAGTTAATATGTTATTTAAACTCACAACTGGCATTTGATAACAGCTGTTTTTTAAAATTTTCACTGTTTTTATATCGGTACAGTATTTCAGGACGGACAAGTAGTTAAAGTAGCTTTTTATTAGGTCCTTAACCCTGGATATGATATGTGATATATGTGGGAGAGCTTTGCCACGTCTTAAAGAACAAGCCCTGAGCTGCTGAATGACACACAGCTGTACTCTGTCTTCCAGTGATTCAGCAGCAGGACATCACAGCAGCATGTCTTCATATCATGCATACTTTACACCCTCATTTCCTTCCCTCCACTCCCACTTTTTCTCTGATTCCTCTCTTCTCTATAGCTTTCGCTTAGTGTGTTTTTCTTCCATCTTTTTAAATGACAACCTTTCTCTCTTTAATCATATTTCAGTTTCTTTTCTCTTAATCTAAACATAAGTCTGCATGAAAAAGACGCCACAAGTCAATTAAGATGAGAATTTCTGTAATTTAAGTTTTTCACCCTCTTTCTCATCATGTCCTTGTCATATACATCCTCTGCCCTTAGATAACTCGTAACCTTACACCAACATCCATCTCTGTGTCCATGTTTCCAACCCTCCCAGCTGTGGCAGTGATAGATGTAATGACTGGAGGCTCAGCACCCTGAACCCATCCCTGCTGCTCCTCAGCCTGCTCCACTGATATGCACAGCCATGCAGCAAATCAGCCCTGGCTCAACTTGGTTACACACTGGGTCTCTGTTACCATGAACATGGCATTCACAGCCTCAAAGCTGTCAGTTCAGTGCCTGGAGGGATGTTGAAAGGATAAACTGGGATGTAGATTAAGCATATTTGCCGTGAAGCAGATGTACATCATAGACATGTCACTAATTCAAACAATATGGGCTCCCTTGTTTGCTGTAGGCGACGTGCTGCCATTAGTTTGTGTTGGACTGGAGCTGTGACGTGCATCTAGCTATTTTATGATCAATCATGAAATTATCTTTTGATTTACAATAAATTTACACATGTGAAGAATTCACATACCACTGATAATGGTGTTACTCTTTTTTTGTCCCAGCGTATCTCAATGAACCTGCTCTATCCAACTACATCTCCATCATATTTACAATGATCAGACATAACATTATGAACACCTGCCTAATATTATGTTGGTTCCCCTTATGTGGTCAAAAATGCTCTGAAGCACTGGGCATGGACAAGAGGACCTCTCAGGGTGTCCTATGGGGTCTGGAACCAGGACATTGGCAGTGGATCCTTTGGGTACTCTGGCTTGTGCAGTGGGGCCTCTGTCAATCAAACTTGTTCCACTGCATCCTGTTGATGCTTGATCAGAATGAGGTGAAGGAAGTTTGGAGGTCACATCAACATGTTGGACCATTGTCATGTTCCTCAACATGTTCCTGATTGTTTGATGTTTTTTCCATGTGGTGGGGTGCATTTTCCTGTGGGGGTAGGCCAGTGACATTTGGGATTTCCATTTACATGAGGGAGTGTGTTTGTTGTGGGACAATGTTTATTTGGGTGTCTAAGTCTCATCAACATGGATGTTAAAATCCAAGTTTTTCCAGCAGAACAGCACATAGTACCAATATGATCAATGTTATTCACTTCACCTGTCAGTGATTATAATGATGTGGCTGATTGGTGTATATTCTTGAGTGCACTTACTGTCAGCCACAGCATTAAACCATCTAACATTGTGGAAGCCCCATTTATGCCACCAAAACTGCTCTGAGCTGTCTCTCCATGAACACAGGACCTCTGGGGGTGTCCTGTAGGGTCTAGCACCGGGACATTGTTAGTGGGATGATGGCTTCCATGGATCGGGCTTGTTCTGGCACATCCTGTCAATAATGGGATTGAAATCTGGGGAGTTTGGAGGCTGGGTCAACAACTTCAGAAGCAGTGCTGTTGTCATAGAAGGGTGAGCTTAGTCCGCAATCATGTTTAGGTAGGTGTCAAAGTAACATCCATATGGTTTATCAGCAGAACATTGCACTGCATGTTCAATGACATTCATTTCACCTGTCAGTAGTTTTAATGTTGTGGCTGATCAGTGTGTTTCACCTGCATTAATGAGAACACCTGCTGATGATTAGTGTGAGGATGAAATTGAGTCTGTCAGAGGATAAAGTGAGTGATTATCATTCCAGGCATCCCACTGAGGATAACCTCTTTAGCAAGGATGCTATCCCGATCGTGGTGTTGATAAAATTATTCTTTTTACATCTCCATTTTACCACCTCAAAGATTAAGTATGGCTTAAATTTTGAATGTGGGTTATGAGTTCTTGATGGCAGCACCAAAATGACAGGAATTAAAGTCTTTGTAACCAGTTTTGGTAATTGGGTTTTCATTTACTCAGGCGTAACAGACATTTATCAAATTGTTTGAAATAGCAGGGAAAGGCATATATTTGTCAAATAAGGTATTTATGGACTCCTTGTCTTTACTGTACACACCCCAATGTGTAGTTACTACTCTAAAATGCTACTCTGAGCCATTAAAACCTTTGTTAGAGACTGCAAACATAATGACACGTCTTAAGTGCCACATATAAAAAAGTTCTGTAACATTGTGCCAAAAGCACAGAGGGTTGGTTTCTCTAAATTGCATTGACCATGAGAGCAACTGGCAAGGTCAGAACATCGTGCCTGAAAACAGCTAAATGCTTTTATGAGCAAGGTGCAAATTAATGATGTGGTATTTTAGCATATCCTGTTATAGTCACAGCCAAGGTGACTGTGCTGACGCTCTGATAAGAATTATGACAACAAGCTCCCACAGGAGAAATAATCAGTGCTTTATGTGTCACACCCTGCTTTTGTACCTGTGCACATCTGTGCAGATAAATAAAACGGGGCTGCAACATTTTTTAAGCATCTTTAAGTTTTTTGTAAAGATGAAACATTTATACAATTAACTGATTAGTTGATTGACAGAAAAATAAGAATTTCGATCTACTTTCAAGCAAACATGCTCAATAATCACTGGATCCAGTAATTGGAATGTGAGGATTTGCTGTTTTTCTGCTTTTCTATGTCATATGTGATGGCTGACAGAATATTTTAGAGTTTACTGTTTATTGATGTTTGACAGGCAAAATTATTAACAGAGAGAATAATCAGCAGATAAGGAAAACAATTAATTGCATCCAGAATCTGCTGATTATTTTGTTGATTAAGAAAAAAAAGGCAATTTTAAAAAATGCCAAAGTAATACTCCATCCTATACTCATACTAAATCCAAAGCTATTTTGTGTAGAGTTGTAGTTGATAGTTTTTGATAGTTTTTTCTATGTAAATTTAAAAAATAGTTTTTGTAAAAGAAAATCCAGGTTCTTAGGTCATATCATCAGATGGCTTGTTTGGTTGACCAACAGTACCAAAGACGAATATATTCAGTTATCCAGAATGTTAATAAACTGTCAAAAGCATCAAAAAGGAGTTAAATGATCAACTGATGCAGATTTATTTTCTTGATTTGACTAATTGTTGCTGAATTAATTTTATTTGCTTTTAAGCAGGAAAGCAGCAATTTCTCAAAATTTAAAAACTGGAATTATAGAATGTTTGACAATTACCCACTTATTAAGACTGTTGCAGCCTGAATGACTAAAAGCTGAATAGTTGTGTCAGCTCTAAAGCGCCGTGTGTTAAAGCAAGCAAGACTTTTGGACAAGATCAACAGATGGTAATCTCCCTAAATCATATAACTGCTTGGCTTTAAATTATATAAAAAATATAATATTTAAATATTTATTATACAATAAAATATTTCTTTGATAAACTGATAAAATTTCTTAATACTTTGTTGGTAAATCATTTTGCCTGAGATGATGTCATTTTGTTGCAGCATCGGCTCTTCATTTTAATCATAACCATGTTTTGAAGTGGATCAGGAAATACCATAGGGCACTTTAATCCGCTGCACTACAATGTTGTATGTACGTATAATTCTGCAGCATAAGCACAGGCAAAGTTTGGGAGTTAAACTCGGCTTCTTGCGTGCAAACACAAAGCGCATCAGTCAGTGGCCGTCTGTTCTGGGAATTGCCCGGGCCCCTCAGCGGGATCACAGATGGTGGCTCGGTTGAAATGCTGGATAATCACCCCCACCCGAAAAAAAATGATGTAATGATGTAATAGGGCCTGAAATGAAAGGAAAGAATAAAATGTGTTCACTGGCAGCATACAGACAATGAGGTGGCTGGTCATGTCAGAGACCTCCTCACCCTTTTGACCTTATATGATCTGCCTGTGGGGGGGAGGGGGGAGAAAATCCTCTTTCCTCGTCATCGCCTCGGATATTGTGATCTGTGAGAGCTCAACCCATCAGTCCATAGAGCCACTGAGAGAAGACTTAATTTATTTAAGTCTAGCTCCAATGAGCTGGATTTTATACAGTCAGAAGGAGCAAACCCTCAGATTAATACTTTAAGACCATCCCAGTGGTAATTAGCTTTACTTACCTTGAAACAACAAAACAGTAACGATGAGTACATCATACCGCGCAGTTCCTTTTTTCAAAGCTTATGAGCGTCATAAATTATGTAAATCAATCTTCTTTCCAATCTCATGTATTTATTTGTGTGTGCCAACGCGTGAGTCTTACCTTTTCTTGGTACTGCCTGCGTGAGGAGTCCAGTGATTGGATTAGAGCTGTAGCGTGGCCCACAAACATAGCGTAGCACGTGGCGCCTACAATCATACTCAGCATGGTGATCCACAGGTCAGACATGCTGACGGGCGCCCGGGCACCATATCCGATGCACAGCATGTGGCTCATGGCTTTGAAGAGGGCGTAAGAGTACTGCTTACCCCAGGAAACGTTCTGTAGGGGATGGAAGAGAGGGAGAGAGAGAGAGAGAGAGAGAGGGAGAGGGAGGCAGACAGAGAGGGGTTGGGGGGAGTTACTGCAAGGCAAGGCAGGCAGGAAAGGCTCTCCAGCAGGCAGAATGGAAAGACAGGCTTTCCTTTGATGGATCACTGAACCTCAACCAAACATTCTGCCAACATACACTCCGTGCTTCAGAGCTAATGCCCTTACTGAGTGGCTGAGCTTTCTACTGCTTTACCTTTCCCCTCTGCTCTTCCTCTGCCTCAATCTACCTGGTCTCATTCATTTCTCTGTTCACTAAAGGGTAGAAAGCAAAAAAAAAAAACTCTCCTGGGAGCAACTCTTTAAGCAGTGATTTCATAGCCTGAGAGTCATTTCTTTAATCGGTCTCAGTATGACTTCCCCTCACCAAGTACGGTCGTGTTGTGTGATTTTAACTCCCCTAGAAGGTCTTACGTTGGGTGTATGAGGCCCATTTTGTACAATTATGTGTCCAGCTGGGTTTATTAGTAGCCATTTCATTGTTGATTCGTCATTATTCAAATTAAATTGCTTGAAATAACCTGATCAGTTGCTGCCGACAGAGAAACAAGCAGCTGAGCAGAGATGAACTCAAAATGGGTTGCTGCACACAGATACATAAAAGGCCTATTTTCGATTGTCAAGTCAGTTTTATGAGTATCCATTCTAGAGCCTGACTGATACAAGTGGTAAAATATATAGACCAGTATTTTGTATGTACATGTTCAAATTATAGCATCATTGTTGCAGTGTATTTCACAGACTAACTGGTAACTTAAGACATTGCTGGACTCGGCACCACCATCTGCTCAGCTGTGGTTCATACTCTGCTGCATGTGCTGCAGACTTAGCTGGGAGTATTGTAAACAATGGTGTCAGGGAACTCTGCTGGACGAACCATGTGATGAAATTATATCTAAATTACCCCAAGTATCTTTTTTTCTGCATTGTGTCATTCAAACCTGCACATAGTAGACAACATATATACTAATACAGATACATATTATCGTAATATTAGCTGACAAAAATGTCGATCCATTACATTGCTCAGGTTCTGATCAATATTAAACCGAAAGAAAACATAACACCTCAGGAAAAAATAAGTTTTCTTCTTTTTTAGGACGACCTTAAAATAGAATTTCAGGGCTCCGTATGCTTCACACGATTGCTTGTCATATCTCTAGAACAACCACGCCTACTTGATGCAGCAATTTTGTAAGACAAGCTGGTGTATGAACCTTTCAGGATTTGAACCTCTCGCTCCAACTACTGTTTTATTCATTACACACCAAATTTCATTGCTTTGTATGTGTATGAATGAGTGTAACACCAGGAATGCCTTCACCATTATTTGAAGGATTGTTATTCATGCCCCTCTCCACGATGTCAGTCTGAAATTCCATTAAGAGTCACTTCCCACATAGACTCTCGTGTAGAAGCCCTTTAAAAGGTAATCCATCAGATAGTATCAGAATGCAAGGCTTGAAAAGCTTCTCAGCTGCAGTTTAGAATTCCCACATTTCTGGGTTTTTTTTATTTTATTTTACACTTTCATTGGTCTCTGCCTGAGGAGAAGTCACGTCTGGGAGTGAGAGCAGCAGGACTTCCTCATTAATACAGTACATGTCAAATGTGAGAGTGTGCCTTTCCCCGGGGACGTGCAAAATCTCTAGTGGGCAACCGAGCAAGCCCATCGAGCCTATCTCTGAAACCCAGTAAGTTCCTATCTGGGGACAAATGTGACATCTCCCTGCTGCAGGCCTTGTAGCTGAGTTGCTGACTCCTCCAGTCACTTCACCTCCTGCACAGACGAAGTGCTGAGGAGGCGCTCCGCAGAGAATACCTTCCTCACTCACAATAGAGGAGTTAATGAAAGAAATATGAAACCTCTTGAAGAATACCGTTAATCTCTGTCTTTTCTATCAGCTGGCATGGTTCCACCTGCCACGTGATTATACGGCACATCCCATCATGTCTGCGGTGCCTCCTTTTTGTCATTCTCTGTTCTGCTCGACGCCACTCTGTTCATCAATTTGGGATTAAGGGAATGAGTAAATTTACAGCCAGTCATTTGCTGTAGATGACTCATCAATTCTCATCTCCATGCTGATTAGTTGTTTCTTTCAGGGACTGATTAGAAGATTTGCGATAATTACATTCGCCAGTCTAATAACGAATATCGACCCCTTTATTGGTCTGGGAAGTTTTGATTATGCTTTTTTAAAAGGAGAAGGATTAAGCCAAGCGAAATGGGACCTTCAGGTTCAAATAACCACTATTTTTCCATAACCATCACAGTACTGGAAATGTGTTTTGTATCTGCAGAAGTGGTATTTTACCGCAGCACACAACACATGCACTGAATAATCTGTTCACACGCGCAGAATAAACGCACCCATCCATGTAACTGGAACAAATGCCATTTGGGAGGTCACAGGCCTTAGATGTCCATTCACATGTGTACACTTAGCATGTGCGGTTGATATGGTGGGCGAGTGTTTACTGAGAAACACCACACTATGTTTGTGTTGACATATTTTGTATGCATGGAAAAACCAGAGAAATGGAGTTTTTGCCAGATGATATCACATAAGCTGAAGTGACTCACTGCACCTTTTTTGCCGTTTGTCCTTGTATGTGTTTGGTGCACATATTAACGGATACAACAGGGAATGTCTGCAGTGCTTCGGGTCATAAAGGGCTGGAGGATTGACATCGCATTGTGTCGTATTTCGAAAATCT
Organism: Dascyllus trimaculatus; assembly: GCA_024666655.1. Classification (NCBI taxonomy): domain Eukaryota; kingdom Metazoa; phylum Chordata; class Actinopteri; family Pomacentridae; genus Dascyllus; species Dascyllus trimaculatus. The sequence goes on along the minus strand of CM045460.1, from coordinate 12,307,900 downwards.
GTTTATATGGGGAGGATATGACGCAGTTGCTATTTTGGGGGGGAGATTTCAGTACAGAATTATGAATAAAGATGAACAGTGAAGAGTGAAAGGAGCAGGTGGGAGACAGAAACAAATCCATGGATGCTCATATTTTAACCTGCCTGCCTTAAGTTAACTAAAACAACAGTTTAAAACAAGGGTGGGTCTGACTATGACCTATTTGCATTCACTGAAAATTTTATTCTACATCATAAATTAAAAATCTTGTTATAACCAACACTGTCATAAAATTTAAATGCATCTTTTAACAACGTAACATATACATTTATATTGTTTTTAAATAGAAGAGAACCAGATAAAAAATAAAAAAGATAAAAAAAAAAAAAGGCAAAACTGCCTTGCCATGTATAGAAAAACTGACCAGTGCAGCTCATTGCAATCATATTGTTAGTTAATGTAGATGAGTACATTGCAATTATAATCTTGGCATTCAAAAGTGGCTTTAAATTTGCTGTACCTCTTCATTGTTCTTTATTATAATACTGGCAAACTAAGTCATATCATATATGTATTGTCTGACTCACAACAGCAAGTTTCATAAAAACAAACAAACAAAAAAACATCTGTTCAAGTATGTTTCTCGTACTTCCCAATACCCAGGTTTTAGGATTATAGACTTTAGAGCTTCTTTAAGCCGACACTATGTGACTGATTTTCTAAAGATTTCTGGCTGTTTTTTAATCGTAGTGACTCTCATTGCGTTTGTACAGAATGGAGCAGCAGCAAAGTTTTGCATTGTCAATGTGACAGTAAATAAGTGCTGATAAAAAAGTTGCGTGATTGAGATAATGCAGGTTTTGCTTTCTGTTGTGGAAAATTATGGTCACCTGTCTAAATTTGTGAGAAAAGAATAGAAATTCCCTTCTGATATGTCTGAAATGTCTGATACTAGATGGAGTCAGTGAGAATATTCTTTAACTGTGAATACTGTGGTCTGCAAAGTGCACTTTACAAGAACGGAACATAACAAAAGCACAGCACAAGCCAAAGCAGCAGTTGTTGCAGTAACACTTTTTTTTTACATCTCTGTTCTACACTCACTGTTGTTTTCTGTTTCATTGCTTGAATTTGCATTCTTGCTGCGATTCCAGTACGTGACTCACAGTTCTGGTGCAGTGTATTATCGTCATAGAAGGCCGCCGTACTTAGCACCTGCTGGACATTTTTGTCTGTTGGCAGTAGCAATCAAAGGACAGATGTAAACATGTAGTTTTCACCAGTATCTGAACAGAGATAAGAACCAGAAACATCCCGGATTGACAGATTCTTTACTCTGTTTATACGTCCTTTGGGGAGAGTGAGTCATTCCACTATTAATGCAGAAAGTGCAGTCTCTACTGCTTTCCTATCTGCTACAATCCATTTCAATAGATGTAGCTAACACAGCAGATGTATTCAGTTCCTCCAGAGTTATTCTAAATATAATTAAGCTCTGGATGCAGCAAAACAACTGACATCAGATGCTGCATATTCATCTTCATCAGCCGCTCTGTAGAACAGTAACTCAATTCACAGACTTTATCACCACATATGGATTAAAACAAATCCCATCCCAAACAAAACGGTATCGGCAACTTCAAAGTTTTTATAATTCGACTGAGCCAAGCTTCGATTCACAAAGTTGTGTCTCCAACAGTTTCCTAAGAGATGATAGAGAATCAACCAACCATGACAGCACTGTACTTGCAAACAGCAAAGCATGACTTCTGGCTTCAAGCAAAGTTTCTCTTCCTCCTGTTTTGGACCTAGAATTCCCACAATGATGACCTCAAGCTGGCACTAGTGTTCCCTTTGATCAAGACGTCCCAAAGGACTGAGACACCAACCAGCACTCTAGACTTTTGCTATGTCTGTTATCAGGACAAGATACCAGATGTGTGACCTGAATCTCCTTTTCCAAGACAGAACAACTGTCAGAACAGTGTGGACACTGTGTACTTGGTAGAGGGCCTCGGGAATGCCTACTTCCAAAGAGCATCACGGTGCATCTTTAACCAAAGAACACATAATATGTCTTAAAATAACAAGACACCACCATGAGCAGCTCTTCACCCCCCAACAGAAGTACAGACCCTACAGTGGAAGCAGCGTTCATCACCTTCATAGCCCCATAAAAATAAAACTCTAAGAGGGACATTTTTGGTTATCAATCCTTTCAATCCCCTGCAAAGTCACAACCTTCAGGGCTGAAAAATTAAACTAATGTTTAAATGCCAAAAACTGCAGTTCATTTAATGGCCCCCTGAGGCTGCTCCTAAAGCAAATCAATCCCCATAGACCCCCATTTTAAAAATATCCAACTACAGAAGAAATAAGCATGTTTACAGCCTGGTATGTAAAACAGTTTGGTATCTATAGCTAATTTACCCATTCATGACAATTGCATAGTGGTGAAATGTCAAAATTGTATCAAGGTATGGATATTTAAGGGCGTGGCTGCTTTGAGTGTCAGGTACCGTCACAGGACAGTCCATGACCCACCTCAGCTCCACTCATGCTCCACTTCTTTGCTCACTTTTGGATTAGCCCAGAGTTTTAGAGTTAGGCAATGCTGGCATCCTTATATACAGTCTGTGTCCCACCCTTACAACTCCTATCACCCTCAGGAATGAAAACATTTTATACATGAAGACAGCAGTTCTCTTTTCTTGGACTCAAACTTTCATCTTGCAATTTACAAAACACTAAGGTCAATTATCTCAGTTGTGATAAGTTACACAGTACTTTTTTGCAATTTATTAGTTTATATGTGGTCTAATTAGGAATTAACTGTGCATAGTCCTTTTTTGATCTGTATAGGATATGATACAATACTGCACCGTTTCTGCTGGGCAGATCCCTTTCTGAGTAGGAATGCAAAACATCCCCAAATATCAAAACCTGAATTTTAAATTATTTTGTTGACCTATAAGAGAAAAGGGAGTCCATATCTGTTGTGACCTGCTCCTACAGCCCGACCCGACCTTCACTGGACTCATCCATCATCAGATGCATCGCTGCGCCACCACCTCATGCAGCAAGTAGCTTCCATTAACTGGTAGCCTGCTGCAACATTGTAAACTTTCGCTATGCAAAAGAAAACTTTCCAAAATTCTAACTAGCCTGCCACACAAAGTACCTGCTTTAAGGTGACAATTTTCTCATCATTACACTGTAATATTGTGTTTCTTAGTCTTTCTTCATGTCTTTTTCTACATGTGTTTGTTTCCTAAATAATGGTCTTTAGATTGTTGTTATTTTGAAGTTTATTAATGTGCATATTCAAAACTAAGTTGCTTCAGCTGCTGTTGTTCATATTTAGCAGTCTGCTCCCCAGCCTTAATACTTACATAAATTCCCCCTGAAAATCAGTTCTGAAACCTTCCTTGACAGAAGAGCTTCACATGCAGCGTTACTATGTTAACCTTATCTGATCTCACTGGTCAAAAGGTAACGTTAGATTACATAATAATCCTGCATAATCATTTATCAATCTGTTTGAGCATGTTTTCTCTGCACTGGTTGTGTGACCAGGAAGGCAATCGATGATTCACCATCGTCCCAGTGTTGGCAGTGACCCAGAGGCTTTGGTTGTTACTCATATTGATGAACTATGAGACTAACAGGCTGTAATGCACTGCTGCAAAGAGCAGGTCTGACCTCTCAACAACAACAACAACAGGGCTCACAGGACAAATAAAAAAAAGTGGGACTAATTTCTCATCTGTATTCTAACAGATGCACACTGACTCAATAGTTTGACTGCACCATGAATTCCACTTCAGAGGGTACATGCGTAGGATTTTGAACAAAACTTAGTTTCAAGACTTCATCAAATTTTACTTTTACAAACGTCATAGTTTTACTTCAATTTTTCATTTCACCGAAATCCTTAATTTGGGCGCGCTTCCCCATAAAGAAAGTAACCCAATGAGCAAAACATTTGCATTAACTGATGACTTTAATTACTCAATCATGTAACTCTCTAAAACCCGACAAGCTGTTCCTGCATGGAAAAAAAAAACGTGATGCACAATATTCATTTTTCAATTACATAATCAAACTGCAAGCTGTTCTCCCTGGGAGTGCACAGAAGGCACGACAGTCGTTGGACACAAGTGAGGAAGTGAAGGGGTCTGCAGGCCTGCACGGGCACCAAGCTGTAATCTGGCAAAGAAAGCACTCGCAATGGTGGATCTCAGTGGGAAGGCTGTAGGTCTCTTTGTCTCATATGTCTTCATGCTTATTGCCTGTAGCTCTAATGAGGAAAGTTGCATCTTGAAAATGACCTGACAAAGGTTTCTCCAGTTTTTCCCTTATTAGTATTTTTATTCTTTTTTTCAAGAAGTCTTCCTTGCTTTCCTTAAGATTCTTAGTTTGACTTGTTAGTGGGGTTACAAGTCATTTTTATTGGAAGTTATTTTGTTTCTAATTTTCTCAATGATGGTATATAAACTGTCAGTGGGAAGTGCAATTAAAATTTTGTAAAGAATAACTTTTTTTCAGTTCAGGATCCCAGAATATTCATCTCACCATCACATAAGTCAAAGAAAAGCAACACATTTTCACATTTTAGTCCTTGGAGCCTGTGAATGTTTGACATTTTTTATTCATCAAAATAGTTCCAGATTAATTTTGTGTCAGCTCTTGTGTTGCTGCATGATTGTGGCTATAATAATTATTATTATTATCAATATTAACCATGACTATGTCTGGATTTTAGAGACAGTGTTTTTGTTGCACATTTTAAATGGAGCCCTGCTTTCCTTTCCATGTTGGGCTACATTCTTGATAATGTACAAATCTTGAATCAAATTAAGACTTCATTCTTGCTGCATTGCCTATAATCGTGTTCATTTAATAGCAGGGAGCAAAAATCGGCAACAAGGAATATATTTAATTAATTTTGCAGCTCTGGTTGCTGGTGTGGGTTCAGCAGTATGCATCCATTTTCTTTATCGTAACATTGGCAAGCTCTGAATAAATGTCTACAAGTGAATAGCTATTTTTCCATAATGTTTAAGTAGTGCATTGAAAAAAGTTATCGGAAATAGAAAATGTTAAAAGAAAAAACTTTTTAACTCTGCAAAAAAGTTTGTGGGCTCACTTGACTTTTTCGAAAAAATAGTTAAAGCACATTATGGACGATGGAAACACCTTTTTTTTAAGTATCCCTTTCAGGACAGCATGAAATATGTTCAGTACCAGCTGACTTTAAAAAAACTTTCCTGAAGATGTCCCTCTGTTTTTCTGTTGTAAATGTCCATAGTTTTGGTTAATTCCTCTTCTTCGTTGAGGTTTTTACGCCAACCTTGTTTATTCACTCCAAAGCAGTCAACAAACCTAATGTGCATTTTTATTTTTTAAATATGTTTTCACATTTTAAAAGTTTCCTTCAAATTACCTGACAGTAATATGGGAACATAGCTAATGACATTCAGAAGAGGTGAAGGGACTTTTTCTTTTCAAAGAATCGACCTGTTTCATGTGAAAATGGAGAAACTGCCTCTCTGAGCTTTCCTCACAGCTCTCTAGATTACAGCAGTCTCGCAAATAACACTCCATTAAAGGTCCATTTAAAGTGTTTCGACAGAAAAATTCATTTTCAAATGTGCTGCGACAGCCCCTGGAAACTTAACAGTTGTGGTGGAAACACTAAAGCTTAAACCCTCCTGTTATCAGCTTAGACCCCCACAGCTGAGCCACAACAGTTTTAACTAACCAAACGTACTCTGCATCAAACAATAAACCATGAGAGCCGCAAAACAAGCTGTTCACATCAGGGCAAAAGCAGTCTTGCGTTTCACTGAAAAAAAACCCCAGTGTGTTTTCCCGTTTAGGGAAGGGCAATGTGAGAGAAGAAAGGGAAAAAAAATCTGATTAATTCATAAATTCTGGACTGAGGCGGGCTGTTGGAAATGACTCATTCAGGGAGATGGGAAGAACTAGATGGAAAAGTATTGGATGGTCCGTGGATAAAAGAAGCCAGGAAGGGTGACTGATGCTGAAGGGCAGTTCATGCATGGTTAGCCAGGCCTTTCTGTCTTTTTGTGTGAGTGTGTGAGTGTGAGTGTGTGTCCACCTACAGTATCTGCCCGTCTGTCCACCTCTAACTCTCTCTGAGACATGAATCCTCAGCAGGCTGCTGCTCAGCTGTCTGTCTCTTTATATGAGCCTGGCCAGGAACAGTAAAGCACACACATGCACTCACACAACACACACATGTCCTGATGCCGCACATGTAGACAAATGCAACAGCCCCATCAGCCTCCAGCGTGAGCCGACACAGCGACAGCAGCATTATCTTGTCTGGTGATTAAGTAAATGCAGCCTCTAAAGAGTAAGAAGCTACTCTCAGGCCATTAGTCAAGAAGATAACAACCCCACACCCTGTACTGCACCACTCAGCAGTATCTACAGTCCTTGTTGGCCTCACAGCCAGAGACACAAAGTACCGAACCAACAACAGGAAAAAAAAATGACGCAATTTGAATTTAAAGTCATCACTCTCGAGCAGAAGCAACTCAAAGAAACAACAGAGTTCAACTGACGGTCTCCTTCTGACTGATCAGAGAATCACATTATGTATTCATACCTGCGGTAAACAGATGGAAAGATATCAAGATTTTTTAAGCATATGAGCGCTAATGCATTGTGATGGTGTTAGAAGAGGGATCCCACATGTGGGCCGGCCTTATCACTTTGGATTTGCCAGACCGCAGTCAGCACACAGGCCTCTACTTCTGTGGAGATCCACAGGGAAGAGATTCCACAAATTGCTCATTCCGCCACATCACAGTCAGAAACACTGTGTGAGCTGCTCATGAGCTGATGATACCCTGGATGCAGTACCACTGGCATAAACAGAGGTTTGGCAGTCGTGTTTTTGGGTTAATTCTGTGTATGTTTAACTTCAGTAAACATATGTAATCATCACAGAAACGGAGGAGAAATTAATACAAAAGCTATAAACAGCTTAACAAATTTAGAAAGTGAATTAAAATGCATACTGTATTATGAATTCATTACAAATGTGAGTGAAGGTTTGGAAGGAATTTGTGATCAGAAAATGCATTTTTTCAATCCACCAACAAAATATTAGTCAATTTCAAGTATTTTAAACATTCATACAAATAAATATAACCCAGCTTTAATAAAGGTCAGTATTCTACATGTGTTTTTTTTATTTCAAGTTCAATAATGAATTAACAAATTTAGATTTTAGATTTTTACATTTATTGACATACTTGAGTTACATTTGTGTTTTGTGACTTTTTTATTTTACATCCTCCAGTCCACAAATACCCGAATTCATGCTATGTTTAGGTGATTTTTTTTTTTAGATATTACAAGATGAGTGCACTTGAATTTGGAAGTGAATTCAGCACAGGCATCGCTGACATTAATTCAAGTTTGGTTGTATTTCAATAGCGCTTTATATTTGTTTAAAGTTGGATTTTGTACACATCTATTTTATCTGTATCCACTGTGTGACGGCTCTGTGTTGTGAGTGCAGTGATCCTGTCAAAATTATTGATCCATCTCTCATAAGACGTCACCAGCTTGAAATACACAAAATCAAAATTGGCCATAGTCCAGACTAACGATCTAATGTGCTGTTCCATCTGATCGACAGTCCAAACCCTAAAAATATTCATTTCACAGTGACAGAAACTACAACTCCTCGTGTCTGAGATTCTGGAAATGGATACACGATTGATTGGTAAACAAAGTGAAATCATTTATAAAAGGGGCTGATAGGAAGTAATTGACTAATGCTTTTGACACTAGTCTCAACACTGTCATAAATCAATTTCAGATGAGTGAAATGCACTGTTTGGTAATCCTTATTCACCAGTAAGAGAAACAGCTGAGATCTGAAATGGATCCAAACAGGTCTGCAGTCAGAACGTGTCCCTAGAAACCTGATATATCTATGAGGAGCAGGGAGACATATTTGTAATGTTGTTTCTAAATACAGAGCATTCTAGTGTTTGATCTAATTGAGGACAGAGAATTTTAGATTCACCGCTGCTGTTTTAATGCACACGTTTGTGCCTTCTCTGTTTCAGAACTCGGTTGCAATCTGCAGCCATAGCTTCAGCTTTCCACAGTGCAAATGATCCTTCCACACAGGGGGCAGCAAATTAGCCTTTTACACGACTTCCCTTTCTTATTGATTTGCATACACAAGGGGAATGTATCTGATTTATTCTGAGCAAGAGCAGCAACACACACAGTGCAAATGCAGGGAGCTGCTAGTCATTAAGTTTCACAGCTAGGAGTAAATATCAATCCAGATTGTTGCTGATCAAAGGACTCTAAATAAAATCTGGGTTACTAAAGGAGCTGTTTGCCCAATTTTCTGTATGTAGCCCAAACCACCCCCCACAATTAATTGTGACAGTTGTGTGGGTTTTAATTAGATTACTGTAAATTCCTTTGGTGCAAACGTAGATGGATAATGTCTGTTTGGATGAACAACACATGTTAGCTGGTATCGAACTAACTTGGGCAACTCGTTGCCTCAAAGTAAAGACGAGGCTGGAATACAGAGTTGTGATGCTGAGGGGAGCTGACATTTGCACCTCCAGTCTGAGGCCTCTGAGCAGTTCGTGTGCATGTGGAGGCCGAAATGTTTGTCGCAGAGAAGGAAATGAGGAATAAGAGGAGTTCCACAGTCAGGCATTTACAGTCAGTAACGCCCAGGAGGCCTGCACATACTTCTGTACTATCACATTGCTGTGAGAGGAGCAAGCACAGTACACTTGACCCCAGCTCCAGAGAAAGAACGGGAGAATGTAAGATACCAAAAACACTGTGGAAAGAGAAGCCCAAACACAGGCAGGTACAGTCGTCCAAGAGCTCAAACCAAACCTGAGTCGACATAGAAAGCCAAGTTTTTCAGTCGTCCATCTCACATGCGTCTGACAGAACAGTAATATTTCTATTCTGATCAGTCCGGCTGTCTACAGAGGAGACATAGTGGCTCATATTTTTTATACGCTTTACGACTACATGTCAGTGCACACAATAACATTTTACACCCAGTGTGAAAAACCATAATAGACTTCCCTGACAGAATAAGAGGAGGCCTTCCTCTCAATCAAATAACATAAATGGTGCATCACATATGGTCAGACAGTGCTTTAAACAACATTTAGTGTTTGTAGGGTTCAGTGAACACACCACAGACTAAATACAAGTATAAAAGCTCATAAAACTCATATCCTTCTATTCATTAGTCAGTATACATTTTTAAAACTGAATAGTTGAGCTGTGTTTACTATGTCTAATTATTCCCAAGAGAATTATATAGTTTGACTCCACAAGCAGTTTTATCTATGTAGCTACCAGGTCAGTATGGAAATTATATAAGACAATAAAAAAGTGGCCAGATTTGAATAAATAAATTCAAAAAGTCTAGAAAAAGTTAGATTTTTCTGTAAATATCGTAAAACATAATGCCAAGATAGAGAAAGTTTTTCAGACTTTTAATCAGGAGAAATAGGCTACTTTAGTTTTCACAGTCTTGGCCCATTTGCACTACAGTCCAGCTCAGTGTGGAGAGCAGCCACCGTAGAGTGAACACCTACTATAACCAGAATCTTTAACCAGTAACATGATCTTTAATTGTGCTCTAATGATGGATAGCAGCATGAAAGTGACGGCAAACAAAGAAAGGCTGATGAAGTGGTTATTGTTATACTTCTCTACTGATTTTTTTATCACTTTTCTTCATTTCCATTGTCATACTCTACTACTATACTAGCGCTAATCTGCAATACAAGAACCAGAACTGTGTCTTTTTATTCAGTGTTTTTTTTTTTTTTAATTAACCATCAGCTGGTGAAGATCCACATTATTTTTCTAGGACATGTAGCCTCATTATTACCACAACACAGGTAAAAGGTGCATCTTTTACGAAGCGCTTTAGGTTTATTAACTAGCTTAATAAAACCTGTATGTAAAAGATGGAGGTAGCATCTGGGTCTGCGAAACTGAAGCCAGTGTGGAAGTAACTTAAACCTGCATTCTCTCTAAGAGCCAGCAGGGGGCGACTCCTCTGGTTGCAAAAAGAAGTCGAATTCTAGCCAATCTCTATGAGAAAAGGATTTAATTTGTTACCTCACCAAACATTTTCCAATTGAGTTTATGGTCCAACTTCTAGCTTGAAGGCTTTTTTAAATACAGTATGGTGTTCATTTCGAAATTATGGTCCCATTTGGAGTAAAACAGATGATGAAGCAGAGTATGTTTTAAGGCAGAGTGTCCTCAAGTTTTCAGTCTAATCCACTATTTGCTTGTCATGTTTGGCTTAAAAAGACCAATATGACGACGGCCAAATACTAAACTTGAGGCCTTCAAAACGGCAGGAAAATCAACTTATGCTGGATAGAAATAAAAAGAATCCTTTTGCCTACATCTGTCTGACATCATGAACCCATGGTTTCAAAAATGAATATTGACTTTCAGTGGGAAATCTGTCTCTCTTATCTCTATAAACTGCTGGTGTATCGTACAGGAATGAGAAGCTTCACGTGTGTAGCAACAGCAAGTAAAGGAAGTGCTGCAGTTCATACATCATATTCCAAAAATAACAAACAAAAGAGAAAAGTGTTTAATACTTACAACCATACCGTTTAGGGACACCCAGCAGTCAGGGGGGAAGTCTTGAAGGAGAGGCACCAGATACTGGAGACAGCCATCCCAGTGACACAGAAGCAGCATCATCCCTATCAAATTAAATATTCTTACCACTGCACTAGCCAGGTCATAGGTCATATGGAAAATCTGCCAAGAGAAAGACAGAAGGAGGGAGAGACAGAGACCTCAGTTAGACCTCATCAGTAGCTCTTTTGTCGCATGGAAAAGTTCACTCAAATTCTGACACTCGTACATCAAATTCAAGTACAGTGGAGAGACACAGTGGCCTGGGTTTGGATCTGTTAGGCTCTGTGAAACATCGCATGCACTGGTATTTCAGAGATACAGAAAAAGATTAAATAAAAAGATTAAAAAGACACTTTAAACGCTCACAAAAGCTCAGAGTCACCTTTGAAGCTGAGGGCATGGTGTGCCTGTTTGGTCACCAAAGAATTTGGCTGCCGCAGTTTGTGTGTGTGCGTGTGCGTGTGTGTGTGTGTGCGTGTGTGTGTGCGTGTGTGTGTGTGTGTGCATACGTGCGCATCTCTGCACTCACAGATGTTGAGCTGTACATAATTCAGCATGGCTGCTTTCCAAAACAAACTGACCAGTGGAGGAAACAGATATACGGCACAGAGTAGGTAACTCAGAGCGAGTGAGGTGGATGATGAAGGGAGTGCAGACCTCCGGAATAATTAGCCACTAAGTGTGTTTCAATGCTACGAGTGTTAATGCCAGTGTGGCTGTATCATCAGAGCAGCAAAGTTTCAGAATAGAAAGTCATCAGCGGGGTGAGTAAGCACATCTGCAGAGAGACGCCGTTTCATTTACATCGGATCTGGCCGAAGAGAATTGACTCACGCCTGGTTGGCTGTGGCTCCAATTTAGTGTTTCTCATTAGCATGAGAAACCCATTACTTATTTCCAGGTTAGTTATTCCATAATCTCTCTCAAACTGAGGCTCAATTTCTCCTCCCAAAAAAAGGAAAAAATGTTGAAGATGGCTGCTGATTGGTCCGTTTTGCATAATAAACCTGCTTCATTTCCCAGTTTGTTGAATTGAAAGATTATGATTTTCAGGTAATTAGCATCTATTTTAAGTCAGATGGTGTTTCCATTCCCCGTAAATTAGCCATTCAACTTATCATAAACGTAATGACTTTTTAATTGGTGCACCAAATTATCATGAGGTTTAAAAAAAGGTGAGAAATGATGAACTCTTTTTCAGAAAGTTTTTCTGTATGAGTGATAAAAGTTTAGATCAGTGAATGTTGCAGGCAACAAGAAAATCATGTCAGACTGTAAAAGACAGATATATGGAAATGGAGTCGCATGATATTGTTTAGTAAATGCTGCAGAGTGCAATAAATAATTATCAATTAAATATAGGATATCTACACGTCTACAAAACAAACAGTGATCGCTTAATATAACAAAGAATACTTTAATACCCTTTTTTATTTTTTTTATATTGAAGGCTAAATTGTTTTGTTAGTTTAATAAAATTGTCTTTTGTTTTGCTCTCCTCTTCTGTTTTCATTTTTCTAGTTTGTGTACCTGAAAATTTGGAAAAATACTGATAATTCCTGCACCAAATACTTGATCTTCTCATAGATACAATCACTCTAAAAAAGAAAAGGAGCCTGAGCATGTACTTCAGCTGTGCTGATATGCATAGTGGCATAATTCTGTACCAGTTTTCCCATTTGTATGCAGAATCTGCTGGTAAAACCCACCAAACCACAGGTGTTTTAAAAGCTCTTTGAATCCACATCTCTCCACCCCAGTCTATTGTGACTGTCCTGTAACCTTTTTGCACAAAGGACAGTGTCCACACACAGAACAGAGGAGAGAACAAGAGCCTGGGCTGATGCTCAGATCCCTCTATGGTTCAACTCATCCACAGGGGGATACAGTGCACTGCCCTGAAAGGCTAAAATTAGCCACTAGCTTACAGGATGGCTGTCTCAATGCACCCAGTATCTCTTCTGCTGCCTACATCTGTACTCTTAATTTAGCCGAACTCTCTCTCCCTGTGCCATGTGTGTTTACATTCATCACAGTTTGGTGACATAATAGGAAAGAACAGCAGACAAAGGGCAAGGTAGACAGAGAGGGAACAGGAGGGACAACAACAGACGGGAGGAGATAAAGGTAACTAATTCTAAAGGTAAATATTCCGGGTGGATTGCAACAAGACTGGAAGTAGCACTTTGGTTCCTCTCTGAAGTGCAAATGATTTGCACCAGGCAAAAAATAGAAAAGGGTTGACTGCTTGTCTGCACTTTCAAGAAAAAAAACAACAACAATAGAGAGACAGAGAAATGAGGGTGCAGACAGGTGATAAGGTGACATGTCAGAGTCTCATTTTGCCGGCAAGCCTCTGTGACCTTTGGGTCACGCTGAGTCACAGAGCAGAAAGGGAAGATGTAGAAACTCATTAACACAATGTGGAGTTTGTTTGGGTTTATGTTTCACTTTGAAAAGTCTGCTGGTGGCAGCAGGCGGCCACAAGGTAGTAGTTTATTAATAGGGTTCTTAATAGAAGAGGCTTTCAGGTGGAGATCACTGATCAGGTCAGAGGATTGTACCGAGTAAGTAGTTGGCAGTACAGGATACATTACACATGGCTGTAATAAACAGAGTGGAAGATGCAGGAAACCAGTTGATTGGAAATCGATAGAAGTCCTAAGGAAAATATTTCTTTCATGTCAGCTGATATTTGCCATATTCCATGCTGTCTGCTTGTGAAAAATACAAAAACAAAAGAAGTGGGAAACAGCTGGACGGGTCACTGTGATGTAAATGTTAGCTACATCAGAATGTATTCAAAAGGTGTTTCCATGTCCCATTATGCATACAAAACTAATGATTTTTTTCAGATTTTGCCATTTACACACTTTTTTAATGTGAAAAATATGACTGCTACTGAACTATGTTATCCTAGGATTAAAAAATATGATTTACTGGGATTAAAACCATCTCTCTAGATCACAATTACAGACTTGTAATAATACAGATAATATAGCCCATTTGTTTATCTTAGAGCATGTTCCAAAACCATTATGTGCATCCAACCTCTTTTTTGTGCCAAGTAATGGGCTCATCTCACAGCATAATCTCTAATAAATAGGAAAGTAAGACAGGGGTCGAAGAGAGGAGGAAAGAAGGCTTAGGTATGGACCCCCGTAGGTTTGCCGTCTGACACACTGAAGAAAAATAAAGGCCATACAGAGGGTCGGCTCTCCAGAGATCCAGCCATATGTCATTCTCAGTGTATGTGTCAGAGCTAAAAATCCAGGACTCCAGTCTCCATATCTTACTAATATGCACATATTAGATCATCTATCAGGGACGTTCTGTTATGTTGAAACAGCAGTGTGTCTGTACAATATGTTGATGGAAAGTAGTGAAATATATATACATGTATGTATATAGGCCACATCTAAAAATAGAAACACTACAAGACTTGAGTGTTTTCACTAAATCTGTCAAGTAAAACAAAAATCATTGCTGTGGATTATATTTTTTGTTTAGTCTAGTCAACTAGCATAGCTTGGGTGAGGTGAACTTTGTGAAAGGTACTCTACAGGGAATGAACAAAAGAATAATTTATTCCAAATTGTCTACAACTACAGGGCTGCAGGTATCAAACATTTTCATTATTAAATGTTCCAATAATTAGTTTTTTGGTTTACTGATGTCCATGATAGTTCCTCTAATCCTAAAGTACTGTTTTCAAGGTTTGTCTGATCTAATCCGAAGATATTAAATTTGCACTATTATAAGAGAAACACAGTGAATCCTCAAAACCAGGAAGCTAGAAACAGAGACTTTTAATGGTAACAAGTTAGCCAAGGCTAGTTTTCTGTTGATTGACTCAACAGTTTCAAATGCTGCGGCATGGGAATCCTAAACTAGGAGATAAATGTTGTTACAGACTGACAGCACAAGGCTCATCAGCTGCCATTTAAAGACGTGAGCTCGTGATGTTTTCAAGAGGATTCAGGGCCTCAGATTAGTTTCATTAGGAGACAGTCATACTTTCATTTGGTCACCTCTCTGTGATTTTTAAGTAAATATGGGAAAAGCTGCAGTTTAAAAGTTGCATTACTGCAAGCTTAGACTGTGTTCTGTCATCCAAGATGCTGCTTAATTTTGCCATTCTGTGGCTTAAATGGTGCTGTTTTTCTATCAGTGTAATGGTTTGATTATGTGATTGTGGCCATCTGCTTGTGTTGGTGCTAGTGGTGCAGCTTGGCCTGTTTAATCCAGGACGTTATGAGTGAAGTATCTACTTATTTGGTTTCATGGTCGTGCGAGCCTGTGCCTGCGGGGATGTGAGAGAAGAGTAGGGGAAAACTATAAGCCACTTGCTGATAATGCTGACAAATAAATCATATTTTTAGTGGTATGAATGTGTGCAATAAAACCTGTCGTAAAAGATTAGGGAAAATAATTCAATTTACACACACCATGCATTCACACTCGGCATGCGACCGTTTGACCTATCAGATGGAGCCCTGGATACGCAGACCGTGCATTCACACCACTGTGCCAGTCAGAAGCCCCAGGTAGCCGTCAGCTAGCCTCACATTAATTGGTGTTAATCTGGTGGTGACTGTGAGGTCAGCCAGCACGACGGCTCAGGAAGGGAAGGAAGTGTGAGGAAGACATCAAGAAATGTGTTTTTAGAGTTTAGAAGAAAATATTGTAAAGGGAACAGAAGATAACCAAACTTAAAATGAAACTTGAGCTTAAGTTTTTCTTTCTTTATTAAGTGGGCATGGGCTATTCAGTGTTTGGGGTCTTTGTTGGAAGCATGTCCATTGAAGCAGAACTACACTGGAACTTCCACTGAGCAAGACTGTAAATGCAGCATGCAAATGGTCTTTTTTTCTGAATTACAGACAAAAAAAAAATAATTTTTTCAGCTGTTCTACTGATTAAAGATTCTAGACCACTGATTTCCTCCACAGTCTCGTCAGGTGCGGCTTTAAAAGTCAATGATTAGATAGCATGATCGCATACATGGACACTCTTTTGACCAGTGACTATAAAATGCCACCTTAAAATGCCACCTTAAAATGCGGCTTTATTCAAATTACATAATGCTACAGATGACAAGAGAAGAAGAAGAACAGGCTGTTGGGATGCTGGATGCTGGTATGTCAGTTAGAGCTGCAGCCAAACACTTGAATGTCCACATTTTCACCATTTTCATCCAACAGCTTGATCCTGTCCCAAAAATGTTCACCAATTTTGCCAAACCCTTCAGAAAGAGTGAGACAACATATCCACAAGCCGCATCGACAACCTCATTAACTCACTGTGTCACAGATGTGTAGCGCTATCTGGTGCAAATGTTGAACACGGTCATTATTGACTCGTGATTTCTAGCCTATGACCTCACTCTCCCCATTGTCATTTCCATAGTGCGCATTTTGTGACATCTTTTCTGTTGTGGTGATGCCACGCGCTGGAACAACGAATGCTTTTTCCCCTATGTTAAGTAAGAATGGATAGAATTTATTAAAACATGACATGCCGCGCTATTTTTTGTGCGGTACAATGTTATCGCACATATGCAGATTTCCCTCAATTCATGCAGGCCTGTTGCTGACAATGCAAATACAACAGAGAGCAGGACAGTGGCATTACATGGTGGTTAAAGATTATCATCCCTAATGTTAGACACAAAAAGCAGTCAACCGAGCCCCGTGTTCACTGAAAAAACCTGAATTCATGCTGTAAAGTTTTTGTAAGCTGCATGACCACTGGAAAGGTATCACTGACAGAGAGCCAAATCACCATCAATGCTCTCGGCTGGCATTGGCAAAATATGGGCTTAGAATTAAGTCCATCAAGCTTAAATTTGACTGGGGACTGGGGCATAGGTCAGCATAATCCTCTAATACAGTAGAGACAAACAGCCAAGATGTGATATGATAGTGACACAAAGTCACATGCTTGTTGTGTCCAGCCAGCAAGGCGCTCATTCACATTTGGCCTCTCTGCATCCATTCAACAGCATGGGAGCGTAAAGAACAAGAAAACATCCCAACTTGGCAAGTATTGTGTGTTTACAGACACAAACAGGTTTTTCATTACTGCGGGCACCAAAATTTAAATTGACGCCATTCATAATATACAATATGGAGACTCCATATGTCGCCGAAAATCATCAGCGGGACCCAACATGTGTTTCGCTTCAACTTTTAGAGGGTTTACATGACTGCAGTCTGTCAGGTTGTACCAGATGCTGACATTTTGAGTCCTATGTGCGCAGAAAGAGCATGCAGGAGAATTACTCATCGTCAAGCTGTGCGCCTTGAACACGCAATTACAAAGTGTTCTTTATGCATCTTCAAATTGGACATGACTGACCTCTGTTTGAGGTTAGTGAGGATTAGCATGGGACTAATTTGAGGGGATTAAATCCACCACTGGCTATTACATTGAAGGATAACAAAAATGCTTCCAGGAAAATCTGGAATTCTCCTGCTTAACATCATCTTGTAAATCTCCTTTTGGATCTCGCTTGGTTTTGCTTAATCACGAAATTACAGTTGAACTTGGATTTGAAAAATCATATTATCATGTAATGAGAATTCACTGGGATTTAGCGAGTCTTGTGTTTCTTTTTCCTCCCTACTGTCTTTTTTTCCTTTATACCAAAAAAGTTTAACTTTGTCAGTTTATAAAAAGGGAACAAAAAGCGGATAAATATGGAATATTTTCTATATTTAATACAAAAATGCTTTCCAATGCCCTTCAAAAAAAGCAGCTGGCTGGAAGTAATTATAATTCATGTGACTGTAATGTGCAATGCGTAATCATGTTGATATATGTATATTTTAGCAATAAATAAACATAAATAGAGTTGGCATTATTTCAAAGCTTGAGGCAACATCCTGCATGCTCAGAGAAGCTAATCGGTCTGTTTGTAATACAGTCTAGAATAGACGAGACTTCACAAGAAGAGGAGAGAAAAAAGCCTCTCCAGCAGTGTTATACATGTAACTGACTTCCTGCCAAAACATGTCAACGCTGTGTGAAAACTGCAGAAAAAAGCTCTGAATCTTCAGTACAGAGGCCGTACATTTAGGTAATAAGGCCCAACAGTAATTTGTAGCCAGAGACTTAATTAAAAACGCAGGTAGTGATCAATGGGTTCTTTACACGGGCAGAAAACAAGCAGTGATCTATTAATATAACAAAGAGCCCTTAAAAGAAGAGGTCATTATTCCTTCAGTGCATTCTGCACGTATACGAGCCCAGCTGTAACCAAGTGGCAGTCGCACTCCACTACTCTGTTACATGTAAGTTCTGCATTAAAATGTTTGCATTTTCAGTAAAATACTCAAAGTATTAGTCATAATGCAGAGTGGCACCTTTCACAGTGGGATTTTATGTATAATATACTATTGAATTATCTTTATGGGTGCATTAATGTGTTAGCAATACTATAATTTTATTGTAGTAGCTGGTCGAGCTGGGTCTAATTTTAACTTTGTTGCTAGCTTAAATCTATTACAATGACCAGTGATGTTTTATATGAATGATCTGAAGTACTAGAGCCCAACCCATATTTGATTTTTGGATTTTTAGGGAGCAAAAAATACTGATTTTGACACATGAACCGATATTCTCTATATGTAAGAGTAACTTTGAGAAAAAAAAAATTATGGGGTCATTGTTTATTTACCTTTCAGCAATGTATTTCACAAAGCTAGTGAGCAGGTTTACTCCGCACCACCGTCTGCTCAGTTGTGATGCTACATGTGCTGCAGGCAGCGCTGAGAGTACTGTGAATAATGGACTAAGAGCATGCTCTATTGGACAAACTATGTGGTGACATCATTTTTAAATTACCCCAAGCATCTTTTTCTGCATTATGTTCTGTATAAGTAAAGGCTTTCATATTGGCATCATATCATGTATCTGTGACTGATAATATGAGGTTCTAAATCATACAATTTAGTGAAATGTAGAATATTTCTCTGTAATCTAGTGGAGTAGAAAAACAAAGAAGCACAAAACGAAATTGTTCCAATAACATAAATATCTCCAGATTACACTTAAGTATAGGGCTTAAATGTACTTGGCAACCTCCCTTCAATACTGCATCTAACTGATCTCCACCAGCGAGAAGACAAAAGGTTACAGAAAACAGCCGCAGCCTCAGTTATTCTTCCTCATATTGATTCAGTTGTCATAAAAACAAAACATTTGAACTCATCCCACACAAAGTCCTGCTGCACTCACCGAGTGTTTCACATAAACAGAATCAAATATGTTTTTCACTGCTCAACTCTAATGAGCCACAAAGAACAGCACTGCAGCAGGAACCCCACGTGCACACATTTGCAGCTCAAACACAGGCAGACTGAATGGTTACCCACTGTTGGATTTCTTTTAAACTCTGTTATTTGATATCCAGCTTTCTAAACAATGGACCATGAGTTTATTTCTTTCTTTTCTTGAATCACAAATGCTCTCTTGTTTGATAAGAATTCTGCAGCTCATTTAATCTGTAAATGTTTTGAATGCAGCCTCGTGACCTGAGCAGATGCAAATTCTGGAGCATCAAATGAAGCTGCTGAAGGGCGGCAAATATCACGAACAACTGGTGCCAAAGAAAAAGGATGAAAACTGGGTGTGTGGTTCCTCGCTGCAGCCACTCTTTTCTACTGCGCTACCGACCAATCAATGCATTCATTTAACTGGAAAAGTCATCCCTTGGTAATGTGTCAATCATGGGTGAAAATACTCTTTCTGCCCCAGTAGCTCTCTCCTGTGGGATCGCCGCCGCTCATCCGCTCTGTTTTCCATCATTTCTGTGTCCGTCAGCATTTTTCTCTTGTTCTTCCCCTAAGCACATCACACTGTACCGCGAGCCTTGCTGCTTTGCCCGCTGTCTCACCCGCTCTGCGTCTATTTTGGTCTTGTGAGCGTGATAACCTCAACACTTCTGCTCTGCCTTAATCTGCGCTCTGCCATTCAGAGCTGTATTGGCAGCGGCAGCCTCCTCTGGGGCGGCAGCTCATACAGCCACAGGGAGCACATATATGCTCTTTTCCTTATGGGCCTCGGTGGTGGGCTGTGTGGGAATACTGTTTTGCTATTGGCTTTAGGACTGAAATAATAATTTAAAATGTTATATAAGAATCCTAGAGTTCTTTATATTAGCACTTGAATATACTGTGACCCACACAGTGTTCTAAGCCTTCTCTGTAATTATATAGACATTATTCTCTGTAGGGATTATGCAGTTAATGTATGCTGGCAATTTGTGCATTTTCTTCTAGAAATTTCTTTCTAGGCTGATAAAAGCTTAGACTCTGTGTGGGGAAAGGCTCGGTGCATCGGGGGAACAAGTAAATGTATTTATGGATGAATGTTCTATTGATTTGTACCTGTAACATGAGCAGTGGTAACAAAATAACATCAGCTCAGCTCTGATAAATGATGTACACGTAAATCTCCCAACCCAAGCAGTACTTACGGCTCAGACAGCAGCACCTGTGCATTTACAACTCTAGAGCACTCGGTGCAGTGGGGAAATTGCTGAGGAGTGAGTTTTGCATGTGTGGACAAATTGTCCAAAAGCATGCCCGTGCCCTCAAGAGTAGCTGTTTTCCTACATGACCCATATTTTTTCCCCTCAGTTGTCTGGTTATGCAAGTCTGTTGACAGTTCGACAGCATCGTTTCAGGAATAAAATCCTCAGTCAGTCAGTCTGATGGAGGAAAGAAGGAAATGGATAAAGAGCTGAGAGATGACAGGGAGTTAACGGAGAGGCATGCGACCAATGAGGCTGACCCAGAAACGGACAAATTCTGAAAAATACATGAAAATACATCATGTAAAATACTTAGAAATGTTCAGTTTTAGTCATGTTTTTTGGATGAATATAGAAATATATTGGAATGCTTCCTTATATAGTAGCATCTCTTCTTCTAGGGATTATACAATATACTTACATTATAAATTTTATGTCTATTATCTGCTTATTTTAATCATTAAATCCTGTAATGGGACATTTTTTGGCCACTTGAGGGCAGCAGAAACAGGTTGTGAACACGATGTTGACATATCATCACCTTTTGAGACAATTAATGAACTTGTGAACTACAAGCGACCTCCTTTAAGTTGTCACTTGATACACACTATTACTAATACATCAGCTATATGTGCTTTAATAAGAACTGTCATGTGCGACGACTCGTGCCTTTACAATATAGTCTTTAACACCAAGTCAGAACTTGAAATGACAGACTTTGGCAAAAGCCTCTGGGAGCTACTTACTACAGAAACACTCAGGAAGGAAGGAACGAAGGGAAGAAGACAGAGACAGAGAGGGCAACAAACGGAGAGAGACATGAACAAAACACAGAAGACAGCGAGATTTGGTTTTTGCAAATGTCATGAAGGAGTGAATCGAGGACGGGCGGGGGAGTGTTGCAGCTTGAGTTGTGGTTGTGCTAAGAAGGCAGTCAGGGAAGATTAGTGCCCATGTGAGAGCAGGAGGGATTTGACTGGATTGCACAGGGTGACCTGCTGTGCTCATGTGAACATCAGCAAGATGGACCCTTCCTATCACAGCGGACAGCGACGACACACCCTTCTCGACATGCCGGAGGGGTGGAGGAGGCCTTGCAGTGTGATTCTTAGACTGGTGAATCAGCCATACTCGGAGCTGCAATTGATCCTCAAGCACAAATAGAAGCCATGTGTGAAGTCTTGTGGAAAGCGGAAAACATGAAGTGGTGCAAAACCAGCAAATGCAACAGCAAATACACAAACATACGAGGGCGATCTGTTATTACAATCAGAGTTATATGAGTCACAGTGGAGCAGCAGCATAATATCCAGCCTCACATGTCTTATCTTTAGGCTACATAATCCTGAACTCTGACAAGTATCTGCGTATTAACACCTATATGATGGTCGATAGTAAGTAATTCATGGGTTTATTTATGTTTATTCGCATTTTAAAATCGCACTATTATCAGTTGAAGGTAATGAATTAGCAAATTTTTTGGGTTTTTTTGTTTACTGTTACTGCACAACTAACTTAAAGGAAATCCCTAATGTTTTTAACTACAGCTACACCATTAACAAATGAAAAATTTCAAGTTTTTTACCATCTTTACTTTACAGACTCACCATTAAAATGCAGAAAATGTCCATTTTTTTTCTTCTTGCTGTGGACACACTGTTAATTAAGTGAAAATTACCATTTTTTAATTACGGGACACACTCTGGGTAATGAGCTGCCAATAGTCCTTCTATTATTTTATGGATTTTCCTTAGAGCATGTCTGTACTGTAGCCACACATGGACACCTCTAATCATACTTGGTGTAATAATAGTTCACTGCTGTAATGACGCGTCTGTATGGGACAATGTAAATGGCCGTGTTTGGATTCACACAAACCGCTAGAATTCAAGAGATGAGCGCAGCTGTCGGCAGGACAGATGGGAAGAGTGCCTCACTAAACTCATCCACCACAACATTAACTCTTGGGAAGTGGAAGGAGAAGAAGCCTAAATGCTTCGCTGGTTACTAATTAATTAATTTGCAGAAGGCATCATTACAGGATGTCTGCCATGAATGGTGCTACTCTCCTCTGAATAACCAGGGGATCATTATGGGCCTCGTGCAGTATCAGTCAATCGCGCGCAGGCCTGCAGTGATTAGTCAATTATTCCATTAGGTGATTGACAGACTGAACATTAATGTGCAGCAATTTTAATGATCAATTGACTGTTAAGGCAAAAATGCCCTACCTCTGATCCTTCCAGCTAATGCTAAGATTATCAGCTTTTCCTTGTTTTTTATTACAGTAAATTTATTATCTTTGGGCTTTGGACTCCATGAACCTGGAACAAGCATGTTTTCTTGACCGAATGATCAATCAGCAGTGGAAATACTTGTGAGTAGCAGCACTACAACTATGGAGCGTCTATAGTGGGCCAATCATAAGAGCTTCTCCCAGCTAAGTACCAGGCATCTCCCTCTTCATTGTGACCCCACACATACCCCTCACACAGCAACCACCACAACAGCCCCGCCGACAAAAATAGCCGAGATTAGCCTAATCTCCACACTTATCACTTTAGCCCTCTCCCAAGACTATATCTGTCATCTGTCTGCTTACTGTACTGTGCACACCGGGCAGAGGGAGCTTGTCTGTACAAGGGGGGATATCCCATGGGGGTGGGCAGGAGATCAAAGCTGCTTTCATTGACTTTTCCTTTCACTCTGAACTCTGGAGGGGGTTAAAAAATGAAGAAGCACACTGTCACTAAATATTAAAATATGAGTTTAAAATGCTGTAAATAAGCCACAGTTGTTGGGAGAGAAAGCAGATGCTGATTTTGTTTGACTGCTGTGGGGCTGCTGAAACAGTTATACCCCGGGCTCAATAACAGAAGATGGCAGTGGTTTGAGGGCACTGCATGTATCATTTACAACTGAATCGTAAAAAGGGAAGCTTCACAACTTTCCATAGTATAAAACACGGTTCTACTCATCTTTCACAACAGATATTTACGACTAAAACCGTTTTGGGTTGTTTTTGCAAATTCATTCCCCTGACTAGGCAATGTATTCTCTTCTTTTTAGTTCCTTGCTCTCGGTGTCACTCCCTTTCCGTCTCTCCGTCCGTCGTACCATCTTAACTGTCCGTTTATATCTTACGTCAAAGAAAAAGTCGAACTGGGAGACGGACTGACAGCGACAGTAACGGATGAAAAGAGTGAGGCAGAAACACAGATAAATAGAGGTACTCCCGGTGGAGGGTTATACGGCATTTTAAATGCCGTGCATCAGCTTACAGAGACGGTATGATACAAAGTGACCTGTAAATCCAGCAGCTGTTGGTATAAGCAGACTTATAAATGTCTGAGTTCCATGTGTATGATGATGTGTCTTTGTGATGCAACAGCAGAGTTCAACAACAGCACCATCTTTCACCTTATATCCGGCGTCCAATCTGTCATGTGTGTCCCATAAACAGTAAGGTGAAGGGATCTCAGCAGAGGTTTATCACATGTTTGTATCCCTATCTGCTGCAGCCCTTTACACAGGATTAACAGTTTCACATCTTAGTGGAAAAACTGTGTTTTAGCAATTAAAAAATGTAAAATTCTTCATTCTCCTATAGATTTGTCTCATCCTAAAGCCTCACTGATTAATGAAACCCATGGATCTAAAAATACTTTGTGCTCAAAATCTCACTAAATAAGTAATCAAGTCTTTATTAACCTATATTAAAATGCAGATTTTTTTGATTCAGTGTTCTAAGCAGCCTATTTTTAGCATATTTCACTTCAACACTTTCTACAACCCCCCTCTGCCTCCTGCTGTTCCATTTATGAAGATATCTAGAAAACACACTTTGTTTGAGTGTATGTGTGATATCCGGTATTTGATGTAGCGAAAGTAACGCCTGCGCTCAGCTTTAAATCCACAGTTATTCCTTTAACCAGTATTTTTGTGGATTGCAGTTGGTATACAGGTGTAGTAGTGTTTTATTTGTTTAAAATCTCCTATTTCGACCCGTTCTCCACAAAACGTAGATAGAAATAGAAATGAAGCATAGTTCTGCCATCGTGTGTTCGAGGCTGCAGATTTCTACATCATGGTTCTGACGATTAACTCTGTACTCTGAACATATGGTCAAGCAATTAACACTCTCCACTGCACTTAACAAGACCAACTAGGGGCAGAAGGAGCCCTGAGTGACTTGGCAAGGGGAAAATGGGTTAAATCAGCAGGGAACAAGGAGGAAGAACTTGTTCTTTTGGGCGGTGGAGTCTGGGATTTTCTACCCCACAGGCCAAGAGTGAGCTTCCCTCAGTGAGCCAAGCAAGAACACAATTCAAGGCACATTATGTTCATCGTCAGAGAGTCGTGTCTAAAAACAGAGAGGACAAGAACACAGACAGGCACGAGAGAGAGGGGGGGTAGGTGGGGGAAGCATTGTCCTTCATTTTTGTTTGCTTGACAAAATTGGACTGGAGGAGTCCATTAGGGGGCCATGTGCAACTCGCCTGCATGTGTGTAGATGTGTGCGGGAGAGAGGATGGAAAGAGGAAAGTGGACGAAGATAATGTGAGGAGAAGATTAAAGTGCTGAAGCTAAAGAAACAGCTGCACCCCATGAAAGATGTGATGCTGTTTTGTTCAACTATATTTAGTTCTGCAGTTTAAATCTGTAGGAGAAAGATTATTTGACATGTTAAGTTTCTACAGAGCTGAAGCCCAAATAAATCCAGTAATTACAGTTGTAGCGGTAGAAATGGAAATATATACATAGATTTATTGTGGTTTTTTAAGTCCAGGCATGGTGACCACAACAGTGTGGGTGCGTCTCACTTAAACAGCAGGAGGTCCCCCTCCCCACAAAATGTCAAATGTGTGACAGGCAGATTGTGACACATAAAGACACGTGACTGAGCTCTTTAGCCGCCCACAGGCTGCAACTCCCACACACAAGACAACAAAGATCTGCTTCGCCTCCCAACAGCTCACCCCGTCATGCTCTGCAGGACTGTGGTCAGGGTGGGGTCTGTTTGTGCCAGTGACCACCAATATACTGCATCTCTTTGTTGGATCCTGCAACAGCACAACTGCCATCCTCATTTTACTAAATTTGGATGTAAAATCAAGTCGCTCGCAAGCTATGTAGTGAAAAGGGAAACCTGAATAATAATTTGCAAACATTTTCATTTTTCATTTCCATTTCTACTTTTTCAAAAGGAGCGGGGCTGCTGTTTTGCTGAACCAAATGCAACAAAGCATGTGGAGCTGATGAAAAATGCAAAAGTGAAGAAGAAGGAACAGTGAATTCAGTGTTCCGTAACCAAGTGCTTCGTAACACCAGACAGAAAAAAATGCTTCTACACATACTTTAGTGACACATGCAGTGTGTTTATCCAGGTATGGATGTCAGTCTGTGGCATCAAGATAGTCCTCAGATCTACTGATATCAAATCAAGATGAGGAAGATCATTTCTCTGTTTCATGTTGCTTTTGTTCATTTGTGCTGCAGATAGGCCAATCCTGCTCTAATATTTAGATCCAGATTTACGAGCATGATAACACTGCAGCTTTAATTTAATTAGCATTTTAATTTACTAAGCATCAGAGAGAACAGAGATTGACAGATATGGGTTTTTTTTTCAGGGCCAGTAGGGATTGTTGGTAATAACAATCCAACAGACCAATAACTTGTATTTGGAATATAGATTTGCAGTAAAAAATGAAAACCCTGTTGTCAAAATTTAGACTGACACAAATAAAACTTGCTTGAAATGCCTTTGTTTAGTTATGTTTTACATGTGTTCAATTAAAAGAGAACTTTCCAACAATGATCCTTCAGTGTGGATTGGATTTAACTTGTGACATGTGTCTATTCACATAATGCTGTGGGCCGGACATTTCTTGAACCACAGAATGACTACAGATAGACTGAGGCGGCTGTATGAGAGCCAAAAAAGTGCATTTTAAAATTATATATATTGGGAATCGATTAGAAAAACAATATTGATAATAATTATAATTGGGAAAATACTAAATATCAGATCCAGGGATCGTCCAGACTTTGATTGGCCAATCCCTAGAAAAGTATAATTATTAATGGTTATTAAAACAGTCCACAATTCACATGTACCTGCAAAATCTAGGCCTCTTTACACAGATTGATTGACAGATACATGTAACAGGTAACAGAAATCTTTCAGCCTTTAAATACTTCTCTAATAAGATGGAGATATAATGTGAAGTTGCTTTAAGGATGGGAGAAGCATCAAAGTGGAGACAGGTGAACCTCCACAGAGCGTCAGCAGCAGCTCAGATCTGAGTTTTAATGGAGGATCTAGACAGCAAAGATGCAACTGATGTCTCCCCAGACTCCCATGTAACTGCATCTAATAGCACACGAAGAATGGCCTGTCAGAAAGCCATGGTGCAATCTTCATGTCTCTCTGAACATCGAGTCTATCACAGCTGCGACATTCCAAGCTCATCTGCAGAAGCTGGAGAAACTTCCAGTCATATCTGCACATTCTCCTGGATTTATTCGCCCTCGTGTAGTGTGCAGCGCTTTATCGAGCAGACTTATATCTGCTCCTTTACTGCACTCAGGCCTGCGTTTGATAAATGACATGCACATCTCCAGGCACGGAATTTATCTGAAACTATAGCGCAGAAGTCCCTCAATGTGCCCAGCATCCCCTGAAGTGAAACGAGACAATTGTGTGCTTTGAAAAACAGCATCCCCGGTTCTTCTTGTCGGGGCATTAAATATAAACAACCAGCTGTGAGGCCTTGGCTGCATGTGCTGCGTGCGGCAGCAACACAAATCTGGGCTAACTCACACCTGCTCTCAAGTTGAAGCATGTTCAACTTTCCCAGCAGCTCAGTGAGTTATTATAGATCTCTGGGTGGGTTAAGAAGTGATAAATTGAACTCCAAAGATCGTGTGATTTGATGTCTTTAAACACTGGAACGACTATTCCACTATTTGTCTTCCCTGCAGTGCACCCATGCGTGGTACTGGTCGGTGGATATTTACTCTTTCCTGTGAATATACTGTACAGTTCACAAATTAACAAAAGTTCACTTGTGCCACTGAGCTGCCATATGCCACCTCCGGGCTTCAGGGTATGAAACATCCAGATGCGCACACACAAACACGTAGATATGACACAATCCCAAAACAATCCTCGGCCTCTCACATCACATCACACCACATCAGATCACATCACATAACAGGAGGCAGTCGTGTACAGTCACCAGCCAGCAGCTCTGCAGCGGCTCTTTCACAGAGCAGAGTCCTGCAGCTGGTCACAGTCCTGCTCCTCGATACATAATGTGTGTCCTACAACTAAATGCCATTTGAGAAAGCATGGTAATAAGGCCAGGCTGCTTTTAATTATCCTCCTATAGATGCCATGTGCAGCTCTCTGTGATAAATGGATTGTATGTTTGCCTTATAGATTCATGTTGTCTTTATTTAAGGTGGCAGCCACTGATAAATTGAATGTGGAGGCAGCCTTAAAAGAGCAGAGGTTGTTGTACATGTACTGGGATACAGACAGAAAAATATTATTGCATCGTATTTAAGTTCTCTATACTTCATTTAGCTTCATTTTACAGCCTGCAGTTGCAGAATAAAATAGGTTGCTGCTGGATGAGACAGACAAAATGTAACACTCTCTGCCTTCCTCCCTTTGTTTCTTCTTTCTTTCTTCCTGCTCTCTCTTTAAACCTTAAGCATGAGTCAGCACTTCCTGATTCAGCACGCCTTGTGTGTGTGTGTGTGTGCGTGTGAGATTATGCACCTGTGTCCCTGCGTGAGACTGGGGCAGCGGCCTCAAGATACAGAGCACTTGGCCTAGGCTATTCTGAGACAGGTGAATCAGGTCCACGGGACTCTGTAAACCGAGGCCTACTAATTTGCTTTGGCACCAAACAATCTGTTGCTGAGGTGGCAAATTACAGCACACAATGGCTTAATCATGATGCCCTTTTATCGCCTTACAATGACTACGCCTTTCTTAAATTTTTTCCCTAAGTAGCTTTTCATTGTACGTTGCGTGAGTTGTTGCACTAAGAAGGTATTATGTTAACTGTGTACTCTTAACAATTAGTAGATTAAGCCTAATCAGCAGACAAATACATTCGTTATCTAGTAAAACTTGCAAACATTGATGATTAATCTTGGAGTTGTGGCAATTTGAAGAAGTTCTATTTACTTTTTTTCTTACCTGACATAATTAACCATCTGAACGCCAAACAGTTTTTGCTCCTGTCATACTTCTATTTGCTGTGGGTTCATTTTCACTTGAATATAAAGTCCTGCATACCAGTGGAAACAGCACCACCATGGCTAGAGGTGGAGGGAACTCAAAAATGTCCTTTTGTGCAGTTGAACAAAGTTAACATGCCAAGATGTTTCCCCATGCTGAATGTATCTTCTGACATCTTGCTCCACTGTATGCCATTTTTGAGCCGTACGGCATTTATTTTATTGCTCAAGTCTGCTTTACTTTAATCTCTCTTGTCGCTTTCTCTCTACACAACCTGAAGAAAAGTCCCAGAATTTTTGTCATCTGACTCTTGGTTGCAGCTGAGATATTCGTTGCTTCTTGGTTTTGGGGTTCAGAAGATTATTTAAAAAGAAATATCTACTGAATAATGTCAAAAACAGTTTAGTTGTATTCCAATTTTCAAATTTTTGTGCCTTATACTGCAACGTAATTGAAATGTCTGGTTACTCTGTACCAATGTGTATGACTTAGGTGCACTGTATATTATTGGAAATGAGTCACTGATAGATAAAGCATATTTTTGTAATATCAGTATCACAGAACTTCACCTCCAGAGTTCAGCTCTGGCTTAGTTTAGCTTATTAATTAACTTGAAGCCTATCGGACTTTGAGAAAACTACAGGCAAACATCATCATCATCAGCAGCAGCAGTGTGTTGGCACACTGTGAAGGGGTATAAAAGGGTCTGTTGTCAGACTGTCACACAATATTGTGGGTTATTTCAGAGGAGACCAAATTTAGCCAGTGTAATGTAGTTAAAGTCTCTTCTTCTGCTCCCATGCGGTGAACTGGATACCCAGGTCAGTTGGCTCACATTTTCCCCCTTTCAGATCAATTTACCGTCTGTGAATCAAGCACCTTTGCTGAGGCCGACGGATCCCCACAGGCAGGCTCTAATTAAACAGATCACTTGCATCATGTTCTGCAGTCAGCTGTGGCACGAACTACCTTTCTCTTGTAACAACTAGACAGCTGAAAAGACAGAACCACTTCCTAGAACCAGCAGCAGTGTTAGCATTTAAAGCGAACCACTAACAACACCAGGTAATTGTTATCAGTGAGGAAGTAAAAGGACGACTTGATCTTGTGAAGTGACTCAATCCGTCACAGTGTTGTTCACAGAAACAGGTTGTACTTTTGCACAAACAGCTCCATGATTGATGCTGACAAAGTGGAGTTGCACATAGGCGCCTCCATGGTTGCCACTTCCTACAGGCAGCTGCTAAGTGCCTCACACACTTCCTTTCTAAACTAAATATAGCTCCTATTTCATGCCAGTTATGATAAAATAAATCAGCATCACCAATCCAGGGACCCCATCCACCACCATCCACTCCAGAATGTATACGGTGCGTGTGATTGGCAGAGGCCACGGAGGATGAATGCTCTGGGGCATGTTTATGCCACAAACCAAACTCTGGTGATGACATGACGGTGCACTTTCATCCCCAGGGGCGTGCTTTCAGATGCATGAAAAATACAACCGAAAAAGAGAGGCGTTTAAAAAAAGAAACAAAACATCAGTGAGGAGCTATTTCTTATCAGCGTGGCTGCTCAGCAGTTTTGAGAAGGAATGAGAAGAAATAATTAGAATGAGGAAAGGTGGTGGCAACAGCAGCAATGCAGATGGAAACAGTAATATTATTACATGTCCTTCTGGTATGATATGTTTGTACTTAATAATTACCGTATTAGAGATATGTCAAAATACACTTGACTCTGTTCCATGATCTAAGACATCATGTACCACAATATCTGTGTGGTGCCTAAGGAATATGTATTCACTGTATTATGAAGTGCTTATTTAATAATTTATTTTCAATCATTTATTAAGTAAGATCATAGTGTGCCGCTGGAACACACACAAATACATGATCGTTCAAATGCAAATCGTAAAATAATAGCATTCAGCTACACATTTAGAGTAAAATATAGTATCATTAGACTGTGTTTAGTGATTCTATTATTCAATTCTATTATTCTGGCCTATGACAGTACAGAGTAGACTAGCTAAGCCTAAAGTTGGTTTTAGCAGTTGTACTAAATGAGCTTGCAAAATGTTATACTAATGTATTCCCTGTAAAGTTTCAGCGTAGCATCACAGCAAGAAACAATAATTAGATCCTGACAGATGGATCACGAGTGAACATTGACGGATTCTCTGCAGAGAACATACTCAAAAAGTACGAGAAATGCTCAAGTAACCAATAAAAATGTAAGTTTTTTCCAGTTGCTATATCAGCTAAAACTCAAGAATGTATAGACTTAAGTGTAATCATTGTTGAACACACTGTGGCTTTAGCAGACCACAGAACAGTAGCATAAGAAGTGGCAGTTCTGCATCCATAATATGACCATGAATGGAATGTCTCAATAGTTTTGAACGTGTCGCTATTTGGGGTAGAGCATATCAGTTATGGTCAATATCACTGAGCATGAGCACAGCACTAGATAGAGGTGATGGATTATATGCCCTTATTTACAGTGAGGCATCTCTAATTAAGTAATACTGTATACCAGTAAACAATGCAGTGCTATAAAGATCAGGTTTACTGATTTGAAATTTTAACCCATAGTGTAGTGTAACAGACAAATGCAGCCTGGGGCCTCAGAAAGGGTAGCGCCTCCCCTGGGGGTTGGTATGCTGCCACAAGCCCAACCTGAGCCCTGCTGCTTGAGCTGGGATCTGGCAGGAGGCCTGGTGGCTGTGATGAGCCAGATGTGGCACTGGGAGCTCTGGGGATTTTCTACAGCAGTTTAAAAATGTTATCCCCTTAGTGTGCTTTTGCATTTTTTATTAAATACAATGAACCAAAAAATCAGCACCGAGTGGGGCGACGTGGAGATCTATTCCTGGAAACATAAATCATTGAGATGTCTCCAGCGTTAGCACATGTCCAAAAGGTAAAGGCTGTAAAAAAAAAAAAAAGAAAAGAAAGAAAAACAGTATCATGACTCTAAGGTCATTCGGATAATTAGCTCTGTAACTGTGAGGGCATGAAATAATAAGAGAAACATAAGTGAAGCAGGATTAGAAATGAATAGGAGCAGGGGGCAAAAATGCCCTTGAAAGTCCTAAAATGTCTGTGAAATTAAAGATGAAAGGGCAAAAAATGCCCCCGATAACTGTTCTCATTATTTTAGTGAATTGTTAAATACTTAGCTGTTACATGTGATTCCCTGGTGGCCCAGTGGAGGTGAGAGGTAAGAACCTATGACAGGGGATCTTTTTCAGTGCTCTCAGTGTGGGGAATATTCAGGTGTGGAATTTATTAACATCATTACGGCAGAATTAACCGATTAAAATAAAAATAAAGCCACTTCAGGGTGATGTCACTGACATATTATTACTTTTTTACCCTCTCACTGTAGCTCTGCTGTACTCTGGTGCTCAGAGAAAGTGCATCACCAAGGAATTTCACATTTCTTACCTTTTTTTCACATTGGTCTGTTACACTAATGACGAGCAGAAAATAGAAATATGAAGTCAGTATTTATAAATAACAAGACTGAGCATTTGCAGCCTATGTGACACAAGTACTGACTGCAGCTCGAGCTCAAGTAACAGCTGATGAAGTATTGCATCATCATTTACACGTCAGTCTTATCTGATGAAATCTATAAGAAATGTCAGCATATGCAGAGGCTTTATTAGCAACTATTACAATGCGAAAGGATGATGTAGTTTCTTTGAAGGCAAGTCTAGTGTCCACCAACTCCTAAAGGAAATTAGTCTGTTTAACTGCTAAATGCTACAATATGACCAAAATTATCCCTATCTTAAGATGCACTAAACTGACTGTCTGAATTCTGTATAAATCAACAACGTAGTGCCTTTGAAATTTTACAATGAAAAGACAAAAGTACTTTCTGCTCACAATCCCACACTGGAATGCAGTTTACAGATGCTACATTGGCTGTTGGGTGACTCATCCATCCATGGATTTATTGACAAAAGCTAGATACCAGGCTTAAAGACAGGGAATCCAAAGGCAACTCTGGATTGTTGGGTTCTCTGTTCTTTGTTTTAAATTTGTAAGGTCTTTACCTTCCTATGTTAAGCGCTGTGAGACGACATACTGTATGTTGTGAATTTGGGGCTATATAATTAAAATTGGACTGAATTGAATTAAAGATGGCAGCTACTGACTGGTGCATGAGCCAGAACAGTTTTCAGTCCATATTAGAGCTGCTATGATGAATCAAATAGTTTTCAGCTTTCCAATAATTAGCAACTTTTTTTTTATACTTGATTAATCAGTTTGAGTCATTTTCTAAGAAAGATGAAAAACATCTTCTATCCCAGCCTCTTAAAATGAAATATTTTCAGGTTTCTTATATCTTTAGTCTGTGGGAAAAAAAACAAGAAGACGCCATCTTGGGCAACACTGATGTTCCTTTTTTACCTCTGTCTGACATGTAAGACACCAAACAACTAATCGATAGACTGAAAAAATAACTGACAGATTAATCAACAATGAACCATCCATATAGACTAGCAAAGAAAACTTTTATGGAAGCTATAACAGAGTAACAATAGGACTTGTTTGCTGTTGAAGGTGTTGACAGTTCTACAGACAACTTATTAGTAATGGTTGTCGTGGTCTGTGGGGGAAAAAGCTTTTTGCACAACATGTACTGTGAGTGACTGCTTAATGCATGCGTTGACTCGACAGCTGTGAATAATGACGCAAAATGATGATGATCGGCTAGGTGTTAAAAATCTCAGTTACTGCTCACGATTGAGTAAAATATTGAGAGCCAGTTCCTCAAGGTGCAGTGAATCAGTAAACAAAGCCTCAGTTCATCAGCCAGTTGTTAACTTTCTCTATCTTCTGTTTGGTGCTGGGTGTGTACGGTACCAACTTAAAGATGCTAAAATAAGCAGAGAGTTAGTTGATTTTCAGTTTGCTCCTCACTATGCTATACTATATCACATATATTAATATGAAAACATTGAGTGTTGCAGCTTAAGACAATTCTGGTCACACACAAGGAACACTATTGTATCGCTCAATGAATGTTTCTGTGAATCACATTTTTTGTTGCAAATGACCCGTACAATAAGTATCAACTAGAATACAGTGAAAACACGTGTCGACATTGTCACGAGAATGTAAGAAAGATCCTAGAGTTACTTGGAGATGTAAGCGCTGCAGCAACTTCCATTTGGTCGCTGCTTGTTTTAATTGTCTGTGTTTGAGCACACAGCATGTTTACTGCTCAACATGACCTTCACACTGGATGCTACAATTTCCCTAAGCACTGTGCAGTGCAATAATTATGTGTGAGCAAACACACGAACGAATGATTGAACAAACATGCAGAGACCCATCTATACAAACAGCAGCATGCAGTAGGATGGGCACCAAGCAGGCTGATGTCCGAATATAGACTTGTCAACTACACAACCATATATTACACATTTCATTATAGCTGCCATAAAGTCTAGTAAAAGTGATGTTTACTGCATGATATTTTTGCCATCATTATTTTCCTACTAATTGGCGCATTCAGATGAAGTCATCTACTATTCCTCTCTAATGAGTGACAATCGATTGAGTCGCTTAAATAAGATGCGTCAGTCCCTTTGTGGGTAGTAATACCGTAGCCAATCAGCTGTTTTACTTCGACCGTAACACCCAACATGCACTTCTTAGAGATGGTACTGCCTGCTTGTAAGAAGTTTCTGTTTTGACACAAGCAATTATAGCAAAGGGAGTATTTACTGAGAAATGACATCATGCTAAGTGGGAGAATTCTGCTCCAGTGAGGTAAAAGGGAAGTTTGTAGGAGTGTAAGACTTGTGAGAACATGAAGATACTAAAGTGTAAGACCAACATAATGATATGCAGCTTTCCTCTGCTGCAGATCTCTGACGGGTGTGACATTAGCATCTATGAAAATTGAAAGAGAGTGTTGATTAAACAACAAATCTGACTGAGCCCAGCTCAGACTGTCCAGCCTGCTCTGATGAAATGACAGGCTCCTTTAGTTCCCAGATGGAGGGACGAGATGGTGACAAAGTGAAGAGGGGGGCAGGGAGCACACGACAGATGAAGGAATGACGGTCGGACATACAGGCTAGAAGATGACTTATCGGAGAAACTGACTGTCTGAATAACTAACTGTTTCCACCCCGAGGCTGATGAAATGATGGTTCACTGCTTGAAACCCATTATGATGGCAGGAGACTACACTTGTCCTTCCATTAAAGCTCTAATCCAGCATCCTACACCTAACATGTTACGACAGCTTGGAATTTTTCCACCCAGCGCCTTTTTCTTTCCTCTCACATCTCCTGTGGACGTTCGCTGTTGTTTCATTATTCGGTGTGTCTGTTCAACGTGGCTATGCTGAAAATCACTGGATTCATTTTCAAATACTATCCAGACTGTATTTCTAATGCGGCACACAGGGGCTGGACACAACGACGTCTAAAGAAAGTGCTAAAGGAGGATGACATACCGTGAGAGTGAGAGGGTGAGAAAAAGCATACAGGGGGGGGGGGAGAGATAGAGAGAAAGAAGTGGGGGAGAACCAAAGAGGAAGAGGGAGCCAGAGTTTGATAAGCAGAGAGATGATTGGAGGCAAAGAGGAATGACGTGAATGAGCTGAAGTGAGAGTAGAGCAGAGCTGTGAGCTCGGCTGTTGCATCCAGGCAGTATGACACATCCCTATATACTGCGCTGCCTGCATGCTCACTGCAGATTTTCATTAACCTTGCGGCGGCGTCTATTTGCGCCGGTCCATACCGTCTCATCCTCCCACTGCATACAACTCTGCAAACTACACAGTGACATACTGTGCTATCTGAATTTCATAATCAGCTTCCCACATAGTCCGCATGGCAACATAACAGCACAGAGAATCTACCATCTATTTTACTTTCAGAACATGGTTTGGGTTGCTTGTGTATGTGAATCCTAAACTGGAAACCATATTTGACAAAGCCTGAATAATGATTTGCTGAAGCATAAATAATGCTTTTGTTTTTCCAAAGCCACACCGTGCAGTAAGAATAATATAAAACTGTTAAAAATACACACTGACAGAAAAATATAAGCTGCCATAAACACTATAAAAGCCTCAGTCGTACTTAAGTACAACGATGATCTTTTCCTGCTCTGTAAATGTTCACTGATCCATAGTATGGGGGCTGGGAATTGGATGCACAATTCTACTTGTACACTAAGTTCTGGCTGCACACTGTTCATAAGTACAGCCATTAGTGCATGTATAAAAGCATATGTTTACATTTAGGTTCCGAAATGGCTGACCGAGGCACCTATGTGCAGCACAATATCTATCTTTCCACTCCTGTTGCTGCCGATATATCTTAAAGCCATACAGTACATGCACTCCAAAGAACCCGAGCTCAGGCTGTGCCCTGACACATTACACAGTTTGCTACAGCCAGTGCAGCAGACAGCATGAAGAACAGCAGTGATAACAACAAGGAAGGGACATGGCCTGTGGTGTGCAAGGACACTAAGGATAAGGGAGAGGCCAGTTCATTAAAAACGACGCAATAATGTTCACCTATTTTGCATTTTAACTGAGCTACAGTTCACGTCGAGCTTACAGCGATGCCAGCGCCCTGGGCTGTGATATCTGAATCCATCGGCTGCAATGGTTCAGTTGTGATATGGAGTTGGAGAGTCTTTCAATCAGCGAGCGTAATGAAATCATTACCAGGAGAAGGAGAACACTAGAGCTTGGTTAAATAGTCTGAGTCACAAAGTGCAATGACTCGATAGGGGGTAATAATGTGTCTCTCTCGGTTAAGTCCAGGGGGGCATAACCTTGTGATATTTACACAAAATACGCTCGAGTCGTCTTGAACAACCACTAATATTCAAGGAAGTTGCTCATTTATCCTCTATTTTCCTCTTGTATACATACACTTATATATGGACATGCTCAGTCCATATACAGTACAGTAGGACTTCTATATGATTAGAGGAAATGAAGCACTTTTTACTGGAAATGGAGGCAGTTACTTTAGATTTCAAATTCTGAATTAATTTCATCCATCAGTGAGCTGAGACTGACATTACCACTTGTTATCCATGGATAAGCCTTTTGACCAGTAGTGATTGACAGCACCTATTAGAATTATATGTGCACAATTATATGTGTGCAATAACCTTTCAAGGTTGTTACCGTGCTGCTGGAAAAAGCATCCAGCCTGAGTCAGAGCCAGCACACAGAGCTGGAATACAAACAACATATCTGCTATAACTCAGTGCATTTTTCTGTGTTTCTGTTCGCCGATGTGCGCAGACAAACATATACACACCTCCTCCCACTGATGTATGTATCTGATGAGTCGGGAGAGTCTTAACAGACGCAGAAGACTGAGGATCTTGGTGAAGCGGACGATGCGCAGGGCACGGGCTGTTTTATAAACCTCCGAGTCAAAGCCTTTCTCCACTATTAAAAAGATATAATCCACGGGAATGGAGGAGAGGAAGTCCACGACGAACCAGCTCTTCAGGTAATTCATCTTGATGACCTTGGGATCGAGGATGATCTCGGAGCTCTCCTCGTTGACGATCCCCGTCCTGAAGTTCATGACCAGGTCCACCAGGAAGATGGTGTCCGAAGCCACATTGAAGACCAGCCAGGTGGTGGTGGTCTGCTCTGAGAAGAAGGTTATTCCCACAGGAATGATGATTAGATTCCCCATCATCATGATGAGCATTATCAAGTCCCAGTAGAACCTGCAGAGCAACACACACAAATCAGGAAGGCAGGGGAGAAAACATGGCAGTTAATTATAAAGAAAATACTCAATAAAAGGGGTAGATTGTATTAGAACCTACCACTGCTACTTTATCCAAACTTATAAACGCAAATACACATGAAGAGCTGAGGATGATAGGAATGCTAGTCGTTTTGAAGGTACACAGCCATGATAGGCATTTGAGAAAGTGCAGTTTGACCTGATTATCACTATACAGAGCGTCACCAAGGTTACTGCAAATCATCCTGAGGGCGGAGAGGAATGTCTGAAACTGTTTACACGACGCCCAATAGTAGTGGCACACCATTTCACTAACAGAGACAAATGTCAGCTTCATGGTGGCAAAGGAGGAAAAGTAAGAAGATGATCAAAGTCAGCTGGAGTCATTTTCTGGGGACCTTGAACATCTCTACAACTCTTCACCACAGTCTGTGCAACATTTGCTGTGATATTTCAGTCTGGACCATAGACTGTATTTAAAAGATGGATGGATCCATTGTGAGGTCAACCGCTGGTTTTGGATCACTGTTTTGAAGCCTTGAGTTTGGCGTTTGACCGTTGTCATCTTGCTCTTTTGAAAAAAATACGTCATAAGTGAGACGCAGAGCTGATGGAGAATTCAAGGACACTATTCATAGTGATATGGTAGTAAACTGTCAATCAAAGACAGCCACACCCCACAACATGCTCTCTTTTATCCTCTGTTGTGCTCTAAATGGGACCAAAATCTACTAAATGAACATCATGCTGTATTCAAAGAATCTTAAAACTAGCGATTGAGACCATAAACCTGTTAGGAACATGTTTGAGGTAACAGATCAAGGAAGAAGTAGGGCCATTTTCTCATAGACGTCTATACAATCTTTTGCATTGGCTTTACTTTTCAGTCTGGAGACCACATCCATCTTTTATATACAGTCTTTGGTCTGAACCAAAGTTTTGGACTGACTGGCTGAGTACCTTGACTCATGTTACTAATGTGGCTAAACAGCAAGATTACAGTTGTTCTGATATTTCCTGCTACATAAATTATGTCAGCATATATCAGAACATGTTTCCAATGTGTCTAAACATCTGATAATCAATTTTTTCATTATGGATGTGCAGCAGCTCTCACTTTCAGGCTTACAAAGGGAAGAAATAAGCGTGATGTCCAGTTCTGACAGGTACACATATACTTAAGTTGCTCCTAAGTCCCTCTCCAGTCAGATTAAAGCCCTAAAACCAAAAAGCAGATGTGTCTTCCGGCATATAAAGAACACCTCATGTTAACAAGGTGAAAAAAACATTTCACCAGTTTTGGGCTTGAACTGTGGTTGAAAGATGGTCCTCTAGACTGAGACCCGCTCATCCTTCCCAGCTGTGTTAATGTCCCTGCCCTCTGTCTTGCGCTGAACAGAGCCAGAAGCAATTCATCAGCGCCCTGCTCTTTTCACAAAGTGTCTTGGGCCCCAGTAAAGGCCAAGCAACCATGAATGAAAATAGATGCTTTCAGGAATCCTATCTCATTCTAAAAACTCTCCGCTGACGCCATCCCTGCTGCCTGACTGCCTGCATGCCTCTGCTCTGCCTTTCTGCTGTTGTTGAAGGTGGAAATGGACTGACTGGCTGGCTGGCTGGCAGGCTGCCTGTCTGGCTGAAAGACTGGCCACCCAGTAATGGATCTGTTTGAATAAATTAAGCCGGGGCCTTGGCTTTATAAATATCCACAGATCCCATGTCTGATAATTGTGTTCACTTCAACTAAACAGCGGTCTTCTAGGTGGTTCTTAATATCCACTGTAGGTATTTTTAATCCGTTAGGCATTGAACCGCTGCCTGTGGAGTGGATGCTTAAACACAGCGCATGGTACACTTGGGATTTTTTTAATGCCTTTCATTTCTCTCAAATCTGCATGAGCGCAACATACTTACACAACAATGACAAGGACCCCGAGGACCATATACAGACATAGCAGTATGAATATGCAATTGTGTTTTCAGCTGCACTAAGAACTAAGACAAAGATAAAATCAGGAGAAACAAAACAACTTTAAACACAAACATCACCTGAAAAGTCACATTCCTGATCTGCAGTACTTTAATTTACAGAATATTGTGCAAAAAAGTAATACTTGGATCCAAACTGTTTTCCTCTTGAGAAATTCTTCCACCACACAAGATTGTAATTTCTTAAACTTCTATGTTTCAGGTAATGGAAATGTTGAATTATTTCTGCTCATGTTAATATCATCATGAGCACTGTGAGCCTGCATCTCTAACATATTTCTATTTCTGTCACGACTTGAGTAGGTGGTTTTTATACTGTACACGACCTCTAAGACACCCACTTATCTAATGAATAAAACATTTCACTTCTTTTCTTGAACTAGAAAGCATACAGCAGCAGGCCTCAAATTAATTCTGCACTAGAAAGGAGATAATAACAAGTTTAGATGTTTTAACGTTGACATTCCTCAGTTTAAGGTAAGTCTAAGGCAGGCGCCCCCTTGCGTGATGTCACGGACAGCCCTAACTCAGCATCCAACTCCTGCTGCATCATTGCATTAGACTCTTGCTCCAGTTCCCAGAATGCACCCAGCCTTCAGCTCCAACTCTACCGGTGCAGTCAAGACCCCAGTTTAACTTCAGATTCGGCAGCCCCAGCGATGGACCTACAGAGCTCCATGTTAGCTCCAGCAGCACACTCCACCCTCCACTTCCTTCTAGCCCATTTGTGCTCCCAGGTCCTGTCCCAGCTATGCATTCACATGCAGATGAGCAGTGCACTCTGCTAATCATTTTTTATCCTGAGTTCAGCTTCAATTTGTAAACTCCCTCTGAACACACCAACAAGCTGCCGTGCTCATTGATTAAAGCGGGAGACTGTTCTCAAACACGGCATCGGTTCTTCTGCCAAACATATGCATCCAATGACCTAAGAAGAAATTAGCATGTGTTACCCTATTATAAACTCCTTTCAGACAAGATGCTCCACCTAAAACTGGAGCAAGAAGCTGCAGAGCCCCCTCTGCCCCTGCAAAAAAGAGCCTTGAACCTTTGATGACCCAGTTGAGGCATCAGATCAATCCTGCCTTAGATCAAGGCGGCACAGTTCGTCTTGTAGGTTTCCTCCCTACAACAAGTGATCCATCATAATCAATGCCAGACCAATCCTGCCAAGCAACAGAGGGAACCCCGCACGATCTTACTCAGAACAGCTCGGCCCTATGCAATCTGCAGTGTAACAAGCACTGCTATAAACCACAAGAGGTCACGTGTTGCGATGATGCAGCGAGAACAATGCAGACTTCAGATCAAATAAAGAGATTTCAAAGTCATCTGTGATTGATGAATTTAGCAAAATGGAACATTTGGGCGCAGATAGTTGGCCAAACATCAAAGATCCATCCCTTGCACAAGATTAATTTGGATAAAATGTTATAAAATGGTTTTACTTCATCCCTAAAGCTTTAAATAGGTTCTCGTAGTTTCTGTTTCTAAACAGTCATTTTAAGAAGCTATGTCAGGCTATAATATAAAACATTTGAATCATTAAATCAAGGAGTGTTTGCATATGTTTAGCTATAAACATGAGAAATTTCCAGCACTAAAATAGTCCCTAATTTTCTGCCCAGTGTATTTCAGGCATCACTGCAAAAATTAAGCAGCAAGAAAGAGCATCAGAACAGCAACATGGCATTTTAACTGTGATGTGATGATGCTGAAAAACAAGCATTTGTCCTGGTAGACGGCCTCTGACTCTGACAGAAAACATCACTGAGAGTCTTTTAGACGATGACAAAGGCCCCTCCTTAGTATTACCAGAGGTGTATGAGGCCGTGCATGAGGCCTCTCTAAAAATCTATGAATAATGAATATTACTAACCTGCCATTAATCTTTAAGCAGCCACTGTGTACAAAGAATATGTTGGATATTGAGTTTCAAACACTCCCACAAAGCGATATAAAGCCCGTGTGAATAGTGGTGTCATTCATGGACTGTAGTTACGTAAGACTTTTCATTAAAAGACTGCGCGGCGTGTTTTGGTTTTCTCTTGTTGGTCCTGCCACAGTATACAAAAGTTATTGGGAAAGTAAATGTTTAATACTGTTATGTAACAAGCAAGGCTGCCTAATGATAAGGCCCTCTGTGGTAGAAAGACACATGAAACAATGGAGATCCTACTTTTAAGCCACAGCACAGGAGGATCTGCTGAGCAAAGAGTCCCCTTGAATCCTCCCATCATTTATGCAGAAGCTTGACAGGTAGCTGAAAGGACCTCGCGGCAGCACAACCTCGACGGTGTACAGGGGTTGTGTCTTTACTCTGGCTGGAGGACAAGAACTTCCTCTGAAAAACCGCCCTTTGGTAAATGTCACGAGGAAGTAACCTCGGGGGGCCTGAGATAGTGACACAGTCTCAAACACTGCAGAAATAAAAGGGCCAATCTGCTTGAGCAGGCACACATATGGTCCCAAATATGGGGCTGTTCGCCGCAGGTTTGAACATAAATCCCCATCTTTGTTTAAAATACTTTATGATAAGACAGCAATGCACTTAAGACAACTAATTAATTTCCAAATTATTAATAACCATGAAAAATGTCTGCATTTTCCTTCATTGTTTGGGTCCTACCCTTTGGCCATCCTTTAGTATTGGTCAATCTTCTTACATAATTGTTTTCAGAGTCTGCTAAGCTCTAGACTGTTGTGTTGTGCTAATCTTTGCCCACCATCATTGTACATCTGTGTGTGCATATGCTTGCGTGTTTGTGTGGGTGAGGACAGGATATCCTAGTTGGCTTTATTCTTATGCATTGAGAAATTTTGCAGGAAAAGAATGAAACGTACCCCATGGACATGTGTACAGCTATAATGTCTAGTGTGAAGTATCTCACTGTTGCAGTGCAATTGATGCAGATTAATCTGTCAGTATAAGCAAGGCAAAGCTACATAGTTATGAGGGAACTCGTGTGACTCTCAGAGAGGCAGTTGTTTAGTTAAAAATTTAGCTTGCAGGCTCCGGCAGCTCTGAGATCAGCAGCTGTAAGAGCCTGAAGAAATGGAGTGCTGCATTCAGAGGCCTGCTGTAAGTTCAGGACCAGGGACAGCTCCGTGATGGAGGCGAAGGGAGCGACGTGCCCCGGCACGTTACATGTCTCTCCAACGGAAAACCAGCATGATTGTCAGCGTCAAGCTGTGCCAGGGGACGCTGGTTCACTGACTGGGACCGGATGAGATGCTTAATTGGTTAAGTGGTGAACTGTAAACATGCAGCATGTGAGGAAACCTGCCCTGCATCACTGAAAAGTACTGGCAAAGACATTTACGCACAACAGAATGTTTAAACCCAACTTGACATGGGCTCGTTTGCTGCATTATAAATGTGTAACCACATGCAT
Organism: Dascyllus trimaculatus; assembly: GCA_024666655.1. Lineage (NCBI taxonomy): Eukaryota > Metazoa > Chordata > Actinopteri > Pomacentridae > Dascyllus > Dascyllus trimaculatus. The sequence goes on along the minus strand of CM045460.1, from coordinate 12,265,253 downwards.
CTCTCTGCAGGCAGGGTTTTTTGTTTTTTAAATTTAACTTTCCTGTCTCACTCTGCGAGGCACTGAGCCAACAGGCTTTGTGCAGACAAAATAAATATCAATAATCGTGTCAGTGTGGCGTTTGGTGGATGCCAAAGGGATGGAGCGATGCTCCTGCAGCTCCTCTCCAACCATCACATTCCAGCACATTTGCAACACATCTCTCACGCATTAAGTCACTAATTAATTCAAAAAACACACGGCCATTTTCTCTTTATAATCGGGTTTCCCTGCACGATTTTTACCGCATTCTGTGCATTTTTATTTATTTTTTGCATCTCCTTCTGCACACAGGCAGGCCCCGCCGTGTCACCGCCGCCTACAATGAAATGTTTACAACCGTGATGGTGCAATGGCATTGTCACGTTGTGTCCAGGTACCGTCTCTCCCTCCCCTCCACCACCAACACCACCACCACCAGCACCACCAGCAGCAGCAGCGTGAATATGTCGCAATGAGGAACCTGACGCTGTTAGTGTGGAGACACGGGCTGAGCTTTACGCGTGTGTGTGTGTGTGTGTGCGCGCTCAAATCATGACATTCAGCAGCCTTTTTCCAAGGACGTTCCACTGATACACCTTTAGCCTTAACGCGTCCCTCCTCCTCCTCATTTTTTTTCTCTCTCTCTATTAGAATCAAAATGCCGCAATGAAACGCATTTGAACAGTAGAAGCCCCCCTCCGCCTCCTCCTTGGAAGCCTGATTGCCTAAATACAGGAGGTAAATTAGCGCTTTTGGGGAGCTGCAGGCTGTGTGTGTGTGTGTGTGTGTGCGTGTGCGTGCGTGTGTGTGCGTCCATGACGGAGCGGTATGTGTGAAAGTGGAGGCTATAGCTTGCAGACCCTGGGGTGACGGGAGGGGTGGGTAGAAAGAAAAGGGGGAGAGGAGAGGAGAGGAGAGGAGAGGGAGGGTGAGCAGGTGTCTATTCCAGCCCTTACCTAAAATCGCTATATGGGTGAATGATCCAGTATCCGGCCGTTTGAACCCTCTCTTGCTCTTTCTCCACGGCTTTCTGACTGCCGAACATACGCAAGGAGAACTTATTGACTCCGGGCTGCATCATGGCCCCAAATTGCCTCTGCATAAAACCATATTGCCTGGACGCCCCCTCCAGATCGTCAAAACCGACCATGGCCTCCTCCCGCTCCCCCTTGAAGCCCACGGAGTTGCCATGGTCCTTCATGTTCTGGCTCCCCGTGTTATTTTTCTGTATCGAGTCTTGCCTCTGAAAAACATTATTCCCATCCGCCTTCTCCTCCTTGTTGCTGGAGAACGAGTTAGACTTGTCTTCCATGGTGCTCCTCTTCCCGATTTTTTTTTTTTTATTTTATTTTTTTTCTCTCTGTGACCAAAACACAAAAGCGTTCCGTCTCCTGCTCGGGAAGGGGCTGTGCGTAAAAAAAAAAAAACTCGAGAGGACCCGCCGCGAGCTCTCCCCGTTTTTTTCCTCTCTTTTGATGTCCTTCAAACTGTTCAGCTCCTCTGCCTTCAATGCGAGTGCTGCAAACTGAGACAGAGCGCCCGAGAAACCCGCTGGATCAGGTTTCTTGGGTTACCGCCATCTACCGACGGCCCCGGCTTCCAGCGTCCACAGCCTGCGCCTCATCCCACTCCGCACGGCACTGCGGTTTAACTGGCACATGCTCCTGCACCTTATTTACATAATGTGGCTCATGATATCTCTCCCCCCCCTCTCCCTCCCTCCCTCCTCCCCTCCTCCCCCTGTCATCAGTTTCACACATGGCGGGAGGAAGCCAATATTATAACGGGCAAATCGAATGTATGCGAAGTTAATGAAGACGTGCGTGTTTTGATCAATTGATACAGCGTGTGTGCGCTCCCCGTGGCTCGGCTGGCAGCAGGTCTGCTTCCTACTGAGGAGTTCCAACGCGGGGGAAACAGATTGTAAAGTCGGTGCGATCGTCATGATTTTTGCACCACCGGTCACATGAGAAAAAAACTCTTGGACATCTTGTGGAAGTCGCACCTTTTTAAGGTGTTGCGGATGTGATCCAACATTTTGCGCTGCTGCACTCTGCTTTAAGCCACTTGTTTGCATAGCAACCTGGGCGTGCGTGAGCCTCACAACCAGATAATAAGCATCCAAATAAAAATCATCTGCATGGGGCATTTTAAAACCAGGACTAATGAGTCTGCAGAGTGCATTCTGATATGCTGTATAAATTAAGGAACCACCAGCTGCTCCTCTTGTGCGGCTTCTCAAACATGTTTTTTACTAATCGGGGAACTTTGGTAAAGCAACAAATTAGCCTTTTCAGGAGCCATGCTGGACCAGATATTAATAATTGAATAATTGCTGTTTTGGTGAACCAGCCACCTTTGCATGGGCCACAGGTTAAATAAATGCAGGCTGATGAGGACTGAATGGGAAAATAGGTGGGATAAGGGAAGAGGAGAAACAGAATGAGGAATATTTGTTTTGGAGAATGAAGAAGGGAGGAAACAGAAGGATAATTATCTGAGACAGGAGTTACACTGGATGGATTATCTGATGGAAAATGAAATAAAACAGGAAGTAATCTCCCATATGTGCATGTTATATATAAGATAACAATACAAGCAGGCAAAACAAGGCAGGTCTAGAAAATTGCAATGGGAATTTTTCACTTTTTGGACATTTTATAGACCAAATAATTAGTTCCTTGTTCAAGACGTTAACTGTGAGATTAAAAGATAATGAAAACAGTCACTATTTACGATCCTAGAATACAGTCTTGGGTGTTCGGATGAAGGGAAGCAGAAAGAGTGAGAGAGCACAAAGAGCAGCTCGGCCAGCGATGGCATCACTGCAGTACAACATGTCACACAAACCCATCTGCTGTGGACATGCAGTACCGACATCCCTGCTAAGATCCAGAGTATTTTGTGGGATTGAGTCGTGCCTTCTGCAGGGAAAATCCAACACTGCCACCTCCGTGTCAGACGCTTACTGCACGAGAGAAAAGAGATGTGCTTAATTTTCATACGGAGGATAAATATGACAATGGGAGGCGTATAATTTACATGCTTGTTCATGTATTCCCTTATTTAGCATATTGATTTTGTGTGCATCCTCATGACAAACAGATACTGCAGGTGTGATAACTGTAACTATATAAATCTCTGGGTGCGCAATAAACACATTAAATCAATTTCCACATTCTTGTCATCTCCCGTTGTCATTAGTTGGTATGCAATGAATATAGAGTGAACTTGTTCATGCAGAAGCTCCCATAAAAGAACGTGTTAGTAAATTTGTGGGTTTAATAACCTTGGGTGAATTACCATCCTGCACTAACAACACACACACAGCTGATTCCACTATTTATAGGTACAATATATTTGCCTTGGCGTTCCCCTGCACTATTTTATTCCAGGCACTGTGGAGAAGTTTTTGGCTTTATTGTGCACAAAAACAAGTCATTCCAGATAAACAACCGTACACACTGCCGGTTCCACACACACACTCCAGGACGACAATTTGTGCAATTTTTATTTTCCTATCTGACACCACAATTGCAGGAGTGGCAATGCTGTTTAGAAAAATACACAGTTGTCCGTTATTGTGCTGGTATTGTTAAGGGTTGGCTAAGTTTAGACACATAAACAACTTGGTTTTGGAAAATCATGGTTTTAGCTAAAGTAACTGCTTTCTTACCGTTACAGTTATATTTTATGTACAAAGTTTAGGATGAGGCAGAGAAAGAATATACCATCACAGGTTCAAACCTCAACCAACTTAACATTTGTGAATCAATATTAATAAATAATGATAAAATAGACACAAACACCTTTTTTACAGTCACCTCTGCACTATTTTAGCATCTTATGTACATTCTTTGTTGTCAATACAATATTTTACCTGTTCTAATATCAGCACAATCCATTTTAATCTTTAAATTTAATGTTATTGTGTCCAACTGCTCTGTGTGCTGTGTTGACTCCAGGGGACAAATAAAGTTATTTGAATTGAACTGAATTGAATTTCTGTTAAACGTGGAACTTTACTTTTGACACGTTTGGTACGCTCTGACTTTTCTATTGTGACGCTGCAGCGTTTCCTTAAGTAAAAGTTCTGAGGACACTTTTAACACTGCTGTAGGTACAGTTATTGTTTTTAATCTTATTGTATTTTTTTATTGTGAGTTAAAACTTAAACATTCTTGGTTAATTTTTGTAATGAAAAAAAGTATATTGGCCCATCTTTTATCAAACTTGTATGACAAAACAAGGGAACCAATCACTAAAACTGCGTCTCTTTCCACAACGTGGCATTACATGCCCACGATGAACCCACGTAGTCAGTAATTTCATGGCTACACAAATCCGCAGCTGGCTGTGTACATCAGCAGAGAGGACATTAGCTCAGATATTTTGCATGTTTGGTAGTGGATTATTATGTAATGATCCAAATGTTATCGTAATTGAAACAGACATCCCTTAATTTTTTGTGCATTTTCTCTCTCAGCTGGGTTTCTGTTGGGTTGGATTAGTTGGCATGCCAACTGTTTCCCCTACACAAGGCTTGTGTAACTTCAGTTACACAGTTGGTGGGGCAGGGAGGGGCACAGAGAGAGGAAAATATTGCATAAGATTTATGGCTTAAAGCAATACTCATATTGAACAAGTGCAAATCCCAGATGGGCCATTCATGTGTCAGAGAATAAATGCAACACAAATAACTTTAGAGAGAGAACGTACGTCACAGAGAGACACGTTGGTATGGGGTAAACCTTTGTTTAGGGTTGTCCAATCTCATCATTAATTCACAGCATCATCCTGCGTCTAAATCTGTAGGATTATTCTGTCAATGAAACGATGGAGGGTTATTGAGCTGGTGGGTATATGATATATGAGATTGCTGAATTATTTAGATTTTCTTTACACATTTTATCATCATATTTAGAGAACAATGGAGAAAACAGGTTATATAAAATGTATGTTTAGACTATATAGCACTAGCTATATGTAATAAATACAGTTTAAACTGCAGATCTAAGCTGCTAACAGCAGGATTTAATCTTTACACTGTATATAGAGCATATCCAGAAAATGGTGTACCTAATATCCTGCTTCCTGCACAGTAAAATGTGTTCCCGATTCTTCTGATGGTCTCATTGGCCCTTCTGAAATTGCATTGTGTGTCTAAGATTACATCCAGTCATCTCTACTTACAGTCAATACCTCATCTGGACACAAAACATTACATACCCCTGCACTGCCAGCCATTGCTTCTGCCACAAATAGCATCAGCAGGCTGCAGGAGGGCAGCGTTGTGTTACAGTGCCCCCTTGGACCCCTTTTCATTTTCTGCAAGTCATTCAACGTATGGCCAGTTTACTCTTCAAAGACGTATTGTTTCTGCTTGCAGCATTTTGAGGCAAGATGTGCCTGAAAACTCAACATCTCTCCATAATGAGTAAATCAGAATACACGATCTGTCGTCGTCCCACATCTTCTGTATATGAATTTTTACCTATTGAGTACATTTGTGGATGTGAAGGCTGAATCTTCCATTGTTAGTGTCACCAAAACATCTGAGAGACGGAGCTCAATAACCAACACAAATTAAAAAATACAAATCTTCCACCTCCTGGGCCAGACATGACTACTAATTCACTTGTCCTCTTTGGACTCTTTGGACTACTTTAATTAAACCATGATTGGGGCTGGGAAGATGGTAGTGTTGTAATAGGATTGCAAGCTTTGGTCTGTTTCCAGCTGAGACTATCAGGGTATCATGGACCTCAGGGATGAAGCAGAGGCATTGGACAAGGACCAGCTGAGGCCAAGGTTGACTTAATCAGCAAACTGACGTGTTTAAACAAATGAGAGCATTAGGAAGCTCAATCAACAAGATGATTATTATAAAAATGGCGGGGTATAGATTCGTAAACATTAAAAACGAGCAACCCAATTACGGAATGTACAAAAGCACGCTGTCACAATTCAGTAAACCCCCAAAATAGGCCTCTTGGTACAACATAAAGACATGAAATGCAATATTTTATCAAAGTGGAGAGCTAGAATGAAACATGCAGAGCAGAGCATGCCATTAATTTGATGTACTGTATGTTGCAGCAGTATGGGGTAGGTGAAGTAGGACTCAAAGCATCAATCAAATAAATAAAGCAGTTGCATGTCAGAGGGGTTAATGTGACAGTTGGCATTACCATATCGTAATGAGATCCACATAGCTGAGCTCTTGTTTAACCTTCACAGATTATGCAGCCACTGGGCGACATCTGCACTTAACCTTTAAGCTCATTTCCTGAATTAATGGTCACCTACTGCTTATCAACACCACATAAGAAAGAGATTTTATGTGTCTCGTTGCTCATGAGGTCTCTGTACTCTGTCCTATAAGTGGTTGTAGAGGCATAGAGAAAAGGCTGAAGGTTGTAAGGTTGCTGACCCTCACGTAGTTATATTTAGGGCTGCAGCTAGCTGTTATTTTCATCAGTGATCTGATTTTCTTGATTTACTGATTAGTTGTTCATAAAATGTCAAAAAATGGTAGAAATGTATCAAACCAGCAAATATGCAGCAGCTGAAGCAGAAGCTGCTCAAACAAAAATTGCAAACTCTTAACACAGTTCCAACTGTCTAATCCATTAAATGTATTGCATAGATGCAGCCTGTCGTTGTGGTATGTAACACAAATTCAGCCTTATTCTTTCAGCTTCAGCCCTGGCAGTGTTAAACGGTCTGTGGATCGAGTAAAGAGCAAATCTGAAAACATAATTCAAACCAGTCAATGAAAATCTTATAAGGTCAACAAGTACACAGCTTTAGTGCTTTATCAGTCTTTGGTTTAGGATTATATTGCTATACATAGACCTTCAGATAAAAACAAGGCTTTGAAATTGTTTGCATCCAATAGGATGAAAAATAAAGCAAAGGATGGCTGGAGTTTCCTCCACTAAGAATCCATATCTCTTATATAAATGATTGTTGGGGAAAGCCAAAGGGGTTTAGATTCAAAGATCCTCCCACTATCTGTGCACTGAGCTCCACGAGATCTTCCAGGACTGGTAAACCCATTTTCCAAGAGAACTGGAAAACAGCTTCGGAGCAGTTTTCAGGGATGTGCAATTGAACCACCATTGTAGTCCTGTAGATAAACCTGAAGTTACCTCGGTAACCACAAATCCGGCTTCATAGTGCAGGCCTCTAATGTTCTCTGCAATTAGGACGAAAATTTATGTGCATATATTGGCATCTACAAAAGACCAAACTGAGATGGAAAATATCAGATATCTGCAAAAATCCAGTGTGGTGCATCCCTAATTGTTACACAGTGCAATACCGAAAGGAAGTGAAGATGAAAAGAAAAATGCTTCTTTTTGTCTCTAGGAAGTTTAATTGACATGAAACTGCAAGATCTCCAACTGATTGGTGAATATGAGTAAATTTTTTTTCTCTTTTACTTTCTCTCCACGTTGATTTCTTGCTTCCAAGCAATATACTATGAGCATTTGAACGTACATGCTGTTAGTGTCACGTAGTGTGGAATTAAGACACAGCTGATAACAGTCCTAACACCTCTCTGGGCTGCCTGCCTAACCTGGATGACACCTTGCCTGTTCTAACAAAATGGTAACCCAAATTGTTTCTTAAGAATTGTGTTTTATACATGTTTACTAGCTCATTATACTGTGTACAAAGTACCTCACAGTACTGGCTTCAGAATATGTACTTCAAATAGAAACACTACTTCAAGAACAAACCAAACTGGTGTACTGATGACATTTTTGCCTCTTTATTCATTAAAGTGTTATGATTCTAAAACAAATCCTGTACCTGCTTTTGAGTCCACTCATACCAAACCTATTATTTCCAAATGAACTTGAAGTTGACAGTATTTGCACCTTTATTGTGTTGTTTATTTCCTGTTCAGTTCAGTTATACTACATGTGTGGTATATTGGTACCTAATGAAAAAAGCCTTTAAGCATATATTTTTAATTCCTGATAGTTTGTTTTCTGTTAACCCTTTTCAAGAAAGTGGCCAGAGTTCAGTGGACCATATGGTGCAAGTCAGTTGAAGTGGCACAGTTGGAGGCACCTTTGCCCTGTGAACACATATGCCTAGACAGTGGATCAGGTGTTCATGCACCATTGACAGCCTTTCACTGCCTAATTCCAGATTTGTGGCATGCACAGTGTCCACTTGCTAAGCGTAGTAATCCCAAAGGATTGGCAAGTATTTTTAGTAATGGATTTACTGACGTCCGTTGATCCCTTGATGGGTGGTGTCTTTCAGAACAGTCATGGAGGAGGGAGCCACCCCGTTGCTGAGCAAAGTGTTTATCAGTATGCATATGGATTTGTGTGCGTATGTGGCGTATAAGTGTGTGTGTGTGTGTGTGTGTGTGTGTGTGTAGGCTTCTGCCTCCTTGCAGGGTCAACCACAGTGTAACGTAAACCTGATTCACCTTCAGAAAGTTGCAGCGTTTTCTCAGCCTGATGTCTTATCTTGAGCTTCAAATGAAAACCAGACATGTATCTCCTCACATTCGCTGCAGATTATTCCTGCACAGGAGAAGTTGAGGGAATCAATATTTCCCTTGCACATTACAAGAGTTGTGCCATCTTGGAAAATAAGCTTAACCACACTTTTAAATATTGCCTACACTGACCCTCACGTACCTATTTCAAGACAGATGCTTCTTTGGAGTGCTAATGCACTGGTAATTGCTCGAGCTCGTACCGTCACATTTTACCGTTTCTGTTCCAGGAATCAAGACGGAACCAGCAGGGAACAGAATGATTTTCACCTCTTTGAATCTTTGGAAACAATTTCACAGTGCAATTGCAGAACCAAAAAGAGAGCGAGAGAGCAAGAGAGAGAGAGAGAAGCTTTCACGTCGTTAGTATGATATGAGCAACTGTAGCTCTGTGCAGGTTTAGGACTGAAACAGGCTCATCTTCTGCTTTGAACAATGTTAATATAAAAAATGAAGCTTCTGCACTCTGTCTGCATCAGTACTTTCAATATGTGCTGTATTAGTGTGGGTCAATATGGCAGCTATAAATGTGGGTTTTAGAGAGCGTGTCTCTGTCTTTTGTCCTTGCAGCACCTGTCGCATGCAGTGATTTTACCTTACAGTGAATGAGGCTGATGTCCTTATTTTCTGGACACTGAGCTGGAAAACTCCCATTTCTACCTAATTAGGTTCCTCTCATATTTATTTATTTTTTTAAGGATTTATTTTTGGGCATTCTTGCCTGTATTTGGAGAAGGAAGGTGGAGAGAAGGACAAGGGATGTCAAGGAGAGAGGAGGCAAATGTGCCCTGATTGTGAACTTATTAAATTATCTTTTTATCCCTCTGTTTGTTGTATTTTTGTTGCTGGGGTTTACTATTAGTGGAGTGAGTTCAACTAGTTTAGCATGTTTTTGTGAAGGTTGCATAAGGTTCCAAGAAAAGGAGTCAGGGGAAAAGGCTTGACGTCACTTAAGGAAATACGTTTTCATCTCTAGTAGGTTTTTTGTTTTCAAAAGTTAGAGTTCCTCTTCACAATAAAATCTGTTACACTTCCTCTGAGAATCTGGAAAAACTCTCCTCTTCTCTATGCAATATTGAATCTTCTGTGTTTTTTAAGTTAAACAATTGCACCCATTTTCCACAACAGACTTCATATTTATCTTCATTTTACTGTCTGTGATTTATTGAAAGCCAGATGTGGTGTTTTTGTCTTATGCACGGTGTGTGTAGACACTTGAAGATGTAATCTGGACTTTGTCTCACAGCTTGGTATCAGATGGACCGTATTTAAATAGTGTGACTTTCTTGGATGAACAAATAATCTGCGTCTGATTTTAAATCTCCTCATGTCAGGAATATGTGTATATGTGTCTGTCAAGCTATGAGCACGTTGAATCCCCAGAAGGAAACAATGGCTGCGTCGCGGCTGGCCGAGTATAAGAGGAATCTAAATGTTAATTATGGCTCCCAAAAGTCAAATCGCCTAAATGTTGAAAGCCAGAGATTTTAGAGGCTGTTGGGAAAATCCCATAGTAATCCATGGTGATCTGAAGTACTCTAGCTACCAGACAGCGCTGACTACAGCCAGCTGCAGACAGACATGTGTGCATGCATGTGTGTGTGTGTGCCTGTCTGTCATTTGGGGCAGGCAACAAGAGGAGGGAATTACTTTAGATGAATTCCAAACGTTTTAGGGTAAGAGGATACGATGTGTTCCTGGTCCAAGGCTGGGGAAATGAACTGAAGGGTTGCTCTGCAGAACACGGAGCAATACGTAACCTGTGACGTCACCCCTTCCCTCATCCATCCTCTGCCTTATCCCTCTTTTTCCTGTCCAAACACTGAGCCTTCCTGTCAACTCTTCCTCTCAACCCATATTTTTTATAGTGACACTTAAGCCCTCCCCCATTCCTGCCCTTTTCATCCTCCCCTGTTGCCTCTTACCTCTTCATCTGTCCTCCCTAAACCCCCAAAACATCACTCACCTCTCTGCATTGTGCCGCTCTGTCATGTCGCTGAGGCTTCCTGGTGTTTTGGTCTGCTGCCTCAGCAGCACAGCAAGGTTAAATCTCCCAAAAGAAAGAGGTTCCCTGCAGCTCCACCCATTACCACATACAGCGTTCCTCACCTTGGGAGAGTGACAATGTTCAGGCTGAATTATATATTTCACATAAAGAAGGGTAAACAAAGGGGAGGTGTTAAAATAGGCGTGCACCCCCGCAAATGTCCTTGTGTGATCAGAATTTCAATATACAATCAGCGTGGCGTATATTTGTGTGGCTGAAGGTGAAAACATGTCACAGTGGAGGTCACCTAAAGGTGCTGACACTAAGGAGCAGATCAGAGTGTTGTCATTAAGCTAAAGGTGTAATTACGTGATGAATTAGGAGGCAAGGTCACGTTATAGTGACAAAGTCTGTTAATCTCTAAACTTTCTTGTCGTGTCAAGCAAAGGTTAATCCCCAACTGCCCCCAGAAAGCTCCTCCAATCAACTGATGATGCAAATCCTCATGAGGAATCCAGGATTTGTGTTGTCTTGAGATGCACAATTTGAAGCAAGAAATTCCCTGATGAAGGTTTTGAACAAGAATGCATTCATTGTTGATTGTGGTCTTTTCATGGGGTTTGTTAAAAAAGGATAAAAAGCAGTTGGCATCAGCCTTATCCTTATCATTAATACATGATGACATGGGGTCTCTCTTTCACCTTTAATTTTACACTTAAAATCTTTATGTGCCAAAGTTACATATTTAGACGTTTTTCTTTGAAAATCATGCCTAAAAATTATTTGTATGTAGCTCCATACTGCTGCTTGCTCTAAAATGTGCAGATCTATGAATTTCCTGTCTTCCTCTCCACCCACCCACCCTTGAGCACACCAGCTCACCTCTCCTCAGGCACTGTAAAACTACTCTAGGCTACAAAAAGTCATGTTTAATATTGGAATAATGGAGCATATAAACCCGATTCTAAAGAAGAATAATGATACAGACAGTCCCACCCCACAACCTGACAGGATTGGTTCCTGTGATTGTGTGCTTTTGAGGGTGCCATTGATACACCATTTAATGCACTCTTCAGAAAGCAAATGCTAAGCCATGGGGTCACTGCGGTGTTCACTGATGATGTGTCTTCCAGCATATAGAAAACACCATGGATATGTTGACGAGGTAAAAAAAAAACAACAACAACAACTGATAAATGGATACATGGTGACTCTGATATAAAAAGAAGTTTGAAGAAAAGCCCTTACATGGTAATTTGTAGTTTTTACTAGGTCTGACCAATAAAACAAGAGCAACATGCACTGGCAACAGAATCTTAATAAGTCTACACTGATCAGGCATTACATTATGACCACCTGACTAATATTGTGTTGGTCCTTCTTAGTGGTCAAAAATGCTCTGAACCATTGGACTTGGACCAAGAGGACCTCTCAGGGTGTCCTATGGGGTCTGGAACCAGGATGTTGGCACAGGATCCTTTGGATCCTTTGGGTGCTCTGGCTTGTGCAGTGGGGCCTCTATCAATCAAACTTGTTCCACTGCATCCTGTTGATGCTTGATCACAATGGGGTGTGGGAAGTTTGGAGGTCAAATCAACATGTTGGACCATTGTCATGTTCCTCAACATGTTCCTGATTGGTTGACGTTGTTTCCATGTGGTGGGGTGCATTTTCCTGTGGGGGTAGGTCAGTGACATTTGGGATTTCCATTTTCATGAGGGAGTGTGCTTGTTCTGGGACAATGTTTATTTAGGTGTCTAATTCTCATCAACATGGATGTCAAAATCCAAGGTTTTCCAGCAGAACAGCACATAGTACCAATATGATCAATGTTATTCACTTCACCTGTCAGTGGTCAGAATGTTGTGGCTGATCGGTGTATAGAATAAGAACATTCATAAGTTCAAGGGCCCAGCCTGCCACTGGGATCAAGCTGAGGTTCGGGGTCTTGACAAAGGACACTTCAGCCCAGGATAGCTTATGATAATATCTGAGGGTAAAGTTAGAAAGTCAAATCCAAAAACTTTCTGTTAAATTCAGCAAAAATATCATAATGGTCTGGTAGCTACCTGTTTTGTGTGTCTGCACAGAAAAAAGATTATGTTGTTCCCGTGCTCTGTAAATGGGAAAAATAACAAACCGGTCCACACAATGCTCTTCCAGCCAGCAACAGGAGGTGTTCATACTCGTGCCCAGGCATAGACTGCTGCTTTTGTGGAGCAGCAGCTTGCAGAGCAGGTGCGACAGTCAATGACAACCGCCACCGTCCTCCCTGTTTCTAGGAAAAATGTTGAGAGAGAAGTTTCAGCACCACCGGGCTAATCCTTTGCTGACCAATATGATGAGCAGATCATTGTGACTCCACACAGCAACAGGTCGCTGTGGACGCTGTCTGTAGCTCTTCCTAGGAAATTATGGTGTCTGCAGCTGGTAAAAACTATTCAAATAACTAACTCCAGCTAGTTTTTGCTCCTTTGGGTTTCGAACATCCTGAATTCTGCTGTTCATTGACATTTTATATCATGACGTTTGTCTTGCTATTTCTATTTCAGCCTGGAATATTTTTCTTTGGTTAGTGTCACTGCAAATTATTGTTGTTATTTTTATTTTATGTATTATTATTTTTGAAAATGTTCCCTGTTTTTTTTTTAATTACAGATAGCAACCAGCAAAATCACAGAAAAAAGTATTAATTTACATGTTGACTATAAAAAAAACCAGTCCAAACCATATGTAAATAATGTCAAAATCAAAAATGTGTATTTTTTGTAACTTATTCTTCTACAGTGTTTGATCGTGGAATCACCCTGTGCTTTTTCCACTGTATTTAAATCAAAAATAAAAACATTATTTTACTAATATTTGCCATTATCTAAAATAAAAATGAAATGTTTCAAACACAATCAGCAGCTAGAGACAGAAACTGAGAGGGGAAATGTATCACTTCAGGATTATTAATTGTGTTTTGAGAAGGACCTATTGATCTGAGAGTTTCCTGTGGGTGATCTGATGCTGTTCAGCCTAATTACTTTGTTTGGGGCCTCTGTTGTTATGGACCACAATCACATTAAAAAGTCATCAATAATGTACACGTCATCATTACAGCATTAACAGTGTTTTATAAATACATGCTTTTTTTACAGGCATCATTACTGTAGATCATAACTAATGTAAGAAAGATACAGTGTGGTGCAGTAAATATTCATTTCTTAACACTTTTGTTGGAAACTTAATTACAGACTGGAGTAAGTTTGGTTTGGAAAAACATCTTTGCTACATCAGTAGTAGAGCAACACAGTATTGTACCTGATATCCTGCTTTATTGAATCATGACTTGAATTTCAACATGTTGTAGAGAAACATTCATATTCTCATTACTGCAAAGAATTTCTCTGCTGTTTTATGTGTGAATTCTGCTCGCTGCAAAGCAAAGGTCATATTTAGTTCTAGAAAACATTCGTAAGCAGAAGTACAAAATGTTCCAGCTTCCTCAGAAGAGCTTTAATTTGTGTCATGTAGCTGGAGATAAAATGCGCTACTGGTGCTTTAACTAGATTACCACAGCTCTCTAATCTAATATTTATTGCGTTCTCTCTCAATCAGAACTTGAGATAAGCATCTCCTGGTCGCAATCGTCCTGTCAGGATCTCTTAATGTTTAATTGACCGTTTGGAATCAGGTTTTTAAAGTGTTTGGTGTCCGTTTTAAACAGCTAACCTTCGTTAAACATTTCTTATTCATTGCAGGCAGTGCATCTGATTTGTTATCAACTTGTTCGTGATGATTGGTTTTTCCTCCGACAAGGCGAGAGCTGAAGCTTGCATGTAACTGCTTCAAGGTTATGCAAAACTACAAGGCTGCCTTCAATGAAATTTTGTAAAGAGGTGAATCCTGATCACAGTAGGAACCCGGTAACTTTTGATCTGAACCGCTTTCGTTAAAATTGCAGAACGGGGCATCGGCCTTGACAGACGGATGTGCTCTCTGGGTGCCCTCTTCGTCTCTAGTGTGGCTCAGTTGAGGTCAAAGAGGTGAGAGTCTGAGCACAACTTTTCAGGGTTTGATCTGTGTTGAGCATGAAGGAGCTCTTTGCACATCTATTTGATGAGACAGGTGAGTAGGAGGGACGAGCAGATCCAAAAGGCACCGTCTAACTTGCACAGATGCATTTATTGGTGCAACATTTCTGAAATGTCGCACCAATAAATGCATCTGTGCAAGTTAGATCGTGTGCAGGAGTCTGTTTGAACCTTTTGGTTATGCTTGAGCAGCATCAAAATGATGCACCTTCTTAACAGCCATTTGTATATGGAACGCATGTTTTCTAGCAACTTCAAGCGATTGTGGTCTCTATCTTCGAGCAAAAAGCGGCCCAGGACAAAGCTTTAAATCCAGCTTTAAGTCCTTTGAGCTCATCCTTATGAATAATTAAGAGGCCCACAATGGCAAGGTGCCCCAGTTCGATCTCAAGCTAATGAATCTATCACTAATGACTCACTTAGCTCATCAGGCGTTGACATCAGTAGACCCAACATTTAACCAACAACACTTCAGCACCGCTCTGTCGGCTTCAAGTGCTAGCTCGAGGTGCCGCAGCTCCTCTTTCTCCTGCCTCTTCTCCAGCAACTCTTATTTCCCCAGACGGCTTGACAGAGAACGAACAGTTATTAGTCCGTTGTAGCCTATTACCCCGCCTGTGTTATTCCTCTAAAATATTGATGCTTGAATAAGCTGGAGGTTGCAGCAGCTTGCTTTTTTCATTGCATTTTAAACACTGTTTTCTTTGGCTGGATTTATCTGGTCATTACACGTCTCATTATTACTTGAGTTTATTTTGCGAGCGACAACGCCAGCTGTGCTTTTAGTGACACCTTATCTGTCATGTTGTGTCTGAGGTTGTAACTACTAAAGTGCTTCTTTAGATCTGAATGATGACTTCACATCAAGCTGCACCTAATTCATGTGTATGTGTATCCATTTTCTATGCAACGCTTTATCTGTAGGGTCGCAGGGGGCTGGAGCCTATCCCAGCTGACTTAGTGCAAAGGCAGGGTTCATCCTGGACAGGTCACCAGTCCAGCACAGAGAGAAAGACAACCAAAAACACTCACATTCACACCTATGGACAATTTAGAATTTCCTCAGCATGTCTTTTGGACTGTGGGAGGAAGCCAGAGAACCCACACAGGCGCAGGCAAAACATGCAAACTCCAATCTTTACCCTAGGCCCCAAGAAAGAAGTTTCTTCAGCTGTGAGGTGACAGTGCTAACCAAATATCAATAGAAACTGACTGAATTTAGCAATTTTCTAAACTTTCATTTCACTTTCTTTTTTTTTTTACCTTGTTAGCATATCTATGTGGTGTTTTTCTATGTTGGAAGACACATCTTTAGCAAAGAAACAGTCAACTCCATGACTGAGCATTCCACTGGGAAACTACAGTATACTGATGACAGTCTCAAAAACACAAAATCAGACATCCAGGATTTCATATGTAACAAACATAAAGAACTAATTCACAGCAAATTATCAGCTATAGGAGAGAGTGCTATGGTGGATAAAAGAGAGGAGGGGGTTATGAGTAAATTGCATTCTAACAGCCACCGCCAACAGAGATCCAACTACCCCTTAAATGACAAGAACCCTCCTATGGGAATATTATTGTAGCAAAACTATTTGTAAATGTGCATGGAGAGTCGTTTGTCTGTATCTCAATCTGTGTGTCCATCATGAGATTTGTCGATGCGAACCGGAATCTGCAAATGTCTTTTCAAAATTTGTGTGTTTGTAATTTGGTTTTCAATTGTGTAAAAAAAATCTGCTAATCTGTATTAAAATTTGTGCATGTAAATAAGATTTGTCAATGCGCACAGAAATCTGTAAATGCATACAAAGATCTAGCAGAGCAGTATGTAGCCAGAATGAATGAGCTTGTGAGCCTGTGAGCCTGAGCTCGGGGCACAGAAACCGTGAAGTTACAGATACAAATCATGGCAGAAGTGTCACAAAAGTCACGTGTAAAAAGAGTAAATTGTGAGGCCCGCTTGACTTATAACTAGTGATTTGTCTGTATTTACAGCACTCATAGCCAAATACTTAGACTTTTCATCTATTAATATATTTGTATGCATTTGCAGATCTTGAAAAATCTTATTACATGTACAAATCTTACATTACAGATTAGCAGATTTTTTTTACCCATTTAAAATCGTAATTACAGAGACACAAATTTTGAAAAGACATTTGCAGATTCCAGTTTTCATGTCACTACAGACACATAGATTAAGATACAGGCACACAGCTCTCCATACACATTTACAAATAGTTTTGCTACAGTAATTCCCCCATACCCCCATGTCGCCAAGGAGATCTTCAAATCTTACATGGTGTGGATCTAAAACACACCATCTTACTAAAGGATTTCTACACTTGAAACAGTCTGTCATGTGATTGTTATTTACTTGCTCCTGGCAGATTAATCCAGTGTGACTTAGAAAAGTTTCTGTCCCATGTCCTTGGCCTCAAGCGCAGTGTCTGTGTGGATCTTGTCACTTCCCTCTCTGCATTGTCCAATTAATCAAGCAGGCCAAAGAGACAGAACATGTCATAGGACTTTCTATATCATTAATCTACTTCAGAATTGTTTCCTGGTTTGCCCAAATTACTCCCATATAACAACTGGCATCAGTGGTTTTACACTGTTTTGGAAGAGCCATGGGTGAGCTGCTGTGCTTGAGCTGCAGTAAGTGGGGAATAGTGGGTGGAGACGGAGGCATGGACTTAATTGAGCTAAAGGAAGGGATTATTTACATGTAGAAAACCTGCTAAATATGTAGTTTTGATAGACAGAGATGAGTATTTACGTGTTTAATCAATGACCAGGGAGAAACTTTAAGCCATGAGCTCAATGCTATTACTGGCATGGCAACATACTCATAGTGACAACACTATAATGTCCATGTTTAGGTAAAATGTTCACAGTGTTCATTGTCTTAACTTTGCACGAATTTGGTAATAGACCAAAGCAGTGAGCAAATTGAAAATCAGAGCTGAAAACACCCCTAAAGGAGATGCCAAGAAATCCCACTGATCCTGAGGGAGACGGGAATATATGTGAAGAACGAGAATGAAATTGTGGTTGTGTGTTGCTGAAGGCTCCTCTGTTTAATAAAGACAATAACTCTCCCCTGGACTTCCATTCCAATAAATGAATTGTTAGACATTGAGATCCACACTAACAAGCCACTAGATCGGTGTAGACATTTCTAATTTAGCTTGTTGTTGCTTTGTTCGCAGCCGTGTCAGTCAAAAACAGACAAAATCTAATAGCATTCCCACAGGAACCAGATGGAATTCCTCCAGTAAATAAAAATCAATTATGCAAATAATCGCTGTGCTCGAAATGCAGTCCCAGCTCAGCACCCCACTTGCAAATAATAAGGTTGACCTGATGTTTATTCATGTCATTTTGTTTGCTTTGCTCCAGTTTACTGCAGTGAAACCTGTTCAATTGTAGTTTTCCCAGATATGTTTCTCCCTCTGCTGCTCCTTTAGACTGGTTCAATAATAGTCTTGTGGGAGCAATCCAGTGAAAACCACCCGAAAAAGAATAAATTGAATAGAATAAAATAAAAAAAGAATTAACATTTGCATCTCTCTTTAGGTGAGAGGCAGAAATGACACTTTAAGCATGTTTGTGATGAAAATTCATTTAGTCAACTGCAATTATCCAGCAAACCGCTTTATTTCCTGCATTAGTGCGTGTGCTATACTTATAATATGTGACTATTTTATTGGCAATTATCTCTGCTGTTGCTGCTGCTGCTGCTGCTGCTGATATAGAGCAACATTGCCCTCCACCACACATCCTCGTAATGCGAGGGATTCATCACTGCAGCAAAAATATCTGACTGCACAGACGCCACATTCGTAACATTTTGTGAAATGAAATACCCCGACTGAGAAACATCAATCCAAGCTGCTTCTAGAGGTGCTCTTGCCACCCAGCAACTGAGAGGTCACAGTATAAATATTGGTTTCTGGCAGCCATTGTTGATAAAACTGTGAGCACCAACTCTGGGCCCTCAAGCTCATCCAAGCTGATTATACACTACCTGGACCACACGAGCTGGCGACAAGCCAATCTAAGCAAATGGCCGGTGAAGATAGTAGAATATCTGGCGAGGCAAAAGCAAGAGTTGCACGCAAAAGCAGCTCTAAATTATCACTAAATATTGAGTTTACGTTTGACAGATGGCGAGAAAGAGGATTCCAATGCTGCCTTTGTTTGCTGCTGTTAACCTTTGGAGTCGTTTTGCTGTTGCTCTGCTGCTTTTTAAGCCATTCGACATATAATGGATCACTCTGATAATCCTACTTTTACTAATATGCCCAGCAATGAGGGAAGTTTGGCTCTGTTGTCATCCAATAAACCCCCAACTGCTCCGTGTGCCACTGTGAACTCAGTCAACTGTTTATTGTCTGGAGATTTTCTATATCCATAGCCTCGATATTAGAGGTGCAATGGATAGTATCGCGGCTTTTGAGTCACTAATGCTGCCACGCCTGCCACTGTCAGATTGCTTTGTATCTTGTCACTGCAACTCTGGATTGAGATTTTGGGGATTTTTTATTGTTGAGGCAGAGTTGTGTTTTCAGCGCCATTTATTCGTCTGTTTCTGGCAGGATGAGGTGAAAACTACCAGGCTGAATTTCATGAAGCTTGGTGTGGAGCTGGAGAAATGCCCATTAAATTCTAGTGCAGATCTTGAGCACTGTCTTTAAAATTGTGCAGTAGGGCATTGGCCATGGCGGAGAACTGCACTCTCTCTTCTAGTTGCTTTAGAAAGTAACAGCGGCAATAAAACTGCATTTTACGACTATAATGGTTAAAATAAAGCATAACAGTTCCAGCAACAACTTTTATCAAAGTCTCTATTTAATTCATTCATACAAAATTCTGAAGCTCCACTTTTAATTTTAGACCAAGTATTCTGCTCATTTCACTTCTGTATTAAAGAATAAAACTTCCACACCGTAGCTTGTCGCCTCATTCTCATGTGGGTCCATGTCTGTTTGTAATAAAGCATGTCTGTGCTGGCAAACTTTCTTCTGATATGGCAACAAAGCTGTCATTTTGTTTGGCATTGCACTGGATGAGTTATGGAAATTGCTCTAATCTGTTCACTGGTATAAAGCAACTGCCATTTTGATAATTAATCTGCCCGGCTTTAGCAGGCGAGCCGAGGCCCGAACTCACTAATGAGGACCTGTTATGTGGAGACACAGTTCTGGTCGGATGTCTGATTTGGATCTGTTGCTCTCTTCAGGGATGGTCATACACAAGTGTGCAGTGTTTGGGCCAGCACGTTCTGAAATATGGTAATAGCTGCCCTGCAATTTAAATTCATGCTTAACTTTGCATTAATGTGAAACCATTAGGAATTCTAAAAGCTGTTTTGTATAATTTCTTTTTCAGTGAATTGGTACGTTTTGTTCTTGAGTAAAGTTTTTTAGCGAGAATGAAAAATGGCTTCAACACCAAAATAATTACATTCACACACTATCAGTTCTGTAAAGATAGTGGATGGTATCTTGGATAGTAGATGTTCCTTTTTTTCCTTTATCCATTGCTTTTATTTACAGGCTTGTAATAAATCTGCTTCGTCGGGTCAAACTTTGGATGACTCAGAGTCTGTCCACCTACTTGCATCACACAGTCATGCATCATATGTGGAAAAAACCTTTGGCTTGTGCAGCTGTAACCCCACTGACAGAAAGCTATCAATTAATTCAGAAAGGCTCCAGCTGAGTGGATACAAACTGTCGCTGTAGATCAGAGTCAGCGGTTGCGGGAAGCTGGCAGCATCCAGCCATTGACTGATGTTATAAGCATGAGGAGGCTTTCAAGAAAATGAGGTTTCAGAGGCGGAACATGCAGCCGCTGATGGATAGCGCTCGACTTTTCACCTATATGGACATTCCTCGTCCCCGCCCTTGTTTCTCAGCGATCAGAAGATCAGTAGGAAGTCTCGTTAATCAGGGACGGTACAAGTGACATGTGCAGTGTGTTCTTTTCTATAGCCACACACTTGGATCCTTGGGCGAAATCCTGGGAGCCAAAGCAATGATGATGAAAACTCACCATAAATGCACCACAATGTTCTGCAGCAGCAAAAGTAAACAACAGCTGTGTGGGACATGTGACCAAGCACTCACCACACAGGGAATGAGCAAGCCCATATTATGATTGATAAGCCCCAACATTGCCTTAATTGAAGACACTATGCCAGCCAGGGATATCAGCTTGACACAGACATACGCACATGGATACATTCGTACATATTTTATGCACCACTGAACACCTCATGCAAGAGGACGCGCGTGCACACACACACTTCGCTGCCTTCACTTCCTGCTTTCTTTTTTTTTTGTCTTTGTGGTGAACTGAAATCCCTTATACAACAAAGCCTGTTTGGATATATTATCTGATTTCATCATCATCATACAAATAACATAGTGTAACACGTGGTGAACAGCTTGTACCAGTCCACCCCCCCTCCGCTTTTCTCTGCCAGCATCTTTACCCCCAGAGGTCAGCTGTGTACTGTTCCTCTTATTTCATCTCATTATGCAATTCCTCTTTTTTTTTTCTCCCCCTCATAAATATTTCCAGGATTCCGGGTTTTTCCAAAAGAAACTCATTTTTAATACTTCCCATCACTGATAATTGGTGCTAATTCAGAATTTCATTTACAGTTTGCTACAATCTGCAACTTGCCTGTAAGATCCATGATGCTGTGATGTATTCTTTAGAAAGTATCTAAACACAATAAAAATACATACACCAATCAGCCACAACATTTAAACCACTGATAAATGAAGTGAATAACATTGATCATATTGGTACTATGTGGTGTTCTGCTGGAAAACCTTGGATTTTGCCATCAGTGTTGATGAGACTTGGACACCCAAATAACCATTGTCCCACAACAAACACACTCCCTCATGCAAATGGAAATCCCACATGTCGCTTTGCTGCAGGAAAATACACCCTACCACATAGAAAAAACGATCAGGAGCATGTTGAGGAACATGACAATGGCCCAACATGTTGATTTGACCTCCAAACTTCCTACACCCCATTCTGATCAAGCATCAACAGGATGCAGTGGAACAAGTTTGACTAACAGAGGCCCCACTGCACAAGCCAGAGTACCCAAAGATCCACTGCCAAGGTCCTGGTTCCAGACCCCATAGGACACCCAGAGAGGTCCTTTTGTCCATGCCCAATGATTCCAAGCATTTTTGAGCAATAAGAGGGACCAACACAATATTAGGCAGGTGGTCATGATGTTAGGCCTGATCGGTGTATAAACTAGATATAGCAACTGAATCTTCTGACTCCATATAACTGGCAAAACCGTTTGAGTAAGGTCATATAAGATCATTAATAAGGCTTCCTTTCCTCCAAGAGATTGTAACTCTGTGTTGCATGGGCGTTATGTGGGGAGTTATTTACCATTGTCAAGATACCAGCATAAAGCCATGATAAATGAAATCCAGCCATGTTGAATTCACTGCCAAAAATGTAAAATTAGAAAATACCAGTGATAGAATAAGTGGTCAGATCCTCTGTTCAAGTAAAAGTACCAATACAGGAATTTTAAAAGGCCCCATTACAGGTCAAAGTTCTGCATGAAAATCCCATTTATGCAGCTTTAGCAGTAAAAATTTACATATAGGACATTTTTAGCATTACTGTGTCAGCACCATGTTGCAGGTGGAGCCAGTTTGAACTACTTTATTTATAGTTTTATACACAGGGAGGCATCATTAGATGATTAATGGCAGAGACAAGAAGAGTCCTGTTTTTTTTTCCAAACTTTATCTCTTATCTTTAGGTTTCGGTGAGTTGTCGGATCACTTGAAAATTTATTTAAAGTAAACCGTGTGAGACATTTAAAGGAAAAATATCACTATTTGATGGAGCTGTCAACCGTAAATAGGTCTCTGAAATGTGACTCCACATACACATAAAAAAACAAGTAAAAAAGTGACATAACAATTGGATTACTTTAGTACAAGTACCTTAAATTTGTGTGCTTTCAACCAGTATAAAGTAAATACAAACAGCCAGGATTAGCATTTTTGAAGACATAAGCACAAATATCTGCACAGTAAGTAAACTCTAGTTAATGAGACTTTCTGAATTTTTCTATAATTGAAGAAGTATGTTTCTCATATGCACATGGAAACAGCTGAGCATTTCTCCATTGTGATTAATAGCCTCATACTGCACCTCATTGCTCCAGACACATGCAGGTACAGAACTGTAAATCCACATTTTAAATGATGAATGAGGCAGGATTTCCTAGTGTTTCCTAGTTATACCACCTCCCCGTCTCTGCAGACACTGCTGGACCTTGGTATGTGTGTGTATATGTGTGTGTGTGACTGTGTAAACGGTGTATCAGGTAGCTGCTCTTATTAACAACTATGCTTTATAGAGTAACATTTCATCATTAATGCAAGAGTAAAGAGCGCATCTACATAATGAATCACTCTTTAAATCCATATTGTTTGTAGGTATAATGTTCTGTGGCACACATGCCCGTCTTCGTGTGTGTAAACTGGTACAGGTTTGAGAGAATGAGCACGAATTGTTCACGATTCTTCTGGAAAGGTGGGCTCTCAGGTTTCGCAGTGCCACTTCTCCCTGTCTGTGAACGAGGATGTGTTTACAAGTGCGCCCAGGGCATCTGACACTTTGTGCATGTAATACTAGAACAGTGCCCACAACACTCACACCGGCACTGCAGGATAAGATTTGATCACAGACACCTCAAGTGCAAAGAAAGGACAATCCATCTGAGCTGAGACTAAATCTCTGGGATTATTGTCCCTAACAAAGAAATGCTTTGTGCATATTATCATTTACACTTACATGAATCTAACCTAATGTCTGTCTGTGCACCAGATGTGTATACAGATATGCACATTTTGCTCAGTGCTAATGACACAGCTTTTCATGACCACTGGCCCAAAGGCTTTGCAGTGTAAAATATTTTTGCTTTGAACAACAGCAAACTAAAATAAAGCCATCCGTGAGGATTCATCGGTGCATGTTTTTCCTTTATCTCGCTGAACGCAAACAGCAAAGTAGCAGGCTTGGAGAGAGTTGGTTGCATTTGCACATTTTAGATTACACATCAGGCATGGTTTCACTGCATGATTAATACTGCAGTTAACCAAGTCACCTGAAGATAAATCACAGGCCCTGCTTAAAATATAATCTTCACGGCTTTCTTGTCAGCACAACTGTATGAAAGACTTTTATGTAGGTCGGGTTTGATGAATTGTGTCTTCACGAATATCTAACATACAGTATAAGACTGGCGTAACGTGGAGCGTATCATGGGTAATAAAGTGGAATTATTTAGCTGCGACTTTAAAGTGGAATCAGCAGTTGATCCCCAATCCCCACCTGGATATTCTCAGAAAATTATGTAATCCAATATAGCAGCCAAGCATTGTGTCTGGCTGATTTTCAATATTTCAGCCCTCTGTGCCCTGAGTAAACACAGCTACTGGAAATTTTCAGCCTATGAAAAGCTTTGGCTTGGCACATTTGAGTGAATTTTGCAGGACATCTTAAGCCCTCTTGACTGTTACTGCTGCTTCCTGCCCTTCAGGCTAATATGCCCCCAAAAGCAGCATCCAGTAATATTCACTGGAGACCCATTTATCTGCCTGAGATGTTATTGTGTACGTGAGACAAGTCTCTTTTTTGCAGCTTTTCATTAACCCATTAGCCTAATAGATTTTACACACAATGGATACTCAGGCCAGGAGACAGTTTAATGTTTCCTCTCAGACTGTGAGAACATCCATTGTTGCTCAGATCAAAGTGTTCCAGGTATTAGACTGTATTCTGGTCACATTCAAATTTCCCCTCAAAGCTGCAGCAGTTGAAGTGGTATTTGGAATAAATTACCATTAGAGTAAACATTTTTTTTATTACATGCATTAACTGTAGGTCCTCCTGAGATGCTGGAGTGCAGTGCATGTATTCATCCAGTATACTGTAAATTCCCTGTCTCATGCACATTCACTGTGTGTGATATATGCATGCACTGGCTCTTCCCTATCAGAGCCTTTGATATGCACTCCATGCAAGCTGTCTATTCCTGAAAATATATCACCTAATTATTATATTTTTACTCCTGTTGTTTCCGTCTTTACCCACCATGTCCTCATTTTCACTTGCATCCTAAAAAGAGCTGCTGAAATGACTTGTTTTGATTATGTATGTTTTTGGAGCAACTTCTCAGGTGTGTTCTGCAGAGGAGAAAAGGAGCCTTTGATGGAGTTTAGGGAAAAATAAATCAGTAGAAAGGTTGACTTGCAGCTATTTTGGTCTTTGTGATTACCCAGCAGACAGTCTGGTGGCCAGTGGAAGCTGCTTGACAGCTCAGTGTTTACTTGTATGAATGCCTCCCTGTTAGTGTGTAATATGCCTTGTCCCAGGTGCCAGATCTATACTGTATGATACAGGCCTACTTTGTTTGGTATTTTAAGCTCCCAGGGATCTTAACTAGGTCCTTTTCTCCTGTGTCATCATCTCTGTGTCCCGACCCTTCAGTACATGAGTGCGGGATTATTTTAAGTGTTTATGGTGGAGATTTATACGGTCGTGCTGTCCCACAATATATTTATACTCAGGGGTCTCAAATCTAACACTGGATAATATTGTCTGAAACACACCGAAACATTGCCTCATTAATTTCCAAAATAAATGAGGGAAGTAAAAAAATATCCCCCGAACAAAAATGCAGAGAGTGTTGCTTTATACTTCACCCCACCTCATGTCTTTGGAAGTATTTTAACAACAAACCTTGCACAAATAGTTCAGATTAAACCAGCGTCTACCTTTATATGTCTCCTTTTTTTTGACTAATAATCATGGTCAAGCCCATCAGACAACAACATGGCCAGATGGTACACACCAGATGTTCATGATTACTGAGAATACAAAATGATTCCCGATTTCGACATCATTAGCAAATAAAAAGAGAGAGGGGCGGGGGAGAGGTGGGTGAAAGAAATTCCTGTTCCTGCAAGGTCTCTTGCCCAGATGTTGTTGCGTAATAACTCATTGAAAATGAAAGCTCTGTTGTTTAGGATTGGCTTCCAACCTCTGGAGGCAGCCAGCGAGCTTTGGCTGTACGAAGCTGCGCCGATGCCCATTGCCAGCCGCGGGAGGTAAAGCCCCAACCATTGACGATGAACTGTCTGTAAGCCAAAGGATGGATGGACGCTCTGCTGTGTGACGTTTGTAAGCCAGAGATATTAGACAAATATAACTCGGGCTCCATAGACATTATGCACTGATGACGTATCATAACATGGATTTAAATGAAAGAGGATCCACTGACTGAGCCTCAGAGGGTATTTTGTGTCAGTTATATGCAGGATTTCATTGACTCTTAGCAGAAAATGGCAAGAAAGTGTGCTGCTGATCGGATGGTCTTACTTTTAATGGGAAAAAGGATGAGAATATCCAAGTGCTGCTCAGTCACACAGAGAGCAGCCAGTTGTATTTTTTTAGGCGCCTGGTGAAGATGTAGTTTAAGAAATTACACAGAAATCATGTGACCACAATATATAATAAAAAAGCACAACAGGAGACACTGTTCTCTGATTCACTGTCTACTCTACATCCTTTCCTTTTTTCTTTTTTTTAAAAATTAACTTTATCTACCATGTGCCGTGCCCACAATGGGTCATGTGTCCTGCTCTTTAGGAACTATTTTAGGTTAAAAATGTTTCAGAAATTTAAGCAATATTTTTGTGCTTGCGTGTTCTCCCTGTGCTTGCATGGGTGTTTTTTGGATGCTCTAGCTTCTTTGCACAATCTTAAGACATACATTGCAGGTTATCTTGTGATTCTAATTGGCTCTAGGGGTAAATGTGGGCATGTGTGTTGCTTGTCTTTTTGTGTTAGTCCTGCAATGGACTAGCGACCCGTACAGGATGTATTCTGCCACCCAATGCAGTCAACAGCCCCCCACAACCCTCTAAAGGATGGATGGAACTTCATTTTAATAGCCTGACATCATTTCTAAATCCATCCACTGTAGGGTAGAGGAACATCACTCATCCGTTGAGATTATTTGTCTGATGACCCAAACGGGGAAATTAGATTGTAGCAGAAGTCATGGCATTTAGCGATGTTGCAATATAAGAGATGATACATTCACATTTATCTAAAAAAAAAAATACAGGGAAGAAAAATGAAAGAACTATGTGTCCTGTGTTACACGGTGATGGTGTTTTGTTAGACTTTGCAGTGTCGGTGGCCCGTAAATTGCCACAGTCCCTCGGTAAATTATTTCATCACCCAAATGTCAGGTTTAATTCACAGTGTGGATGACAACAATTACACTACTGACCTCACCTGACAATAGCAAAGTTAGCTGTAAAGTGCTTCTAATAGCCTCCCTCCAAAGTTTCAACTGCAGCTGTGGGCTACCTGAGATCTCCACAGTTAGTGAAAGCAGCATTAATGTCTGAATACCCTTTCCGGTTTGGAAGCTATAAAGTGAAGGTTTCTGAACAGATTATGAAGACAGGCATTAATACTAACATGTTAACATCCCTCTACGGGTGTTTATTTAACCCCAAAATACTTACCTCTGTGTTGTTTCATTGCTACATACATAGGAGTTTGTTTGTTTTTTCGTTTCCTATGAAAATAATCACTGCCTTGAAATGTAACCCTGTTGCTTCCTTTAGAATGTCTGGATCTATGAAGCTCTCACTTCTTACTCCATGCACCCTTTACTGCTCACTGCAGCTCAGTACACCAGCTCACCCACAGCTCTGCATAAATACTGTTAATCATTGGAATCATTGGGCATGGACAAGAGGACCTCTCAGGGTGTCCTATGGGGTCTGGAACCAGGACGTTGCCACTGGATCCTTTGGGTACTCTGGCTTGTGCAGTGGGGCCTCTGTCAATCAGACTTGTTCCACTGCATCCTGTTGATGCTTGATCACAGTGGGGTGTAGGAAGTTTGGAGGTCAAATCAACATGTTGGGCCATTGTCATGTTCCTCAACATGTTCCTGGTTGTTGGATATTTTCCATGTGGTGGGGTGCATTTTCTTGTTTGGGTAGGCCAGTGACATTTGGGATTTCCATTGGCATGAGGGAGTGTGTTTGTTGTGGGACAATGTTTATTTGGGTGTCTAAGTCTCTGGATGTTAAAATCCAAGGTTTTCCATCAGAACACCACATAGTACCAGTATGATCAATGTTATTCACTTCACCTGTCAGTGGTCAGAATGTTGTGGCTGACTGGTGCGTCTTCCAACTGGAAACTGATTCTTAGCAAGGAAAATGTTACATTAAAGCAGAAAGTAAAACTAAAGACAAAGTACAGGTGAAGCTGGAAGAACCAAAGTATTCGATATATTGATATGTTTAGCTGATTAGCTAACGATGCTGCTGAACACTTTACTAAGGTGTGCCTGACAACTGAGTGTCTTAGCAACGTGTTAGGCAACCACATGACACTGGGACAGCTTCAGAGTGCCTTGGTATTGATTCTCCAAGTCTCTGGAACTCTACTAGAGTGATGAAATGCCATTTTTTCCAAGCTGTCCTACAAGATATTCTCTAATTTGTTGTTTCGATTTTTGGCAGTGAAGAGCACCGTCTAACACATCAATCAAAAAATCTTCCATAAGTGTTCAGCTGGGTTGAGATCTGCTGACTGTGAAGGCTATAGCAAATGATTCGTGTCATTTTCAAACCAATCCAACCATTCAGTGACCCTTCGTGTCCTATGAATGGGGGCATTGTCATCCTGGAAAAGACCATTCCCATCAGGACACAAATGTTCCATCATAAGACACAGGCGATCACTCAGAACAGCTTTGTATTGATTTGCAGTATCCCTTCTGTCTAAGCAGACAAGTGAACCTGAACCCTGCCAGCACAGCAGAACAGGTCAAGAGTTCAGGTTGTTTCTTTAATTTATCCCCCATCTTTATATCTGTTAAATTTCAATAGTTTTTGAGATATTAAAATCAGGAAATATCAACCAACTTCTGGTACCTGGGGAAAAGACAAAGGATCAGTAAGGTAATTCAAATTTACCCTCAAAGGAGCATTAATATCTCATAAAAATCCATTCAGTAATTGTCTAGATGTTTCTGTCTGGATCAAAGTGCTGGACTTTTAAAGAGCAAACTATTTAAAACTTACCTGACTCGATAAATTAAACACGTATACCTGATACCAGTAATTTAAAGTCCCTTTCTGATTGATTCTAGCGGTCCACTAGTATGAGGAGATTGTGTTGCCCCTTCAGACGCTGTTGCATTATTAATCAGAGTAGTCTCACCCAGTCCCCACCTAGTGCCACTTAAATCGTCTTTAAGTCCCCTGACACACCTTAGCTTTTCACTTGACGGGCCATTCGAGAGAAACTGCAATTAAAGAGCACAGCGGTAAAAGGCTGCTATCATGACAGTGGCACCTGCTCAATATAAAGCAGTTTTGATGTGCTTCCTATGAAGAGTGATTACCGTCAACAGAGGATGTTAGGTTCTCCTACAGGCTTAGAAAGGGAACGGCGTCTAGGTGCCTGCAATCTGCAGCCTTATCACTAGATGCCACTAAACCCAACACACTGGTCCTTTAAAGTTTATGTACATACCATTATGGAGCGTACTATTCTTCATTTCTTATCCATTAGATGAAAGAAAGGCCCTATTTCAGCTGCAAGCTTGCTGATTAATGATCAAAGGTCAATAATGTCACTTTAATCCAAACTGCTTTATAAGTAATATAAATCTTCACCAGCAGCTGTGTTTAAGAACTTGAATTTCCGCTTAGCTTAGCATAGTACAAAGTACAAAGCAGGGTACAAAATCTGCCCTCCAGCACTAATATAGTATATAAGATTAACATGGACCACATATTAGACCTGCTAAGCATCACACAGTTTATCATTGTGTGCATGGTAGCATGCTGATATTTTAGCTAATTTAGCTAACAGCACCAATATACCGATAAGTGAAGCCTCACAGAGCCACTAGGAAGGGTACTGCGTTCAGACAGAATGCAAAGTAAACTTTAAAGGTGATGAGATGCAAATTTCCTACAGAATTATGTGAATGCACATTAAGATTCATCTGCACAAGTTAACATGGTAGGACTTTATGAATCTGATCCATGGAAGTACATAGATTAGAAAACATGAGGCAGACTGCATCTGTAGAAGAAAGAGAAGAAACACAAAACACACAAATATGTCTTGGTGGAAACCAATAACTTATATATATTAACAGGAAAAATAAAAATCTTAGTATCAAAGTTTCCAAGAACACAAAGTCCAACACAGAACTTTATGTTTTACATATATTTGATTTAAAGGATCATTTAAACATTTATCCCTCAGGGTTGGTAGGATATTGTGATGTGTAACCAGTCAGATAGTGCTGTGGGCTGGACATTACCCTAAATGCTGAATATGAGATTTGATAATCTAGCAGCCTATTAATCGATCAACCCATAGATAAATACAAATGGCTCACTGGTCAAATTTGTGAGAATAATGCAAGGTGAAAGTTCATTTAGTTTTCATTTAGAATACACTTCTAGTCTTGTTTTCTTCTGTGCGAAGCTCAGACAAGAAGAGCTGTTTCTCTGTCCTTCAAACACAAAGCAAAATCTCTTTGTTTAAAGTGTCTGTTAATTGTTTTTGATTCACAACTTGGCCTCTTAAACCCCTGTATATAACAGATATATTTGCTGAACCACCGTGCAGTCTACTGAGCAGCCTCATACTGTAAATGTTGACACTTTAAACAATCCCCCTCTGTCCTGTCACGCATTCTGGCACATATCACAACAGCCTGACTGTCAGTTGGCAGGCAGACGAGCTCGTCCATATCACATCACTGCGTGAAACCGTAGCACAGTCTTAAGTGTCTCCGAGGTACATGGGTCACACTCTGCCTGTCCTGTCCTGTAACAAGAGAAGAGAGGGTGCCAGCCAGTTTTCTCAAACACGGCCTTCGCAGCCCAGGTACACATCACATCACTGCATTACCTCAGCATTTCACTGACCCACACTCAAGTGCCCTTGTTTTCACAGAAGCCCTCATTCATTTGTTGTCTAGAGGAAATGGGCCTCCCTGATTTTTTGGAGGGGAACTGGAGTGGGGTTGGCGTATGTGGGTAAAGGATCAGGTGACTGGTCCAATTCCTGTTTTACCTCCGTGAAACTATGTAGGTCACATCCTCCTCTGACTAAAAAAATCAGGATGGAGAGACCTGCTTCAGACTCCAGATGCATGTAAAATATTTAACTACAAATAAAAAATAAAATATCCACTGTTTCATAAAACTGAAACGAAATTTCATAAATAAATGTTATTAGGAAAAATGCATTCTTTGAGGTACATTTTCTTTGTAGAACAAAAGCAATCTTCTCAGTCAGAACCTCATATTGGAAAATTCAACAAAGGAAAGGTGACTTTTGTGTTTGTAAGTGTTGTGAATTATTATGCAACTAAATTTCAAAAGGTTTTTTTCCTTCTCAGTTCTTGTTCTCAATAGAAAAAAGTCTCATAGACTATGTAAAAGATAGACGTGTTAAACTGTGACACTGTGTTAAAGTTGCATTTTTTTCTAATGGCCAGCAGGGGGCAGCTCCTCTGGTTGCAAAAAGAGGCCTAGTTTTATTCAACGCCATGAGGAAACAAACTTACTTCTCACTTGATTTGTTACTTCAGCAAACATTTTCCTAAAGAGTCTGACATCTCACTTTTTAGTTTCAAGACATTTCCAATGTGACATAATGCTCATTTCATAAATTATGGTCCCATTTAGAGGAACGTAGAAGATAAAACAGAGTATGCCTAAGGGCAGGGCTACCTTGTGAGTGACAGTTTGCGACTGTATGGGTTAAGTTCTTAACTTCTCAATCAAATCCACCTCTTGCTTGTTACATCCAGTTTTGAAAGACCCAGGATGGTGATGGCCAAATTTCAAACTTTACAGCGGTACTCTACAAAGCAATGGGTGACATCACAGCCGTTATGTTCATTGTATGCAGTCTATGGATAGAGCCCAGCATCATGGCCCACTTCCTGTACCCCTGCTTAAAGAAAGCAACTTCCAGAAACTTGCAACTTAAAAAGGCCCAACTCGCCCATCATTACTGATAGCAGCTCATACTAGTATTCTTCTTCCACCTTGCTGGTAACCTATTGAAGTGGAGCCCTGTGCCCATTCATGATTCATCACCTGGTCCATCAAGAGCCACTCCCATTTGATCTGTCCATAAAACCTTTAAAAAAAACTGTCTTCAGGTATTTCTTGACCCAATCTTAATACTTCAACTTGTGAATCTTGTACTACTGGACACTGCAGTTATGATGCAGCTCTGGTAATAGTGGAGGAGGATGTTTTTCTGGTAGATTCACTTTGACTCTTTTTCATGTTTTTTTGCAATTCATTTAATTGCTTTACTTGTCCATGTATTCTCTGTGACTGTGTTACCTACATTTGATTGTCCAGTGGTTTCACCTCAATAGCTTAAGAGTTTTTGGATCCATTTGAAAAACATTTTACTTTTTTTGGTGTCAGTTCAATCAGTTTTGCCCATTTTACCTGATGCGTTGAAGGGTCTAATACTTACGCACACCTTGTTATAACAGGTAAATTACCTGAAAATGTGTATATTCAATGAGTAATCAAGTTTATACAGTTTGGAAAATGTGCATAGAAATAATGCTATGGTCAGAATACTCACTTGTTTAGCAATTGTGGATGCAGTGTAGACCTTTCAGTCAAGTCTACGTTTGTCCTCAGTCACAGTAAACACATCAAGTGATATTTAGAGTCATTAATGCAAAGCTCAGCTTCAATCTCTCATTTTAACTGTAGCATTTCTTGTTAAAAAGAATCTCTCACTAACAAAGAGCTGCGATAACAACAGAGAGAGGAGAAAAGAGGGATTAAAGGATATTATTCAAATTACTTTCCAATTTCTTTGGTGATATTGTAATTTTGTTTGTATGTCCCAAACATAATAGCATTCAGTGAAGTATGCTCAGTTCTGTGTTGTTGTTTTTTAAAGCCTGGGGTTATTTTTCCAGGCAATCACTTTGAGATCTTGGATGCTTTGCAGTGGAAGAAGTCAACAGAGTAATAATCTGCTGTGGTAGTGCATAAACACAAAAGAAAGAGGGGGAAAGTGTGAAATTTAATGGACTCAGTTATTGCACATATTAAAAGCACATAAAGGAACATAAACAGCTGTGGAATATAAGCTTGTGCTCAAAGAAAACATAAATTTGAAGTTCACAGCAGGGCCGTAATTGTAATATATATTCAATATGTCAGGCACCACCATCTGATAACAATCATTAACAAATGCAATCAGAATCATTGCTACACTTAACAAACCGCCATTGTTATCAGTTCTAATATTACAGAGCACTGCAGCTCTGCCTGTGGTTTGTCCAAGTAATGCCACCATATCTGTGTTAGTAAAATCAACTGAGAGCTCATAGGATATAATTTGTTCATGTTAATTATTTGTTAATCATGAAATGTGAATATGTACATAAAACAAGACACAGCATGCTAATGTGGTTTCCAGGCCAGCAAACCAGTGTTATAGTAAAATGAGATGTGTCTGTTTCACAACATGGACCAAAAATAGAGACTTGAGGCCTCCTCAGGTCTGGAGTTTCAGTCTGAAGAGGTTCCTTGGTCAGCTTATGGAAAGTAACCTAGATGGCAGGTCCTTCTAGAGAGACATCTTCTCATCTCTAGGAAGCAGCTTTTGTCTAAGAAATGTGGGACCTAAAGTTTCTGATATGGTGAAGAACCAATAGGAGCCAGTAGGAAAGGAGTTATGTGTCCATTGTCATGTTATAAATAAGCTGTCAGACTTGTTTTTTTCTGGGAGAAAGAGAGAGAAGCTGCTTTCTCTCCCCATTGCAATGGAATAAATTTACCAGCCACCCACAAATGTTTTTGTTTTATTATTTAGGATTATAAGAGTCGTGACAGTATTTCCGTGACATACCCCAGCAGATCCTACAAGGTCCCACCAACGTTGACTCCATGGCTGAGGCATTGGTTCACAAACTAATTCTCCATGTAGGAGTTGTGTGAAATGGAAATAGCTAACCCACTAAACAATAAATCCATCAAGCCTAGTTACATGTACTCAAGTGTCCCGATGCAGACAGCTTCTAAATGGAAGGAAAACCTGAATGATCCAGTGTATCAGGGGCCCTGCCAGGACCTACTGCCATTTACTTTTAAGAAGTTATTACTAGGGATATTAGAGCCAGAGGGCTGTCATATGTGTTGTACATTTCAATAAATAACTTTATATGTGCAGCAATATAAATCGATAATTGATAAATTGATAGCATAAATTCTGCACACTTTCTATTGATTATGTGGCGATATTGCTGATAAAGCCACAGACATGTTAGAGGCTTCAAAAGTGGCCATTATACTTGTCACTGGGATATGGGAAAGATGTAATGGATTTCTACTCCATGTATTTCATGTGTGCTGGCCAGAGGTCATTAAGCCTCACAGAAGATTTTGTCATGGTGCCCCTAAAGCCCACAATTCTTCTCTCTGCTTACCAACATGGAACTGCCTAAATTG
The DNA here is from genome assembly GCA_024666655.1 of Dascyllus trimaculatus. Classification (NCBI taxonomy): domain Eukaryota; kingdom Metazoa; phylum Chordata; class Actinopteri; family Pomacentridae; genus Dascyllus; species Dascyllus trimaculatus. The sequence continues at coordinate 12,231,002 of CM045460.1, read as the reverse complement.
TCTGGTTGCTACTGCATTAAATAGTAACATGAATCCTGACCAAGGTCCTGAGATATTTAAACTTCTTCACATAGGGTAGCAACTCAACCCAGATTTAGATATCCACCACAGAAACATGGCAGAGATCATTTCAATGTGCCCAAAACATTTCTTCACTTCAGCTTCCATTCTTTATATACAAGTATCTCCTGGCTGTAGCTTCATAATGACTCTACAGACATGATGTTGGCATCGATCTTCTTTGTCTAGTTAACTTTTGGCAAGAATGTGAATAAGCATATTTCAGAGTCGTAATAATTTATTGTGCAAGTGCAACTAAGGCAGAGCTCAGACTCACTCTCACCGAATGCATGTCGCATTGCTACCACAATACTAATGCTGAGTTGCCTCCACACACTGTGTTAAATTACCCCCTTAACCTTCCACAAAGGATCGCTCCCTTTGATGCAGCTCATGGTCTGACCACAAAATCCTGCAGTGTTTGCTTCCTAAAGCTGTGCCTCTGTGATTTCTGGTGGATGAGAAAAGGTGGATAAATTGGTTAGATATCCACGGGTCCCTTTGAAACTGAGCAGAGACATTTTTTTTTTATTCGCACCTGGGCTGAAACAAACGTAGATGGCCTAGTTAGAGTGGAGACACGCATGCAGTTCTTTCTTTTTAAATAATTTCATGATGCAAACTGGGGCCATGTGCAGTCGTTGCAAGAGGAAAAACCCTTTTTATTTGAGCATATCTGGAACGTTTCGATCCACAGAGATGCTCAGGTTTGGGAGTAATTTGACCACACAGTGTTTATCATGTTGTCATGCATTTGTCCTGATCAAATTAGCTGATGGGGAGAAACAGTGACGGAGATTAGCTGACAGCGATGTGCCCAATCGGCCGTACAGGATCTTTGTGAGAGTGTGCTGATGATGAGCTCTGCTTATTCTCAGTGCTCTCTTGAACTTACTCAGTGCAACAATCACACTGCCCTCCTGTGGGAATCAGAAGCATCGCATGGTTATAATTTGTGCTACAGAAAATCAAAGCTGGTCTTACACCATGTCAACACTATTGATCTGTGACTCCTAATTACTGTATAGCAAAGGCCTTGCAACTGCAGGAATATTTTATCACGCTTTATGAATTTTTAGATGTTGGCTGATATGATTCATGGAGTGTTAATGAGTGTATAACAGGTTTCCTATCTGCGTCAGTGCTTTTGCATGTTTAATATGAATGAGAAAAGAATGGACGGCCCTTTAATTTTGATCAGTTCAGCTTGTTTAAGTATCTTTCGTCTCCCTCATGTTCTCATTTTACACAGTAAGTTGAATAAATGCACTCAATGCTAAAAAAGTGGCTGCAATATTGAATAAAATAAAGTGGTTCTTTGTGCAGAGAGTTGAAAGTACCTTTCAGGTCAAGATAATCCCCTCCTGGCAAAATCAGATTCAAAATGTGGACGTAGATCAGATTCAGCGTGTAATTCCAGCCAGGATATTGTTGTTTGCGGTCGCATTTGAGTGGATGTATCTGCATTACAGCTCGCGTCTCCCTGAATGACCCCAGTGTCTAAAAGCATTTGCGTAAGAAGTAGGATTAGATACAATATGTGCACCTGCTTGAAAGCAGAAATATCTAATGCAGTGTAATTAAGCTGCACCAGATTTTTAATACAAATTCCTGACATTATTGTTTCTGCCTTGGCCTTTCCAAATCTGTGTACCTGTTAGCTTGATAGATGGATGTTATATTTATACCTGGCCAGGTCTCTCATGAACAGCCCTCCCCCCCAGCTGCAGGGCTGCTGACTGCAGGTTGAATTCTGGCTTACTGGCCACACAGCACACAGGGAAACAGATGGATAATAAGGTCACAGCAGACGTACCTCTCACTAGCAGACAAATTGCAGACACGCCAGCTGTGCTGACTCAGGACAACATTAGACTCAGGGGAAGTGGATTAAGACCTCGTTTTGTAAAACAGGGAAGTTGTTGCTTTGCATGTTATTTCTCTTTTACATGGAGGTTAGTGCTAAATGGAAATGTTAAAAAGGCTCAACTTTTTTTAATGAATGATGCAATCCTACATAAACACATCATTTACAACAAAAGTCCAAACAGTTCAGATGCCTTACATTTCTGTATTTGTGTTCTTGTTTTTTAAATTCTGGATGTGACGTATGTTTGTACATCACTGGGTTTCTCCTTACCTTAACCTGACCTAACCAGTTATCTCTTGAGTTTTCCTGAGACTTGCTATCTAATATTGATCTCCAATATCCTCTCACCGCTCTGACATGAGTGTAGCTCCTCTGGAAAAAAACCTGTCACATATTTCCAGTCAAGATATGGTACAATTTGAATCAAGTCGTGAGGTTGTTTGGTGTTGCCGTGCCACTGCAGATCAAAGTAAACTCCTAATGAAATTTAAATGTAGTTGTTGTGTCTCTCATGTTAGAAAAATACTACAAGCCATTTTTCAGAGATTTAAAGCTGGATACTCAAATAATCCATTGTATCATACAGTAGGATTTCAGATTTTTATCCCTCAGGCTTGGCAATGCTAGTCTCCCAGTAGCCACCCTCAGATCAAAGCTTCTGTCCCTCCACTGGTCTGTGATTAAATACCTGCAAAGCTAATGAAGGCCCTACTAGCCTTTGTGCTTTGAGTTTATTCCTGATTACCAGATGTCTACATACTAACATGATTAACTATCATGTGTTTCAAGTGTTTACCTGTTAACCACCAACATTCAAACATCATGACTAGCATTTAGCTCAAGCACTGCACTGCACCGTCTTAAGGCCCCAATAACATTTTTCTGTATGTTTCAGTGCACGTAAAATAGTGCAATGATTAAAGCAGCATTTCTTACTTCCATAGCAAAAAAGCACTGTAAAAACAATTATTTTCTATGATCCCATGTGATTCTCAATTGAATAAGATCAACCAATTAAATGTTTCTCTTGTCATTTGTGAATCATTTTCAGCACAGCAACACACCCATCAAAACTTTTCTTTGTTTTCTCTCATAAATCATCTTTCAAAAAACTGGATCCTTTGATTCCTCATCCTTCTTAAATGTGCTCATTTTCGGCATCAGATTTAAAGAAAGTCGACAGACTACAACCCCAGAAATGATGTTTCCAATCAGAATCGTGGTCTAAATATATATTGTTCTTTAGATCTTAGACAGAGCTCTCTGTAATACAGGGTGGTGGACAATGGTCTGCTTTGATTCTGTTCAAGTGTTCTGTCAGTGCTGATCAGAGCAACCCAACTGATAATTGGAACGTATTTTTAGCAGTTTTTTTGTCAGTTGTCATTGAAATTTTACTTCCAGGTCGGCACAGAATTCAGAGATCTACTTAATTACTTTGTTTACACGCTTTGTATAGCATCTACATATACTTGTTTCTGCATTGCACACTACAATGACATATTTTTGAGATAATAAACTGCTGCAGTAGGGCTGCATAGTATTGAATAAAAACTAATGTTTTGCTTTTATGTGATATTTATTCAAAATTTTCAACAGATTGCTTGAATGACTTAATTTGAAAAGAATTAATCATCTGAATTAGTCTATTTAGATAATTTTGACATGGGTAAATGTTTAAATAAAAATTTAATTAACAGTTGGAAGCACAGATTTCCATCAAAACACCAAAGTCCTTATTTAAACACTCTTTATTTTACAATAATACTGCCTACAATATGTGGAATAGAGCCTTAAATTATTACATATTTTCAAAACAAACAGGCACATTAACTCCTTTTATTGTGGCTTATTCACCTATATTTTTAAAAATCTTATTCTTTTCCCTGTAGTAGTTTTGATTCAGAGTAAGCACTGCAATAATTACAACACCTTGCACAGTTGGAAAATCAAAACTACACGTTTTTTTTTTTTTTTTTTTAAATCAAACAACATATAAACAGTACGCTACCATACAAGTTTGGCAAATAAAAATCAGTGTTCAGTGCATAATGTGCATGGCATCGGAGAAGATACATTCATCACCCTGTTGTCTGCAGATCTCTGCTTCAGTCCTCGGTGTCGGAGCTGTCTGCTGGGTCGGTGTTGTGGGTCAGCATGTAGTTGTCCATGTCGATGGAGGGGCAGTTGTGAATGGAGTAACGCAGACGCTCGGCGAGGATGGCCTGGCTCGTGTACGGGGGCAGGCGAAGCAGGAAGAAGCAGGTCTGAGCGGTGGGGAGTCCGTTGATGGGCTAGAGACGAGCAGTGTATTGTTATACTATTATACCACTTGTTTATGTGTTTATGTAACTACATCGTTACCTCATTGTGGTGACCTTACCCTGTCCACCTTGATGATCTGGAACTTCTGCGTAATATCAGCTGGGTTGGAGGGCAGCCGAGACCTGCCAGAGACGAAACGTAGGAACAGCACCCGCTCCTCATTGGTGAACTCCTCCAAACTCTGCCAAAACCAGCCAATAAGCTGGTGGCTTTCGGTGATGTCACGGTAACGCACCAGCTTCTTTAACATCTCCACAGAGACCTCTGGCAGGCCGCAGACCAGCTGCTCCAGCTGCAACGCTGTCAGCAGGGAGAGGAGGGGCACAGGGATGATGGTGGACATGCCCTCTCTGACTGCTGCCACCTGCACATAACAGAACAACCTCAGCTTTGATACTTCTGAGGATGAGACAACACCACAAACAACAAACAGGCTGTCTGGTGAGTTCTAATGGAAACTGTGGGCACACTGGGTGTTTAAAATGGAGGCAGGGTTTCACGTATCTGTACAACAGAGGGGAAATGCACAACAAACTCTATTTGTACACTTAGCCTTGATCGTCACAAATTCGCATCATACCGTTTGCATTCAGACTGCAGTCGAGATAGCATATGCATTCCCCCAATGCTGGCTGGTGCATATTCAATACGTACGTATGTAAACAATTTTGTGGCATCAATAAAAAATTTTTTAGCATTAATGCCTGTTGTTGCTAATTTGCATAACACCTAAACTTATGTCTGTTCTATGTGCAATAGACATTAACAATCTCCACTTAATTTAGCAACAGCTTGAAAGCAAAAACACAAATGATTATTTTTTTTTATATAGTTGTAAACAAATTCAGGCCTCAAGGGGTTAATAATATGGCCTGTGTGAGCCAGGTCTATTAAATGTAAATTAATGTTCACACCACTTACAGCTCCCATCCTTCAGAGCCTTATTTGCTCTGGGTTTTAAATATTTAAGGTTTTTAGCAGTGCAAGAACTAGCTTCAGTATTATTTAATCCAATGAGTATTCTTTCCAATTAATCACCTATAAATTTGGTTCTAGGAAGATGTATTTGTCACTTTTTTCTGCATTTATTGTTATTTTGTGAGTAAAAATTCAGCTATCTGGTTAATAAGTCCCTCAAGAAGTCCCTGACTGCAGTGCGTAGTTCTGTGAATGCCCCTGAACAGCATAGCCCCTTAAAAAACTATGCTAGTGTGATGACCTGGACGATGAAGAAGATATATTAGATTTTCTTGCTAGAATTGATTACTAAAAGCAAAACAAAAAACAAAACAAAACCAAAAAAACTGTGGCTATTTTGATATTCATTTATGGCTCCAACTAGGGCTGCACACCTATCAAACATTAGATGATTAGGTAAGATTAGTAAATTGTAGTGTGTATCAATAATATTTAATCAGTAAGGTGTTTTAGGCGAAGAAACAGCTTTATTTAAGATTTATTCTGAAGTAATCTTTGTACGTTAGCAGACACAGTTTAAAGATTTAATGCCGACTGCAGATGATGCATAGCATATTATATAAAAATGTGTGTAAGTTCCCACTGTTGATTCATGTGACATCCTGACTCATGACAGTTACTACATGTGCACAAAACTTTCTGATCAACCCTTGTATGCATGCTTATAGATTTTATTGCTTATGTACATACTGACACTTTACTGACAGAATTGCTAAATATACTTAAATCATTATTCGGTAATTAACCCTTCAAACCTGTGAATCCATCTCATGCAGTCTGTAGTCAAGAGCTCGCTCCACATATTCAGTGCGGTTAGAAAATGTTAGGGAGATGTTTTGACCTCCGGGAACTACAGGTACCAGCCTTCCATCTGCACTGTGGGCCATGAACGAATCCAGTGGGATCATCTTCAGGCAGAGACATGACAGAGAAATAATACAGAAAATGAAGCAACTGTCAAAAAATTAGGAAGAGAACTCCATAACTGAGTTAAACTCAGACTTACGGCTTTAACTCAAGTTGAAATCTAAAGTCAGAGTTCTGAGTTTATGTTGTGAATTCTGATTTTAAAGTCTGACTTTCTCTCAGGATTGTGGATTTTAGAATTCCAAGAAAAAGTAAAAAAACTCAAATATTTCACATTGGCCCTAATCCTCTTCCACAGGAAACAGCTTAAATATTAAATATCTCTTAACAATATTTCAGTTCACAGAATCTTACCACATGGAAATTATCCTCTGTGATTCCACTGTTTTCAAGGTGAAGGATGCCTTGGAGAGTTCGGTAGGTGAGCAGGTCCACCTCTTCCAGGTCTGGCCCTCCCAGTGGCATCGAGCAAAGCTGTTTCCACACCCAAGGAGCCAGATGCAAGTCTAGAGGTTTCTTGGTGCGGATGGCCACTGCCATGAGGATCCCCAAGAAGCGAAACTGGACCATGTGTTCTTCTGAGTGTGCCCCAGGACTCAGCAAGAACCTGTGAAGGTATGTAGCCAGGACAACAAGTAAAAATCATTTCTGACAATTCAATGTTCTATTAAACTGTATAAAAAATTTAAAATGTGCACCTGTCAGTGTTACTGCCCACGTCTGCAAAGCAGTTGGGAGTATGAATCAGAAGATCCACAACACCAGACTGCAGCTCCTGGTGAAAACACATCAGAATTTGTCAGTTTACATAAACCAGAGTGTGTTCCAGCCTCAATTATTAGCCATCTCTGATGCTCTTCGACCTGTGTGGTTTTCATCTTACCTGGCACATCTCAGTGATGGTATCATCAAACACTCCTCCTGCATCATCTGCTCCCTCTCCAACCAGCTTGACCTTCCAGGCTCGCGATGGCAGCCGCAGCTCAAGAGGATTCAGGCTCACCACCTGCTTTGCGATCTGCACAAAGATGGGTTTGCTCGACCGTCCTCTGTTGGAGTTTATGGGAAGAGATATCAATGTTCTGATGGACACAGACTACAGTAACAGTTGTAAAACAAACAGATTGTTGTATTCAAAAGAGAGTTTTAATAAAAGTTGCAAGAAAAACAACGGTGTCAAATAAAAGTCCTGGCCAGTTGGAAACACAGTAAGTTATCTTCCACCAGCTGAACCCTGAGGACATTCAGATCCTGCCAGTAAACTGAATATGATGGTTATCCTTACCTTGTGGAAATCCTTTTCACAGTGATCTGTGGCCCATATGTTTTGCCCTGGGTCATTGTTCTGCCGATTGAGCGCACGAGAGGCAGAGTGTTGACCTTGGGTGACAGAAGGCCTCTGAGCTCACCCCGGATGATGGCTGTCGTCCCTGAATTATAGCGTGAGGTGGACACCTGGATAGAGGGAATGAAAGGGGATAAAAGAGGAGGACGTGAATGGGGCATAACAATGAAAAAAAAAACACTGAGGAAAAGAGCAGCAGGTGCATGATTATGAGCAGGAATTCATTTTTTTCCCCGAACATTTTTCTTTTAACATATTAAAAGGGCAAAAATTAGATGAAACATACCGGATTCTTGGCGTCCAGATTGAGCAGCCTCCAGGATTTGTACATGAGATCAGAAAAGTGGTGGAGGACCCTGAGGCGCATGCTGAGGACATCAGGACTACAGTCTTTCAGAGTGTTGTACTGGGGAGGGACTGACTGGGGAAGGCCAAGCAGGAAATTTCCAGAGCCACCTGCAGATGAAGGTAACATATGGAGTCCCAGGTGGATTCCCTTTCATGGATCATAGGTGTAAGGAGTATTTGTGTGTGTACAGGTGCTGTAGGACTGTGTGTGTACCTGAGTTTTTCATTGAGGTAGAGGGGGTCGTCCATGCTGAACTGTGGCAGCGGCCAGCAGAGATCTGTCTGATGTTTTTCCCCTGGAGGGCTGTTATAAGTGTGGGCTCCTTCACCTGGTTAGAGTGTCCAAGGCCAAGCTGGAACACACACAAGAAACGCAACAACAGAGTGTTTTCATGTGCAATGAAAGCAAACTTCATATTGCATAAGTGTGTAATTTTCCAATAAAGCATGCTTTTTTTACCTGTCCCTCACTGTTGCAGCCCCAGGCATAGACGTCTCCAGTGGAGGACAGTGCGAGCACATGTTCACAGCCCACAGCGATGTCTTCTATGAACAGGCCTTCCAGAGACGGCACCACCTGAGGGCAGGATCTATTCTTCAGCATGGAGTCTGGCAGGCCAATCAGACGTTCTGAAGGACCAGAAAGACAAGCATTACAATTGTAACAAAATAAACTGTTTGCAGTTTTTAAAATCGTGCCAATTAAGTTGATGAATTTTTTGAAAACAACCTCCTGACTAATTAGAACACAGCTCAGAAATTTAGCACGTCATCACAGCGTATAGTATCTATTGTTTAAAACACCTAGACAAAAATTAGTTTTAATTTCTAATGTATTCAATATATTGAATTTGAAAGCTTCTGATGTAGATAGTGCTTTGTGGTATTATCAGAAATAAAAGACACTGTAAAGACAGTAATGAACGTAAAACAATTCAGTCAGTTGTAATCAATAATCGTACACTTCTAAATCCCTCTGTACGAATAATACCAAAAGACTTTAAGATGTCAGTTACATTTTGAAGATGTTTTTAAAAAGTAAATATCAACAGTAATTTAACTAATAATGCAAAAACTGTCCACGTTCTACAACACAATTGACTTTCACAACAAACTTTGTACCTTGTCCGAATGTGTAAACGTGTCCGTCACAGGCCAAGGCCGCCGAGAACTGAGTTCCACAACTGACCTTCTTAATTCCCTTGTTGCAAAGCTGCTCCACTTTCTAAAAATAGGAACAACCAAAGATAATATTTCATCTACAGTACGATATAAAAGTGGTTCTCAAAATGATGACTTGATAAAAATAATAAAGTTAAGCATGGAGTATAAATAAGGTGATCTCTCCCAGGGATCTCGTTACCCAGGGAAGACTGGGATACAGACTAACATAAACTGTTTCGTCTTTTAAGGATCCCTGTATGTGAGTCTTCAATATTAGCTTACCTGAGGATAGTATTTTGCTGTTGAGGAACCTGTTCCCAGTTTGCCATAATCCCCATCTCCAAATGCCCACACAACCATGCCATCCAGAGACAGCACTAACGTGTGGTTCAGACCACATGACACCTGAAATATGTAACCAAGTTAACTTTGATTATTTTGTGTTCTTTTTACAATACTGAGGCTCTATCACCATGTGAGTTTAAAACAAAGGCTGGTATTTCTTACCTGTCCAACATGATAACCTTCCAGTGCAGCCACTCTTTCAGGCAGCATCTTATTGGATGTTGACCTTTGGCCCAGACGACCAGATTCACCACTGCCGAAGGTGAACAATTTCCCATCTGCTGTAACCACAGCAGAGTGCCGGAAACCGCAAGCAAGCTGGAAAGATAAGGCAAAGCATTTCTAAACCCTCTCTTTAAGTACAGTGTTTGCTTATAAAATACTGCAAAATGAAGCAAAAAATGACAAACTGTTGTCTAGATTTATTTCTTTTATGATTAAAAAATACAAGAACCAAATGGTCAAAGATACAGTTATTTTATAAAACAAAGAACTAACCTGGAGAAAACTAAACCTCCACAAGAAGGGTACTTTGATCAAATGCTAAATTAGCATCTTCACTGAATGTTGAACATGTTTTTGCCTTCAAATGGACTTGTGTTTACCGTGTTTATAACAAGAGTCCATATGAACGTCCCACTCTTGTGGTATTCACAGAGTTAATCATATTGTAATCTTAGTCGTATAGAGTTTTTCTCAGTAATTTTATGTCTAAAGAAAATTACCTTCTCAATTTGCCTTTGATATTTCCTACATCACGGCTCCTTAGCTTGCTAAATGATTAGCCTCGGTGGCTTGTAGATGCCAACAGTCACACTCAAGTTGCTTTTCCCTAGCAGCGGTGTTCTCACAACTCACGGCTGATGTTACCACCTAATCACGAACTTATGAATTGCATATTAATGCGCTGCATTTTCAAAACAAAGCAAGGAAAAAATCAAAAGTGGGTTGCCACTGTAAATCTAGGAGAATGTGCCTGTGGAAAACAGTGGCTCCTTGACATTAAACTCAATAAATTAATTATAAACTGTGCAATTTCATTTTCTGAAGTACAACAACACTGAGCACTAAATTTATCTTTACCTGAATGACTTCTTCTCCTTGTAAGGCCTCAATCTGTTTTGGTCTCCTCTGTCTTTCACTGTTGCCGTGGCCCAGTTTTCCGAAATCTCCATCTCCCCAACTGAACACCTCTCCAGTCTCAGTCAGGGCCATCGAGTGTCCATCTGACCCACAGGATGTCACCAGCTGTGTCACCACATACCCTGTCCACACATAAGAGTCAGTTAAGCTCAATTTAGAAAAATAACTATGCCTTATTAGATTTTACCATATCAAATTTCAGTACTACAATGATAATAGTTGTTCTTCCTTTCTGTTGTGGACAAAATGTCGTTTTAGACAAACTCTTTGTCACAACATCCAAAATGAGGCCACCTGTACCTTGAAAAGCAGAGATAATAGTGGGGACATAGAGATCATCTGAATTCCCCTGGCCCAGTCTGCCATATTGTCCTTCTCCTACAGCCAGTACAGTCCCATTGGACTGGAGCAGAAAGGTACAGTTCTGACCGCACACAACCTGGATGACCATGAGAACGCCCACAAAAAGTAAAGAAACGTTAGAAAACAGTAGCAATCCAGAACAAAGTCTGTGTCCTGAGTTAGAAAGTCACTACCTGCTGTGTCTGTAACAGAGACGGTGCCAGTGTAGGCATCATGAGGTTGGTTCCCATTCCTGCCAACTGTCCATAACGTCCGTTCCCCCATAAGTACACCAGACTTTTCCCCCCTTGTTGCCAGTCCTAAGAAATAGAGGCCATAAGGAAATTGCAGTCTATTTAGGATCAGGTTGCTATCTTTTTGCTTGGAAAACATTTCTTAAAAGGTCAAGATGGTTAAACTATTACCTCAGGTCTGCAGGTGGCCCACGACATCAGTTGTTCATCCATCCTGAAACTCCACTTACTATTGTCCTAAAAGACAAATTACAAGAAATGATCTCTCAATTCCTGCAGCATAATAACAACAATAACACAAAGTAGACCATCTCCACTCACCAGTGCTTTGGTGATTTCCGTGTCTAGCACCTCCTGAAACTCTGAAACAATGAAGGATTCTGGGAAGGCAGTACCACTGGCAATAGCCTCAGCACTGCGGACAGTAGTGGCATAAGTGACCAGCCAGCTCCATTCTGATGGGCAGGAGTGAGCATCAGGACAGTTGTGGTGTGGGGGGCGTGGGAAACAGCACAGGTGTTTCTCTAAGGACAAACCAACAGTCAAGGAGGCCAGACTCTGCAGGAAGGCACTGTGGACAAGCTGGTCACCGGCTGCCACGTGGGTCTGCAATAAGAGAAGACATTCTAAAGTCACGTCTCAGCTAATGCCCACAAAACAGGTGCAAAACAACTTTAAAATGTGTTTTCAGTAATGACCCGCTCATAGCTGTACTGCTCCTGCAACAGCAAGGGTAGTCTCTCCAGGAAGACAGCCAAACAAGGTGCCCGATTTAGACCCAAGATGTTTTGGCTTCTGAGGACCATTCGACAGGAAGCTAGCACATGATTCTGACTGATCCAGTCTGGGGTGCAGCAGATCAGCAAAACATCCTGAGAAAAAACAGAAAGCAGCACTGTGAAATGACACAAGAAAAAATAATCCTCCTAGAAGTGAACACTAGAGCAGATGAGCATTGGGATTTCCTGACTACCTAAAGGTTTGATGGAAATTAAGTATATGAGTGTTCAAAATTACCTTTGACCTCCCAAAGCAGGCAGCTACGCCCAAGTTGGGTATCCAGGTGGTGCTGACAACTGAACCCAAACCTGTAACAGTCTGTAACACTGAACCATCCTGTGAGAGGAAAAAAGAAGCAGCAGGATTAAAATCTGAAATAAGGCTGACTTCTGCTATAGTAGAAAAGTACTAGAAACTGTCTAATTATCACATAATGTCAACTGTTAAGAGGTTCAATGGTGTGTGCACTGACTTCGGGTCAAGAAGTGGCAGCGGCAATAAATCTTATTTCTGACCTGTAGAGACCAGATGTTGAGTAGTCCCCCTATCCCTCCAGAAACCAGCGCCAGTCCACTGGAGCAAAATGAAAGGGACTTCACTGCTGTAATGTGGCCATGAAGTACAAATGCACATTTTGCACTGTCCTGCTGGAAAATTAAGAGGAAGCAGATGATTTCATGAGCTACAATCAGTTATATGAAAAGCTGGCGTACATTTCTGATAATAAGTAAAGTAGTAAGACAAAGTTTAAAGATTTTAGAGAAAAAGCTCCAGTGAGCAGATCCAAACTGACCTTGACCTTTGTGTTTTTATCCTGGCTCGTGGAGCTGTTTACTATGTTAGGCAATGATACAATGGTTCCCCCCTGTGGTAGTGTCCATACATAGACAGCACCATTCTGACAACCGCTGTAGAAAAATAAAGAATAAAGTAAAACATGTTAATAAAGAATTTAATGTTAGTTTATCAAACTGTCGAAGTATAGCCAACAATAATCCTACATGCAAGTACTATCAGATATTCCAGGAGTTTCATGAAGATTATTGTGTTTTTCTTTGTTGTTACATTTTTTGCCTCTAGTTGTAATTTTAAAAAAGGAGGCCAAATATTCAGAGAAAGAATGAAGGAGGAATTAATTCAACTTACACAGCTATCATGAGCCTGGGATCAGGTGCTCTGCCAGCGAGTGGGCACCATTCAGCGATATTAACAGTGCCAGTGTGGAACAGAGAGTGAAGAGTCACCCAGGTGCCCCCAGAGCGTCCCATTATCTTCACTACCTCTGACCTCCCCAAACAGAGCAGCAAGTGTCCTGTGGGGTCCCATTTTAAGGAGTTCACATTGTCCTATGGGAGGACAGTTGTGCAGTTAGTAAATATAAAATTGAAGGAAAAATATATCATGTGGTGCAGTAGGTAATAAAGCATGACAGATGATACTGAATCATGATTTCTGAAAAAGAATTGTCACAATATAAAGATTTAATTTGACGTAAAGTGCATACAGTTCTGTGTCTTCTGTAGGCCTCCCAATGTACTGCAGTTATAATGAGTGTGGATTACAAACCTGAAAGAGAGACAGCAATACAGGCTGCTCATTCTCATAGGTCTCAGTTGTGGCCAACAAGATCTTCCCACTGGGATATCCCACTGCAAAAGGCTTGTCTTCACTGTGCCATGCAGCGCACTGCGGGGCTAGGCGAGATCAAAGAGGACAACTTGCTTAGGCAAATAGTTTTTTTTTGCTGAACATTAGCTGAGACAATGGGTACCATGGTCCTATGTGTTTGGTAAATATTAAAATAGATTTAACTTGAAATCAGCGTAGCTTAGCATGAAGGCAGGAAGCAGAGCCAAGTAGCTGTTTCCCACTTCTTCCAGACTGTATGCTAAGCTAAGCTAAGCTAAACCCTTGTTGGCTCTAGCTTCATTTTAACCATGCAGATGTGTCGATATCTGTATTCAGCATTTACATCTAATAATATGTTTGATATAAACATTTTATTTGCTTTAGCTAAACAGTTTGTGTAATATTCTCCTCACCCTCTTTCCTTTGGCAGTGGGTGAGTTCAGTGCTCTTCACCAGCAGGTCTATTTCCTGCATGGTGACCTGCAGCCAGCAGAGGGAGCCATCCAGCCGTCCCACCAGCAAGCTCTCTGCAGGTCTGTTTTTACAGGCTGCTGGCTGGTCGAGCACCCACAAGCTGAAGGTCTGAGCCCAGCAGAGAGCTGTGACCCGAGAACTCTGGCCCTCCACATGGCAGAGAGATCCTGAAATCCAACAGAAACAAGTCTCCTTTCTGCAACTATTGTTCTGATTATTTGGCATCTTAGAACTGTTGCACCCTCCACTCCCTTGTCACATTTATCTGCTGAGGGAGAAAAGTTTCTTAGTGCTCACCTTAAATCTGAGCTTTAGGTGTGTAGCTATAAGCATGATTTTGAAAAAAATAGTATTTTATGTTTTTTTTCAAAATGCTTGGATGGGTATGTTGTCAGTATAGTTGGTCACTGTAAATTTTCTAACAACTCTTCTCACCTTATGTTGACACTTATTTGGTCAATTTTAATATAAAATCAAGCATTTGCAATCATTTCCATACCATAGAACTTTTTGTATGTTTTTGTTGTACTGGAGCACATGTGTATCAATCAGTGACAACCCTGTGTAGAATTATCAATTTTACAATTATATTTGTAATTTTATCTTTTTATAAAATCAGAATCACAGTGTTGACAAGAAACGTTTGCAATGACATCGCTAAGAAATATAATATATCATCTCTTTGCGTTATTATCACCTGTAACAAGAAGACATCAGACACCAGTAAAAAAAGAAAACTCAAGCAGACTCACCTCTGATGTTCATGATGTTGATGTGTTTGTTCTCAGGGGCAGCCAGAAAGTTTCCACCTGTACTCCAGTATACAGGAGACATGTGTTGACATCTGCCAGCCCTCTCGCTGCTTGATCTGTCCGTCTTACTGCAAAGCATCAACAGAGGAATAAAGAGTTTACAACTACAGAAACAATATAAATTCCATTGTATTTGTGGATTCTCAATCATCCAGGTCATGATAATCATAGGTGCTTAAGCAGAACTGGACTTCTTTTCTGTTTGTTGACAAGTTTCAGATGAGTAATGACCTGCAGGTGGATTAAATAAATACCTGGACTCAACAGCAGTCGATTACAACTGAGGAAGCCTCTTGGATGAGAGCAGAAACATATTCAAGAAAAAAAGAGAAGTCCGGCTTCTGTCTAGTTAAGCACCATCATCATAAAATCTTTTAATAGTAACAAACTTGATGTTTGATGCTTTATCTGCAAGAACTGTGGCAACTGTCTTTTACTTTTCACATGTTTAAAACTGAGGCTGTAATGTGTATCTCTATGAGTGAGTAAATGAGACATCAAACCTTCTTATTTTTAGTCATGCAGTAAAGGTTTTTGTTGTTGGATGAAAGATATCCTTAAAAAAAGCTTGCCACATTAAAGCCATCTGTGTACAAATGATACTAAACCAAGCAGACCTAACCTGGTAATACAGGAGAAAGTGGTCTGTAACTCCACAGTGTTCTGGCTGATGCTCCATAGTTGCACCACTTTATCCTGAGAGCATGTCGCCAGCAAACTCTGCTCAGTGCTCCAGTAACAGCTGGCCACCTGAACACAACAGGAAAAATGCAAAGCTAATTTTACTACATTCCAAGAGTAAGTACTTGCATAATGTACACCAATCTATGGTGTTGACAGGTGTAGATGGCGACTTTATGGTCCAACTACAGAAAAGCAAACTTACAGAGACTTGAAGTAGACTGTAATTATTGCAAGGGAATATACTGTATCTTAAAAGATGGAGCAAGTGAAAGTGTGGGGCTGCAGGAGTCAATAATTTTCAAACTGTCTCAATGAATATGTATAAACTTACATGCTGGCTGAAAGAAAGCATCTTCTGCTTATCAAACAGAAGGTTTAGTACTACATGCTGTCTATGCCAACCGTGAAGGCAATTGTGCAGTTTTCTCTTTATAGGACACCTATTTATATGCTTTTAAAACTTTTCCCCATGCTTTTTTATTCTCTGTAATGTCTTATCTTTTATCAGGATCCTGAGTCTGTATTACAGTTTGCTTGAATGACACAGTAGGAAATGCAAGATGTCTTGCTAAAAACCACTGTAATGTGCTGCTGACCAAATTAGTGGCAGGTTTTTGGATGAGTTGTGATCATACACATTGTCTTAACCTTTTCTGCAAAACAAACCCCAAAATATCTTTTCCTAGACATTTAAAAATGACCAAGAGAAACAGAAACAATGCATATAACTCACCTTGTTGTAATGTCCTTCCAGTCTCTTGAGAGGACATTTGCGCAAATCACCAGCCAGGTCACTGTATGTTTGGGGCCGATTAGGAGTGTCCCTTCCTGAGGCGGCCAGGGCCTGCACCAGCTGTTGTGCTGCCCACTGGCGGTGTCTACTGGTCAGCCTGGCAGACAGGACACATGCTGCCAGAGCATTTGCCAGCTCCAGAGGGCCCACTCTGGCACTCAGGTGTGGTAAAGGGGAAGGAGGCAAGGACGAAGAAGACACCCCCTGGTTTGAAGCATCTAGGTCAAAGAGATACATGAGCAGAGGAGAGCTACTATAAATAGCACTGCAATAAATGATTACACATAACAAAACTAATTAAGCATAACACATTCCGGCTCACCATTAGCCTCGTGTTCAGTTCTGTCAGGGATGTACCAGTGAACGCTCTTTTCAGTGAGCAAGGACACCAGACTCTGTGTGACCAGGAATGTTGGGGGAGACTGGTCATTGTAGTCCCTCTGCGGCTGGGCTGCCTGGGTTGCAACTGTGAGAGTGGTGTTGAGACAGCCTCTCTGCTGGGGGTCACTGATGGCTCCGATGTTCACCCCTGTAGCTGCTGCCATTAGGTCCTAAAAGCAGTAAGAGTAAAAAGACATTCAGCTTTTAGAATTTGATCTTCATCTGTTTTCTGTGTGTTCTGCAACTGAAGTGGGACATGACTGAAAACATATTGGAGCCACTGCCTTAGAGCCTGGATAATAAATTTTCCCACTTAAATTTACTCTCATCACAGTTCAGCTAATGACATTTAACCTGAAGTTAAACCAGAAGTCAAGTGTGATTTCGATTTTAGATATATAATTAGTGGATTAACCAGAGAACACTGACCTGAGTGCATATCTCCACCAGCTGCCTGTAAGCAGCAGGGCTGTGGGACACCACACTGCCGATGGCTGAGGTAAGAAAGCTGAGGCAGGTGGAGTTATTACGCTCTGCCGCCAGCCCCTTCACACCTGACTGAGCGTCCACACAGGTGTGAGCCCTGCCTCCCGCTGCTAAAGTCATCAATCGCACCAGAATACGGATATCTGCCAGACCCAAGGACTCTAGTCCGTTCGACTGGCTGGACACTGATGCACTGTAGAGGAAGACAAAAGGAATCCTGAAACTACTTGGTAAAACAAAATATATTGCAAATAAGTTTGCAATCTCATCATATTTACCTTGAGGCAGTCTGAGACAATGCCCTCATCACCATGCTGTAAGCTAACAGAATCTGGGCTGTGGATGTGACTCTTCTCAAGGCTTTCAGTCTATCATGAAAGTCCCTCAGTGATACCGCCTGCTGTCCGAGGCTCAGAGAGGTCTTCTGCTCAACAAGCGCATTCCCTAGTGAGAAAATATACATCAAAAGGCTTTTCATTAATTAAAGAACAAATTGTTTTCTAAAGAGTACATCAAAACCCCAGTGTGCTTATTATGTGGTGTGGGTGTGCAAAAAAGTAAAAATACTGGATGCAACGAGACAACTGGGAGTACTGTGTATGTGCCGCAGATGCCCAGCTATGATAATTGAGTGATTAGTCATTATGCTGGAGGAAGTTTAACTAGGGCTGGACGCTCCTGCTGCCAACAAGCACAGAGGGAATGTGGGTGTGTGTTACAAGAGTGCTAATTTATAATCAGAGGAAAAAGTTACAGAATCATTCAGTGCAACATGACAAGACAACAGTTGTGTCTGAGTAATTGTCACCAGATTCTCTGTATATGGCCAGGTGAACAGATGCAGAGTTTTAATTTTGATGATGGGTGGTTGGTTTGATGTCACACCATCCTACTGTCAGCACAGATCTGCAGAAAAACTAACTGGAAAATCAATGTCATAAAAAACTTTGGTAATTGTTTAAAAATGTACTCAACTCTCATATTTATGGATTGCAATGCGCTTGAAGCAACCCCTGCCTTTTAACTGCAATAGTGTATATCTGTTCCCTAATGTATACATTTGAATGCCAATATAATTTTCTTTACTTTGTTCTGCACTTGTCCATATCATTCACGGTAAATCATACAGTATAGGCAAATGGCAGCATCAGTTATTTTTATTTATATAATCTTTTGGGCCCAGTTATTCAAAAGAAATCTCTCAGATTTCCAATATTGGATAGGATCATATATTGGAAAAAAGAGGACTTCTGAAAAAAATAAATAAGGATGTTGAAATCAGACTATATAATGTAATCCAATCTTGGTATTGATCTGGATCAAACCATCAACATGTGATGTTTAAAATCCTTAGTAGTACTGGAATACATGTGATCCAAAAAAAAATAAAAAAATTATGATATAATATATAATAAAAGTAGATAAAGTAGACATTAAGCTACCTATTAGGCCTTTCAGTAAAGTTTTTTAAAAAAGTTTTGTCCCCATTTAGGAATCCTCCAACAGCTGTCTATATCAAACAAAAATATTACATTCAAGTAATTTTAACTGTCATTTATCACTACATATAAACTACATGTGCCTTTGAAAATCTCATTTTCAGGAGCTGCTTTCTACAAATGAAGAAGAGCTTTGAACATCATTTATTTTGTTAGCTACTGGACTGTAGCGCTGTGTGATATTAAACACTTGCTCAAAATATCCATACCATGTTTGTGAATTTTTTTGCTTGTATACATTTGCTGTAGGTCAGATGAGGCATATGGCTATTTGAAAGAGATGTAATCAAAAGGGCTCTTTGTGCTGTTGTATTGTGCCATTTTCTGTCTCTTGAAATATAAACACCTACAGTGAATGCTATTTTGCCTCTTGTTCTGTATTTAGATAGTAACCTACATAATAATATGTAATCCCATTCAGTGCGCTGGTAATTTGTATTTGGTAATCTTGAAAAGTCTGTATCTGGATCAGTGTGATCGAATCCAATTGTGTCTGGACAAGCTAGCACAAAAGTAAGATGGATTGTCTGATTCCGGAGAGCAAAACATGGGATTTCCAAACCAAATCATTCTGATCCAGATTAAGCTTTTTGAAATGCTGGGCCCTGGAATTCAGTTTTAACTACAAATATTTACAGAGGGCTTGTAATTCATTTCTCAAATGATGGCATATTTTTTCCCATACCAAAACTAAGATAATAAAAAATACCTTTGGGAGCTGCCCTTGTAGGACCAGTTGAGCTGTAAACATGGGCTCCAAGTGGATCTGGTTCAGTAAAAGCAATTGGGTCTGGTACCAGCTTCTTCTCAGTCAGTCCCAACGGTCTCAGCAGGAGCCCAAAATCCTCCAGTCCTGTCAATTTGTCTGTGTCATACTCATCTTGATGGCTCATTTCCCAGTCATCTGAGCAAGCAGAAGAATCATCGACATTATGAAACTCATTACAAAATCGTTACAAAGATTAAGTTGTTGTGCACCACTTTAGAGTGAATGTGACCTTCCCTACCATCAGAAGTGCTGTCCATTTGGCCAATCAAATCAGATGTCAGACCTTTAATCCTGAAGCAAAGGGACAACACAACAATCATGAATAATACATTTTCATAAAGTGTGAGAACAGACTATCTACCCAGGAGCCTTTCACCATCATTGTTCATATCTGCTGTACCTTTCATATTTGGAACTTGGATCGCTCATATTTGCAGCCAGGTACTTTTCCCTGCAGGAGCTGCACAGAAGGTAGAAGGGGAAGTTGGAGCCACACTCTCCTTTGAACCAGACATCCACGTAGGCCCCGGTGCTGTCGTAGCCCTTACGTGCAGCACTTTGCCCGCAGCCTGGGTGTCGCCGCTTTATGTGATTGTTAAATTGCAGTGTGAGGGTGTTGCACAGCTCACATTTCACCATTTGACTGTGTTCTTCACCAGCCTATAAGAAGAAACATAAAATGGATACTAATATTTTTAGTATAAGGAAATAAAGAGTAAGAGAAAAGCATCCATGTATGTTGTAATCACATTGTAAGCAACACAAGTCTAGACATAAAACAACATATCAGGCCTACAAGCCACTCAGGTGTCCAGTAGAGTGTAATGAAAAATACAACAAAATCACTTTATTTTCTAAATCCAAATTTCTTTTTAACTGCAATGTAATTTTGTATATGAATTCATCACATATTTATTAAAATAATCCCAATGACATGGTTTTATCTATGTTTTGTGACAGAAAAATGTGTGTGTGTCACCTCCACTATCTGGAGTGTATCTCTCTCCAAGCTGAAGAATGAGGGAGTAAGCAGGTCCTCATAAGTCTCTTCATGGTAAGGGTCATCCATGTAGCCCAGCTCTGACTCCTCATCAGCAGAGTAGGGATGAAACTCCACCTGCTCTGGCCAATCGGTGACTACTGTGTGCTGCTGGTACAGCTGAGGGAGGGGGTTGGGTGACGGCAAGTCTGAAAAGATGTTTGTTTCAACAGAAAACACAAAGTTAAAACACTTTAATTTTATAGTTCACTTTAAGCAAACTGTTATGAGAGGACATATCATTTCTGTTTTGATGCTGTGACTCGGACCTGCCCTTCGGAAGGATGTCCTCTGAGTGGGGCCTGAGCGACGCCGCCGTGCCGGAGGAGGTCTGTTTCTAGTGAGGTGGACATCCAAGAAGTTCTCCCTCTCTATCCAGTCGAGTCCTGGCAACAAGCTGTGCACAAAATAACACAGCTCATTAGTGTATTCCTTGTAATTATAACAGCAATGATGCAGAAATACGACAAAAAGTATGGTCTTCAAATCCCTTGCCTCTCATTGGTTTGACTGGTTTGGCGTTCAGGACATTGCACCGTCTCTGGCCCATCTGGGGACGGGGTTTCTGGAGCTCCCTCTGTTCTCTGTGACTCTGCCGCCTGCTGCTCCTCGGTCAAGGGGTGCTCGAGCATCCAGCTGGCCAACACCTCGATGGTTTGAGAGTCCAAGTCACCTGCTACATCTGGGAGGGACCACAGGAAAGTTCAACTGTCAGAGTTCAAAAAGAAAAGATGGATCAAGGACTGCTGCATTGCTAATTCATGTCGCCACCAGATGACCGTGTTATTGTGTGATCTGAGGTCAGACTTGTACATCTGCTCTAATAAATAAGATGTGTGGCAGGGTTACTGAGAAATTAGTGATACAGTAAGTGGGGAAGGGCTTAAAATTAGATTTTGAAGAAGGTGGTGCTAAAAATGTGACAAAGCATATTGTGTAGTGTGGAACTGTGAAAATATTCATATACTTTCATTTATTTACATGCTCACAACATATACATTATTTGTGTCATACGTTTGCAAAAATATTCTGAACTGGGTTACTTGTATCATGCAGTGAAATTGTAGCTTTGGAAGCTTCTCTGAAAATGTGATTTGTGTGAAATTTCCAATGGTGAAAAAACAATTTCAAAATGTACTGTTGGAAGAATCTGTGTAAAAACTTTCCCATAAGAAGTGGGGAGTATCTGAAAACCATCCAATAAATATTATTTCTTCAGGAGGAAGTCCTGATTATTTTAAGGCAGAAAAACATGTCCAGAATATTATGGAAGTCTCAGCTGATATCCACCCTAATGACCAGAATCATGTTAATTCTAATACTAAAGCCTAAAAATAAAGTCTCTTATCTAAATAGAAATGCTTTAAATATAAAAACAATAACTACATTATTCTTACTCCATAGTCTACAGGAAGGTTGCAACATACAGTGAAGGACAGATGTTTAAAATATAAAGCACATGAAGCAAAAATTCTGTGGCATCAGACACACTACACAAAGCAGTACCTGCAGCCTCCATGGCCCAGTAGATATGTCTCATAGTGAATCCCATTTCTAGCAACCGACTGGTGACAAACATTTGTGTCCGTTCTGGTGGTTGAGGAGAAAAGGAAAAGTACACAAAAAAACAGAAAACAAAAAACAAACCCACAGCTCCATGTGAAATGAATACTGTTGTAGATTTTAATATAAACTGTTGCATTTAGTTGTTTTTTCCTCCGTTTATACTTCTTTATTTATAGACTATGAAATTTGAACACTGTTTTACTTTAGTTTTTTACCTACAGTAAATAATTAAACCTACAAATCACCTCGTCTGTTAATTCTATTGTATCTTGACATCAAGACATAAAACAGAGAAGAGACCTTTAGACTATTTGCACTATGTAGCACTTTGTGAAATTGTTCAAAATAACACCAACATAACTGACAATGAAAAAAAGGTGCCATTCAAGCATGTGAGTGTATGCATGCAGTTGATAGTTTTAATATTTGTCTGATAGCAGAGCAAAACACATGCTGTTTTAAGCAGCTGATCCGTTGTGATCAATGGCTGAACATTTAAGACCATGCAGAAGACAGACAGTTCCCACTGAGTTACCGTTAATCTTCTTTGCTCCTGTGATGCAGTACTCTAATAAAATTACTTTAATTTTTAAATTACATTAAAAGCAGAATTAAGTTTGAAGCCAGCATGGGGAAAAAGGTTGTTAAAAAGCTGAACTGACCTGCAGGACTAGCAACGGTGTTCTCCTTAATACAATATATATTGTTTATCAGTAACTTTAAATTACAGTAAATGTTCAAGTTGGAGGGTGTTTTTTCGTTATCATATAATTCCAACAGCTTTTCCCCCATTAGTGCCTCTGCTCTTGTTCTTACCCAGGCTGCTTCTGGCCTGTGTGCTGCAGGGACCAGGTTCCATGAAGCTGGTCTGCTGTTCTGTGAAGGCATCACAAGAAGCAGAGCTGGCCAGGCTGAAGCAAGGGTGCAGCACGGGTGGAGTGCTAACCAGGCCCGTAAGCGTGGGGAACCGAGTTAGCACCATGTGCCTAGAGGAAGTGAAGATACAGTATATACAGTAATAACACAGTGGGAGCAGTGCTACACTGTCAGTTTAAGATCCTGCCAACACATTTGGGAAATTAAATATTTTAAGTCACAAGTTGAGCTTTATTTTACCTGATTTATCACTCAGAGGTCCCTAAAATCTCAGACAACCAAGCATATATCCTTATATATATATATCAGTTATATTAATGTAAACTTTTAGCCCAAGCCCACTATATATTGTTGTGGTATCAACTCCCATCTAGAGACGGTACTGTGGTTGACCCTTGGCCAAATCTCCTCTGTGGAGAGCTTTCGATTTCATTTTCAGTTTTATTACTGAAGCTGTTTGTTCGTTTGCCTCTTGAAAGCAGAAATAACACTGACACTATGGTCAGCAGGTTAGGAGAAGAACAAGCAGGCAGAGCTGCAGCTCAGGTTAAAGACAGTGCAAGCAAAATCTACCACTCTTTTTTTCCATTTACAATACATCCTAACTCACCCATTCCCTGGACTTCAGAATAGCTGCTGCTGCCAAAAGATACAGGTCTGTAGCAATCAGTAACATGAGATTTGACAATAACTCTAATTATTGTTCTTGTGTCCATTCAATATGTTTCTGGGAATTTACTGGACTAAATATTTCCTCCAAATTACTGAACCAAAAGTTTAGTCAAATTATATTCTTCATTCTGTACTTACTGGAGAAGACTGATTGGAAGGAAAGGGTTGAAATTATCAAGAGCATCTCCCTGCAGGTTTGTTGGCAGAGAAGATGCCAAGTCAGTATTCGATGATGAAGCAGAGGCTCTGTTTGACTGGCCAAAGATGGCAGTGCCTTCTGAACCCGCACTGTACAAAGACACAGAGCTGGAGGACTTGGAAATGGGCTGAGAGGACATGTGGTGGCCTGATTCTGCAAGAAAAGGGTGGTAATGAAGGTTAGATGACACCCATATTTTCTTATTATACACTTTGTTAAGCTCAGTTTACAACTAATATTGCATAGTATAGTATAACAGTAAAACTAGTCCAATTCAAATCACAAGTCTTCATATTCAAAATACACGTCAAAATGAAAGTTTTTCATGTCTGAACAGTGATCATTGCCGTATTATGGTTTGTCATATTACCTTTCCTTTAAAAGCTGTAATAAAAATATAAAAATACATATAAATCCTTTCAATTAGGGTTATTAATTAAATATTCACGGCATGTAGATTTTGCTTTGTGACTTAAGTCAAAGTTTACAATCTACAGGTCTGCAAAATTGTGTCCTATGTGAAGTAACAGTGTTTTCAGTCCAGTAAATACAAACATTCAGATACCTTTGCGTTCTTTGTCCTCCTGCAGTCTGTTAAGGGCTCCTTTGTAAATCATGACTTGAGCTCTCTCCAAGTCGGCAAGAGACACAGTCTGTTTGATGGGACAGGGCCTGACTGCCCACTTCACCATGCTCTGCACCACATACTGCAGCACTGATCTCAGCTCGGCACTTTCATCCCATTGTTTACTGCTGGCCTTAGCCTGGTCAGGGTTTGGGCTGGAAACAGGACTCACTGAGGGGTTGGTAGGATCATGTTTAGGCACGAGAAGCAAATCTGATAGCTTCTCACAGCTGAAAATGACAGTCAGGGATTTCAACCCTCCAATGAGAAGGTATGAGACTCTAACTGCTCTCAGTTCAAGTGCAAAGATATCCACTTTGGAGGTTTGAGATGTTTGAGGAGGCTGAGCTGGACAGGTCATCTCCTGAGGGTCAGAGATCTTTGTGGCATCTTTGGTCGAGGACGATGAAGAGAACGGGTCTGTCTCAATCTTCTGCTCCTTAAACCTTTTCCTCTCATCTTCTGTCAGCCATCTTATATCATCTGATAGTTCTTCATCCAGACAGCACTGTGTTTCACCATCTTTCACATTCTCCTCAGAGTATTTCCTTCTGGGAGGTGGATGAGCACCCAGCCACCCCTGCTCCTCCAGCAGCCCCATCAAATAAATCAGATCTAACAACACCGTTGGTTTGAGGCCTCCCAGGCGGGTGACATCACAGCAGGATATGTCACAGGGCTCCAGTGAGATCATCGGCATGTCGCTGGGTGACCAAGAATTCATGGAGCTTAGTTATTGGGAAGGATGGGAAGAACCCACAGATACAGCATGGAGTGACACCAGGACGGATTCAACAGGGATTAATGGATATAAGAATGAAGAGGAAGAAGCAAGAAGAAAGTAAGATCAGGGGGGTAAATGATGAAAATAAAGTAAAATGTTAGACAAATTACAGAGAGAATGAAAAATAAACACTAACAGAAAGGAATTAGAGTCATACACATGCTGGAAGGACCAAGACAAGAAAAATCGTTTCATGGAAGTTAATGAGAAATATAATTTACGAAAGATATGTAAAGAGATTTTATCGTGAACCAGTGGGCATGTGAATTTATTTTTTGTAATACCTGACAGAAAGGTCGGCCTCCTCCCACTGAAGCTTGGCCAGAGAGCTTCCTTCTTTCAGGACCCCCAGCAGAATGGCTCTGCGCCCACTAGGCTTGTGCAGACACACGCCTCCAGCACGGAGACCACTGTCCACTCCACCAATCACAGCCAGTACCGGCCACACTTCAGTGCAAAGAGCGGCCAGTTTGGCTTCCGACAGAGACCGACGGTGTGGCAGCAGTTCCCTTGTGTCATCACCAGCCAGGTCTTTGCTTCTTTCATTCTGTTCCCTCTCAGTGTGTGCAGGACTGAGGCCTGTTGGAGAATGTCAGACAGTGAAAATCACACAGAGTAGTTTCTCTTTAGAAAATGTGCTTTTGAAGTACATATTTCATAAATTTATGAGTTGCCTTCATTATTGATACTCAAATACTGGATCCTCACTCAAAACAAGTGTGCTGAATAATTTCTTTTATTTTTGTGCCAACTGTTTATTTCTTGGTTCATTGTTGCTGGATTTTGATTGACAAGGTATTGTTAAAAGATTACTAACTTAATTTTAGTTCTACATTGTTAAAAGATCATGTGAAACAAACTGCTCAAAAAGAAAAGTAAACTGTGCACTTCATGGTGAGCACTGTATGTGAGGACAAATATAAAAAGTTTTTATAGTTTTTATATTAAAGACAAAGAATACATACAAATTATAATAGAAAGGCCAGCCAAACTATCAGGGAAGGTAAATCTATGATTAGTAATTGAACACAATCGTTCTGGTTATGCAGCAAAAGTTTACACATATTGGAAAATCTTCTTCTATTGCTTCTCAGAGATATTTGGGAAGTGTTGGGCAGTTCATCCACTCATATGCATTTTTGGAACAACAAGCTGCTTATCACTTGCAATATGTGTTAAAAAATGTCTGTTTTATTTGGAACAGTTAGGGCAAAAAGGTAATCTTTCAAGTGTGGAAAATGGACTGTCTGTCCGGTATGTTCGGGGTTAAGTGAAATGCCAAACACACTTAATTTCAAAAGACTGAGATTTTATAATGAACATAGAGTAGGTGATCTGGGATCTGGGACTCACCACTGAAACTATTACAGATTACTACTAATGCATTGTTTTCAATGTAAAGCACCTTGCTGTGTATATTTCTTTCTTTTTTCTACAGGTCTACAATTTTCAAAGAAAAACTGCATTGTATCTAAACATGAGTATGGCCATTGTTTTTACCAAAGATGTGTTGTACGTGTTTGTTTTTCTTTCTTGTTTGTATTCCTGTCATGCTCTTTCATACATACATACTCAAAAGTTATATTTATGCAGGTAGTAGCATTAGACAGATGTGACTTCAGCCTTGGGAAGGCAGTTTGTTTGAGGATTTAAGAGTACAGAATTTAGTGTGCATCAGTGTATTTGTAACAACACACCCACATATTAGTTTGCTAGGTTTATACTTATGGTTGCACAACTAAGCAAGTCAAACTAACAGGGTACAAACTGCCACGATGACCTGAAAACTTAGCCTTAATGGTCTCAGAATATATGTATGAAAAACTACTCTCTCCTCCTAGATGTCTCCTCTCTCTTTGGAAAGTGCATTTGTACAAGAAGGGTGTAAATTAAGAACAAAGTTTTATAATGCAGGGGTTCTACTATGGCCTTGGAGTTAAAATGCAGACCAAGAGCAGCAACTTTCTTGGCTAAAATCTGACCATGGATCTTTGCTGCATCTCTCTCCCTCCCTTCTTTCCAGTAATGATCTCATCAAGTCAAAAACTGCTCCAAAAATAAAGATTAAAAAAGCTTTCTAGTATAGCAAATATGTTTCAAAATAATTAATTTGTAAACTACTGTTGGCAACACAAGTGTTTTGCACGTGCTTGCAGAGCTCTGCAAACTTCAGTTTCAAAAACATCCAGATACTCATATTTGACATCAAAATCCTTTTCATTAATTTGATAGCAGTTCCTAATCTAATTTGAAAATACAGTTGATGAAGATATTAAATTTTGCTTTGCTAATAATGCTTTAAAAAGGACTAAAACTTAAGCAAGGCCTGTTTACATCAGAGCAGGCTAAACATGCCACTGTGACCACTAAGTGTGTGTCTGACCTGGATTGAAGCCTCCTGAGT
The DNA here is from genome assembly GCA_024666655.1 of Dascyllus trimaculatus. Classification (NCBI taxonomy): domain Eukaryota; kingdom Metazoa; phylum Chordata; class Actinopteri; family Pomacentridae; genus Dascyllus; species Dascyllus trimaculatus. Next base: position 12,203,489 of record CM045460.1, on the reverse strand, counting down.
CCTCCTCTCTCAACAGGGGACCGATGAGCTCCAGTTGGCTGTGAATATGCTGGTTAATATGTGGGGACCACTGGTCACACTGATGGAGCCTACGCAGGAGCTGCACTGTTGACTCCAGCAGCACGGTGGTCCGAGGGCTGCAGAGAGGCTCCCCAGGAAGTAGATTACTGGGCATGCCCCTCATCTGGAGGTCACGCAGTGCCACCTGTTAGGATTACAGAGATACAAATAATTTAGACTACAAACTATTCCTGGATTGCATTTCAAGTACATGCAATTTTAGATAACTTTCTTTGAGTTTACAAATTACTAGACAGAAGACATATCTGTTAGTAATGTTTCCTCACAGTGTATGGTCATTTTACTTTATGGGTAGTTGTCCATGTTCCTGCAGCACCAACCAGTACTTGGTACTCATGCAGCCGGAAGTGCTGCATGCATCATGTTGTCCAAAAGGGTGTAAAAAATATATGCGTAACTAAAATAGAGTGCACACTATATAAAGTACCTTCTCTCCAGGATTACTGCTGTAGAACAGGACACAGGGGTACAGTTCATTGGCAACCACACCTTCAAATGCCAACTTTGGCTCCTACAAGAAAAACATAGATAAAGATTAAAGAAGAACACATCAGGTAATTTGAGTAAAATCCTTGAATACGAACTCTGACTGAACAAGCCTTGTCATTCTTGGCAAATGATACGGTATGAGCCTCCATGTCCAGGATGCAGGTAATGGTGTCACCCTGGGTGAAGGAGGGAAGTGTGCGGACCAGTTCCCCTCCGTGGTACAGGTTGCCACTATAGGCACGATACAGCCACATGTCAGTGGTAGTATGGTGGTTGTGATCCCTAATTGGCCAGCGTGCAACACCAATACATGTGCCTTCATTGCCTCTGTTCTCTTTGGTAATGTAGAACTACAGAGGAAAGTTGGATAAATATTGGATTATTGAAGATTTCTCAGCACAGAGTGGTCAAATCTGGTCCATAAACAATAGAGACAGATTAACTGTATGAGTGTGATTTTTTTTTTTACTCTTGGAACTGCAGATACTAGTATTTACCTTCCATATGAAACAGCCAGATGTAATGGCTGTAGTTGCCAAGCCATAGCCTTTACCTCCTGAACCATGGGAAAGGATGTTCCCACTCTCCAGAGAACAGCAAATTAGCTTGTGTGGGTCAAAGGAAAAATCTCCAATGGGAATACATTCATCATAGCTGCCAGGATTCTGCAAAACAATGTGTTGGATACACATTTGAGCATTGATATTGTAATAAAAAACAGACATGCAAAGTGAAATAGCAGTGGAATAATGGAAAGAAAAATACAAGCATGAAGTCATACAACAACATGATCTGACAGTCTGCAGACTTCTGTAAAATACTGGAGCCAGTGAATGATTCACTCAACACAAAAAAATTAAATATGGCCTCAAAATTACAAATACCACTCAATCCTGAAACAAAACCACCAGAAACTGCAAACCAACACTGATGTAAGAAAACAATTAGTAAGTTCCACTGTAAAAGAATTATCACTTCATAGAGAATTTCATTTTCAAATTATAGTTATACTGTTGTTATTCTTGGAGCAGTAGTTCGACTTTAATTAAATTTGTTTGTATTTTTCTGTCCTCTCCCACTTGTCATCCCACCCCACCATGGAGAACAGGCCCATCTGTTCCACCAAGCAGTCCCGCTGTTTTCAGTTCCACTACTGCCAGGAGTGCACTTCACTTCTCCATAAACATAGCATTTTCTCTTGGATTACTGCATTCCTTTGCTATTTTCAGACAGTAATGAAAGCTAATAGCTTTCTTTTCTGATATTCTTGTCAGGCTTGTGGTTAGCTGGTAGTTTGAAAAGTCTGATAGAATAGTGAATGCACTGACATGCATTGAACACAAACCTGAGAATACAGTACAAGTACACTGCATGTATGATATAACCACTTAAATAAAAATGATGGATACATGGAAAAGTAGAATAATGTTGATCCTGTTGCAAGGAGAGAAGCTTTCTAGGCAGCAGATCAGAGGCTATAATGTGAAAAAAGACCTATGCATCTTCTTAGGCAAAACTTGTCATGGAACTGCAAGGGAAATTATATAGCTTAAATAACATTATATAGTAAGAGTTGCAGAACTGCAAGAAGTGCAAACTATTACTGATGTAATAATACTGTTTTACCCCTGTGTGTTTTTCAGCTGTCTCTTCATGGTTCCTCTCAGCTAGTGGTTCCTCCCACATATAAACAGACAAGAGCTGAAACAGTTGTTTAACAATCTATGACAGACAGGAAAAAGAGGGAAAATTAGTGGATAATTCCTTCATCACCATTCATACAATAAATATGTCAAACCCACGAACATTTCATGGCATGGCATGGTTTGTTTTTCTTTGTATCATACCTCTTCAATCTGAACAGGCTCAGAACAAGCAGGTAACAGTCTTTCTAAAAGATGGAAGGCCAAAAGCTTAGTGCGGAGGTTCTGGAAGTGAGGAGATCCTAAAAAAGGGGAGGGTTGTAGCATGAATTAAAAGGAACACAGCTAAAGTGTTAAGCAGTGTAAAAAAACATCAATACTGATTTTAATAATTTTATTAACTCCCTTACCTAAAGAGCACTTGTGTGAAATTATGGCCATGAGTGGATCAATCCATTTGACAAAAGTAGAAAGTCTTTTCATTACTCTTAATGACAGTACACGCCTCAGAAACACCAAGAAATCTGCAAGCTGAGATTCTACCACTTTGCTGTTCTCGACTCCTAAAATAACAAAACAGAAGGATAAAAGCATCAAAAATAGGTTTTTAATATAATGGCTTTACAAATGCCATATCTATTCTTTAAAACAACTAGTTTCAATGTGCTGTTTAACTGCATAACATTTAATTACAAAAAAGACAATATTTAGTTTATATATCTAAATTTGCCACACCAACTAGATGTGAGTTCTTGCTGTTGGAATCCAGATCTGTTCTCTCAGACATTCCTCTTTCTGCTATTTGTTGTTGGTGAAAGTTGTACAGGACGTTTTGGAGCTGCTCACACATCACCTCCATCAGAGAATGGGATACATCGATAGGCAGCAAATCCTCACAGGAGCTGAGAGCACAGGGCAATTTGTTATGCAAATATAAAAGTGGCAGAAACAAAAGAAAAGGCAAGCAATAGTAGTCTTGCACACCTCATTCTTCACTGTTTACAGTCTTTTATTCTCACCTTGCTGCTACAGTCAATATCTGAAGCAGGCGGGCACAAGCTAGTCTCACAGCCCCACTTAATAGCATGGATCCAGATGTTGTGGCTGCAAACCAGCCCTGGTTCATCAGTGCACAGCTGTTGTTGGTCAGCATGGACAGGATTTCCAGGATGCCACATTTGATGATGAGCACCAGATCCACTGGTTGGTAACAGAAATTCAGTGCAAACATTGTGGCTAGTAGAAGGTGCTGGCAGGAACCTGAGTATGACAGAGACAGTATCACGAATATAGACAAGCTAAAATGTAAACTACAGCAAAAATAACCAGTGGCCAGTGGTAAAATTCTGTTCAAGTGAAATTATACAGATGTGGACCACAATAATGAACATACCTGGCTGTTCTCGTTCAAGCAGGACCCTCTGTTTGAGGACACACACCACCTGCTGGTAGAAGGTGTGGGCTGCAGACTGTAGCTCTCTCTGTGTATCCAAAGAAGCCGAATGCGTACCACACTGGATTAAGATAAGAGAGAATGCAGATAAATAGCATCGTAATACAGAAAAACATGAATATAATACCCAGTGTTTCTCCTCTCTCCATCTGGGTTGGATAAATGATTCATCCTTCATCCCGTCCTTACTTAACATAAACATTGTGTCAGTATGATTAGACATACCATGTAATGCTGAGTTTCATATTGAGCTCCAGTGTGAGAGCCAATGATTTGTGTTCCCAGGGCAAAGCATCCAGACAGGAATTGGAGCTGCACAGACTGCAACAACGCAGGACACCGAGGGGACACTGTAGATCCACTGCTCTTTTCCTCCATCTTGGACAGGAAGGCTGACATCTGACAAAAGGCCTCCAGACGCATCTGACCATAACAAAGCAATAGTAAACTGTTAGTTAAGGCTTTGAAATTTACTCACAGAACACTGCTATGGGTCCTATTTCAACCACACAAGTTCAACAGCATGTGCAGAGTAGTAGGTCTTGGGTGAACGCACTGTGTGGGCATCTCCAAGTACACGTGTTATTTTGGTTCATGTAGGTGCAGCAGTGAACACACATGCAAAAGGGCTGCCTGAAGTTCAGTACAAACTGGATGACAACAGAACAGTAGTGAGAGGCTTTTACAGAAAATTAGAATATTTCAGGGGTGCAGAGCAGCACAACCTTGCAAGAATAAAATATAAAAGGCTACTTTGACTCATCAGAAAGTTGGAAAGGAGCTTAATGACACGGAGGATTGATGAGCTGCTATAATATGACATCTCCAACATAAACAACAGTATAATGAGTCATAGCGAGTGTGTGCGTGTGGTATTGAATGTGGTTACATGTTAAATGTATAGTATCATTCGCAGGTGATTTATTAAGGGTACACACAGTGGACAATTACGTGTAATGGCACTGCGCTCTGGCACGTAACCTCTTAAATCGGAATCTGCAGATTTATCAGCATATGTGCCCTGCTACCTTCCATTGGGTTTTTAAAAGAATGAAGGAGAAGCTTTTTACACAGTATAAAGCGGATTTGAAAATCAGCTACTGAAAGAATGGGTTATTCTACTTCATAGATCAATGCAGACTGCTTTACCGACATCTCTGTTTCAGACACAATAAATCCTTTTTTGTTGATTTATGTATATTTACTGGCTGGACAGAGATCAGAATGATTTACAAAATTTTAGCATTATTTCATCATTGCTGTGCCTACCAAAAGTAGGTAGAACAGAAATAATGTAAGTCTGAGATATCTATTCTCAGTGCAAAGTTTAAGATACACTTTTTATTGAAATACTAACAAATCACTTTATGATGCCTAATTTGAATAAACCTCGCACCTGTTTGCACACTGTGCTCTGTCTTTGGCGCCAAAATGCCACACAGATGCACAGAGCATTTCAAAGAATTCCTTATTCATTTCCAGCAGGTGAACAGTGATGATTAATTGTTTGCTTGTTATGTTAAATAAAAAAATCACAATCACCTCCGCCCGCTGTTGCTGCTGAAGAATGGCAAAAGCAATGGCCTTCGGATCTGCCTGACTATAGCTCTGTCCGCCCGGCAGTGTTGGTGAGGAAGACGGTAAGTGGATCAGGCTTCCACAGACAAAGTGGAACACCTGGTTAAGAATAGGCAAAGTGTTGTTGCCGTAGTGGGACATAGTGGTGGTTGGGCTGATACACTGCCGCAGGCGATCCCAAGCATCTTTCATAATTCCCAAAGAGCATAGTGGCAAGCCTAAAATAAAGAGACCAAAAGAATAAAAGTCAGTATTGTCTCAGCCAACTCATTCAGGGTTCATTTTTGTATGAAGACAATAAAACAAATGTCAAAAAACATAATTTAACATGTAAACAAGTTGTGCTCATAGCAGGGAACTTCCTTTTTCAAATCTGTCTGAAAAATAGTCAGATGCCCATATTAACTGTATTTTCTGTAATCATTGCTTCTGTTCATACTGCTTCAAAGTCCCTCTCCCGGCATTGTTTAAACACCTAAAAAACAGTCTCAAAATTACATGTTTAGAAGATTGTTCCATGATTTTATTGTCCTTTCAGTCTTTAAATGGCTTATATGCCACTCTACATATTTATTTTTTGTGCAGGTCTATGAAGTCCCTGGCACTTCACCCTCTGCATCTCGAACACACCAGTTCACCTATAACTCTACTCGAACACTGCAAAACTACTCTAAGCTACACAATGACAAGGATGAAACCATGGCTCTCTGAATCCATGTTTTTGAGAAACGACAAAGTTTCAAGGCCCAAATGCTCAGCCTTGGCATTTACTGTTCATGATGTGTTTTTTAGCATATAAAAAACATTCTACCAACACATTAAAAACCCTGAAAAACTTAATTTTCATCAGAGGAAGTCTTTAAGACATCGCCTCCAGTTGAAGTTTTAATCCCAAGTGCTTGTTTTGTGTAAAAATGTATTCTAAGGTTTTGCAGACATCAATATGAGGCTTCAGTAGTCCAAGTTAAGGGTTTTTAGTATGATATTCCCTTCTTGTATCATGCAACACTCAACTACAGCTCAGCACAGGAACACTGTCTGGTAAAAACGTATGTATGACATACTCAGAATATACATTAACTGAACAAATATTTCGGAGTAAAACTTCACTTACCCATTTTATTCTTGGAAGTTCCAGAGGAGCTTTTGGGCTGTTCAGACTAAATAAACATGAACCGTATATTAATACTGATACTGAGCTGCAAGGACAAACTTTGGTACAGCACATGACTTACCTGTTTTCGTCCATTAATAGGCATTGTAAAGGATTCTGTTGACGATTTTCTGAAAGAGAGATGATTCAGATAGTTACACAAAACACAATTGCACTAAAACAAACCTAACAAGCATATCCCACATAACACAAACTCTACCTTGATTCAGTGTTCACAGCCTGACTATTCTCCCTCTCGCTGGGTTCTACCCAAGCAGGCCGGACCCCCAGCAGGAGGAAGAGACATCGGGACACCACCAGATGGCAGGCAGCAGGGAAAGACAAGTTTTCTTCAGATTCCCTATGCTTCTCCCACTGCTGCTTGGGATCTGGCTCTCTCTCTGGGCTGACAGGGCTGTCCATGCTGCTGGGGAGGGTGGAAGTACCAAAAGACTCGTACACTGTCACATTCTGCTGTACTTGCATGGCTTCACGGGTGGCCATGAATGATTCAAGGACTTCTGCGGAGACAGGAAAGACACTGAAGAGTCAGGTGGGGTGTGATGATGATGATGATTTGAGTGTGTACTTCAAGTCTGCCTATAAGCATTAAGATATCAAGAAACATTAGATTTTTAACATTCCTGCAGTCAGGGCAGAAACAGAGATATGCATTTCTAACCTGACAGGTACATACGACTGTTGCCAAATCGGTCCTCATCTCCAACCTCTTCCTGATTGTGGTTTGCTGTGGGAGATGCAGGCACCTGCACCTCCCGGCTACAGTGACTTCCTGGTTGCTGCTCGTGATCCTTTCCCACCTGCTCTCCTGAGGTGCTTGGCTCTTGTCTGTCTGCATCAGGACTTTGGGGAGACTGAGAGATCTGCAATTCAAAGAAACATGTTAAAAACACCTCTGTTTTTTCTAATGAAATTATGAGGTTATGTTAAAGTTCTATGATTGAAAAATAAATGAAGGAAAAAAATGGAACAACTATTAATATTAATGCAGCTAAGCACAATTATACTGTAGTATTTACAGGAAAAATAGCTGTATATTGTTTATAAGTAACTCTGTACCACTCTGTAATTGCTCAACTTTGTTAAAAACAACCAGCACTAAATGTATTTGATTTAAATGTTAGTGGTATATTTTTAGTAATTGTACCTGTTTGGTTGCTGCCTGCACCTGTGACATCCTTGGAGAGTTTTTAAGGGCCAACAGAGTGCTCCGGATTTTATAAACTGTTTCAAAGACATCAAACAGCACCTCACAGGGCTCATATCTGTCTCAATAAAGCAGATAAATAGAGTGGATTATTAGCATTATTCCACACTATAATAGGTTATACAATTATACACTATTTGCATAATTCCAAGAAGACTAAACAAATTAGCAGCCTTCTCAGTGTATATTAGAAGTCTTCAAGATGGTGTTTCAGTAAATCTAACATTTCTGTGACTGACCTGTCCTGCCAGCAGGCCTCATTCTGCAGTCCAGTGTGTTTCAGGAGAGCAGCCAGACTGCAGCGACAAACAATCTGCAGGAGACAATCACCTGAAGAGCCTCCGCTCTCCCATTCTGCTCAGAAAACAACACAGCTCAGTTACAACAAAGGAAAAACACACAACCGGTCGAGAAGAATTAGAAAAGGAATCTGTGATGTATATGACTTTCATAATAGGCAGTTAGTTCATTATCACCTGTACATTTACGTTACAAAATTTTAAACTCAGACATGCAGTACACATAAACCGACACATGAAAGTCACTTACCTTTGGTGTGAGCGTACTCCTCCATTTTCCACCATAGACCAGCTGCAAGTCCTCTGGAGGATCCCAGTGCCAGTTCCAATAATGTCCTGCTTTCCTCAGTCAAATTTAGCTCTGCTAGTCTGGCATCACTATTGCCCAACAGCACTACCTCAGTCAGCCATGCCATGCTAGATTCTATAAGATAAAGCATCATGTGGAATGTAAGTGAAAACTACACACTTCATTAAGAATAATACAGTCTAGTTCTTTAGTTCAGTACTAATGTTATCTGTAATTTAAAGATGTAATTCAGATCTATTTGTCCTCATGATTAAAGATGTGCATTATGCAAAATAAAATGCCAAACTTTCTACTACCAACTAACTGATAAAACAAAAAAAACAATAAACCTTCCCCTCCACTCATTAATATTCTCTGTAGCATCATCTTTGCCTGTAATGTAACTAAACAAACTGCTCACATAATCAGTGTTACCAAACAGATTATGGTAACATTGAAACACTAAAATTGCATTCAGTTGGTATCTATTCACACAGCATTTGGACATGTAAAAGCCTAGACAGCATGCAATGTGTTTTCGTACCCAGCTGTTCAAAGTCCATCTCAAGACCATTCCTGAGGAGGACATTTGATAGCCAGATCTCTGACGCTTTCTCCTGGAGTGAGGGCAGCGGGCCTTGCAGCATACCACCAAGGCAACGGCCGACTGCCAACGCTACAGAGCGTTCCAGGTCCAACAGCCAAACCCATCTGCACTCCTCCTCCTGTTGCTGCTGTCCATGGCTTGTGTTTTCTTCATTTTTATCTATAAGAAAGACTCCTTGTCATTGTCCAACTTATCTATATTTTCTGATGTAACTGTGACAACTGTGCAGGACCCAATAACAATAATCCAGGATAGATAAGAGTCTCTAAACTGACCTGAACAGGTTTTCTGAGCCTCTATTCCTAGTTCTTGTTCCTCCAATAAGACCGTCTCTGGCAGCAACCTGTTGAAATCATTGAGGTGCTCCAACAAGGCCAGTAAATGGCTCAGGAGAGGTTGAACCGTACTAAGGGGCAGCAGCAGCAAGGAGTATATGACCTGGCACAGCAGACTGCCAGCTACTGAATTGTACAACACCACTGGGACAAGGGAAGAGATGAGTGAGAGGGATTATAGTGACTGATAAAAATAACTGAACAGAGAAATATGCATTAATAATAATAATAATAATAGATATAAAAGCAGGAGAGATTAAAGTACAGACTGAAGATTAAATAATGGGCTTTAAAATCTGTTTGTAAAGACTGTAATGTATATATGCCTGTCATCTAATAAACTGACACCTCAGAGTATACTGACTCTGACATACACTCTATGGCCCAAACCTATGGACCCGATACTTCTGGCATATAAAATGTGTATCTTCTATACAAAAGTCTTCATCTGTCCTTTCACTGATATATTTTTATTATATTATATTATATTATATTATATTATATTATATTATATTATATTATATTATATTATATTATATAAATTAAATTATATTATATCAAATTACATTACATGATATTACATTATATTATATTATCAGGTAAGTGATTTCAATTGCATTTTGTGAATATGATATGTGCATACAACTTGCACAACAACAAAAAATATGTAAGAAAGCGGAGAAGCTAGATTAAAATAAAATACACTTGGAATTAGTCATTATTCTTACTGTGCAGCTTTTTGATTATTTGTTTGTCTGGGGAAGTCTCCTTCAACAGTTTGGTTGATCTCCTCAGTGTCTCAGCAGCGCAGGGAAGCAGCAGGTAAAGATGTTCGCGAAGCAGTGCAACACTGCTGTCGTCCTATAGACCAGCAGAGAAAAGCATAACATATATGCAACTATACCCCTATGATCACTGGATAAAACATTAAGTCTAAACAAATGTAACTACAACAAAGTCTGGGCTCTGGGTAAAATACTTGGTTGAAACACAGATGACTAGTCTAGCAGTTATTTCTGTAAAACTGCTCATTTATCATCATACGACAAATTTTCCAATGTGTTTAGCTGATATGCTTGTTTACCTCAGGGCTTGAATGGATGTAGCAATGGGCGAGCAGGTGTTTGTGAAGTCCAGACAGCAACTGGTGGAAGTGAGATGGAGGATCAGTTTGTCCCTGACTATCACCACAAAGCTGCTTGTCACTGTTTTTCTCCAGTTCCCCAAACTGTTGCTCCTGTATGAACACACACAGAATAAGAATATATGCTGGGCTTAAATATCACCCTATAATAAACAGCTACAATGTGCATAAAAACATCCTGAAAATACTGAAAAATAAATGCAGTTTCATACATCAAAAGATAGCAGTAAGAACAGTAAACCAAACTACTTATTAAGAACAACTAACCCATAGTTAACCAGAATAAAACCTCCAAAATTCAGAGACATCACAGCAACAGCAAGCCAAAGTTTAAGTTAAAAGTTGTTTAAAATTAGAGAAAATCAATATGATTTGAAAGGAAATACAGAAACTAATGTGAAAGAAATAGGTGTGTTAAGCAGTGATGTCATAGAACAACAGTTGTGAGGAACTTCAAATGTAAGGTAAGTTTACATAGCTGAAAAAATACCTAAATTAACAAACACAAAAAAAAATGTATAATAAGATGTAAATGCTGGCATGTAAAATTTAATTGACATTATTTTTGATGGCAAGTAAGAGGACTTTAAGACTGTTGTGGAAATATGTACGAGCAGCAAGCTGAAGCTTCACACCATAGTCTATAGAAAACAATCAATCTTCCAAGTTGCAGTGCTTTATAATGTGCCGTTTAATTTGAAATAGTTGTTTTTAGTTCTTGTTTGTTTGTTTATTCCAAATAGTCAGTGTTTTTAGTTACAGACCAAAGTAATTCAAAAAAAAAAAATCAATGAACAGACCTACAAATTGCGCACACAAATACACATGAGGTCCTCTGTTCCATACCGTGTAAAAGCCGATGCTAAGCAGCAGGGTTCTCAGCAGCACCTCTGCTAGATGCAGAGGATCGTAGGCCTCAACAGAGCTGGATGAGGAGGGTGGCCGGACTGACAAAGCGGGTGTTAGTGGAGGTCCAAGAGCTGTCACCTCCCCAAAATTGCTGTAACCAAGCAGAGAAGCTACATGGCTCTGATCCTGAAGACTGCTGAGGACCATATCTAACTGCAGACGCTATGAAAGACACAGAGGAGAGAGGAAGAGAGAATTGTCTAGAATATAGAGGTAACCAAAAACATCTCTGCAGAGGAGTAATAACAATTTCACAGTTACATGTTTTCACAACATTCAAGCAATCTTCAACACATATTGCCTAGCAACACTCCAAGTCGGCACTGTGATCTCAACAAACACTGTTTTCTAGCTCTATGCAGCCCTCCATTTTCAGCCAACTATCTGGACCACAGACATAGTTACATTAAGGAAAGACAAGCAGCAAAGCTGAAAGCCTTTTTAAAGCAGTTTAAATGTAATAGTTTAAGTGCATCCTTTATTTAACACCTTCTATATAAACTATATTATATATTTAACATTGCGGACAAATATATTTGGCCATTATACACAGCACTGCTGTAATGGCAACCTACATACCTGTCCTTTGGAAAGAACATTCAAACTCTGAGGGCCCTGAGGAAGGAGGGAGAGGAGCAGTTCTGTTCTTTCCCTGAGTGGAGGCAGCAGCAGGGACGCACCAATGGACAGCGTGTTCAAAACTGCCTGAGGACCAGCAGAAATGCCAACACAACATAAAAATACATATAAGATCCAGGGATTGTATTTACTGCAAGCAAAAACTAGGATCAAAGTAGCACTCACAGGCTCTAACAGCCCCTTTCATGCCTTGATTTAGACACAGTACAGAATTTACACAGATGAACCAAAACATTATGACCATCCCGATTTATACAGCGCCATTAAAACAGCTTGTGTGCCATTAAAACAAGCTGAGGCATGGACTCCCTAAGACATCTGAAGGTGCCCTGTTGTATCTGGCACCTAAACATTAGCAGAAGATCCTTTAGGTCTTGTAATTTGTAAACCACTGCAGACTACACTTGTTCCAGCACATTCCCCAACATGCTATTGTCAGTTTATAGTTTGTCCCTGCTCAGACCTCTGACAGCAGGTACTTACCACTGCTGACCAGAAGCATCCTACAGGCCTTTTTATCTTGAAGATGCTCTGTGTGGCCAAAATTATTTGGCTCTAGTCAAAGCTGTTCCCTTGCTCATTTCCACTGCATACAGACCCCTTCATTTTGGTTCATCCGTGTGTTATCTTGGTTATTATACCAGCACCTGACACCAACAATTCCTCTGATTCCTACTGTTAAATGTGACCGTACGTATATTACAAAAACAATTAGTTTACTTGTTGTATGGAGTCTGGCATGTTGGTGTCTATGAGCCTGAAGAGCAGGTTTCTCAGGGGCCTGCCCTGAGCACCCAGAACCATGGCACCAGTGCCCCCCGCATGAGCCAAGGACAAGTGGATGGACAGCAGCTTCATGCACAGCAAAAGAAAATGATGGTGGTCCCTGAGGAACACACACAGACAGCATTAGAAATGTGTGTCAGGTGGACGGTAGGGAAAGTGTGTGTGGAAGTCAGCGTGTCCTCATGTAAGTGGTGAAGATTTTTTTTTACATGTAAATCTATGTTGAATAACTTTAGAAAAATAAATTTTAAATAACCAACCTTGAGGGTACTGAGAATCCTACTGTAATCTGAATGTAATCTGTATGCAAAAGATAATTTCATACCTTTTAGATAAGAATGGAGCAGGGGGAGTGTCGTTACTGATGCCATCACAGTAACTTTCGAGGAAGTTGCGTAAGTAGGTGAATGTACTTTCTTCCAAGTCGACACAAAAGGGTCTGTGCCATGCTACCAGTTGCCTGAAAAAATTTTTAAAAAGCTCAAATGTGTCAGCATTAAAAACAAATCTTCTGAAATCACATATGTGCACAGCATAGTGCATATCTTCCACAATACCAAAATAGACAACTACTACGGAAAAGCAGACATTAAAGGCCTGTTCTCACTGAGGTCACTGTAGCTCAGTTTAAAAATTAAAAATTTTTATTAATTAATTTTAATTAATAAAAAAATGTAATCATTTAAAATTTGCCCTAACTTTTGTTTCAATGGAATTGAAGCTTTACCTGTCAGTTGGCACTGCAGTCCAAGCAAGACTGTGAGAGGTTCCAGCAGTGATTTGCTGGATTGAGACCCCCTCTAGACCAAGCACTTTCTTGGGTTTGGTAATTGGTGTAGAGGTGTGGCCTTGCCCACACTGGCCCATGGTGTTGTTCCCCCATGCATACACTTCATTCTCTGATGAAAGGAGAGTCAGAATGCATTTTAATTTAATTTTGAAATTTACAGACTAAAAAATAAATTTCAAAGCAAGCTAATTAAGTTTTGTCTACATATGTACAAAGATTTCTGAGTGACTAAATACTGACAGTTGAAGATATCTTACCATGGGACAGAGCCAAACAGTGGCTATCTCCACATGAGATATCAATGATCTTGGTAATACTCAAGTCTTCGATGAATCTGGGCCTTAGAGAGGTTGTTTCAGACGAGCCACATCCTAAACATGATCCACAGCCCCATGCAAATACCTAAAGATATAACAAAAATCTATAAGTCACTGACAATAACACCAATGTAGTCCTTCTTAACCTCCCTATCTTCCTTCGTATACCAATCAACCTTGTATTTATGGTCTACTCAAATACAGTCACATTATTTAGACTCAACAAATGCTGTTGGAGACTGAGAGTTGAAGTCAGTATAAGTTTGGTTTGAAATTTACACATTTTTCTTTGTTTTTCTCTCAGTCAATCAGTTTTCCACAAGTCAGTTGGTTTGGTAAACACAGCAGGTATCACCTCTGTCCTACACTGTTCTAGTCATTTGGTACTAGCCATGTTTGACTATGAAAATCCATATCTAACCCAAAACACAGCATCTCACCTGTCCTGCAGAGGTAAGGGCCAGAGATGACTGGCTGCCAGCACACACTTTCCTGATGATAAATCCATGTAGGGCCTCTATGACCTTGGGGCGATACACACGATTGGTGTCTCCGTGACCTAGTTTACCTGCAAAGATGAGTCACATTTGAGTACCTGCATTGGTTCCCAGCAGCTCAAAAAAAATCTGTTATGAAAAGACACAAACAATATTGCTGTGGTACTGTACAATAGATGAAAACATAGTGTTATTACTGTGAAGGCCGTCAGATTTTCTTCTTAAGTAAATTTTTAGGCCCTGACCAAAACCAGTTCATGAAGATGCTGCATTATGTGTTGAAGTCTAACTGTATGTTGTCTGTAGACTCACCATTGTCTCCTCCTCCAAAGGACCACACAGTTCGTCCATCTTGCGCCACAGCAATAGTGTGAGAGCTGCCACAGGCCACCTGCCCTACACCACTGATGTCCTTCACTAGTGTAGGCATGTTGCGACTTTGGCTGTCACTGTGACCTGAGCCGAATAAAAACACATGACAAGAGAGGTTGTTGCTAACATGCCACAACAATGATTTGACTTGAAATTCTTCAGACAAAATGAAGCAACTTGAGAATTTAGGTATGTACCAAGTCTGCCAAAGTCCCCTTCTCCCCATGTATAAAGCTCTCCATCATTAGTCACAGCAGCACTGTGTCTGTATCCAGCAGACACACAAACAACAACCTGTAAGAGACACCGTTACATATGAACAATTATGGTAAACCACATGGCTTTTTATGAAAAAAATATATGACCAAGCCACATTTGCCATCCATCCTTCTTGCAATAAACTGCATTTCCTGCAAGCTTACTTTGCCTAACAGCGGTCCTTGTATGATTTTGGGGTATTTCTGTGTAGCACTGTTGCCATGGCCCAGTTTCCCATATTCTCCATCACCCCAGCTGAAAACCTGAAAGAAATATTTAGAAAATTTTATGATTCATCTACAGAGGAAGCACAAGTGTGTGAAAAGCAGTTAAGTGTAAATCATGACTCCCACCTGCTGTAGTTGGTTTGGTTTTCCTAGACAAGTACTTCAAAAGTAAATAGTGGGACAGCTGTGCTTAAGTGTGATATATCACAGGAATAGAGTAGGATTGCCAAAACTGTCAAATTTAAAAGATACAGTCTACAAACCTTCTAAATATGTACTAGTACTTCTCACCTCTCCCTCTACAGTGATAGCCAAAGTATGACCATCAGAGCCCTTAGAGGAGGACACTTTCTTCATGTTCCTATGTGGCTCCAGCACAAGTTTCTTGGGCATAGACTGATTGTTGGAGTCGCCCAGGCCCAGGCGGCCATAGCTGCCTTTTCCACATGCTTTCACTGAACCATCTGCAGATACTGAGAAGGTGCAGTACTGGCCTGCCTCAATCTGAAAGAAGGACAAAGTGGGCATTAAGGACATTAAGAGAAGCAATGTAAAGTGGCTAAATAAAATTATATATTTAATAAATATGGAGTACACAACAAAGGTGAGTACACTCTTGTGTAAGATAATGTAAATGTCAAATGCTTTTAACTGCATTACCTTACAGTAAGTGCAATACTTGTATGTTGAACAGTATAAAGCAAAGAGTTTAGATTCACTATATCAAAAAGTTAGGACCTAATTGCAACTAAAGTCAGTACACCATTCATCAGTGATGTATAAATCTAAAAAAATGTTTTCAATTCTATACATGTCAACTTTTGAAGACAGACTCAATCCTGGATTGATCCTTATTCCATGAATGACACCAGTGTTGGCTAAATTTCTGGAGAGGCGTTCTGTCATTCTTCAGAGGCAGTTCTTTTTTCAGCTGCTCTTTGCTGGAGGGGTTGTGTTGCTCCATCTTTCTCGCTAAAATGCCCCAACGTGTTTTACTAGATTCAAGTTGGGCAACATATTTTCACTTTTGCTACTTTAGAAACCCTTGTGTGATTTTGGCAGTGTGCTTTAGATAATTATCACGCTGGAACAGTCCTTTTCTGCCAAGCTGTGACTTATCTTGTCAGTTCATATTTTGGTTTATTTGCATCATTCTTTCAATGATTACAGGCTTTCTAACATAGGTTTCAGTGATCACAAGTATATTCACTTCTGTTACATAGAGTTTCTTTTTTGGGCCCTGTATTTTCAATGTAGTTTTTCAAAAGTATTGGTTTTTGGTTGCTCATAAGAGGGAATACTCTACTTGTCAACTGAGAAATAATGCAATTATTGACAGGTAATTTAATTTTTTGTCATTTGATATTTAAGTGATATTGCATAGGGGTCTGTTGTATAATGTATGCATGTAGTTCTGGCATGCTTTCAATTTTCTAAACCCACAGCTGTTTATAGAAAGCTAATACCACAGACAGCAGTGATATCAGCACTGGAATTTTAAGCTGTTTTAAGGTGAATTTTGACTTATACAGTAGATACAGTTTTAAAACTCCAAAGATGATGAGTAGGCCTCTTAATGTCTAAAAACTATTCTGCAACCATTTTATAAAAGCCATAAGTCAGCTCAGCCTTGAGGAATAAGAGCGCTGCATTATTATTACCACACAAGTAGAGATTATGAAGACACAGGCCAGACTGATGCTGACATTACAGATTACACTGAAATGAAGAGTATACAATTCTAATCCAATATACCTTTTGTCAAATCATGAAAATATCTCTTCATAGTCTGTTAACTCCCTGTTCTGTGTGTGTGCTAAAAAGCCCTGGCTCTGTAAATGTGAAGTAAAACAGGCAAAGTGGCGAGGAACAATCCACTCAACGCTACTCCAACCTGTTATGTACATGCTAATGCATTAGTGCATGTCTGGGCTTGTGCATAGGAATGGTGGAAATGGAGGGGGAAAGAAGACTGGGGAGAGGGGGCAGTGGGAGCGAGAGGGATGGTAAATCTGCCATATGCTATCTAAATATCAACAATCTTTTCCAGAATTGCAGACTGCACGTTTAATAATAATGATAGAAACAAGCAGCTGAAATACTGCTAAAAGAAATCAAAACAGAGTTGAGATAGCAATGAGTACAAGTAGTGGCTAAAGATCTAACCTTCCACCATGCTAACAAATTTGATTTTTTTATGATAAATGCATTCAGATTGTGCTGAAATAAATAATGTTTGGAAAGTGCACATCTTGTATAAATAATGTAAATGTTAGAATAAATGATGAGATGGAATTAAATTTAAAAAGTAACAATAATGATAAACTTGTAAAGTGGAAAAATGTGACACCCATGGCTCATGTTGAGTGTACCCTTGTGTGTAGCCATACCATCTGAGCATCACTGAAGCCCTGCGTCAGTTTTGGCAGCAGGATTTTCTCCAGAGTTCCTTCTGCCAGCTGATGGCTGCTGTTGCTGCCCCACACATACACCATGACTGTGTCACTCTCTGTACCCGGAGCAGCTGCATCCGTGCTGCAGGAGCACAGGCAGTAGGATGCTAGGTTACAGATCTGTCACGAATGAAAGAGGATGAGGTCCCTAAAGTCAGTTACTGAAAAGCATTTAAGAGTTCTTATTAGTGTCAATATATATGTCACTAAGCTCTCCCTCACCTCCTCAAACAAGCAGAGAGCTGCCTGGGAGAGTCGACAAAGCCCATCTACGTCTTTCTTAAGCACCTGAGTATTGACAGCATCCCCACGGAAACCCTGGGAAAAAATCATTTATGTTAATTCTTGATAATTGTGTGTTTTTAATGCGGCATAAAACTCAATGTATATAGTATGAGGTCTTGGACTTACAGAAAATCCCAGTTTAGATACTCATTATTTCTAAACCAGAAGTACATATCAGAATAAGAAAAGCTCTTCTCAAAAATCGTGACATGTCACAGCATGAGCAAGCAAGTAATGAAGTCAAGAAAGAAACAGACGCAACAGCGTAGCTCTTTGTAGATATACCAGTTAGTTGAAAAAGCAGCAGGCTGTGTTCCACTTTTTCCTCTCACCAGAAACATACCTAATTTTTGCTTCAAACTCTCATCTGTCAGGAGGTTTTTAACTGATGTGCATGATGTTATCAACAGATAAAAATCTACATAAATTATGAAAACTGTCAGACTGTGCCCATCTGCACACTGTTCATGACATGTACAGTATACTTAGGTTGTGGGCAATAGCCATCTCTGGTTGTCATTTGTATAGAAATATTGCAAAGCTGATTAGCCTGCTAAAGTATGACTCAATATGCATATCCAGAGAGGACAGGAAGACTGACTCAATCTTAATCCTTATCTGCACACTAATGCATCACTCTGAGCTTCACATGAGGCTGTTCATATGTAAAAAAGGGCAGTCTACAGGAGGGATGGAAGTAGCAGTGAAGTGTCATTTTCCTCTTTTACAGAAAATGGGCCTTTTTTACCAGTATGTTAAGAAAAAATTCTTTGCGTTCCCACATACAAATGCACTGCTGTTGCAAATACATTGATGCAAAAATAATGAAGTGAGAAGGGAAGCAGTACAAACACACAGACAATTTCCATGCAATTAAACTATCATGGTTAGTGCATGTGATCTGTTGTTACAGTGTGGAATAGGATTAACATCTAAAAACTAATAAATCCAACATATCTTGCGATGTCAAGACTAGGGGTCAACCAACTATTGGCCCAGCCATTTATGGGTTCAGATATTTGAAATCCTTATAATTATCAGTATTGTTTTCTTTTCTTTTTCACTAATTCTCGATAAAATAAGTAAATCTAAAAATGTGCAACTTTGGCTCTGAACCAGCATTGCGCCGTAGTCTCTGCTCTGTGGTCTCACGTAATGTCCCGCCCACAGCACTATCTGATTGGTTGAACATTACAAGCAATAGCCTATCAACACCAAAGTTCTCTTTTAATTAGACATATGTAGGAATTTCAGCAAAGTTTTGTGCTGAGGTTTGTGATAATATTATTATAGTAATATTGTTACCAAATTTTTTTTTTTTTCTGCAACTGTATTGGTTTCAAATATTGGTTCTAGAGCTCCTTGATTATCAATAATGAATATTGGTATTAGACCTAGAAAAATTAAATAAATTAGTAAATCGGTTGACTCCTAGCCAGGACAAAGGCATTTAAAATTAGGCAGTTTAATAAATGCGGCAAACAATCTATGACATAGATACCAGTAGTGCATTAATATTAACAGCTGAGCGGAGTTCAAAGGAAGACTATTTCAACCACAAGAAAGGTCTAAATATTAAGAATAAGTGACATACCGAATATTGCCTCATCTGGAAAAGAGTTTGATGGATTACATCAAAGCCCACACCAGCTGATTGCTGGGAGCTCAGTGAGGAGGAGGAAGACAGTGTAGAGGTGGAGGAGGACATGGAAGCAGCCAAGGCTACCTCCACCCACTCCAGCAGAAACTTCAGAGAGCCTCTCTGCATGGCCAGGCCAAGGAGCAGCTCCAGCGCAAGCCTCCGACCTGTCGGGTCTGCACCACCGCTCCCACTGCTCACTGATGTCTTCTTCAGGAAGTCAGCCACCTGGGCCAGGCAGTCCAGACCCACTGATGGAATCTTATTCTCATTAGCAAGAGAAAGTGGTGGCAGCGAAGTCAGGACAGAGGAAGCTGTGGCAAGCACATCATTGCAAAGCACCGACTCTGGATGCACAGAGGCTGCGTATCTCCAGTTCTGCTGCAGTAACGAGAAGAGCAGGCTCAAACCCGTCCTTACACCCATTTCTATAAGAACATCTGTACCTGACTTGATTTTGGATGCTCCCCCTGGCAGGCAAGGCTCTGAGGCCGGCTCAATTTGCCCACATTCAGCCCCACTGTCTGTGGACTGGGAGGGCAGCTGCACACGAAATTTGTCATGATATTTGCTGTGAAGTGCGTAGTAGATCCTCTGTAGAACTACCAGCCTGTGGTGGAGGCCCAGGGTGTAGGAGGTTTGCGTCAGCATGCGGTGAGCCAGCCATCGCTGGCTATGAAGCAGGGATGACAGGTACTCTTCTTTCTCCGCTGATGCACTGGACTCACACTCAAAGTCTGGCAAGCGTGGGCCAACAAGTTCTTGAATAGGTTGGGCCAGAGTCACCACTTCCTTGTTGTAAAGGAGCTTATTGTAGAGCACAGCAGCACCATGCCTCCTGGCTGTCTGTACGCTGTCTTCAGCTGCCCAGGAGCTATTGAAGTGCTCCTGCCACTTCAGCAACACATGCGTCTGACAAGGCACCATTTCTGAGCATTATCTATACTCCAATGTACACCTAAAAAAACACAGGGAAATAAAATTAAAAGAGGTAATGAGGCCTGTTCTGTATATTGACAGATTTATACATTTCACACGTATCATTTCCACAAACTTGATTAACATAATGAAATGGCATTTTTATCGCCGTCATCAATTCACAGGCAACATTTGCTGCTGAAAGCCAATGTTCTAATGCATTTTCCTGCCAAGTAAATTCAATATAAAGGTGTCAGGTTTCTCCTCAGTGTTGGCTCATTTCCAGCATACAGTATATCCAGGCTATTGCCACAAGCCCAGTGGGTATCATTGAAATAGGTCAGCTCACCCTTGGATAACAGCTAACCAACACACCCACACTAATTAAGGGACTTCTGTCTCACACGGTATTATGCCATACAGTACAAAGGGATGTTTATGCACTTTAGCATTCATCATAATTTAATTCCTTTGTATTTTCCATCCCAGTCATCATCTTCACGTTGATCACCTGACGCTCTGTCAGACAATTCCATGCAAAGACAACTGGCACTCCATCTAACCCTGTTATCTGTCCGCATTTTTGTCTGCTTTCCAACCAAATACGGAACAAGTCTGTTGCTGCTGAGTGGAAATATTGTATCTCAAAAGCACCTGCTTTCCTGCATCACAGAAACACACATTTTGGGTTTTTTTGCATTTTAGATATTAAGATGTAGGGTGGTTAACTGGACTCAACCCCCTGACAATTATGTAATCTGTATTGGAGGTTAAAGCATGGCAGTCCCATGACAGTCACAATATGGAGGTCAACATTCATAGCATAGTGAGCAGTTTTATAGGAATACCAGTTGCATACCATTAGTGAAAGCACATTCACCTTCATATGCTAAACCATGTAAGAGTAACAGTAGATTTGACACTCATGCAAATAGCAAAATTTTAAATCTGTTCCGGTGATAATGCAAAATTTCTAGTATGTTAAATCATGGCCCCTATATTAATTCTTTTCAAGCTACACATCAGGTTGAGGGTGAACAAAACTGAGTAAATAACCATTACCAAATAACCCCATACTCTAATTAAAACTCGCCCCAAAACATGAACTGCCATGAGAGAATGCTAGTTATAGGCTGCTAAACATGTGAGCATGCCACTTTGACCACAGTTACAAAGCGTCATCTCTGTTGCTGTGCCTGAGGCCTGTGGGGCTATATGGTTTCCACTCTGGCCAAAAATAACAGCAAGCATTGATATAGTGGTGGGCTTCACAGTCAGACAACCACCAGCAAGAAACTACCAGCAATGTAAGCCACAAGCATCACTGACTGCAAACTAGCAAATGCCAATCCAGCTCGAATATTTACAGTACACACCTTGTATTGCTTATCTTTGAGTACAAACGTCCCAATTGTTAAAGCGAAATAAAAACATGGCTTACATGCGGGATGAGCTAATGATAAAGCAACATCACACATACATGAAAAAGTAATGTCAATGACAGATATGTACCAATTACATGAAAAGTAGCAGTCAGTGTTTTGTTTTTTCCAAAACTGTGTCACAGTACTAATATTGATGCATCAACATTAGCTTATTTTTTGGACCATGATGCTCCAGAGAGATTAAATTATAACTACAACCGCAACTAAAAATAAATTTCATTGCCAGTCAGCTGTGCAGTATTTGTTTTTCTATTAAGCCAATAAATATGTTGTTATTAAAGCATAAGAAAATAATGGTAGTGAGTCCAGTGTGAGGGCTTCCAGTTGCTTGGTTTTGTCTAACTAACCATGCAAAATCCCAAGATATTCAATTTACACTGAAATATGGCACCCATAAAAAATACTAACCCTAACTCATGATCTAATGAGACTGTGCGGCTACAAATTCTTTTGGCAAGATTAGACTTTTCTGCAGGATGGCTGGCCTAAATCTACAAGAGAGTGACAAGTCAGACACATCTTCCTCCAGTTTGACTGAAGCTTGATGAGGCGGTTCTGGCACCTGGATGCCCCTCAGACACCTCCATCTGAATTTAATGAGAGGAGACACCTAAAGAGTGACTCAGGACCGGGTGGAGGTGAATATCTCTTCTCTGGTGATGGGGCTGTAAAGTCATCCAGAAGGAGCTGCAGGAAGTTGCTGGACCAATTAAGGGACGTTTGGGCTGTTGTTGCCAGGGCAACCATAAGCACAGTTTAGACAATAGATGCGTGGATCAAAAATTAGCACTGGATATATAAGTATAAACAACATTTGTTCACGAATAATTAATCACAAAATGCCTGACTGCAACTTAATTTAGCTACTGGTAAATAAAAAAGGGCAGTGAGCTAAAAACAAATATCATGTAATGCTGCTGGAAGTTAATATTAGGCTAGGAGCACGCGCTAAAAAAAACAAGTTAATATAAAAATTTAGCGTATTTACAAGAAACGACAGTCTTGCTATCTGGTTCCTTACTTCAAAGCGTTTGTCAACATTTTCGCAGCTTTATCGAGGCTTTTTACACACTGGCTCGCTGTGACACTGCAGCTCCTCGACACAGCGACACAAACAGGAAATATGTGAATTAGAAACGCCGTGTCATTCACAAACACCGGCAACATTATTCTGCATCTGCGGTGACAGCTGAGCTAACGCAGTGCAGTTGCTAGTCTGCTCCATGGCTGTCAAACCGACCAAGCCCCTCCGCTTGCAGGCTGACAGCTTTCAGAAAAACACCCCCGGAGGTCGTCGGCATTTATACAATTACATTTTAACCTAAATGTTGTGACATTTCTTTAAAAAAAAACATACGGCGGGCATGTAAGTTACCTTGACAGTAAACCGCCGCCGATAAACGGTTTGCGTTACCTGTCCCGTCCCAGTGAGGTCTCCCTTGGACGCGAATATCATGTCAGCTTCTCCTCTTTCCTCTTCTTCTTCGGTGGTTTTAATCAGTGATGGATGCCGATGGTGGATCACTGCCTTACCGCCACCCTGTGTCTAGGAGTGAACTTCCTCCTCCTCTATCATCGTCGATTTTTTTTTTTTGTTCATGTATCATTTATTGTTCTTCTACTTTCCCATTCAGTCTGACAAAGTCCAGTACATGAAGCAGGGAAGTGGCCTGTCTGGAAGCCTAAGAGCAGAATTTATTGTCTAAACTTCCAAATATTTTATTATATTAAAAACAATGTACAGTCTATGTCTAAAACAAAGCATTCAGGCATTTCTATATCATATGATGCCTTCTCTGTCTTATTGTCTTTACTGATGCATTATTGACTTCTTTCAATGTATTATTGTTGCTTTTTAATAGTTTGTGTAAAGCACTATGTAACCCAGTTTTAAAGGTGCTATAGAAATATAGATTATCATTATTAAAATCACTGAAATTAAACAAATAAACAGATAAAACGATGACTGCCTTTCTTCTTATTGATAGAAATAATAAGAAAATGGCCCATGCTGAACAGGATAGGCCAAAACCTATAAGATGCTTTAAAAGGCAGGCCATTGCTTTTCATGAGGTTTACCACACAGGTGCATTATGTGTTCTGAGGCTTTGGAAGGAGCTTTGTGAAGACACACTCGTGTTGCATTATGGGAAATGACGTCTATTAGGGTGTCTACTCATTATGGAGACTAAACATAGGATGTGAGCCACTGCTGCATTTGTGTTATATCTCATGATTGTTTCAACTCTTTTACTAAATAATAAACGTTTTCTATAATGTCAATAAATCAAAAACAGAAAAAAGCAGCTTTACTTCTGTTACAACAAACCACACTGTAAAATAAATGAAGGTTTTTGAACAATTTTTGACTGTAGTTTTTTTTTTTACTGTTTTTCTCGGTTTTATTGAATTACAAGTAACTAGTAAAATCACAGAGAAATTGTATTGATTTGCATGTTCTCCTTAAACAAACAAACAAACAAAACATTTACTGTAAATAACTAAGACTGAAACTGGATCATGTCCACATCAAAAATCAGTATTCTTTTTTACAACATTTGAATGCAACAATTCACTATTTTAACTGTATTTAAATCACTAAAACTGATTTTACAGACATTTGCCATTATTTGAAAGAAATATTAGAAAAATGCCTCACATTCAGGATTGAAAAATAGCAAACAAATATTTACCTGTTTTCAACTGGCTTTAAATATTACAGGTAATATCTAAATATTAAGTGAAATCACAGAGAAAAGTATTAGTTTACATGTTGACTGTAAAAGAAAAAAGAAAGCAAGAAAGCAAGAAAGACAGACAGACAGAAAGAAAGAAAGAAAGAAAGAAAGAAAGAAAGAAAGAAAGAAAGAAAGAAAGAAAGAAAGAAAGAAACAGGGCAAAACTACATATATAATGTGCACATCAAAAATATTTTTACCCATAGTTGTTTGTTCTTTTACAATGTATGACTGTAAAGTTACACTGTACTTGAATTACTGAACTTGAATTAACTAGGTCATATTTTACAGGTATGTGCTTTTACTTTTTACATTTTTTAGAACAGGACAATATTTCACTTTGTTTTTAATTTGTTTTTTTCAGGTACCCTTGTTGCCTGATTGTCACCATGTTTTTACAGATTTTTTTTTTTACCGTGCAGACTCCTTTTGTAAGATCTCTTATTACAACAAAAAATATGAGGAAAAAGTCTGCAACTTGTTGAACCATTATAAAACTGTGAATTTTTAAAAAATAGCCTACACCTAAAATGAAGGATTTTTATTTTACATGATTAAAGAAAATCTTTTTTAAACTTTTATAAGAAAGACAAAGACAACAAACCTCAGAATAAATTAAGTTCTTTAACAGTTTCACAGTTTATATTAATTTACAGATGACAACTAGTGAAATTACAGAGAAAAACTAAGACTTTACATGTTCCCTGTAAAAAAGAAGAAGAGGAAACAGACCCAAACTATGTCCACATTCAGAATTTTTACTTTTAATGATGATTTTTTTTTTTTACAACATTTGAATGCAACATTCCACTATTTTAACTGTATTTTCATCAGAAAAAAATAGCATACTTGCCATTATTTGAAAGAAAACTTACACAAAATTCAGGATTGAAAAATGGTAAATAACTTGTTAACTTTTTTACAGACTTTTCCATTTTCTTAATTTACACGTAGTCACAGAAAGAAAAAACACAGGAAAAAAAAGCATTAATTTACACATTGACTGTTAAAAAAGTTAAAACTGAACATAATGTCCATAAAGAAATCTGTAATTTCAAAAGAGGTACTTCATTCTTTTACAGTCTGTGACTGTAAAATGACACTTTTTACCTTCATTTTACTGCTTTGTGAGCCTACAGTCAGACAAAGTTGTTCCCCTGTCAAATTAAATCCACTATTAAAATCAAGAGGTTTTATTTTACAACATATTAATCAGAGAAAATCTCTTTATTTATGTGAGTATATAATTCAAATGAGTTAAAATGGATTCATGTTCGGCTGTGTTACAGACTGTCAGAATGATTCATTAAAGATCCAGTGACTATATAAACCTGGATTCTTCCCCAGCCACCACAGACCTGCTGCAGTCGGAGCTCTGGAGGTTCCGTCACTCAGACAAAAACAAACCAAACATAACTTATGACATCAGTTCACACGGATTTCAGTTCCTGGATGGCGGTCCAGAGTTAATCCCACTTCCAAGCCGGATTTCTAAAAAGGGGACTGACTGACAAAAAAAGGACGACAACACCGGAATGAGGAAATTGACGAGGACAAGTCATGTGCAAAACAAAGTTGTCCATCGCTGATAACCAGACAACCTGATGAACCGCGGGTCACTCGGCTCAGGTCTCCAGGAGCTGCTCCGCTGCTCCCGTCTCAGCCCGACAGAGATCCTCCGAAAACACAGCCGCCGAGACTTTCCCTTCGCATCCAGCCGTCATGTCTTTTCTGCTCATCACTGTACTCTCCTCACTCGTGGTGCATGATGCCGAGTCGTGGGGCGCCAACGTCAAGTACGCGGTCAACTGCCCGGACAGATGCAACGCGGAGCGGTGCGGCGGGACGCAGCGCTGCGCACGGACCGTCCTGGATGACTGCGGCTGTTGCCAGGTCTGTGCAGCCGGCAGAGGGGAGCACTGCTACCGCACGGTGTCGGGCATGCACGGGGTGAAGTGCGGACCCGGATTATTCTGCGAGTTCTACAAGGACGAGGACGATTATGGAGACGAATATGGGATTTGCAAAGGTACGTTCACGTTAAACAGCCTGTTTTCTGCTGTTTCTGCAGGATGCATTTAGAACACAGTGATGCTCTGCTGCACCAAATCCAGAATGACTCAATAAATAGCACAGTTGTCAGATGATCAGTGGTCATAGAGGCACATGAGCAGACATCCTTGCTTTTAAATATGAATTGGTTATTTAATTATCCTTCCATCATCTGAAGCTTGAAGTTTATACATTCACAAATCAGTGCTGCAGCAAATGCATTATTTTTCCTGTGTTAGAAATGACAAAGTAATGTTTTGTCTCGTTTCCAGACTGTCCCTATGGCACCTATGGGCTCGAGTGCCGTAAGACATGCAACTGCAAAGGAGGCATCTGTGACAGGGAGACTGGAGCTTGTCTCACCCTCACCTTCTTTGCCAAAATTGCCAGCAAGCTCAAGACTGAGCCACAAGCAGGTAAGCAAGATTTGCAATTAAGGTTGTGCAAACAGCCTTTTCTTTTTTAAAGCCTTTGTATAATTAATCAGATGTCAAATGTCCTACCAAGAGGACTGCAAGAAGTTCTGTAAAGACATGTCATTTGTGAGACTGCACAGCTGCATGAACTGAGAGGTCAATGGATCCTCTGCTTGTGTTCCAGGGGCTGAGGTGGGCTCAGGAGAAGTCAGCACAGTGCACAGCTCAGACCAGCACTCGGACAGATCCACGGCTCCAAAGCGGCTCAACCCTCGCTGACCAGTGCTCACCAGGCTGAATCTGTTCAGTGTAAATGTAGCATTAACTTATAAATGAAGTGAAAGATATATTTTATTATGTTAAAGGATGAAAAAAAAAAACTTTTTTACAGCATTTGGTAGTTTAATTCGGTCCTCCTTTGACACCATCATTTTCTTTTTTCTCATGAAATATGCAGACTGTGTTATTCTCTTCTAATTTTCTCTCTTTGTTCTGTATCAGTTTCTAGAGAAAGTGAATTAAAATGATCCTGTAGTCGGTTCCCATTAGTTTCAGTGTAATTTAGTGTGCCTTCACTTATCATTGTTATAGGAATGAGAGTTAGAGAGAAAGGACTTTGCATTTATTTCCAAAGTCTGCAACAATATTTTTAATTAAACTGTTTTCATTCTGATTTGTTTTTTATTTGTACTGTATATATGAAACGCCAACATGGACAATATCATGTATGCTACACCAGCCAATGTAGAGAATGCTCTTGGAATTAAACCAAAGTTAAAACTGACCGTTGTCATTTGCCTAAGTTTATCCATTTACTTCATTAGCAACATCTTATTTGATGCAGTAATTACATCTTTTGAAACACCAGACTAGACTTTGAGTGGTTTATTATATGGTATAGTAACAGTGGTGAAAAGTACATTCAATCAAGTGCAGTACTTAAGAAATATATCTGAGGTATTTGTACTTCACTTTTCTGTTCATGGCACGTTCTACTCCACCTCATCAAGAAACTATTGCACTTTTCACTTCGCTACATTTGTCCGACAATTTTAGTTACTTTAAAATAAAGAGTTTTTCCCACAAAACCAATGAAGAGCTTATAAAATATGTTGCTTTCTTTCTCAAGTAATCAATTAGCTGATTGAAAGAAAAGTAACTGGCAACTATTTTGCAAATTCTTTAAGTTTTCTCAGGTAAAAAACATTTCAT
Source organism: Dascyllus trimaculatus (assembly GCA_024666655.1). Lineage (NCBI taxonomy): Eukaryota > Metazoa > Chordata > Actinopteri > Pomacentridae > Dascyllus > Dascyllus trimaculatus. The sequence continues at coordinate 12,175,237 of CM045460.1, read as the reverse complement.
GGTTCAGTTTCAAATATATGAGGATTTGCTGCTCTTCCTTTCAAGTATTTTACTCTTTTCAGTAGTAAAATATTAATAATAATATCAATTATTCCAGTGTCATTGAATGAAAAATGTTTTTTTAATGCTGGGCTTGTAACAGAGTACATTGCAGTGTAGTATTAGTACTTTTACTGAAGTAAGTGATCTGAATACTTCCTCCACAACTGCATAGCAATAGTTACAATTAAGGGTGTTTCTAATACAAGTTAATCACATCTAAATATGTGTAATACACAGTGAACTCTGACGATAAATGCTGTTCAGGTATTTAAACTTTGAGTGCGAAAAGACAATGATTGTAAGTAACTGGTGTAGTCAGTGGACTTTTCTTGGGCATAACACGTTAGTAAAAATAAATCAAAAGCATTATGAGATTTTTAGCACAGCCTCTCCAGCCTTTTCTCGGCTGTATGCTTCAGTTTATGATCAAGTTACCGCAAGAGAAAGACATTGTGTCCTCATTTGAGTTTCTTTATATATGTCTCTGTGCATCCTTATCCACAGGATGAGCAGTAAGCTATGTTTCAACTGATAAAGCACTGGAATTTAAAGCAAGGAATAATTTTTACCACAAAAGAATGTGTTTCCTCATTTTCTGGCTTTATCCAGTACTTTCATGTGCCTAACTTTATTCCTTTACTGCTCAAAATAGCTGCATGAACACCGTGGGAAGATTCGCTCTTTGCCGAAAACCTCTAAATTTCTTTGCAAATGGCACAGAAAATCCGGATATTTATTTATGGAATGTGGTAAAGGTTCTTTTTAGCAGTGCAAAAATGCTAAGACGTCCGGAGATAAGTCTGTCTTTTGAGTGGAAGGCATTCTTGTCAGTCTGGTTTCCCAGGATGATGTGACATGTAACATCCAAACACTGAAGCAGAAATGGATTTTTACTGCATCCTTGACTTTTCAAGTGTGGAACGGCCTACTTTCTTAGCTTCCACAAATGGCAAAATATTCTTTGTTCCCATGCAGAAAATACTTTTACCGTTTATAGCATAAGAAGAATTGAAGTGCAAAGACATTACCACTGTGGGAGACGTAGTGATTCTCAGTCTGTGCAGCTACCAGGGAAATGTTAGTCAACTCAGCTTCTCATGGAAAGCTGATGTCAAGATAGGGAGGAAATACTCACATCCATATTGGTCTGTAATATAGTTGATAACAAAAAAAAGGTAAAAATAAAACCTTAAGACCTTCAACATCAACCATACATGACCCTTGACTAGAGGAGGATGCTTTATCACTTCATCCCTTCATAATACGTCAGCAGCCAGTACAAAACATGCACTGGAGATTAAAAAAAAAAGTATACACATAGCATCTTGGACAAAATTTCAAAATATTTCTACCCGCAGCTAAAAATATCTCTTATTAGCCTCACCTCTGACTCTTGCTGGTACAAAAATGTTTTCCAGTATTCAGCTTGTTTATTTCCTGTGCTTCCTGACACCTGTGAAAATGTCCCTTCTTCCTGTTGTTGTTGTGTCTGCCCGACACAGGAATTTAAAAGCAAGGCTTTTTTTCCAAGTGACACTCCAAAAGCTCGGATTTTATAAGTGACACGCAAGTGCAAAGGCCCTGTCCTTTTGCTGGCAGTTAGAAGAGAACACTTCAGTATCCACTATATTATTATTTAAATGAAAGCTTAACATCTAAACACTGGACGACAACTTAAATTTACCTATAAATCAGACAAATATGAGCGACAAGAGGTTATTCTATAACTGTGATCCATATATCACTTCAGTCATCTCTTTCTCCTTAAACAAGGTAGAGAGCTGGAAAAAATATGTGACAAGAAAATCACACTTTTTGCTATAAAAACTACAAAATCTGTTCACAGCGTGAAACTTTTAATTCATGTTGGTCATTTTTTCCATTTGAATCCTTCAGACAAGAGCACTAGTGCGAATTAATGTATAGAGACATTTATGGACATCCTGATCCTCACATTTCACATGACCACACAGCCATCATAAAGGATGAAATTCCCCTAAAACAGGACCTGAATTACACTGCAGGGATGTAGCTCTTCAGTCCAAGGACAAGGTGACACGCACACACACGCACACACACACAAAGTGATGCAGACAGGTATGGAAGCAGTCTGTGTACGAGGGCAACGGCGTTCATAAGCACTCAGGCTCAAATGTTCCTCACATTCCCCTGAGAACCGACCGGCCGAGGTCCCGCAACCAAACAAAGGACCCTGGAAAATAACAGGAAAGCGTTGGTGAGAAATACCCTTTATCTGACTCCCTGAACACGTCACTGCCGCCTCTGCAGAAACAAAGGTGCGTGAATGGAGTAGTAAATAACACTGATTTACTGCAAATAGATGTTCTGGTATTTACAGTTTGTCCCTCCCTCAACAGGTTGTTTATTGTAGCTGCAGAATGACAAGGCTCATTGGAGACAACACACGAACACTGCGAACTGGGACATTAAATGATGGGAGTGGTTACAGTGATTGCAGATTTCAAAACTCAGGCTCGGGGAAAGTAACAAGAAGCACGTCATGTCATGTTAATCTATTCAAATGATGGGAATTCAGTCGGATTAAAGAATGTTGGTTCTCTGAATCTATGGTGTCTTCCTCTTTTCTCTTTTTTATGGTTCTCAGGAACATCATGCAATAAACTGGCAGCAGCAAAACAAGAGGTCGGAGCCTTGACCTCGGTGACCCGACAGATTTTTGACCCCTGGACTGATTGTCTTTTCCTTGATGACGTGACGTGAGGAAGAACATTTCCCAAAAGATTTACTATCACGTCTTAAAAATTTATTAGCACGTTTTAGTAGCCAGACAACAAATAAATCCAAATTTTGTATAACTGTCAGAGTCTTATCATGTAATTCGGTGTCTACACAGTGCCAGTTCCTGTTACATGATGAGTGGAGTTGCATTCTGATCATTAATTGAAAAAGAATTTGCGTTGTTTTCTTTCACACATTAGATTACATAGATCACATCTCATTATATGCACTAAACACTGTCAGAGAAGATAATGTTTGAGACAAAAGTCTATCATGTCATGTGATCATGTCCACATGAGGTAAACTATAGAGTTTGATTATGCTGAGATCAATTATATAACATTAGCAAGGTAGCTGTCACAAAGTAAAGCCAAGCAATTATTTAGCAGAGGGTTTCATAAATTTAGGATTTGTTTATTGAGGACATATACTAGTATGTGGGCATATGTGAATTTTGTCATCAAAATAAATTTGCCTTTCTAGTGGAAAAAGTGCAAATGAAAGGTCTAAATTATAGTCATGATTGATTTAGTGTATATTTCTGCCTTACAAAATGAAGATGAATTAACATGAGAATCATTAAAACCTGCAGTACTGTGCAAACTGCAGTTCACAATGCAATGAGCATTGCTTCATCGTGTCATTTTTCCAGGCTGAAGTATAATAGAAGCTACAGAAGAGGCCATTGGTGTGTTAGTTCAGTAAGTCATGAACACTATAAGAAAACTAATGTGTAAATGTGTAAATATAAATCAGCGGAAGTTTTAATATGAGCTATTCAATACAGTGTATATCCATGAAAAGACTGTACCAATATCACACTTCAGAGATTTTTATAGGACTTGTATACTTAATTATTGACACATACACCCATCAGGCATAACACTATGACCACCTGCCTAACATTTTGTCGGTCCCCTTTATGTGCTCAAAAATCCTCTAAACCATAGGTCATGGACAAGAGGACCTCTCAGGGTGTCCTATGGGGTCTGGAACCAGGACATTGTCAGTGGATCCTTTGGGTACTCTGGCTTGTGCAGTGGGGCCTCTGTCAATCAAACTTGTTCCACTGCATCCTGTTGATGCTTGATCAGAATGGGGTGTAGGAAGTTTGGAGGTCAGATCAACATGTTGGGCCATTGTCAAGTTCCTCAAGTTGTTCCTGATTGTTTGATGTTTTTTCCATGTGGTGGGGTGCATTTTTCTGTGTGGGCAGGCCAGTGATATTTGGGATTTCCATTTGGGAGTGTGCCTGTCCTGGGACAATGTTTATTTGGGTGGTCATAATGTTGTGGCTGATCAGTGTACATCATATAATAATAAAACAAATGTCCTGTTTTAGCTGTAAAATAACAAATATTAGTTTTTATTACTGATACAGCGATTTAGTCCAGAACAGGTTAATGGAATACATGCATGTCTGAATGCTTGTTTAAGGTGAGAGACACGGACCTCTGGTGGCTCCTTCATGCTACTGTATCACATTTACTCAGCAGTCATGTGCTCTTCAGTTTGTCTTGATGCGCTGATAAAAACTTCTTCATGCAAATTTACTTTGATTATTGTATTTTCATTTTACTTCTGTGCATTTCAATAAGTCTGATAATTCTGTGGTGTTAAAGTAGTAGTAGTAATTATGGGCTACAGTCATAACACCATTCATTGCAACACAATTCATTTCTTTAAATCAAGCAATACAAGTGCATTAATGTGTGTGCAGTAGTATAAAGATAAGGAGAAACATTGTTAAGGTTGCTGAAGTGTCTAATCATTAAGTTTTTAAAGTCACCAGCAGAGAGTGCCATTGCATCACAAAGAGAATGCCATATTTGGTGAGGAGGAAAGCTTTTGCTACTGTTGCACAAGAAAGGATAAATTATCATTATTGTACACATACATAACTGCTTACAGACAATTCATGTCCTATAGTTCTGGCATATGTATACAGACATAAGGAAGGGAAAATGCCCCAGAGCTAAACAAATTCAGTCGAATATGTTTGTGCAGCTGCAGTAGTGTCAACATGTCTGTATCCATGTGTTTGTGTTGACCTTTCATAGAAACTGGAAGCTCAGGAAGGGAGATGTGACTCTTCTATGTGCTTTTCTGTCTCAAATATAGTCAGGAGACAAAAGTAAACATTTAGAATTATTATATTAGTATCATATAGTATTATAGTACATGTATTATTAGTGAAAACTGCAATATAGGCCCTCAGACAATTTGTTGTTTCTGCATATTATCCTTTTATCAGAGTCAATATTAGGGAAGAGTGATGGAATCATATGCAGTGTAGAATACTGCAATTTGTGGTAAGCAAATTAAATCTCTATGCCACAAAGGCCTTATAACCAAATGCTGTAGCCTTCCTCCCTCCCCCGACTCCCTGCTTTACTTCTCTACTTCAGGGGACAGAAGACAAAAGAAAGCTCAGAAACTACAGATGACCTGAGACACACTTTTAAGCTGAGCTCCACCTGCAGCTGTGTGCAGTGTGGCCAGGTAGAGTGTTGCCCTTTGACAGCCAAGACTAAGTAACTTAGTTAAGCTCACTGTAGCCACCGCTCCAAATAATAATCTCACACCCTGATGTTATTGATGATCTGTACTGACAACTTCAAATACAATGTGAATGGAAGTGCTGAAACTTTATGTGATCCCCTTGGGGAAATTCCTTCTCTGCATTTGACCCACCCTAATCAATAGTTAACCTTAACTAAACATACTACGAGCAGTAATGTAGCACTAATCCCACAGACTGTAGTGGAAAAGTCATCAGATGCATTACTTAAGTAAAAGTACCAGTACAGCAGCATAAAAATATTCCATTACAAGTAGGAGTCCTGCATGAAAAACCCTATGTCCGTAAAAGTACAAAAGCATTAGCATCAATAAAGGTAGTTAAAGTGTTAAAGTAACCATATCATTAGAGTCACTCATTCATACCGAACTGGCATGTGACACTTTCCTGTTTTTAGAAAGTACTTTCAAAAGTTAAATCATTGTGATAAACTTATATTAAACAGTTTTAGAAGTGATTAAAAACAGCAAAGAAAAAAACATGCACCAACACCTGGATGTGCCCCAGTTAGTGATTTTTGTCCAGGTGTATATAGTTGAAACTGTGAAAATGAAAGATTGATTTAGTTCAGTAATGGACTTTTTATTATCTTGTTCCCTAATATCCTTCTATGAAAGGCTGATGTTAAAAGAAAAAAGTTCATATAGTCTAACTTTGGACCTCAATACATTTCTGACAGAGGTGATGGAAATGTAGGAGAAAATCAACGGTATAAACAAATTATTTTCGAATATTCAACTACATTCAAGTACAGGCACGTGCGTGCATCTTTTAAAGTCATGGCAACAGATGGTGACGTGCAGCTATGAAAGACCCGTAAACCTTTTTTCAGTCTTTTTGCACTTGGACTTTGCGGACTTTGCTGGAAAGCATTTAAAAAATCAACCTAGCTGAAAAAGAACCTCTGTAGATTACTGAAAGAAGAAACAGACGAGGAAGAAGCACATGACGAAGAAGAAGACACCGACCCTCCGGAAGTGCCGCCAGCTGGAGAAGCACCTGCTGCTTGGACACTGCTACACCCACAGTCACCATGAGGGTAACAAATGGGCCTAATTCATCAGCTGACCTCCTTAAATACTCGAAAACCATTTACCATCTAAAAAACATAGCCTAAACTGTTGAATTTAGAGTTTTTTAAGAAAGGGAATGTTTGATGGCCTGTGTAAACACAGTGTAAGGGTTTGGTGTAAAACTGTTACGTTTTACTGTATGAAAAGTCCTAGTGTAAGAGAGGAAGGTTAAGAGTACTATAGTGACTTGAAAAAAATGTGATTTTGGCTTGAATGCATCACTTTTTTACCCTTGAAGAAAGTTTTGGAAACAAGATGGCAGCACATCCATTTTTTTATTTAAATAAAATGCTTTAAAAAATACCAATTGTTTACGATTATTGAAAAAAGTTTCTGAAACAAGATAGAAGCATGGCTATTTTTCATAAAATGCTAAAAAAAAAATTGATTTTTGGTAACCATGGAGAAAGTTTTCGGAGAAAGTTTTCAAACAAGGTGGCAGCAGGGCCGTTTATCATAAAATGCTCAAAACAGAGTCTGGTAACTATGGAGACAAGAGGACCAGCAGAATCCTTTGGAGAAAACATCAGGACATCAGAACATGCAGGTGTAGAAAAAGCAGCTGAGTTTATCTGGCTGAAAATGTTGGAATCAGTGAGTAATCCTTAAAAAAACATTTTAAGACAAACATGAATCACTTCAGTTAGATGCTGCTTTTGACTGAATTAGAGAAAAAAAGTTGATATTGCAAGACAAAGCCAACAAGGCTTGTAACCTGACTGTTTGGCTCCATCTCTGTGGTGATACAGATGTTTGCAGCTGCTTCAGTCCTGAGTTTTATACAACCAAATCTGGTCATTTATTAAGCCTGTCATTACAAAGCGATATTTGACATCTCAGTTGTTTTTAACAGCCTTATAATGCATTTTTGCTCAAAACATCCTCTTGGAACAGATATGTGTAGCATTTGCAGCATTGTTTTCATTCAGTCTTTATCAGAGGTGACTGTGCTCTTTGACTTGAAGTGTTTGACTGTGTTAACAGAAACACATTGGCTATGTTTCCCATTACACTAGCAACACTGTCTGAGCAGCTTTAACAATAGACTGTCTACCACAACACTGTTTGATAGTAGATACTTATATCCTCTTTGATTTTGAACAGTTTTGATTGATAGTAATCACAGAAATGACAAAAAAGTCCTTATGATAAAACATTTGACCTGTGTTCATGCAGCAGAAGTTTAAGGTTGGTTTGTTTTGTTTTCAGAGTTGTCAGTCCCACACCTGGACACCAGTCCTGGTCCACAACTACCATTGGCCCAACCCCTCAAGCAAGATACTGCTGAGGTTTCAACCACCGGGGTGCACAGCCCTCTAGGAGACAGCTCTCTTGCTTTTATGCTCACAGGCATGCAGAATGCCGGCTCAGAGATCACTACCTCACAGACTACAGGCTTGCAGCTCGCTGGCTCGAAGATCTCAGGCTTGCTGATCATAGCCTTGCACCTCAATGGCTATCACAGCGCTTGTCTGCAGTGCCCAGTCTGGAAGCTTGCAGGCTTGTAGAGCGCTGGGTTGCAGCACAGAGGCAAGCAGATAGCTGGCTGGCAGAGTGCAGGCTCGCAGCCTTCAGGCTTGAGTCTCTTCTGCTCACAGCTCGCTGGCTTGCAGCTCACAGGGTTGCAGCTTGCAGGCTTGCAGCTGTCAACAGGAGCTCGTCACCCTGCTCCTCAACCAGGTTATCCTTTCACACACCTCTTAGCTCCCCTCCGAGTGCCGCCCATGTCTCCTCCACATTTTCCTCCCTCACCCCCCATCCCTCTCTTCTTTCCTCCTCTTTCTCTGGCTTCTTCTTCCTCCTCCTGCTCTTCCTTGTCCTTGGAAGGCCTTAGTTGAATTGACTTGTGTGATTTGCTTGCTTGAATGGGATCAGATGATATTGAAATGAATGTGATCTTATCTGATCTGATCTGTGAAAGGACTTGTCTGATGTGAACACTGTCCTTGTCAGTGTGACTCTGGTCAGGGAGCCTGTCAGAGGAGAGGGTGGATCCGAGGGAAAAAACGTGATACTACTTGGGTGTTTCGCACTCACAGTGAAGCTCTGTTCTGTCAGATGTTAAAAAGGATGCAGACAGCTTGTGGTGGTCGTTCATATGTCTTTATACTAACAGTCTTAACTGCTGCATCTGTTTTTTTCTTATAACCGTTCAAAATCTAAGAAGACAAAGAAACCGTGAGAGAAGCCCCAAGATGACTAAAAACAGAAGAATCAGCCCATTGATGAGACAACAAACAGCTCCAAACAGAAAAGAAGAAACGGAAAACATGAAAAAAGTAACCCTCCGACCTAAAATGTTTCTACTGCTGCTGCTAAAGTTGTTCAGAAGACATTCTGTCATGTCATGGTATTGACAGCTCCAAAAGATGCATATCACACAGTACAAGTGTAATTTCAGGCAAACTCTTTCATATTCTGGTATTTTCAGTTAATACTCCAATTGAAAAGGTGACTTTTAACACTAGACTGCACCATTTCTGTATTTGTCTGAGCTGTTAACATTTGCAGTGGTTGTGCGTTTTAGCTCAGCACAAGCAGCCTGCAGAGGAGCTCTGATAGCTGTCTGTCCTCTGCTCCTCCTTCACCCCAACTGGTCGAAGGAGATGGCCGCCCTCCCTGAGCCTGGTTCTGCCGGAGGTTTTTGCATTCCTCCCATTGAACAGTGAGTTTTTTTCCTCCTCACTGTTTCCAAGTGCCTGCTTAAAGGGGATCCAAAGGAAACTCTGGATTTGTCGGGTTTCTTTGATGATAATTGATCTGAGCATCCTTTACAAAAAGAGAGAGCTTCAAATAAAAAAAGCTCTGTTTCTTTTAAAGTTTTATGTTATGGCCCATTCCTTTGATATTAGATAATCATATTTCATGTCTTGAAAACTATTTTATCTAAAAAGAAAAACATAAGAACATATTGAAACCACTGGATACTCAAAATGTCTGTATGTTTTTATCTCATAATGTGGAATAAATGGGGCCACCATTTAGCTCACTGAGTTAAGGTGATACCACATGGGCTCAGTCCCTTAGCAGCGGTCATGAGTTCCAGTCCAGCTCAAGACCATTTGCTGTATGTCTCTCTCCTGTCTCCCCACTTTCACTCTGTCTCTCCATCAATAAAAATAACAGAAAAACTTACCCCAGAATTAAAAAAAAAAAAAAAAACGTGGGATAAATACACAGGATAGTGTTTTCACTGAATATATAAATGCTTCATACATTGTTATTAGACTGTGCTAATTTTTGGCCTTTAATTATTCTAAGATTTGAAAAAAACTGATCTAGGAAAGTTAAAACAATACAGTAAGGCAAGACACAAACAATAAATAGAAAAGTCCAGTGGTTTAACGGGTGCACCAATTTTAAAGTGGAGACATTTTTGCAGACATGCAAACAGTCCATGTCAATTTTAGCTTTTGCCAAAGCCACCTTTTCTGAGGTCTGTGTTGATTAGCACCATTTTTTGTTGTGGTTGTCTGTAGAATTCTATACACTTAATGAATCAACAATTCATAAAGTGTATTTCTGTCAAGACTATATACTATATCTGTCTGGAAACTTCTTTCCTCTGTGCTGATATAAGTCAGTGAGTCAGTAAAAGAAAACCCACTCAGCTGTCAGGATGACTTACAGATTTACTGTTACATCACTGCACCGCTTTGAGTTTAACCTTTCCTTTCATCCTTTAAATGCACTTGGAGTGGTGAGATCACTGATTACCTTAGTCATCCTGCCATTTTATTAAGAGTATCAATTACGCTTTGGTTTTCAAAATGATCCCGATGAAAAAAACGCACTTCTTGAGCAGCAGCTGGATGCAGGTAGCAGGTGCAGTCAGAGGTGGTCATGGCTCAAGCTAGACGTCCCATTAGGGTGACTTTTTTAAAAAAAGTTGAAAAGAAAAGATGTACTGCATGTACTCTGTGCAGTAAATTATTTATGGTGGCAGGGTTATGCATGCCCTGTTTGCATACTGTCAGACAGAAATAGAAAGTGATGCAGTGCTCCTGAGAAAGAAGAACCCATTCTGATGACTTTAAGCATTTCTTTCCACCTTTAGCAAGATCACCTCCTATCTGCCCTATAGAAAAAATATGTTCATGTTTACAAACTAGTGGTGCTATTTCCTCATGTCTATAAAGCTACTATAATATAAACCATTGAAAAATTGAATTTTTTACTATGCTACTGATGGCTACAGAAAGAGGGGGGCTGCTGACATGCAGATTTCAGTTAATACTTACAGCAGTTCTTTGTCCTGTTCTGTTTGATCATGTTGGTGAGAACCTTAGTTCAGGACTGTCCCTCTCTGTCCAACAAGCAGGCTGGCACTGCTCCCTCTGGGTCTTACCATCCTTCTTCTGTTTGGTCTTCCTCTATTCGTGCATTCTGATACTGTAAAGACACACATCAGAATTATGACACTTTCCCCAAGTTTTGTATCTTCAAACAGCCAACACTCACAAAGACATAATCAGTTTTCTCCCACTGTGCTCACATCTCCTTTATCTGTATCTTCTTCTGGTACAGGTTGGCCTTCAGACTGATCATCTTCCTGTGTTTGTGGGACCACTCATGAGCCTCACAGCTCTCCTTCCTTGTCTTTTCATGAAGTAAAAACCCCTCCACAGGATTCTAAAGAAAAATATAAATGCAACTCTTTTGTTTATCTAAGACTTTTTCTATGTACACAAAAGGCCTGTTTCTCTCAAATATAATTCACAAATTTGTCTAAATCTGTGTTAGTAAGCACTTCTCCTTTGCCGAGGTAATCCATCCACCTCACAGGTGTAGCATATCAAGATGCTGATTAGACAGCATGATTATTGCACAGGTGTGTCTTCGGCTGGCCACAATAAAAGGCCACTCTAAAATGTGCAGCTGCAGTAGCTGCAGCTCCAGATCTATATGTGCTATGTGTATATGTTCCTTGTGTGGCAAACTGTCACACCACAGAAATGCATAACGGGTATAAACATGTCTGCATTAACTACACTTAGATTGTCTCTTACTCTGACCTGAAACACATCACACATGCACTTAATTTTCTTTAGGTTTGACCACTATAACTCCTTCCTTCCTGGCATAAACTGACAATAGCTTGCTTGTCTCCAACTACTTCTGCAACTCGGCTACTGTCTGATTCTAACTGATACATCACTCCAATTTTGGCTACTGTCTCCTTGCTCACTGTTCATTTTAGAATCTTTTTTAAGATGATACTAGTCATTTTAAAAACACATAAGAGCCTTGCCACAAGCTATATAGCAGAAAAGCTGACACCATACAAGCCAATTCGCAGCCTTAGATCTTCAAATGAGGCTCTTCTGACTGTTCCAGAAATGAGGCTAAGTTTTAATGGTTCTTAACTTTGTCACAACCTGCCTGAGGAAAAAAATCACTTCTTAAACCCCATTTTTCTAGACTTGCTTTATGTGATGTCATCTCTTTATTGCTTATTGTGATTTTTATTACTTTTAAAGGCTTTACTGATTTGTTGCTACATTGCATTTTAGGTAGACAGACACTATCCAATAAGGGAAGAATTTAGTTCATACTTTAACTTTGTCTGACAAAGCACTTTCTAAACCCTCGTTTTAGACAGTTTAGCTATGTAAACAAAGTTACTAGTATTATTAAAGTTGTTAATAAAATATCCAATAACGTGTACAAAACGAGTCCAATAATCACTTGTGTTGGAGCTGGATCCCAGTCTACCAGAAATCAAACTGTGTGTGTTTGTCTGCACTTATACTCATCGTTTAACACCACAGAAGGGAGTCAACTTGAACAAGATCAATGCACCAGAAATCAAACTGTGTGCGAGATAGCTCCTGCGCGTTCGTTTAATTAAGCAATAGGAGAAGGTATTTAGGTCTCACTCAAAGCATTTAATTAGCAGATAGTTGAATAAAGCATACAGAACTCTGGATCAAACTGCTCACCCTAACACCAACAGAGTTAATGTTAGGGCACGAAGTCTGACTGACTGACCCTCCCTGATCCAGTGTACTTATACTTTTACATGAAGACATGAGGACAGAACGTGTTGTAGCTAGCTCATTGGCTCTTCTGTGTCCTTGGACCTTCTCCCGCTATCTCTGCAGCACAATCTCCCAGTTGTGCCTACAGCTGCTGAGCTGCATCCTGTTGAAACCTGCTTGTGACAGAGAAATATACACACAAACAACCAAATCCTGTGTCTACTTGCGCTGCAGTTATTTACAGGTTATACGAATTATGCCTTAAGAGAACAGTAAAAGATTACAAAACATAAGTCAAAAATATATGATCCTGACACTTGCCGAGTCAGATAGTTTCAGAACCACCACACTGAACATATAGCTTCGTATTACTCCATAGCTCGATGACTGGACATGTCAGTGAGATAACACTGTACAATTGCTTTTTATATTCAAAGGGTTTTGACATTACCACAAGAAATTCCACTTTTATAACTCAAAAACCGGGGAAGACTCGGAATGGATGGTAAACAAGCTAAGTTAGGTTACCGTAACGCCACACAGCTAGCCTGCTCGACATGATAGCTTAGCTGTTTTGTCGTCTAAAATTAATCAAATTATAGACACAAAACGCATAAAACCTGACACCATCAATTGAAATCGTCTTAACATGACTGTACATGGCACTTGTTTACTTCTCTCACCTCGAAATATGGCATAAATGCAGTTTTAGTAGAGTGAAGTTTCCGCTACTAGAATGTTAGTCGTCCTGGGTTACCGCTAAGCTAACTTTGCTTCCGCCATATTGGATTAAGCGTCACTCACGTACTAAAGCTGCTGCTGACATCTAGTGGCCAAAACAAACACGGTTTCAGTCGCTGTTTATTTTTGGCTCCACAACGTGTTTTCTTTTATAATAAAGGAAAGAAAACATACAAAATGCACATTTGCGTTTTTATTTCTTTGCATTTTTTCTTTCAAATTTTAAACAAAATAACAACAAGATAATAGCACAAACCAATGCAATAGGATTTTTTTTGTAAATAATCTAAATTCCTGAAACGTCCAGGATGTCAAATGTGTGTTGTTCAGATGATGATTATAATAACAGGAGGTTCACATCCTTCTCTGTGATATATAATAATTAAACTAACTAGCTTCCTATGGATGAATGGAGAGAAGCAGATCAGACACACATACAGATAAACGTACTTTATTGTACAATTATTTCTTTATATTGTATTCTATTATAAATATACAACCATTGGTCACTTTATTAGGAACAGATCTTTTATTTCATTACACACTTCTGTTATTTTTCAGTCACATTTTTGGTTATTAAATCTGCAATAACTGATGTTGACCACTTGGGGGCAGTGAAAACAAGCTGCAAACACTTTCTTTGCTGTTTGCAAACGAGCTGTTTGCCAGTCTGAGGCCGATGGCTTTAACTTGTTAGGAAACAGTTGTACTCGTTATCAGCACACCATCAGGTAAAGAACAACATTCAGTCAGCATTCATTTTAAGTCATATTTGTGTTTGCTTGATGAGCAATCCAATATTTATTCTCCTTTAGCTTTCCTCACCAAGTAGTTGCTACCTCTGTCTGTTTAGCTTCTTGATTCTCTGCATACATTAGGTCTTTTCAATGCTGATCACAGCCACTTTAAATGAATGGAACCTTTCTGCACCAAAAGAGCCTTTTTCATCTTCAGTCGTTGTGTTTTTCCATAAACTGGGACTCTTCTCCTCTAATAAATGCACCTAATGACCTGGTCTGGAGTCAAAAGCACAATCTTCTCTACCTTTTTTTTAGATATTCACAACAACTTAATAAACCATTAAACTAAATATTGAAGTTCAAATCAAGGATCCAGCTACCTCTCTCTGTCCTTTTTGTGAGACAGACATCTCCCAACTGTGGTCATGCTTACACTTACTCTAGAGACACTGATTGACAGATATCGAGTATCACTATGTTCAGCTACTTCACAATAACACATGCCATGCCACACATTAGAACCTGCCAACAGGTTATTTCTACAAGGGGACAAAAGTGGAAAGCACATAGTAATGCAGCCATATGTGAAGCTGTAAACTTACATAAACCAGTGTGATCCCAGTCCAACGGGAGAGGATTCTTGTCTGTGTGGGCCTGCAGAGATTTTCATTATCTGTCCAAAAGTCACCAACTGTCCAGAACCTCTGACTGAAAGGCCATGAGAACAGCATACCCATTGAGAAAAATTGCATTCCCCCGTGGCTTCCTCTCTGAAGATTCATCCATTCTAATCTGCAGAGTTGTCTGTCAGATAGGATCTCAGAATATCTCCGGGGAGTAGATGCAGCTCCGGTTTGTTTACAGATGGCTACTTCTTACGTCACAAGGTCACGGTGTTTCATGTTCAGCATTCCTGGTCCTGCAAATATAATAAAACATGCTGAAGGATGGCTGAGGACAGATGGCTCAGAGCCTGCTGTTGTTTGTTCTCAGCATTTCATTTAATTTTCATCTAATCTGCGGCTTCTTGTAACACCAAGGAAACTTAGCCTCTGTGGGGTGGATCTGTTTTACTGGAAGGAAAGAATTTTGCTTTGTTTTCACTGTTGACTGTTTCATATAAATATTGTTGTACAGTTGCAAATGTTCAGCATCTTAGTTTGGGTTGTTGGGTTCTCTGTTTAAAATTCGTAAGGTGCATTAAGTGCGGTGAGATGACATATGTTGTGAACTGATACTATATAAATAAAACTGAATTGAACTGAATAGTTTATCCTGCATTAGGAATCCACCGATTATCAGCCCAGTCCATTATCTGGTATTCACCCTTTTTCCAATCATTATGTTTTTTAAACCAGTTCCTGATTAAATAAATTAATGATAAAATGTGCTACTTTGACTTTTATGCAGTCACCCATCCTTATCTCCTTTGGTCTCAAGCAAATTCCTGCCTATAGCTTTATCTGATTAGTTTCATGTCACAAGAAATAGCTGAAGTGTAAATTTTAAATAGCTCTGTTTAAATCAAAGATATTTAAAACATGGGTAGACAACAAAGTGTTGTGTTGAAGTTTCTGTCTAAATTTTGACACCAAGATATTCTTTTTTAGTGTACATCATTTCCAAATATCAGTTATCTGTATCCGTGATTACTAATAAATGGCATCAACCCTGAAAAAAACATATCAGTCGACCTTAGTTGGGATGCTAATATTTGCTAATTGGTATTACACAAAGTGCAACTTGGCTGAAGAGGTCAACAGATTATCAGTGCATTAAACAACATCCTGAGGGAAACATTCATCTGAACCTAATTTCACGGCAATGCATCATTTCCCAGACTTTTCACTAAAAGTCAACTTCATCATGGCCCTGGAGGAAAAGTTAACACCATCCTGAGATGGGAAAACTTTAATTACATTTCCACTGCTATTAATGGAACCAGGCAGTTAGAACAGCTAAAAACTGCAGACTGATTACTGAAATTGAATTTGTCGCTGCTTATTCTTTGACTGATTGTGTACCAGATGCTGTAATGTAATCTGCGACAGACGTCACTCCTGTCTAATCTGCTGATAGATCGAGAAGATGGTTAATGTATTCAGCCTGACCCTTCACTTGACCCTCCAACACCTCAATAACTCTTGTTTGTTGACATCAGCTCCTCCATATTTAACAGTGAAAACTTCTCCATCAACTCGTTCGGCCAGCTCCTCTGGGACTGTATCACATCGCACCAGTCAGATTCTCATATATGTGAGTCTGTAAATAAACTCACCCTCATCCCGATGATTAGATTTTGAGGAAGTAATTACTGTTGACACGTCAGCCACCTCCTACGTAGATTGGAATTTCCCTCCCTTGTTGGTAATGAGCACATTTTTCAGGCTCGGGAGATGGACGACACGTGCCAAGGATACATTACGGTTGCATAAATGCTCTGTATCTGTCCTGTGGCGATAATGTAAATTACAGTCTGCATGTTGCTCATTTCAGGATAATATAAATTGGCAATTTTTATTTTTATTTATTTATTTGCAGTGAGATGAGCTTGAAACATGTTTATCATCCTTCCTGTGATTTTGAGGCGAGTCACTATGTACTGTTTTGTCTTTATATGGCCAATATTTTCATTTAGTGAACAGTTTTTTGGGACACGAATGCACATTTATATAAATAACCCAGATCAATTATATAGTTAGAGAGATAGATGGATGGATGGATGGATGGATGGATGGATGGATGGATGGATGGATGGATGGATGGATGGATGGATGGATGGATGGATAGATAGATAGATAGATAGATAGATAGATAGATAGATAGATAGATAGATAGATAGATAATAAAAAGTACTAGAATGTGTACATGTTAGAATTTTCCAGTTTCTAGGATAGCAGTCAGTGATTTTCTGACCATGTGAAAGTTTCTATAATAACAGTTTATTCTACAGCTTCAACACTGTGATTTTTAAATATTATATACAGTATTACAAATGTCCTCCAGAAGGAACGAAGGAAAGAAAAAAAACTTTTAGAGCTCTCCCAAATAAACAAGATGCACTTTCCACTCCTGTGTATACAGCTGGACTTGCACCAAAGTGAGGACAGAGTGACTGAATAAATGTTTGTTGAGCTGCACGCAGTCATTTGTATATGTCATCTTAAAGCCGGACTAGCTTTCTGAGTGTGTTAGTCACAGATGATGTGTGGAAAATTCTTAAAAAAAAAAGATTATGTAAATTCTGGAAGATTTTTTTCTGTTGAAATCTGAGGATGAGTGGAACACAGTGTGAGAGTTTAAAAACTGCTAGTTGCTTGAGTGTAATCTAAAATAGAGGAGAAAGTCAGCCCCACTGCTGGAGCAACACTGAGTTGGAGCTCTCATCTTGAGACTTCCTCAAACACACTCTCACACACACACTTTCCTCCTCCCTCTCTCCTCCCTCCTCCTCCTACTCTGTTACCAACATACACAGTCCTGTCAGACTGAGTGTGAGCCTCTCACCAGCCGGGATGACTGGAGGAGTCGGGGCTGCAGTGTTCAGAGAGAGAGTGTGTGTGTCTGTGTGTGAGTGCATGTGGGTGTGCATGTGTCTGGGCGGGCTCCAGCTGTAATGGTGCCCCATGTGTGACTGTGCTGACCGCGAGAGTCATCCTGTCCACAGCGGAGACTTTCTCAGCATGCAGATGGTGTGAGCAGTCAGGGGAAAAGTTTTTAACAGCTCGTCTGAGCCTCGGCTAACTCAATCCACTCTGCGCACACTGAGTCAGTCCAGGAGGGGAGCAACAGCAGCAGCAGCAGCAGCTGAGCTGGAGCACAAGTTGAGCTCGTCTCTGCCGAGGATTTCTGTAGTTGCTGATTGATTAGCTGTCACTGGATTGGATACAGCAGTTGTGCATCAGCACACGTCAGAGCTGAGGGATTCAACAAGGCTGTTTATTTGAAAGGTGAGTCTGCTGTGTGCGGTTGTGCATTTTGATGAGTGCTTCTGCCTCTGATGTGGCGTCATACCTGGTGAATTTGTGGCAACATGCTTATTGTTGCAGAGACTGGAACATTGCCTTTGACATGAATGTGTAGCAATTTATATTTTAAACAGGTGTTAGTAGAGTTGAACTTTATTTAACATTCTGGGTTTCCTGCATCTGTTTACTATTTTGCATGTGTTTAATATACTTTCAATACATGTGACCCCCAGAGGAGAGAAGGTCAGCACATGCCTTTAAATTACAACTCAATGATAAGATACATCTTTGGTCAGCTGAGCCTTTTTGTCATAAGCTTTTCACATAAACTTCCAGCATCATCCAGTTTCTAATAGATTTGATCACCAGGTTCAGTAATCTGATATATTGTCACTCTGGTAAAGTGGTGACACAGCCCATCCATACTGTGCCACCAGCAGTGAGAGTTATATTGAAGCTGAAGTTCAGGTGCTCAGGGGAAATAAGTGTATGACCTTCAGTTGATACATACATGTCTCGCACCTGAGGCCTGCTGGGAATCTGTGACATATATTGTGGAAATGGCTAAAAGCTGTAGCATGTTGGCTGTATTGTTAACTTACAACAACGCATGTGCACCAGTTTACTGTGAGTAATTATAGCAATGGACAGCTGGAAAGTGTGACTTTCTCATGCAATTATTATTTAGGGGACTATTTTTCTGCAAGGGTTTGCTAATTCTGGTGCAGCACATGCAGCTAGTGAGACTGTTGCACTTCCAAAACACTGACCTCCTGTTCGGCTGCTGGCTGGTCAGACATACTAAAACTCAATCATGTTGCTGGTCAGGCTGCCTGTGTTGGGAAGCCGCTGATTGCAGCTCCTCATATCATGACCACAGTGGATAAAGGAGGCAGAGAAGCGGAAAAATATGAAAAAGGATGAGCAGGAAAGAGCAGGAAAGAATGCTGATAAAAATGGCAGAGATGACAGAAAAAGGCAACTTGTTTCTCCACCGCCTGGTGCGTTAATGGAAGAGGAAGACGTGAAAGCAAACGGGGCACGAGCTGAGGTGGAAGGAGGGATGATGACCGACCCCCGTGTGCCAGGAATGTCTGCAGCACACAAGCTGTGCTGCTGGAAAGCCCAGGGATCGGGTTCCCCGTGTCAGCTGCTGCACTCGCCTGCTCCCAGGTCCAACTCTGTGATATCTGTTTATTGGGAGAGGAAGGAGTGGGCTGAAACTGCAGCAAAACTGGAGATCAGTTTGGGAAAGGGAAACAGTTGCAGTCTGAGATTTTGAGAAATACACTTGCTCTATATGCTTTATGGCAAAGAGAGGCAGATGAGAAGACTCTCGTTTATGCCTGTTA
Source organism: Dascyllus trimaculatus (assembly GCA_024666655.1). Taxonomy (NCBI): domain Eukaryota; kingdom Metazoa; phylum Chordata; class Actinopteri; family Pomacentridae; genus Dascyllus; species Dascyllus trimaculatus. Next base: position 12,155,999 of record CM045460.1, on the reverse strand, counting down.
AATATAACACCACAGCCAGCAGCAAGACTGGAAACGAGAGTCAGAGAGGAGCAAATCTTCCTACCAGCAGCCCAAATGTGCACAAATTAACACGCTATATCCCATGAGTTTAATCCATACTTAAAATTGCTGCTTTTGTTCTATTTTGTTGCTAGACGCAGCAGCTTGTGTGACATTTATGAAGGTTAAAACACAGAGTCAGCTCGGCTCCCACCTTCCCCAAACTGCCATGTCCCTGCAGAAAAGACTATGATCACCAGGTGCAATTTTCAAGTTGGCCCTCTCCCGCTGTGGCCCTATCATCGTGTACAGCATCTCATTTTGTCAGGAAAGTCTCCTCCTGCGTGGATTCATGTTACAAAAGATCCCCGCATCAACAGTATCATTCATTCGCTTGTAGCAGAGTGTCAGACACATGTAGAATGAGTCAGCGGTCGATGCAAAGTCTTCACCCTCGCCTCCCCTGCTGCCTGCTGCTTGGTTCCCAGACGTGCTGTGACACATGGCGTGGAGGAAAATGGGGAGGGAGGGGCGGTGATGCTGGGGAGAGGGGTAATGAGTGTATCATAGCAAAAGGCCTGCTTTGTGGAGTATGAAGAGGGCCACATATGGCGTCTAAATCGGTGCGCAGACAAAATAGACACTGATTCATCACTTTGATTCATGGGGGAAAGCCACTCAGTTTATGGGGGACTTCAGCAACAGGAGCAAAAAAAAAAAAAGAACATTTATCTCCTAAGAACTGATCCTTCTGTATGTGTGATCCATCATACTGCTCACCTCAGCTCCCCTCCTCTCTTCCTGCTGCCATCCATCCATCCATCTCTATGAGTCACAGTGAGTTGTGTGGGTAGCGAGTGATCAGATCTTGACCTCCCTGCAACCTGCGTCCTGCTTTAAATTATTGCTAGACCTGACTTGTGAGTGTGTGTGTGTGTGTGTTGGATGGAGCAATGGATCCTTCTTTTTTTTTCACATGTGCGTGAGTACTTCCATCTGTGACTGCTCCGAAGCCCTTCCTCTTTCACATCCTCTCCAACAATTAGCAGAGCAACGGCACAGCGAGCAGCGTGCCCTCTCCTCACCTCTGCGACTTTAGAACAGGAGTCTGACAGAGGCAGGCTGCTCTCGAGGTAGCGGCTTTGGCAGGCAAGGGTTATATTTGTCTTTAACACATGTGGGTCATGGAGGCCCGACTGTGCCGACTTTAAGGGGGAAGGTGGCTTAGAGATATTTAAAGGAGTTGACAGCGTGGGGTGGCAATGTGAAGTTCATGTTTCCTGTCTCGCATGTTTTGTGCTGTTAGTACAGTTAGTGTATATGCATTATAGTGAAATGGAATGAGTCAAATGCAGCTTTGATGTGATATAGATAGATAGATAGATAGATAGATAGATAGATAGATAGATAGATAGATAGATAGATAGATAGATAGATACATAGATAGATAGATAGATACATAGATACATAGATAGATACATAGATACATAGATAGATAGATAGATAGATAGATAGATAGATAGATAGATAGATAGATAGATAGATACATAGATACATAGATAGATACATAGATACATAGATAGATACATAGATACATAGATACATAGATACATAGATAAATAGAATGAAAAAACTAACTGTACATGCCAAAATTTCCCAGTTTGTAGGACAGCAGTCACTAATTTTCTGACCTTGTGAAAGTTTATATAATATAATCACAGTTTATTCTACAAATCCAAACACTGTGATTTTTGAATATCACATCCAGAATTCTAACTGTTAGAGGAGATTTTATTGGATTTGATAAGGCTAAATATTAGTGACTTTCCATTTCCACGCATCATTGACCTTTGCATCATCCAGGGAAAGTTGGCATGGGCATTGCTGGCGAGCAGCGGGGTCAGCGCGGAGACAACAGTTGCTGAAAATGCAAAAGTGACAACTGATGACAGACGGATGGTAATGGCAGCGTGTGCCACATGTTCAAAGACATGAATAAAGAATTCGTGTCTGCCGTTCAGCGGTGACTCATTAAGGCTTCAAGCTGGGATTATTTGCATTAGAAACCTTTAATACCAACATAAAGTTCACATTGCAACATGTTTTGAAAAATTGGGATTTACTTTAAGTCGTCAGTAAGTTTTCCTAAACCCCTCCCCTGAGCAGAAATGGTTCAAAAGAAGCTTAGTCACCATAGCTATGAAAGGTGTGTTAAGCTTTTGATTTCTCCATGTATTGAAACAGCATGCATGGGATTTAGTTACAAAGATATTGTGCATTTAAAGAGGGTGGTGTCTTATTTTCTAGCCTCTCCTAAATCAAAAACATACCAGCAGAAATATGATAAATTAATTTAACACTGGTTACCTGCTTTAATCTAAGCTCTAAACTTCAGTATATCTGACTAGCTACCTCACCTACAGTAATAATCTAGTGTCAGTGGTGGGAAGAGTACTGAAAAAAGTACTGTTACTGATGAACCACTGAATTAAAACCACAGATAGTGAATGGCACTGATCATCTGGGTACAATGCAGGGCACTCCTGGCATTCATGTAGATGTTAGTTTAACATGTACTACTTAAATATTGCCACAGGCCAAGCACACCCCACATATATTGTCCATATATCATGGTTTCACTGGACATTTGTGATCACATAGCCTTATTGGCTGCAAAAATGCAAATGAAAGGTTTAGATATCAGTACCAAATCTAGTTTCACTGGGATGTGAACTATGATTGTAAAAGCAGATTGCATAGTGTAATGCACACTTTACAGACTTGAATAAATACACATAAAAGTACAATACGTGAAAACTTCCTCCTGAGTGTTAAGTGTTACAGGGTATGTTCTAGAGCCACATCAGTAAAAATTATACCTTATTTTTAGAATCCAATTCTGTTTAACAAGGCTAAAAAAAGCATGTTATTTTCACTGAAGGGGGGTCTTTAACATAACCTGTAATCAAGTGTTTATACCTTGTTAATATGACCACATGGTGTTTTTATTTGCTGGAAGATGCATGAGCAAAATAAGTAGTCAAGACCACGGCTGAGCATTTCCACCTTAAAACTGCAGAGTGCTTAAAGCAGTCTCAAAAACACTTACATAACAAACTTAAGGAACCAATTCTGTCAACATGTCGGATTGGGATTTTTGTTTTTATTATTCTTCTTCAGTTTCAAACATATATGGCACAATTATGCCAATATTGCAATTTGACATTATGTAGCGTAGAGTAGTTTCAAAGGATCGCGCAGAATTGAAGGTGAGCTGGTGTGCTGTAGCTGCAGCGAAGTGGGAAGGGTAAATGGAATTTAAAGCAGGGATTTCACCGATCTGCACACTGTAAAGCTATCAACTGAGTAGTGTTACATGTAAGCCACTTTTAAGGCAAGAAGGGCTATTTTATATGGAATAAAAATGTGCTTTTGATGCACAGAGATGAGTTTTTAGCTCATTAATCAATGACCAGATAGAGACACTTAAGAAAACAAAGCCTTGTTCATGGTTTGTACATTAACTGTGTGGTAGTCGGGGCAGTTCTGGATGCTATCAGAGTTCCTCCTGAAGACGCTCGGCTCCCTGGGAAATGCCTTTTACTGATGCCAGACATCAGTAAACGATGGTGAGGATCAGCAAATGGTTGAAAGCTGTGAAATCATGTCACAGGTTAATGAATGCACTTTGCACATAGATGTTTACCATTTCAGCCTGCATCTGATGCTTTATAGCAACCACATGGTGGGAAAGGCAGTAATTCCAAACACTGTTTACTCCAGTTTTCTCTCAGCTGTGCTCCTTGCTGTTGTTTTCTGTGACCACTTTCTGTGGTCACAGAAAATTTCCTGACCAAAATTTTTGCCAGTTTCGGCCAACAGTCTGTATGTTGCTTCGATGAGCAAGACGTTGAGTGCCCTTCCGTTAAAGCCCAAATATATGATTTCACTAAGTCTGTTGTGCTTTTAACCTTCCAAAAAAAGCACCAACTTTAATTTCCCACAGTGCAGTGAGGCCTCAATCTCTTCTCCTCACACCAACTCAGTTCAAACAAAGACTTGTCAAACTGCGGATCAGGCTTTTTGTGTGCTCTTAGCTTCAGCACTTTCCCATATGGGGCGCAAACAGTCTGTGTAAGCACTGAGAACTAGAAACTTCCTGGTGCTGTGAGACAGGTCCTGTGCTGACAAGAAGGTCTGTGGGATCACATTTCACAGATTTTACATCCAACTTCCCAGATCTCCAGATTTTCCTTTATCCACGGTGTAGTGTTGTAGCTTCAGTGGAGCATCTGACATCAGTTGCACAGTAATTGGCCGAAGAAACATGTAAAAGTTGCCATCAGTTTATTCAAGCCTGCATATGTTGAATTAACCGAAATTGTGCATCATTTCATCAGTTTACGTCAAATAACTGTGTCCTGGAAAACAAAGATTTATTGCACATTTTAGTGTCTTTTTGGCAGCTCCAAAGGACAACCACCACCACTCAACACACATCCAGCAGCTGTATTTTATGATTTCACTGACAGACACATATTTTTAGACCAGCATAAAGGAGTCCCGGAACATGAGATGGTCTGGCTCAGTATCCAAACAGAGAATAGTAATACATCTGTGCTCAAACACAGCTGAACACTAATGGTGGTTTGAAAGTGTCGTTCTCCTCACAGAAAAGTCGCTCCGTCCTTTCTTTTCTCCGAGCAGCTTGGATTTATTCAGTTTCATTCGACCGCCGTGGAGCCACAGATATGTTGCACCCTGCTAAGAAATTATGGTGCATGCCGCAAAAACCTTAGAGAGCTGATTTGCAGCTATCTTTGTGTTGTCCTTCCCAGTGTGTGTGTGTGTGTGTGTGTGTGCGTGTGTGTGTGTGTGTGTGTGCTGTATACTGAGCTGTTGTTGTTTACAGTGAAGGTCAGGATGTCTCTTCCCGCTGTAGTCTTAGTATAGTCAAAGTTCTCAGGCGGGCTGTGAGAAAATTCTGGGATATTCTTGAACTCAAGACCTCCTGAAAGTTCCTTGAGGCTTAAATCAGAATCAAGTGTTGACATATGATCTACTAGATATGAGCAGATGGTAGTTTGGAGCAATGATTTTCACCTTTTAACTGGAGAGAAGTAAAAATGATCTGATTACTACTTCTTAAATTTGAAATTTTCTGGTGTCTTTGTGACACTGAATATCTTTGGGTTGTGGACAGAACAAAGCATTTTAGGGCATCATCTAGGGCAGTGGTTCTCAACTGGTGGGTCCGGACCCAAAAGTGGGTCGTAAAGCCATTTTTAGAAGGTCGCAGAAGCATCCCCCCACCCTTAAAAAAGTAGTGGTATTAAGTCTTTTATTTTAAAGTACATGTTTCTCATGACACACAGTTTGCTTTCAATAGCAGGATATTTAGTGGTGGTGACACCAGTAGTAGCCCACTATTAACCTCTAGATTTGGCTCTGCCAGCTTATAGGAGAAATTTATGCTAAAATGTGCCAAAAATTAACAAAAATGTGTTCAGAATCTGTCAAAATGGGCCAAAATATGCCCAAAACTTGGCAAAAAGCGTCCAAATATTCCAAAATGAGCACAATATACACCAAAATCTCCCCAAGTTGTATCATAATGCGTTGAGACTACACCCAAAAAAATCTTAATTCGTTAACAACAACAGCAAACCTCAACAATTTGGGTCGCGACCGCTATTAATAGAGACATAGTGGGTCCTGAGGCTGGACCAGTTGAGAACCACTGATCTAGGGCTTTGGGAAACAGTGATCAACATTTTTTTAACCATTTTCCGAGCAAACAAGAAAATAATCAGTGACAATGAAACTATTCGTCAGTTGCAGCCCTAAACTCAAGCAATGTTCAATACAGGTCTTGCTTAATTTGAAATTTAATATTATGCATCTTGCATGTGAGGATGTATTTCAAAGAAGGGATCCGTTTTAAAATAGACTTCATCTTAAAAAACTCTTTCCATATCTATGATTTATGAATGAAACCTTATTTTGCTTCAAACAAGGTTTTCATGAAAGCTCTCATGTTCCAGGTTGCACTGAGGTCTCCTGTTTCACTCCTCTCTGTGTACCTTTTCCAACCTTGTGGTTATGCTGAGAAAAAAAATCATTAATATTACCTATCAAGTTCCACGGCTTATTTTTGGAGACTCGAGGGACAAAGACGCTGCCACACACGTGTACTACCAGGTGCTTCATAGGGACACATGATACACCTCTGAGAAGCTGTTTTCAGTTTGCTGAATGGACACAACGGTCAGGCAGTGATGTGTTCTTGCAGAGACTTTGCAGTTGCTTCATAAATGTGCACAGAACCACAGCTGGCTCCACCGGGGAGGTTCACAGGAGAGGTGTCTGCAGAAAGAATGGCCACATATAAAATCTACATTTGGAAAGCAGGTCAGCTTTCTTAACTTTAGCCCTTCTTGGGTTGCTGTTTCCTGTAACCTAAACAAATGTGTTTGCACTGCTAGCTGGGCTGAGTGGCCCCATAGAGCACCCAGCGGTATTATTATGATTTATTATACAAACATATGCAAGCTTTTGTGCAAAGTAAAAGACTGATCAAAGTAGCAAAGTGTAGTAAGCAAAAGTCACAAGAGTGAGTCAGAGAGGAAGTGTTTAGTTCCCCATCAGATATAGCAGGTCTTTTCTAATCCAACTGTTAAAGTGCTTCATTGGTCATTGTTTAACCATCAAAAACTCATCTATGAGTATTAAAGTTACACATTTAGATTTTTTCCCATTAAAATAAGCCCTTCCTGCTCTAAAATGGCTTAGACATTACTCTACACTGGTGCTTCCTTAAAAATGTGAGTATCTATGAAGTTTTTGGTCTTATCTACACTCAACAAACAACATTTGTTTCTGATAAATCACCAACACATTTCCAACCAACACCATTTACTTTACTGCTTTACTGTTGCTCCTTTTCAGTCCACCAATCACGTTTGTTGGAGTGAGATTTATCACCCTGGTAACCCAGAAAATAACCTACAGAAGCTTCAAACATCTTGTGAAAGGGTTGCATTTTCACTCACACCATGCTATTTTCCCTAAACCTAACCACGTAGTTTTGGTGCCCAAAATGAACCAAACAGCAAGTGAAAAGTGACAGTAAACCACAAGTAAAAAAGGAAACTCAGAAATGCTGACAAGGTAAAAAAAAAAAAAAAAGACTCAACATAGGGGGTCTTTAACTCTGCTTTTTAGTGCTTTGAAATAACAGTTGGCTGCAGAGTGTTGAAAACAAAATATTTAGGCTGCTAGCAATTCATGTGAACACTGTGGTATGCTTAAATACCGTGATTCTATAAATACTCATTGATCAGGTATAACATTTTAGACCACCTGCCTAATATTGTGTTGGTCCACCTTATGTGCTCAAAAATGCTCTGAACCATTGGGCATGGACAAGAGGACCTCTCAGAGTGTCCTATGGGGTCTGGAACCAGGACCTTGGCACTGGATCCTTTGGGTACTCTGGCTTGTACAGTGGGGCCTCTGTCAGTCAAACTTGTTCCACTGCATCCTGTTGATGCTTGATCACAATGGGGTGTAGGAAGTTTGGAGGTCAAATCAACATGTTGGGCCACTGTCATGTTCCTCAACATGTTCCTGATTGTTAGATGTTTTTTCCATGTGGTGGGGTGCATTTTCCTGCAGGGGTAGACCAGTGACATTTGGGATTTCCATTTCCATGAGGGAGTGTGTTTGTTGTGGGACAGAGTTTGTTTGGGTGTCTAAGTCTCATCAGCATGGATGTTAAAATCCAAGGTTTTCCATTAGAACAGCCCAATATGATCAATGTTATTCACTTCATCTGTCAGTGGTGAGGATGTTGTGGTTGATTGGTGTAAATGAAATTGCCTTGAAGACTAATTAATTTGATAACCAAGGCTGTAAAATGTTGTATATTCATCTTCTTACAACATATTAGAAAACATTGTTGACTGAGGCTGTGATGCAGCTGTTTACCACTATATTTGTTTATCATCTCAGCATGTTGACATTTACTAAGCAGCACTAAACAGTTATGTAACTGAGACTCATGGGAATGTCATCGGTTTTCTTGGTATATTATGCAGATATTTAGAATTAGTCTCTTTACTGCTGTTATTAACACATAATTTCTCCATGATTCCATTTGATTTGTTCAATACAGCTCACAAATTGGCTTTTGGCGGGAACACAATTAAAATGAGTAACTTTCCAAAGGTCACAATTCATCATGCTGTTCCCGCATGGGCCAAAGAAGCACTAAGTTTTCCACAGATCTTATTCCATTTGTCTGGTAATTTATAGATTTAGTAATGTCTTATATTCTTGTACGGCAATTTATTTCCCCCGAACTAGACTACAGTGTAATGTAAATTTTAAACAGTGTTTCTGCTGTCAGCCGGTTCCAAGTACTTCCCGTTAAGAAACTACTGAGTTATTTACTGTTTCAATTCATAGTGCAGCACAGTTCAGTCCCAGCAGCACTGTTTAACTGTGCTCTGTGCAGGAGGCATGAAATTGTGAAACTGTGGCACCACACTCCGAACACAGCAGGTGACTCTATCAACATATTGTGTGTGTGTGTATCACCCGTTGACTTGTGCTTTATGCTGTGTGTGCGTCTGTTCATTTGTGTGCCAACAGACAAAGCTGAGAATCAAACTCATGCAGGGATACACAAGTTATTCCCTCCAATGTTGTCTCTAAATGATCCCACGCAATATGGAATTTTTCCTCTCTGATCTCGGTGTTGAAGAACTTTTTATCCCACATGGATGTAACCTGAAAACAGAGCAAAGATAAAGCCGAGATGGATAAAAGATAATAAGCAGGTTATAGCCACCACAATGCAGAGAAAAACATCTATTTTCTTAAAGGAATGCAGACGACAGAGCATGTTTGTGCATGAACATACACTCACGACACGCTTACATCGACTCTCTGCACAGAACCAGAGTTTCACCACAGCAGCCCCGCTACACTTGCTCCACTGCTGAGCTGCATCTGGTCCTCATCTAGACCTGTGGGCTGCTTGGACATCCACCAAGTCAAGCACAACAAGAGCCACTGATAACATGGCAAAGCTAATAGCTGACAACAGCAGTCTCTGCATTTGTCAGTCGGTGACGCAGAGGTTCATGTGTGTCCATGGGAACAATACGTGTAGGATGCTTTGTAGCAAGCATGGTGTTGTCTGTGGGTATACTTATGAATGTACGGTGCTGATGTGTATGAAGATTATAGGTGCAGTTGATGTGACTATTTTTTCAATGGATCAATTTTTTGTTTAGTCTATGAAATGTTAGAAAATGGTGACAAATGTCCATCAAAGTTTCCAAAAGCCTAAAACAATGACCTCAAATGTTTTGTTTTGTCAGCAACCCAAAGATGGTGAATAAAAAAAAAAAAAAATTCAAATTTAAGGTGCTATGGTCATAGAATTTGAAAAAAAGCTGGTGATTAATTTAGTAATTGAAAATCAATCAAATAATCAATTAATTGTTGCAGCTTCATTTAGCTGTTAGAGGGATCACGGGGTATAATCTAACTCCCATGTGCATAAGTAGGGCCTTCCCTGCTAAATTTAGTAGATATGTCTATGTGAGGGATCGAGCTGCACAGCATCAGGACTCGCAGGTGAATTCAAAAACAGCGATCACTGATCAAACAAACTCTTAACAGACCTTTAAAACATTAAACAACAAGGGATATATAGAGACATAACATTATGGCCACATGCCTAATATTGTGTTTGCCCTCCTTATGTGCTCAAAAATGCTCTGAACCATTAGGCATGGACAAGAGGACCTCTCAGAGTGTCCTATGGGGTCTGGAACCAGGACCTTGGCACTGGATCCTTTGGGTACTCTGGCTTGTGCAGTGGGGCCTCTGTCTATCAGACTTGTTCCACTGCATCCTGTTGATGCTTGATCAGAATGGGGTGTAGGAAGTTTGGAGGCCAGATGAACATGTTGGACCATTGTCATGTTCCTCAACATGTTCCTGATTGGTTGATGTTGTTGTCATGCGGTGGGGTGCATTTTCATCCAGTGACATTTAGGATTTCCATTAGCATGAGGGAGTGTGTTTGTTGTAGGACAATGGTTATTTTGGTGTCTAAGTCTCATCAAGGTTCTCCATCAGAACACCACATAGTACCAATATGGTATAAAAACCTGTTGCTCCCTTGAGGCCTTCTTTTGCCTGAATGCAGCCTGATGACCACAGTAGCAGAGGACCTGATACCTCAGCACCGGTAAAACAAAGATTAGTACAACTTAAAACAATGCTGAACATACAAAAGTTAACTAAGTGAGCTACAAACAAAATTTAAATACTTTAACAGAGGCTAAATAAATTATGAGTGCGTTGTTTGAAATGGCAACTTGTGTTTTTGTATGTGCAATCTGTGAGCAAGTGCGGCCATTACAGTCTAAAAGAAAGTCTGTGTTTCAGTATTCAGAATATATGAAATGTAAATATAATCAAAAAGCTTTGACTTTAATAGTGGAGACCAGGTATGCATACTGTGTTTAACAAACATTGAAACATCTTTTCATAAGTTTCAACAAGCATCTTAACAGGCTAACTCTATCTTAACAAGCAACATGCTAACATTCTTTGTCTGACTGCTAACAAGCTCCGCCTTAAATGCAAACTACAGCTGAGACTAATGGAAGTGTAATCAGTAGTATTGGTGATAAGTGCTAAATCAGTTACAATTTTTATCACATGATGGTCCAAATAAAAAGTCCAACCTGATGAAAATGTGTAAACTGAATTTCATGACAATCCACTCAACAGTTCTTAAGGCATTTAAGGGATATCTGTACCAAACTTCATAGCATTGATGTAATAACTGTCAAGGTATTTTACTAAAAGCTAAAAAGGCAACCTGCTGATGGCGCATGAGATGAAATCAAGAATCCCCAGTGTCCTTAGAATTAATTCTTTAGGGACCTTTAATGTCTGCACAAGATTACATCCATCTAAAGATATTCCAGTGGTTGACCAATAGATGGACTAATAGACACCGTCATCCACAGATCCATGCTGCTAGTCTGGCTAAAAATAACCTGCTGCCATGACCAAGAAATGCTCTAACCTAAATGATGTAGTTTCAGCTGCCTAAACATATCTGTACTGTTACCATACAGTGCAGACTTCCGATCAGATTTCATCTGCTTGGATAAAAAGGGTTCTGCCATACGAAAACTTCAGAAGTTTGAGGGACTGAAGAGACAAAATATAACACTGAGGCAAGAGTTAGTCTGGCAGGCCAACATATGTAGGTGGGCGATACAAGAAAAAAGATAAAAGAGATTTGAGGTTTGGTCTGTGGACTTGTTATCTGGCTATTGAATTCCTCCTCCCACGTTTCCACTTCAGCCTTGCAACACTCAGCTCTGTCTGAGCTCCATAACAGAAAAGCCAGAGGCATAAGTCTATAAAAAGGTTCATCCAAACGCAAAAATCACAAGTGAAAATTATAACCATTAACCTCTACTGGTATGATAGTGTCGGTGCTGTTTTCAGAGGCTTTGAGGAAGAATTTTGTAAGAAAAAACTTGACAAGAATAAGTTTTTACTGAAATATTGGTCCAGTGAGCATGATAGACTTGAATATAAATGCTTTAATGAGACATCCCTGTTGCTGCCATTTGGCTGAACTGTCTGTAACTAGTACATCTCCCCTGTTCTTCTTCTGCGGGTTCTGTTGTTGAATATTGGCACTGCTTGCAAAGTGTGAAATTTGCAGCTCCTGTCAGTCTAAACAGATGAAAACTGCTGTTTGTTTGCAGATTGCAGCTGCTGTAATGGACGACCAGTGTGTGTCCCACAGCAGCCCTCAGCGCGGCGGCGGTGGTCAGACCAGCACTGAGGTCCAGAGGCCCAGCGTCGTCAGGTGTGGGTGGCTCAGGAAGCAAGGAGGTTTCGTCAAGACTTGGCACAGTCGCTGGTTTGTGCTGAGAGGGGATCAGCTCCACTACTACAAAGACGAGGAGGAGACCAAAGCCCTGGTAAGGCTGTGAACGCAGACTTACTCCAACTCATTTTACATTATGGCATCGCTCAAACGCAACAGATCGTGCAGTTTGGGATACATCTTCTCATGGCGCATTTAGACTTTTGTCAGCTCAATCAACAAATCCATTTTTATCTCGTCTGAGCCGATCAAGCTGACAAATTGATGTAATTCCAGCAGCCAGATAACAAGTTAAATGAGAAAAACTTGAAGAGAGTGCAGACATTGATCATTTGTCAGTGTGACAGAAGAAAATAATCTAAACACGCAATGCTTCATCCAAATCCAGGTTATAAATGCACATAAATAAATGTTGATAACCACAGCACTAATTAAAAATCCTTATTACTGATGGAACCATTCTTTGAATGAATTTGTGGTCCTTGCATTCCTCTGAAGGAACAAATCCACTTTGAAAATATTCAACTTTTCAAACACAGCATGTTTTCAGACAGACTGGGGATTCTTTTAGTGCTACAAGACAAACTGTGAAGCACTAAACCCATCTTCAACTGGGGATTCCACATAATCAGGATAATAAAACCTTAGAGGTCCATAGTAGTAGGACTGCTAGAACTAGTAATGGCTTGTATTGGGGATTTAAAAAGTTTAAAGGCAAATAACCCGAAGCTTAATGATCTTATATATCATGTTTAGAGGCTTTAGTTTGTGTATTTTTTTTTATTGTGGGCAGTTTTTGTTTATGCAGATGGTTTGCACAAAGCATGACAATGAATGAAGCAAAAACAAATGCAGTTAATTCCAAACATTCAAAGTGCCTTTTCTCAGAAACAGTTATGAAGGTCTTGCAGGTTTGATGTACTGTAATTTGACAGACAAGACAAAGACAAAGTTCTGTGAAGTTTTTGGAAAAAATGCTGCAAAGCGGAAAAACACAAACGCAGAAACAAGCTGCAAACACAAAAAACAAACACTTAAATGATGCAAGTAGCACTGACTGCAATGGAAATGTTTCCAGGGGACACTAAAAAATGATGCATGTGGGTGGGATGTGTTTGTTATTGCCATGAAGTCGAGTATCCGGCCGTGGAAAATGTGCAAAATAGAAGTTGTTATTGCTTGTCTGAACATTCTGATCATATGATTCATAGAATACTTGTTTCTTTAATTACACTCTAAAAAGTAACTCAAGAGACATATCCCTGCCCCTTAATGAAATGTGTCTAAGTTACTGATGTGGATCAAACTTTTAAGTTACAAACACTGTTTTGCCGAGTTCTGTTGACATTATAATGTTGGTAATTGCATCAATTTAACATTGTGTGTAATTTCAACTGAAATTACTGTGAGTTGATGTAAAACTTAATTTAAGTTAAGGTAACTTAATGAAATTGGCTTAATAACAATTTTTTTATACCTTGATTTCAGGTTTTTAAGTCCCTTTAATTTGCCCAACTCAGTGTAGCTTGTTTGTTGAACATAACTCCATTAGAAGTTGTCATAACTCAAAAAGACTGATACAAACTGTTTTTAAAGTGCAGTTAACGGTCATAGAATTTATTACAATTGATGATTTGCTTAGTTTTACTTTAGTGCCTGTTTCTCATTTAATTGCTACTTTTTTCCTACAAATGAAGAGTCCTCCTTCAAGTTATTGTTTTTCATTTGGCAGAATACCAGAATGTGCCCACAGTGGTAATGTGGCGTTTGGCTTTGCAACCAAATCCATGACACTAAAGTCAATAGATACTCTTCGAAATGTTGCCAGTCGGATGTAAACAGTTGGTGTCACTGAAACATAGCAGAAGAAAGGGGCACATATGATGGAAAACAATATAGAAACATTTCTGTTAGCTTCTTCCAGCTGTTTTTGCACAGGTGAATGGATATGATTGTGCAAAATGATCACAGTCAGCTTAAACAACTGCACAAGATTATGTAATTATTGCGACAGACCCACTTTACCCTGCAGCGTTTGTGTCAAGGTTTTTTTTGCATTGTATAAATGGTAAAGATTTTTCCCTCATTTGCTTGTGTTGTGTCTCTTTGCGTGTATTTCCTTACATTGTAGTGCTTTGAGCCCTCAGGGCCACCGTAAGCGACACCTGCAGATACTGCGCGGCCTAACGAGATAAGAAGATCCACCTCCGATTCAAATGAGTCGGGTTGTTTTGACTGTTTGACTATAAGTCAGAGTAAACAGTTGCGAGCTTGTTTTCAGTGCAGCCGACACACGGGGCTGCCCTGAAAGAAGAGCAGACAATGGCTGTCTCTAACGTTACTGTAACCAGGCAGCCTCAGCACTGAGCATGTGTCGGCTGGACAAAGGCGCAGCCAGACGGACTCTGGATTCTCATTATAGAGCAGAATTCAGAAATGTGGAAGGGGAGGGATAAATAATTAATTCCACAAAGTTAGTTCAATAAGGAGCTGCATTTAGCGAACTGTATTTGGTGCAATGACAAGTGAGATAAAGAGAAATTCATATTTGAGGTCATTGAGTTCAGTCTGTTTTAGGGCTGTTCAGGGATCAGTGTGCTGAGATGTGATATTAAAGTAATTGTTCCACTTGTTAGATTTCCTTCCAACCCAGTCAGATAAATATGAAGCTACAATCAGGATGTGATTACTGGCTTAACTAAGCATAAAAACTGAATGCAGGATAACTTATTACCACATATAAATGCACTCACACTTTATAATAGTCTTTTCACAAGTATCCATTTATATTCTACCCTTTATTTGTGCATCATTTAAGAGTTATTTCTATATTTTTGTCACTCATTCACTGGTCTATATGGTTATTTATCCTTTTCGATGTGCAGAAGACAGTTGCTTCACACCAGAAGCTCCTTTTTCGTCTGCACAAACACACAAAGCACCACATCTTTTTCTAATATCTTTTCCACCCAAACAATATCCTCTTTTTCCAGGAGTAACCTGAGCGCTGGAACACAATTGAAATCTTTATTCTGCTCATCTACCCACTCTTCTTTGTCTGGCTGATTTCCCAGCAAACCCGCCTCAGCCAAAAAACCCAAAGCCACATCATCAGCAGCAGCAGCAAGTCTCTGAAGGTTAAAGCTCCAGACCTGAAGGTGGGCCGCCGGCCAGATACAGGGAGAGGAGCGATTCTTCACTGCTATTTCTAGGAAGCTCGGGTTCCTGAGCCGTGCATTTGAAATGGAGGGTGGACTTATATTAGGAGCATCAACAGTTTTGATTTAGTTCTCGGTGCCACGAATATGATTCGGTGAAGTTCTTCATAATGGTTTATATAGAATGACAGAAAACCATTTGTTTCCAAGAAATGCGTTGCTATTTATATTCAGCTAATGTCCCTCCAACTTCAGCTACCTGTGGAACACTCCGCTTCTACTCAAGTTTCCGCTCTTGCCCTACTTCTGAAACAAGGCCATAATAAATTTCACACACCTAAAACTGCTACTGTTTGCACCGAACGGGAAATTTCAATCAAACTAGGTCAGAAACAGAGGAGTGTGTTCGAAGTCCTTAAATCGCTATGACCTCCAAAACAGAGCAGCATGGAAGAGCACAAAATTAACACTACAACGAGACACAGCATCCAAAAGACAACAACCTAAGTAGTCTAATATTCTTGAAAGGAAGAACATAAGTAGGGCGAAGAGCAGACAGAAATTGTTAATATAGCCTCGAACACACACAACCAGCAGGATACATCACAGACTGCGTGACATCTCCTGGTCCCAGGCCACGAACCACGTAACGCAGAGGTGCAAAGCCATATTTAGATCCGCTATTAATTAACCGTCTCACGTGCTGCGAAGTCTCCATTTGTTAACTGTCACAGCAGCCTAATTGCTGCGGCCTCAGTGGAGCAAACATCTGCCCTCTTTCTGTTGTAGCTGGAAGCAGTCGCCAACAAAGTGTCGCCTGATAAGACAGAAACGGTCACATATTTAACCCCTTTCTGGCTCAAATTGACAACACATTTTTGGATGTGTGCGCAGCTGAGTTTGGAAGATGCTTTGATAGTTGACAAAACAATAGACGCACACGGAAACTTCTAATTTTACATATTTGTAAGGAATAAGTTGCCAGTGATTCTGAGGGCTTCATCTGTGTGATGCAGATTTTAGTTTTGGTTTGTGAGCAGCAGCTGTGTCAGAAGATTATTTTTCTATTTGCTACTTATTGTGCCATATTTACTTTTCACAATTCAGTTTAATTTGATTATATTATATTTTATTTGTTTTATTTTATTTTATTTTTTTATTTTATTTTATTTTGTGAAATGGCTATCAGAATAGCAGTCTGCAAATAGTGCATTTACACTAGCATTTTCTAAATGCTAGTGTAAATACAGTCTTTTAACCTTTACGTAATTGGTAAACTACAGCTTCACACCCACTCATGATGGCACAAAATATAATGATTAGCAAGTGTCAAATTACTACTTGTAATTACTACAACTAGAATGCACGACCCACCCCGGATGCCTTCCTAAACATGGCAGGTAGCCCTGTGACCTTGACTTTGACCTTTTGACCCCAAAATTAATGAGTGAGGTCAAGATCAACATCTGTGCTGAGTTTGATTGTCCTATCTGTCTTTGTTATCGAGTTATGGTGCAGACATACACACCCACACATCCACAGACAGATAGACTAGCAATGACTGCCCTACCCACGGCCAACTCTGTCGGCGTGGGTAATGAAGTGATCTATGCAGTAACCCAGTGAAACCAATATATAAATAGAACATACATAAATAGTGTGAAATATTGATCGCTGAGCTTCGTTAACAATTCACTGGTCAGCAGCCTCTTATAGTCTTGTGATGAAAACTTGTTTTCTCAGAAATTGTGTCACTTCATCTAAGGGAGGAGCTCGGGGTGGAGGGTTGGGTAGAAAGTGTTGTAGTTCTCATCCAGTTTCCTACCAGTACTTTATTAATTTATTAACATTTGTTCCAATTATTGGCCACTTGCTAGTAAACAATTTCTTCTCTACACATACAGCAGATATGGAGATGTATTAGTAATAACAGGCTTTGCAGGTTCTGTTTCTGACAACCTGCTGAGCTCTGTTTTTGGTTTCCACATACTCATAAGTGAACTGTAGTTGGTAAATGTGTCAGTGTGACAACTAGTTAGACGATAACTTTGTCTGCTTGTTTATCGGTGATGAGCAGATAGTGTGCAGTTTCTTTTTGCTTAACAAAAATATAAAAAAAATACTGCAGGATGTATTTCCTGTAGATCTGACGGCACACAAGAAGATGTCAGCCTTTCACAGCTTCCTCGCTCTCTCTTGTGGAGTCCTTGGTTACAATCTTTATTGGTTACGGTATATGGAGTCGTCGGTAGCAAGGACACAAAATGACTGACACTCGAACATCAGTGCCTGGACTTTGTAGACTGACAACGCGAAAGATGTTCTGTACAGACATGTTATTATACAAATAACACCTCCTTTTTGGACACATTATTTCTGTATTTTCTTCTGCTCTTTGATTTACTGAGGGCAACTGTGATGCTTATTGGGATGTCTGTTTGCTACCCAGGAGGACGTTTGCAGGATAACATGAGACTGAACCAAAAAAGCAAAGGTTGATCTAATGAAAGCAGTAAGCTGAAAGGATTTTTTAGTCTTCTAGAGCGAGGTGCAACTGTAGAGTGGGGTCATAACTGAGTTTGTCACTAGTAGCAACACCTTTCATATAACATGCAACCATTTGATCCTTTATTCTAAAAATAACAATTATTACTGCTTTAACTTAGTGAGAGATGAAGATTTTGTTAAATTTCAAAGATTTTTTAGGATTTTTTTGGACTAAGAGTAGGGAGTGATCTCAAGCACAGCAAAAGAAGCATCCCAGGCTATAATGTGGAGTTTTAATCTAAAAATAATAATAATAATAATCATAATCTACGCTTTATTGGTCCCCTTGGGGAAATTCCTTCTCTGCATTTGACCCATCCTATTCACAGGTAACCTTAACTATACATGCTGGGAGCAGTAGCTGCCGCAGTGCAGCACCCTGGGAGCTGTCAGGGGTTAAGGGCCTTGCTCAGGGGCCCAACAGTGGCCACAGTGGGGGTTCGATCCTCTGCCCTTCTGATCAGTAGCCAGGGGCAGAGGATGTTGCACCACCACTGACTATTAACAATTCAGTTCTAAGCTTTACAGTAGTGGATCTTTTTTTTTTTGCATGACTGTTATATTAAGTTGCAGGGCTTTGTGATGCTGTACTGGAGCAGCACTTAATAACTAGAAATAAGGTCTTGATATTGTCACTCCAGGCCACCATGTTGTGTCCCTTACAGTCCGGCCAAACCTCTCCGAGCTACGTGTGGAATCTGAAGAATGGGAATCAGATGGAGGTGAAGGGTCACTGAAAAGCATGCGGAGGGTACAGCACGTGTAGGCTTAGCGTCAACATGCCATCTGTCTGCCCTCACTCGTCCGTGGAGATGTATGCATGCACAAGCACGCATGTACTCACAATCTCACTCCCACACACACACACACACACACACTCAGATTTCATCTGTCTGAGCCATAAACAAAGACCGTATTCATCCAGCGGTTGAAATGGTTTGATTATTGTAATTCAAGCCACTTAGCATCGCATCTGTATGCAACCGAAGTAATGGAGGTAACATTATGAATGAATGAATGAGGGGATAGTGAATGAATACATTGAAACAATTTTATGTATTAAGAAATGAAAGACATGTTCAAATTTAATTAGGATATTATGATTCCAGCTAAAACAAGTCTTACAAGTTAGTGAATTAACATTCGTAGCATGAGGGGGGTCCACGTCTGAACCAAGACAAAATGAGAAGTAGCTGCCTTTAATCGGAAATTACATTAAATCAATAATGCAGCAGTGCAATAGTGCACTGAAAGTCCTTTGTTTTCTCCGCTTGAGCTGGAAACTGTTTGACCTTGGCATTTAACGGAAGAAAATAAATAAAATGCCACTGCAGTTCTGTATTTATTCATTCGGCAAGACTGTCTTCTTATTGCCGACTTTGATGAAAACTGTAACTGTGTCGTCATTTTTGACACTGACAAACGCAGGCAACAATTACAGTTTTTTATAGTGTCATCAAAGAAAAGAATGAAAACTTTATCTAAGTGTCAAAGTTCCAGTGAGGCCACATCACATTGAGACGTGATCCGACTCGCATTATGTTTAACTATCTGAGGAATGGGAACATTAAAGTGGACATTACCCAAACACCCTCTTGTTTACATCATTAAAAGCCTGACTAGGTCTACGGGACGTGTGGCTCGGTGCCATCTGATGCCACTTACTGTGTCTTATTCCTGACATCATTAATTTGGTGGGACAATAAGGCATCGTCTTTAGTAGGCTAAGTACATTAGAGCATGAAAAGAATATATCATTCAGAGAAACAGATGTGGCTGTCAGTATTCCAGAAACGGACACTAAGCACAGAGACTATTTCCTTCGACTCCTGTACGGTGGCTGCATGTCTAATAGGCTCTGCATTGATGGAGGGAAAAGTCAATTAACTCTCACTGGACTCGCAACAAGTTCCTGCAAGTTCTCAGCACTTTCTCTGTCTCCAATACCTGAGGTGGAAATTTTAGGTATGTGCAGGTGGACTGCTATTTGTACAACCGGAGGAGAGTATTTCCTCACAGGAAGAGAGTGTGCAGCTGCTGCAGGAGTGTTGAGTCACATAGAATAACAACCTGAGTATCAGTTGTCTGGTTTGAAACTGGGGTTTTCTAAAAATGTTAGTTTATCACCCCCAAAATAATAGTACCAGAGAATCGCCTAAGTTACTGTCCTTGAATGTGATTAAAGCATACAGACACGCACTAATAGGCCTGTTCTAACATGACAACACATAGGAATACAACAGTCAACAACTATAATGTTATTTTATAGTAATTTACTAAAGGTTTCTAGGAGAATACATCAGTTGCAGTGATCTCCATGTATAAACTGCAGTACTGAGGAAACATACAGTATAAAGGACACACACACACACACACACACACACACACACACACACACACACACACACACACACACACACACATACACACAGGTGATGTGTTATGGTGTGTGTGTGTTTGTAACAAGCAGCAATTAACTACTTTTTAAAAATCTTTTGGAGCAGTTATGGCTAAAATATGCTATTTCTTGTCATTCTTAATACTATTTGATTCCCATAAATCATCCCACACTGATCTAAAATATTTGACTTTGCATTGACTATGTATATAGTAAAAGTACAGACTGTAAAAGTCCTGATTAGAAATGGAATTTATAGTAGTTAGAATCAGTGTGCATCTGTGAATACTGATGATCGGATAGTTTCAGCCTCTTTCAGGTCTCAGCAGTGGGACACAACAATGAGCTGGTACAGGTTGTGAGTTTTAAAATCAAACTGTACAACACTTCCACAGCATAAACATCAGACAGAGGGAGTTAGCGAGGAGTTGGTGAGCATCCAGTAATCGATTATAAATCGGGTCCTGCAGTTTGAAAAAGTTTTAAAAGCATTTAATTCAGATGGTGTTGGGGTGGCTGCCATGTAAAAATCTAATATATTACTCATTATTTATTAAGGAATCACTTACTTATTAACTTCCCTGTAGATAGTAATCTGTTGCATTACTTTTGTGTTACCCTGCAACATTGCCTAAGATGCATCATTTTATTGCCATTTAACAATATAATGTTAACCTTTACAAATGCCCACATATCAGCACAAATGTGTGTTCTGGTAACAAGGACAGACAAAAGATCTGTTTTTTGTTGTTCTTTAATAAAATATTACTGCAAAGGCAATAGAAAAGTTGGGGAAAACCAGCCCAGAGAGCATGTGATAGAAAAATGTTGTGGTAAGAACATGAATGATGTCTAAGAGAATCAATGTGGCCCTGCTTCAAGCAAGCAAGCAACTTTATTAATATAGCACCCTGTCATACACAGAGGCTATTTAAAGTGCTTCACCGGTGAATCTGGAAAAAGACAAGAGAAATAAAATAAAGCATGTAATCAGAATTAAATTAATAAAATAAACGAATCAAAAACAGGACAGGTGGCTGCACGGTGGCTCGGTGGTTAGCAGCATCGCCTCACAGCTAGAAGATCCCCGGTTCGCGCCCCGCTTAGGACGCCTGGGATCCTTCTGTGTGGAGTTTGCATGTTCTCCCTGTGCATGCGTGGGTTTTCACCGGGTACTCCAGCTTCCTCCCACAGTCCAAAAACATGCTGAGGTTAATTGATTATTCAAAATTGTCCGTAGGTGTGAATGAGAGTGTGCTTGTTTGTCTCGATATGTAGCCCTGTGATAGGCTGGCGCCTTGTCCAGGGTGTCCCCTGCCTTCGCCCGAGTCGACTGGGATAGGCTCCAGTCCCCCCACGACCCTACAGAGGATTAAGCGGTGTACAGATAATGGATAGATGGAAAAACAGGACAGATAAGTTGAATCACATAGATTCATAGAATTTTGAAACTATTTAAGTAAAACAGCTAAAAAAGACAAAAAAATGAGGAAAATAAAAGCATATAATAGAAACTGTGAAAACTAAGTGAGTTAAAGTACAGATAGGTTGACTTAAAAGTAGTAAAAGTAGAGGAAATGAGCTGTCTTCTGGTTATTTCTAAAAATGGCTACATTTAGTACAGATCCAAGTTCCAGTGTGAGCTGGTTCCAGCAGCATAACGACTAAACAGCATTTCCCGCTGTCTGGCCTGAGCTCTGGTCTGATCACTCACTGTCCAGTTCCTTCAGATCCCAGAGACCTTCCAGGCTTCGGCAAACAAATCTCCAATATATTTTGTTTCCAGACCATTTAGAGATAGACCGTATAGACTATAAGTAGGGCCTTAAATTCAATTCTGTATTTAACAGGGAGCCAATGCAGACTGTAATGTGATCATCAAATTAAAGAGCAGTCATTTTTTATTGCAGACAAATGTAATGTGAATATAGAAATGAGTTTGTCATTGTTAACCCTAAACAGTGAATACAGAGAACCCTCATCCAGTTAAATAAATAGATCAATGTCCAGCAAATTCAGACAAGCTAACACACATTTTCAGCTTCCAAAATAAAACCACAGTTACTTTGTGTGAAGGTCAGCGTGCCGTCAGAGACAGAAGTGACCTGCCAGACTAAAAATGTGCATCAGCAGTATCAGCTTATGGCATATAATCTACTCCCATATGTCCTCTGAGACCCCCTGGGGGAGGTCTGGGAGCAGAGTCAGGCACCAGAAATACACAAAAGGTGTGTGGATGGTTTAAATATTCTTTTTTTGTGGATTTATATTTGGATTTTAGCTCTGTCCTGATTTAGATACAGCTATCTGCCTGTAACTTGCGTCACATTATGAAAGAAATAAAAGCAGACTTTTTCTTTGTCCTCTGGTTTCTTTAGTAGTTTTTACCTTTCTCTTCTCTACACTACAATAGTTGTACCCTCTCATTGTGTTTCTGCCATCGTAGCTCATCCATTTAGTTCTTCGTCTTCATTTCTGCTCTGTGAAGTTTGAATGAATCAAAGCTAAGGTTTGGTGTAAATCCTGAATCAAGTTTCAGTGAGATGATTCACAGCAGCTTCAGGGAAAGCTTAGCAAGTAGCAGGTTGCATCAGGGTGGAGTATGGCAGGAACACATCAAATGATAGTGACATAAATAGAAAGTTATGCTCAGAGTCTGAATCTTGCATTATGTCAAATAAGTTTTAACTTGACCTTGCTGTCCTGACACATGTTGTTACAAAGAATTCCTGTCACACCAGTTCAGATGTTTTAATCTATATCACCCATAAACTCTCAAATACGCTGTATGGAACCTGGTATTATGGTGTTGTAGCATTGGCACTGATATAAAACAAAATGAGCAAAGCAGATTGTGTTTGTTCTGACAGGCCCCAGTCTGGAAAATGTGTTTTTATTGAAGCTATAAATCTCAGCACTGTGTAAAAATGAAGTAATAAAGGCTGTGACAGATGTTCCCCTTGACCAAGACGTGGGTCTATGACAAGGTATCTCCACTATTATTGGTCATATTTAACTCCCAGCAGGTATTCATGCTCCCCAGAGGATGAAAACATGTTGAAGGCAGATTGTCAAGCTGTAGCTGAGCATGTTCATGCATGGACATCGATCAGGAATAACATTATCTACCCCTACCTAATATTGTGTTGGTCCCCCTTATATGCTCCAAAATGCTCTGAACCATTGGGCATAGACAAGAGGACCTCTCAGGGTGTCCTATGGGGTCTGGAACCAGGACGTTGGCACTGGATCCTTTGGGTACTCTGGCTTGTTCAGTGGGGCCTCTGTCAATCAAACTTGTTCTACTGCATCCTGTTGATGCTTGATCAGAATGGGGTGTAGGAAGTTTGGAGGTCAAATCAACATGTTGGGCCATGGTCATGTTCCTCAACATGTTCCTGATTGGTTGATGTTGTTTCCATGTGGTGGGGTGCATTTTCATCCAGTGATATTTGGGATTTCCATTTACATGAGGGAGTGTGCTTGTTGTGGGACAATGTTTATTTGAGTGTCTAAGTCTCATCAACATGGATGTTAAAATCCAAGGTTTTCCATCAGAACACCACATAGTACCAATATGATCAATGTTATTCACTTCACCTGTCAGTGGTCATAATGTTGTGGATGATCGGAGTATATTTAACGTCTATATTTCTAGGTACCAATGTTACTATATTTAGGTCACAGAAGTAAACATTTCATGTTTATGTCTTTCATGTGATATAATATATGACTTTCTTTATCTGATGAGCTCATAACATGACATGTGATAGGGTCAGTACACAGTGTTCAGACTTCATCCATTCAACCCTCTGAGCTTGTTTCAATGTGTCTCATTCATTTGCTTTGATGCAAAAACAAACTAAAGTAAGTCGTCATGTTATCACTTTAGATACACTGTATATAAAGGCTTTATTCTAGGGTGGATTTTTTTCTTGGTAGCTAGTTATCTTCAAATCCTGGGGAAGTTTATCATGCAAGACTCCAGACAGTCTGCTTTAAGACGTCTCATGTTACTAATCTCCTCCTGTCGCTGGATTAGTGGAACGGCTCTCTGACAGTTCAGTGTCATTTGTGTGCTGTGGAACACTTTATTTATCTGGACTGATTTTGAAACCCGCTGCAGTAAAAGTATCCAGAGAAGGTCACAGTGTTTATTATTTAATACTTAGTAGCATATCACAACTTTTCAGGGCAGAACAGTTTCAGAACAGTACACTGAAAAACCGAATAGGTTTAACAGTATTTACTTTTTTAAAACAATTTACAGTTATTTTACAGATTTTCCTGCTTTGTTAAAATATGGATAAAATCAAGTAAAACTAGATAAACTTAACAAGCTGTTAAAAAAAGAGCTTTAACTGTAAATAATGTCCATCACAAATAAAATCTGTTAAATGAATATATAAAAAATTATTTATCAGATAACTGCTGTTATTTTCACAGATGTTTTACAGTTTTTGAACATTACTCTATTCCACCCTTGCTGCAAATTGTCACTGTTGCGTTGCAGGACATTTTTTTTTTCCGGTGTGTCATTTTTGCCACTAGGGGTCTGTCAGTTGAAACAACTAAAAGGTTGCATAACAGTATGAACGATTTGACTTTGACAAGCGTTCAACCTAAACACGTGGGGGCTTCAGGCTGTCCTGCTGTCAAGTTGTCAAGTACATAATGGCTCTGATGCAGATGTTTCACATATCTGCAGACTTTCCTGAGGGGACTGGGGACTTGGCCATAGTTAATGGTGAAGTGTAGCTGCACCTCTAAAAACTCCTCTCTGTGTATCAAAGTCAAGCACACCAGCTCACTTACAGCTCTGCTCAAACACTGTAGTTTGTGTGCAATTCAGTCACACATGTTCAAGCTAGAAATCGATTCTGAATAAGAATAATGACACAGAAAGATCCACCCTGCAGGTTCACAGGATTCGTTCCTTAAGTTTGTGCCTTATTAAACCCCAGAAGTCTGAATTCTTACTTTAAGAGTGTGATTGATACGCTACAGTTTAAAGGTGGAAAAGCTCAGCTATGGTGCCGACTTCTTTTTTCATTCATCATATGTTCTAGCATGTAAAAGTAAGTAAAAAAAATATAACTGGTCAATCATTTAAGTCATTTTAATTTAGTAATGTAACATATTATACATTTAAATGAGCAGGACAATTCTTTATTGGTGCAGGTGACTACACTGTACAGTTCAGGCGGATTATTGCTGCAAACTAATTTCACGGGAAAATAGCTGATGAGTAGGAGTATACCTCCTGCCTGTGCGGTGAGGTTATTTGTATGCTTTGCAAGCCAAAGTAGTAATGTCTCCTGCAGCTGTGCTCTACTTTTAAAGGTGTAGATATGGAAGTGAGAGTTCAGCTGAACAGGCTAAAAAAGGATTTCATAGAAAACATGTGAATGAAACTCATATATTTAGTTCAGAGTGTGTATTTACAGGATATGTCTGTAACATCATTACTTAATGTTATATATGTATATATGTATTCATGCTCATCCCTCCAAAATGGCAGCTGAATTGCAATTACCTTATAAAGTAATTAATTTTAAGTTTGATTTAAGAAAAAAAAGTACCACAACCTAAGAAAAGCAAGGACATCTTGAGGCTGCTGGATCAACAGCATGTCCTTAAAATGTGAGTGTATTTTTAGACCTTAGAAGAGCATAAATCCATAAATCACAAAGTCAGAGCAGCATTCTGACTTTAATAAGGTTACATAAAGACATTACTTATTTAATAAGGGTAAGTAAAGACTTTGAGAGACGTTCTGTACTGCAGAGGAAAGCATTTATTAGTGAGTTGTTCTGTGCTTTGTCGATTCTGTGATAAAAATAGGCATTATTTTCCGTATATGTCAGGAGGACTGTGTACCCTTCAAACTGTAGCCTTCTATTTTATATGATTTCACAACAATTGCTTTGGCACAGAAATTACTTTACAAAAGTTTCATATCTTTTACTGACACTCTTTTCTTGTATCTCCATGATTTAAAAAAAAATCCAAACTTTCTTGTTTTCGTAGGAGCTTCTGATGATGTTCAGTTACAGATGGCTTTTCTGAAAAAGCAGAACCGGTTTAGACAGAAGATGCTGGATGGAACATTGTTTATGAGTCCTCTGTGGAGGGAGATTAAAGGTCTCTGCATCAGGCAGCAGCAACAGCAGTGACAGGTACAAGAAAGTGTCAGTGTTTTTCAGCTGCTTGCACAGAAGTCGCTGCAGAATTTTGTCTAAGGGACCTTTTGGTTTTTGATGGAGGTGTGTGTGTGCTTGTCCTTATTGCCTTCATAGCTCTGATCTAGTTTGAAGTCTGCCTTTATTGAAGCTTGATGAAGTGATAAGGTCTTTCTAAATTCCAGCAAAAACTATATTTAGGGTTAATAATATCAAATCCATGGTTCTTCTTCTTCTTGCTGCGACAAGAAGAAACTGAGCCCTTCTAGAGTTACTGTTTTTAGAAATCAACACCTCTCATGTCTGTCTGCCTGTTTTTAGTAAACAACTCACAGCGTCTGTTAAATGATCCCAGCCTTGTTTAGTGATTTTCCAGTGATTTATGTCCCCCGTTGTTAATTTCACTCTATCATCTTTTCCTGATTTATCACGTCTAACTTCTCACATTATTCACCCACAGCAAGTAAATAAAAATTAATGAACAAGTCCCCCATTTTTCCACCCGTTTGCAGTCGACTGGAATATTAATATTTTAATGGAGGTTATGCAGCTGTGAGTGTTTTGTGGCGGCTTTTCAAATATGGTGCAGGACCAGATCTACCTGTTCTATAACTGTGGAATGATGATAACATTTATCGGATTGGTGAAGCCAGTGGAGCGTTCAGAGCAGGATAACCATCAGTAAGGCTTTATAAAACAAGTCGTACAGATGGAGATGGAGACTCAGATAACACATAGATAAATGCACTTACATGCTATAGTCCAACATCTCCAGAGTCCCAGCTGAGTTTCTCTGACTGTGTCTGAAAGGTCACTGAGGCCGGAGAGCGGTAATTATTGGATAAAGGGACGACTGATCAAAGAGCTGCAGTTTAACGAGCCCCTAAATTACCTGTTGCACTGATAACTTGTCGTAAATTGATTTCAGTGTAAGAATTTATCTGTCTGCAATCTGAAATCAATTTCTGCACCACAATAAATGTCTCTGCTTTTTATTAAATGGCCACATGTCCTGTTTTCATTCATCAAACCAGATCATCAACAAACTCTGGTTATCACTGAACTTAAATCTCTAAGTTAATAACATTGTTTTATTAGCCTAAAACAATGTATTTATGTGTAATAGCAACTAGGTGGTGAACACAATCAA
Source organism: Dascyllus trimaculatus (assembly GCA_024666655.1). NCBI lineage: Eukaryota > Metazoa > Chordata > Actinopteri > Pomacentridae > Dascyllus > Dascyllus trimaculatus. Next base: position 12,128,626 of record CM045460.1, on the reverse strand, counting down.
GCGTTAGCAGGTTAAGATGCAGATATTTCTTTCAGAAGTTGGTGAAATCTGATGCAAAGCTTAAAGAATCAGAATCGTCTTTTTAGCCGAGTACGCTTACACATGCAATTACATGGATTTGTCTTAGTGTTTTAGTGCATAACATTGTGTATGACAGTAAATAAAATTAGAGAAGATAAAGTAAACTCAAGTACTGCGAGACAGGAAGAATACGAACATTTACAATAGATGACACTGTGCCCTCATTAAAAAAAAATATAAATACGTGCAAAGTATGAGTCATGGAAATGTGCTAATGCTCACAGACTTCAGTGTGCAAAACCAGAAAAATGCATGTTAGTGTAACACATTGGGACAAATGTAAAGACTTTAATGTAACGTTTACTGTCCATATGTGTCGATGGTCTGTGAGGGCATGATAAGACTGGATGTTCATGAAATAACTCTGACTAATGCCTATAATGTCAGTGTTGGGTTTACATCTTGTTTCTGGTGCAACAAAGGTGGCGACAAAATGGTTGTTGCAGGTTTTAAGAAAAAAATCATATTTTTTTAACGCTCTGAAACCCAAAACCTGCTGGCTGCATTGAAAGATGTCAAAAAATAAACCGTTTTTGTGAACTGTTTTAGTCAGATTTTGTAAAACAGAAATTTCACCTGCTCACCTGCACCAACAGTCATGTGACAAAAACTCTGGGACTTTTTGGCTGAACTGCAGGCAGTGTTTACGCAGAGCAAATAGTGGACATATAACAACAGATTTAAAATTTCAGTAGCAAAATATCTATCGTATGGGTAACACCTGTGGGTACATGTGCATATTGTATATGCTGATTCCAGGTTATTTCAGTTTTTGGAAAATAATTTTTAAAAATCTAACAAAATAAACTTTTTTTATATGACTTCTGGTATTATGACTGCATCATACTGCACAGAAGCTGAGTTTCCCCTACTTCTAGCCGTGGTTGGGTTGTTTCCACAGAGGTGCAAGACTTTTTATTGCAGTAAAAAAACGAGCCCACAGTGAGTAATAATGTGACAGGAGCAAAGGAAAAGCTTCTGGGGTTCAGAGGGTGACTATGTCTCACTAACATCAGTCTGATGGGACATGCTGACTCCACCTCCATTTAAGACATCTGGGCCAAACAAAGAGCTGTTTATTGATTTAAGCTGGTCGATTCTCCTGTAGCTTTCAGAGGTCTGTACCAAGGTAAACATAGAAAACTGTTTAACAATTGTAATATAGATTTTTGGAGCAGCATGCTGGCTGACCAAACCAGCTGCTGCAGTATTTCCTCAGGAGAATACATTGACATAGAAGATGCGGGTTTAAAAATAGTATATACTCATTGTATAATCTTTCATATGGCATGTAGATGAAACGATTTGTCAGTGGACAAGAGCATCTACTGACCAAGCTGGCCCCATAATGTCTTCCGATCATTTTACTGAGAAAGCCTTTTCTAATTTGAAAGGTAACTGATGAAACATCCAGAGGGCTCAGTGGGGACATTTACTCCTATGTGGCATGTCTACATAGGTTTGATGTTGGCTTTATGACCAAAAAAGAACATCACATATGGATTTAATTGCTGCAGTATGCACAGTCTGGTCAGACAAACTCGTACATAAAGAGAACAGTCAGTTTCTTGGTATTTGCTTGCCGTCTGACAAAAACATTTGATTTCATTTGGAGCGTACTGTTGGACGCCGCCTCAGAAACAGCCCCCTGACAGGCTGCACTGCTGCTTACAAGCCTGAGCCTCCTGCTGTCACTTTCCTCAGACAGATTTCTCTGAGCCTCCTCTCTCCCATATGTGTGTGTGTGTCTGTGTGTTTGCGGCTTTTTGTTTTAGAATAATTGGGTTTGTGTCATTACACCGTTTCCAAAAAATGACCTCATCTCGCTTAACGACAATGTGAAAATGCAAACAGCACCCCACGATAGGTTGGGCTTTCTCGTCTTGTCGGGTTGGGCCGGGCTGATGCACTCTTTGCAGGGTAAATATTACTCTGCCCGTGGTCGGGTTTGTCTGTAGCAAACAACAGGCCACCAGGGAGGATGTATGGAAAGTGTTGCTGTGGCTTAAAATGGAGGAGAGGAATATCTGTGGTGTTGTGGTTTTACGGTATGGAGGGACAACACAGGCCCTTTTCTTCTTTTTTAAGAACGTACACGAAAAAAGGCACACATTCATAAAATCTGTCTGTCACACGAACACGTTTAAGTCGTCTCCCGTTTCCCTGGAATCTGTAATCTCAATGTGCTTCGTGAAAAGATGTGTGTTCAGTGCAGAGAAAAGCTCTTAATGCTTTTAATCCGGAGGTATTGAAGCAAAGCAGGTCCTTTGGGTGACAACCACATCAAGTAGGTCCGTCCCCTCCTCACGTCTGTCCCATCTTTACAGCCCCCTTTAAAGCACTTCATCTGGGGCCTCAGGTAGGGTTTCCACTTCCTGGTTGTCACAGTTATGGCTCATTAAAGAGTTCTGTCGCTCAGCAGGAAGGAAACTGACTCCCTCTCAGATCCTGTTAATGTGCATGAGTCCTTAGTACTGTTGTTGTCACCTGTGAGCATCTTGTCTGCATTAACCCAGATAGAGGTCACACTAATGACTGTCAGATGCTGCACAGTGGCAACGAGGCTGTTAAAGAAGAGACAAGTCAGCTGATGCTGCTGTGTTAAAGTAGGTTTAGTGAGGTTATCTGTGAAGAAAATTAGGCTAACCAAACATCAGCCACCTCTTTATGTGACTACTCTGTTATTCTGAAAGGCTTATGCTTACACTGTAAAAAAAAAGCAATCAATGTTTTTTAACAGGTTTTAATTGTCAATTTTTAAATTGTTCAGTGTTATTTTACGGATTTCCCCCTTCTTATTTTCAAAAATAGTAATTGTTGTTTTGAATGTGTGACTGTAAAAGTACACCGTTTAACTGTATTTAAATCAGCTAAAAAATGTAATATTTTACAAATACTTGCCCCTTTACAGTTTTTGAACATTGCTCTATCCCGTCTTTTACAGATTTTTATATGAATTCTTTTTTTTACAGTGTAGTTACCAGAAAGGGTTTACCAAATTGTGTGAAAGTTTGGTGCACTACAGTTTGTTCCATCAACGTCAACACTGGTTCCATTATCAGTCAGTTTGACAGTTAAGTTTTTTATTAATTACTTAGCCTAAAAAATATCATAAAACTGTGGAAAGTTACATGAAAATTTCTAAAATCCTGAGCAGTTAAATGCCTGTAAACTTGCAAAAGTCTGAAACTGTAGAACATCAAGAAAACCATTTGACATGATGGAGTCAGTGATATTTTTGGTGGCATTTACATTTGGCAAATCATTTATTGTCCGAATCCCTGCTGACTTTGTTGTTTTAACAACTGATGAACTAATTGTTTTGTGCTCCATAAATATCAACAAATTACTCTAAGTAAAAGTGCTCTTACAGTGCTCTATCACAGTTAAAATTCCAGCATTAATTATTCATATTTGCTCACCTTTTGTCACTATTTTGGTCTCCACCAATTCCTTAGGTAAAAATCCAGGGCCCGTATTCACAAAGCGTCTTAGAATTTTCTAAGAGAGCTCCTAACTTAGCCTAAAAATTCCTAGCAAGGAATCTTAGCTTAAGAGTGATTCAGGAAGTTTCTGAGAGCAACTCTGAGCAAGGAGGGAACAGAAACTTTTATCTTAGTGAGGAGGCGTGGTTGACCCCGTTGCTAGGTATGACGCAGTCTTCTAAAGGCTGTGATTGGTTGTTACAAAAAGGGGGAAGGACAAAAGAAAAATGCGCTCAGCGCTCCTCGTAATGAATGGACAGTAAAATCAACCGATCATATAACTTGGACTGTATTAAGAAATGTGTAATCTTGTCATTAGTTTTATGCCAGGATGATGAAACTTGGCAAAATTAAATTAGTTGTGACACAGCTTCAAATGTTTGAACGTACCTCATTAAAATGCCGATTATATTGATTTGCTTATTGTTATGTTTACTGTCCATGCTGGTCATTTACTACTTCATGTGTTTGATATTAATGGTGGACACAGACTCAGCTGTCAGCAGGTCCTGTGGTTGCTGTGAGAAGCGCTGGTATGAGCTGTAATCCCAAGCGAGAGCGGAGATTGAAATTAATAAATTGCGCAACGATACGAGGTTGTGAAAGACCGTACTGGTCTGACTGGTCACTCTGCTGACAGAGTGTTGTCACAGACCCAAGTCATCACTGCTACATTGGTGCATTTTACCTGTGGCCAGGTATCACAATGCTGCGATGACTTTCTTCCCAGGACTTATTACGTTACTGCGCTGAGTGGGACAATAAACTCATCCCTGATCAGGTCAACCACAAACATTATTTCTGCACGATCGAGCCGATAGCGTTTTATTAAATCGCTGTCATTTAACGTCTTTTAACGTACAGAGAATATCTCTCCTTCCTCTCGGTTTTTCTGCCATCTTGCCTGTTTAAGACATTCTTAGGCTTCTTAAAAGTCCTCCTCACTACTCCTAACAGTTTCTCGCCTTAGGAGCTGTCTTAAGGCTTAAGACGCTTTGTGAATAACTTTTATCTCACCAGGGGAAAATTCTAAGAAAAATCTTAGAACTCGAGAAATTCTAAGATTATTCTAAGAATGACGTCACTAAGAGCTACTTTTAGCCTTAGGATGCTTTGTGAATACGGGCCCAGGTCTTTAGCTGTTAAATGCTCCACTATGTTCATCAGCTTAGTTGCTAATCTCAGCTAGCGTACTGTTTTCCACATCTGTGAAAGTGAGGGTCTGCCAGGACCCAAGTGATGTAAAGTTTGTTATCAGGGGGTCTGTACAAGGCTATGTGTGGAAGTCACAGATGCTACAGTGGTACCAACTGGCACTGGGTTACTGGGCACATCCTTCAGTTTGACTCCAAACAGACTCAAAAGTACCACAAAAGAACAACTACACATCCATGGTGTCGACGTGTGCATGTGTGTGTCCACGGTGGAGTATGACCAACTCCTAATGCTAGATCAGTGTACGTTGGATTTACAGTGTTTTTGCTACCGATAAAAACAGCACTATCTGAACAGTGAGGCATAAGAGCATAGTTGAGGGTCATAAACAATGAGTTAAGAGCTACTAAAACGATTTGCTGAAGAGATCTGCAAAGTCATGTGACAGTTACCAGTCTGTTGATTAGTACAAGAGATAATTTGGATTTGTGTCAATATTAAAATATTATAGCACCTGTAAAGAGTTGAATGACCCCAATCAGTGGTATCCAATTACTATATATATGACTAGATTATTATTACTGATTTGAACTGTAATGTGTAGCTGGTTGAATTTAATATGCTGTGGGACAATTTTTTTTTTCCATTATTTGTCTCAGAAATGTAGTGAATTAAGAGCATCAGAAAATAGAAGTATTCAAGTAAAGCAAAAGCACCTCACAAGTATCTAAGTAAATGTACTTTATCACCACGTACACTAAAATCACCCACAAACATTGTTATGTTTCTGTAAACACAATGTGACCCTCCTGTTACACAAAGCTCAACCCTGCAAAAAGACGCTGATGCTCCTGATGCTACTGAAAGCAGAAAATCTGTGCCTTCGGTGTCACACAGGTGATGCATTGTCGTGGACAGAGTGAAGATTATCCTCTATAATGTTGCCATTTTGCCACCGTCATATCAGCTAAACTCTATTATCGAGACACATCCCCGGGCGCAGATACACTCCCAGAGAAGGTGTGCAGACATGTGTAAAACCTTTTGGCAAGCATGTCCATTTTCAAGCACATTTTTCCTTGATAATATATGGGAGCTGAACGCTTTTGAGCTCAGGAGCTACAACAGCTGGATAAGTTGCACAGTGTGAGCAGAGAAAACTGTTCCCAAGAATCATATTCACCTTGTACGGATGACACGTGTAAATCAAATGGGCATTGTGTGGTCTTAAACTCTGCAGTATTTCAACATTTAATACCAGCAGTTAATTAATGACAGCGCTGTTCACCAGATGTCACAAAGACAGTAAAGAAGTTAGCGGAAAATGTTAACTGTGTTGAATGTTGATCAGCCTGTTCTCTCCTCTCCACAGGGAACCATTTTTCTGCCTGGAAACAAAGTCACGGAACATCCGACCAGCGGCGATGAAGGAGGGAAGTTTCTTTTCGAGGTCATTCCAGGTAGGATAAGATTAAAGCAATTTAATCACTTTGGTTTTTCATGTGGACAGAGTGATGACTGGGCATCGGAAAGGAACTAAAGCATGAACTAGAAAATAACTTCTTGGAGTAAAGTGGGGACAATTTCACCTTTGACTGGGCTGTTAGCGGTTTGTTTACCTGCTGTTTTTTTTCAGGACTGTGGCTGTGGGATCTATGGTTCTCCTGTTTTTGACATTATGACGTATTTTTAGGGACAGTATTCAAAACAAAGTGACAGAAATGATGGACAGGAAGTTCACAATTCACAGCATGAAAACACAAGGATTAGGCTGATGCTCTATGTGCTCAGGAGGATGTGCAACATTTTAAAGAAAAGAGAAAAGAAAGTGTTGCTGTTTTGGTGACAGTCTTTAAATTTAACGTTAGGATTTCTGAGTCAGAGGCTGATTCAAACCACTGACCACACACACAAACTCATAAACTCATGCATGACTGTATGGAAACAGGGTGAAGTGCAACACAAAAAGGAAGAGCGGGGTATTTTCCCAGGCAGAACAATGTCGAGAATGTGGAGCAGATATTAGAAGATATAGAAGACACATGCACGCTGGGGAAACAGACCCAGCTGTGAAGAGATACAGTAGCATCTGCAGCACCAGTTGATCCGACTAAAGCCCTGAAGAAAACACAGGATGTGTACAGCAGCCACCGTTTTTTTCCCTGGTGTGTATTCAATGGAGTCAGAGGAAAGTATCAAGACATCTTCTCACTGCTCCCTTTGGATACACATAAAGAAGTGATTGAGCAGTTACAAGGTCAATTAAAGACTCCCAGACTGAGCTAAAATGAGGCGGGTTTAATCTGCAGCTGGCCAGAAGTGACGGGTAAACAGTTCAGGTGTGTCACAGTTGCTTGAAAGGCTGTCAATGGTGACTGGTTATCTAAGAGCTTCCACATCAGAAGATGATTAACAGTTTCTTCCCTGCAGGGATAATTTCATGGACATTTAGTCGCTGCTTTTCAGTGCAGCCATTCAATTCGCGCTGGAATTCAACTCGTCAACTTGTGACTAATAATTTTCATAGCTGGAGGTTGATGATGCTTTATGAGAAACAGTGCAACAGTTTTGTTCATTCACTGTGTGCTTGTTGTGCCTTTGCCATGACAGACAACCCTGTCTCCCAAAAATATACATACCTCTGTGGCGGTATGAGGAAAGGATGGTGGCATAAGTCAGCTACAGGACTTTCACCCAGGAGGCATCCAGTGTGGGATCATTATTCTTAGATGTGGGTTTTGTTTACACTCACTGGTTAGGTTTAGCACCACAACTACATGGTCAGGATCAGGAAAAATATCAAACTTTGGTCAAAGCTTTCGCAGCAATAACTACTTTTAAGAACTTTGGTTAAGTTTAGGCATCAAATGTCATTTTCAGACTGTAGTTACGGAGCATTGCTGCTTCATCAATCTGTTCAAGATGTCTGCTGTTCAGACAAAGGTCGCTTTTACATTTCATTCAGACATACCCACAACAGGGTGCTTAACATATTGTCATATAGGTGAGATTGGACATCAAGTGAAGTATAATACATGATAATGCACTAATAAACAAAAGACTATGCCCAAATTAATATCAAGCTTATCAAGCTGTCCAAATAACTGATGGTCTAATTTATTTATGATTTCCTAAACAGCAAAGTAACAGTAAAGTATGTGTGGTGATAATCTAACTACTACTTTACTAACAGTACAATAAAAATATCCCGACAGCTGTGATGGAGCTGAGGTTGTGGATTATAAATTCTATCTCTGTGTTTGACAAAAAGTAAAAGTACACATTGTCAATTACCATTAGATTCTGATCAATCCTGTCTCCATGATGAGGATAATTTCTAATTAAAGAGGAAATCAATGAGGCTTATATGGATCCTCCTTCTGCCTGGAGGAAATACTCCTACAAACAGCTGGAAGCATCAAACTAAACTTCAGCTCTGTCAAAACACAGATCACATTCACCGTTTTATAGTTCTGACCTCTTCGTTCTTCATTCAGTAAAGGTTTATTTTTATGGACTTTTCAGTTTCCTGTAATGTAGATGTGAAATTGTAGAGCAAAGTGAACAAGAAAGCCGTTTTGTGATTTTGCCACCAAACTGTGTGTTTTGCTCTCTGTGATTTGTTTGGACCAATACTGGTGCTGAAAAGTGGAAAAAGGCCTTCCTCAAATCACTTCACTCAACCCCAAGTACTGTTTGTTGTGAGTGCCTGTTGCTGTTCACGCAGTTCTGTCTTGTACTGCAGTAAAAGTGATGCAGAAATATTGCTGGGTCTGACCTCGAACAATTTCCATGTCTGAAAGGAGCAAAGATTACTTGGTTTAGTTTTTCAGGGTTACCAGAGTGACAGCTCCTGCCACATCCAATATATGATTAGTTGGCTGAAAAGAAGTGACAGTAAAGGAGTAAAATGAAGATTTGTTGATTTGAAACCTATTTGCGATGCATCCCAAACAAATGTAATTCAACAGGAGACATGTTTCCCTCAAAATGAATTAAGAATGCAGTTTAGTCATATAGGAATGTAATTTTTGGGGGACAGGGCTGTGACAGAATACATGCTGATGTAACAGTGGTTTTCAGATGTTTGGTGTTCTGATGCTGTTTAGTGAGTGGGGAGGTGTGAGCTTAGAGACTTGTAGAGACAGGATATGTAGCTGGTAACACATATATCTACTACTGTCAGTTTTCCTTGGCACTGATATGAGTCAGATGTTCGACAACAGCTGACAAGATTTCTATATTATCAATCATATTTTCAAACTATGGTCATGGTTGGCTCAATGTAGCTGTAGGATTATCTGTCTAGTGTGTAAAATCCTGTACCATTGAAGAAACAAAAGGGAACTTTTAAAAGCAAACTTAAGTATTTTCACTTCTCTTTTTTTAAATTCTGTGCACCTTAGCTGAAAAGTACCATGTTTTTAGAAAATCATTTCTGTGGTTGTTAACTAAACCGTTAAAGGGCAAATCTGAGTTTTGCTTGTCAGAGAAGTGAAACTGTGTGTGTGTTGTTGCAGAGGACTATAGTGACATCTGGCACAAATAGCATCAGCACATGTTGCAAGATGACGAGTGGTTTTTGTTCCAGTGCATTTTGTATTTACTATTAAGATGGTTTATTAAAAAAAAAATACTTGCCCACTCACTGACTCACTCATTGTGCCCTTCTTCAGTCTCAGTTTCAGTTCACCTTTCTCAGGGTCTGCACTCGGAAACTTATTATTATTTTTGGATGTAAAATATCATTAAATTTGTTAGAAGGAATCATGTGAAAAGAAACTGGTTATGTGGTTGAATATGGTGTTTTTTCCTTCCAGAGAAAATGTGCCGTGTATTGATGGATTGTTGAATTTCTGTTGACCTCTGAGACTCAATGTTTCCAGTCTTAACTACTGCAAACACTTTTCATGTTTTTTTTCCAGGCCAGGCCATATTAGATTCTGTTAAAATTTCTGAAGGATGGTAGAGGAAATTTAAAATACCATTTGCTCTCTACCTGCAGTAGCTGTCATTACGTAATTTCTACAATAAGGTGCTGCCTCCATCTGCCACATTACAAGTAACTCAGCTGAAAGGCTGTGAAATGTGTTGTTGTTGTCTGTGCTGGAAACTGAGGTGTTTATGTGATAGCTTGTTATTGAATGTGATCAGATACATATCAGGGTTCAGGGAGCAGTTTCAACCTCCATATCTGTCAGCAGTTCATTGTTTCAGTAATACTGAAATGACTTAAAGGTGAAACATCCTACATCCTCTACCTGTTTCCTAAATGTTTTCATCCAGCAGTGATTAACTCCAAGGTGAAGGCGGACTGAAATGATTAATGAATTCACCTTCAGAGCTATGTTTTTTACAACCAAGGTCATCTGTTTCTGGCTTTAATTACTTTACATGTAACATTTTAGTCACTTTGTCTTTATTCTTAAGAGACAATTGTCTGAAGTGCACTAGTGAGAACACTAAAAACATTAAAAATAATCATCACCCACTGAAAACTAATAACTGCACTGTTTATATTCTTCCACAGCTGCTTTTATCTGACTCATACCTTGCAAAAACACATAACTTTATGCCTGAATGCTCTCAAGGCAAAGTTAGCCCTATATCTTTGTGAAACTTTAATGCAACGTCGCTAGATTTCAATTTGACCTGAAATATGTACAAAAAATATGACACATACACCGATCAACCACAACACTATGACCACTGACAGGTGAAGTGAATAACATTGATCATATTGGTGCTATGTGCTGTTCTGATGGAAAACCTTGGATTTTAACATCCATGTTGATGAGACTTAGACACCCAAATAAACATTGTACCACAACAAGCACACTCCCTCATGCAAATGGAAATCCCAAATGTCACTGGCAGGAAAATGCACCTCACCACATGGAAAAAAAACATCCAACAATCAGGAACATGTAGAGGAATATGACAATGGCCCAACATGTTGATTTGACCTCCAAACTTCCTACACCCCATTGGGATCAAGCATCAGTAGGGTTAGTGGGACAGAGGCCCCACTGCACAAGTCAGAGTACCCAAAGGATCCACTGCCAATGTCCTGGTTCCAGACCCCATAGGACACCCTGAGAGGTCCTCTTGTCCATGTCCAATGGCTCAGAGCATTTGTGAGCACTTAAGGTGGACCAACACAGTATTAGGCAGCTGGTCATAATGTTGTGCCTGATCGGTGTATTTTGGAGGAATATTCCAGCCAATTATTGTTTTTAAAACATGCCCAACAAAACACACACCTTACCCAACTGTATAGACCAGTTGGGTATTTACCTAGATACACCTGCACAGGTTAGCCCACTACTCTACCCTTGGTAGAGTAGTGGGCTAAGTTGTGAGGGTGAACCAGGAGAGCTGGTGGTAGAAAATGCTCAAATTGAGACACCAAACTCTGGCTAGAGAGTTTATGATAACTTTGCTGGTAACATCACTGCTGTCTCCATGATCAGATCAGTCTTATCTCCTGCTGTGGAAGCTTCATTCGACATCAGGCTCCTAAACCATTTTCAAACATCCATGTAGAGATTTCTGAACAATAAGTAAACAATAGCTGCACTTGTCTGGCTTCACAGAGCAACACAATGCAGCAGACCTGCACATTTTTGATCTCTATTTTATGCTGTTTTGCACGAAGGGTGCAGTGCATGCTTTTGCACATCTGTAGAACAGGGTCTGTATAAGAGTGGTAGCAATGTTCATACACATAACGCTCATCCATGTTTCCTTTAAATGCTGTACTTAGCAATATTGCACATAGTTCCAGTTCACATATCACTTCTCTGGTTTACTCACAGGTGCTTACTTCAGTTCAGTGACCTCAGTATCCACAGTAGTGAGCTTTCTTCTCCAAACTATCAAAGGCTGGACTTGTCGAGGCTGCCTCTCAGATGCCATAAACTTACTCATGCAGACCAAAATAAAATGTGACGACCCGTATGTTCATAACAAGGGCCTTTCGATTAGAGTTTCAGCATTCTTGAAAGCGCCACTAATACTACTGTACTGTTTTCTCCATCATCTGCTACACCCTTCATACTGACGGAAAACAAGAACTTGTTATGAGGCAGCCAATAAAGAGCTCTAAGAGAAGCAGAGAGAGCAAATGAAAGGAAAACACAACACATTTATTCCACTGGTCTAAATGTGGCCCCGCAGTTTGAACACAACGCACGGACAGTCGCTGGCAGACGGACAGACAGGAAGTAATGGGGGGGAGACTGAGAAGGCTGCAAGGGGAAAGGGTTTGGAAGTCAGAGCTGCACAGAGATGTCCGTTGTCTTGTAGGGGTGATGAGGTTTAAACACGGGTCTGTAACTGCTGACTGCCAGCGGCTTGAAGAGCAGCATCAGGACATCTGCTCTCAGATTAACATCCAGGCTCTGTATTTTTAGCTTTTTCTGGAAAGTTTTTTCTCTCGGAAAAAGCCACAAAATAGTTCAGAAAACATCTCTGCAGCTTTTATTCACCTGTGCTCGGCGCTTTGATGCTTTTTTTCTGTTCTCGCCTCTTGTTCTCTCGTCTTTGTGTCTCCACATCTGGTTGATGTGTTGTAAACCTGCAGAAGTGAGGAGAAGAGGAAAGGTGGGGGCTTGTGAGGCAAACTCACCACACTACAAACAATATTTAGACTAGAATCATGGTTGTAGCCTTATTTTCAGCTGTATGACAGGAAAATCCAGGTACAGACACAATGGGGCCTTTGTCTTTGCTCACTCAAACCGAGGCTTTGCGCACCAGCTGCATTGTCTTCCATTGCACTGACAAGTCACAACATGTGCAGACACACATGGGCCTGAGCTGAAGGGAAGGGGAACACGAATGCATGAGTACAGAGGTGGGAATTTATGTTTTTTGGCATATTTATTCAACATTTTTAACTATACTTATGGACTGTGTTATGGTGATTTTGTCTAAAAACTGATGCTTCCTGATGCATCATAGAAAAAGCAGTGCTGTCACATAAAAAGTACATATTTCTGTGTCTATGCGCATATCAGAACATCTTGCAGCTCAGGCTCACTGTGCAGTTTTATCTGATGTTTCTGAATCCTCCCAAGAATGCCAGGTATCACCATATTACAGCTGCATGGCATTACAGTGAGCAAGCAGTGCCTGACAATAACAAACTATGATTTTATACAAAATGGAACACATTGGTCATTTCATTTACCTGTCTAAGCTGAAAAATACCTGTTGCTAAATGCCACCCCCCATCGTCCAACTGTGATTAATCATCCTTTAGCTATAAAACAAGAATCAACACAGGAAACGCTCCCTGCTGTGTTTTTGATGGAGAAACAGTGTGCTCGTCTTTCCCCGAGCTCCAATAAACTCGAGGCTTTGGCTCCAGCAGGAGTTCAGTTTGTCACTGTGTCTCCATCCGCCCCAGGCTCCGTGTTTTCCTCTCTCTTTCTGCTTCTCTTGGTAGCCTGTTTAAAGTAGCCGGTCAGGCCACAGCAAGAGACTGCTGCTGAATTATGGGAATATTTCTGCAGAGGTCACCATCCCTTCATTCATGAGAGAACCTCGGGGTCGTGTCAGCCTCGAGCTGAAATACTGTTTAGTCTTTAAAGTCTGCAATATTGACCTGAAGAGCAGAAGAATTTCCTGTTCTGCTGGTATCAAAGACGGTGTTTAGTTCCAGCTTACTGCATAAAATAAAGTGATGTTGAGGAATTTCTTCATTTTAAGTGAGTCAACATGGTGAAAGTGGGAAAGTCTGGAAGCCTGTTTCTATTTAAAGCTTCTAGTGCCCTCATGTGGTTCTGCTGGTCATTACAATGCTGGTTTTAGACCTTCAAATGTTTTCCAAAGATGATCTGGATCTTCTTTTGCATTTAACGAAAAACTCAAGTGAAGGTCAGTAGGAAACTAAGACGCTTTATTTTTGCAGTCCATTTTCATTTATCGTCAAAATATTGTGTTAATCAAACTCGATGAGGTCTACAAGATTTCGTTTAAAGGTCTTTTTCTCTTGTTTGTTTGTTCACACTTGATTTATGAAACAGTCAAAGGCTGACAGTATTAAAATTGTTTTGGTGACGTGACTGAAATGTGCAGAATTAAGTGTCAGTTTAAGCTATCCTTTGTCTTGCCAGTAGTTCCATAAAGGTTTTTCACAGCCCTATAGAATTGCTTTTACTCACTTTAGTGGGAAAATAGTGTAAAACAGATTATGCAACATTTATTAATACTCACTTACAAATGACTAAGTGAGTGACTTAGTAATGACTAAGACAGAGCTTGGAAAACCTTGGCAAGCAACCCTGAATTCCAGTCCCCCCTCTGGTCATTGACTAAACTCCTAAAAACTCAGAAAGTAATTATTTGTGATGCATGCAACCCTGGAAGTTTAAATTCATGCTTTTGAGACTGTCATCAGGTTCGCTGCCGTTTCAAGGTGGGAATTCTCCAAAACAGATTTTTTATTCTGCTCATGATGTGTGTTCCAACATATAAAAACATCATTCAGTCATAAATAACATGGTAGAAAAATAACTTGATTTTCACCAAAGGGGGTCTTTAAGATTTTATTTATTTATTTAACTAACTTGCTTCATATTCATCATATATATGGTTTATTACAGTTCTTCACAGCCTGGTCTTATTATTGCTTTGCGAACACTGACAGCATTAATACGCTTCCTGTCAATGTGTCTGTTATTATTTCTTGTCTTTTTATTATTAGTGCACATGGGAATAATATTTGTGTGTCTGACTGTGGTTCCAGTTGCCCTCTGCAGTGACTGATGAGCATCACATGTCACCGCATGTCATATTTATACAACGTGAAGCGAGCGATTAAGTTAAACAGTGAACAAGACACGTTTGAGAATGAGACTGTTGCATTAGTTATTATTTAGGTTCATTAGAAAATCAAATACAAAGTGTTTGTGTGATTAGTCTGGAATGTGATTTATGGGGATAACATCCTAACCCCAAACCTACATGTCAGTGTTCTTATTAAAAAACATTAAATAGTAATGACTGAATGTCAGGCTGATACTAGATCACTATTGGAGGCCGAAGACAGACGTGCAATTTTAGAACCGCAGACCACTGTATTGTTCATTATGAGGAAGCCAGGAGCAATTTATAAGCCGGCCACACTGGCATGTAGACTATAAGCACCTGAAGCTGATGATTGAATGATGGATGGAGGAATTTAAATGAGGAAAAAACGCAGCAGGGGGGGACTTTAATTACCCAAACAATTATTCGACTTGTGCACTGATGCTAAGAAATATGACGGGCAGAGAACATTAGGCGACTGTGTTTAAGGTTAAGGAACCCTCTGTGGAGTAACTGAGAAAGCGTATGAATCTGTCGTGCTGACATTTCAGTGTCAGGAAATATGGAGGTGGTTTTCAAATAGGCCTCACATTAGTCACGGATAACTTCAGGTGCTGGCACTGGCTGAATGTGTGGAAATGTAGTGTGAAGCCCCGGACCAGAGTATAAATAAGAGCCCAGTGACCGATGGTGCAGCTTCAACTACATCATGTCTTTACTGTTTAATGGTTATTTCTGAGGGCTAAACTAAATCAGCTGTTATCATTTTATGTTTATACATTTATCTGTAGCTCCATTATGGCCCATACATATATTATGATGGCGTTTATGGAGTGTATAAAACAGCTTATTTCATGCCTATGTTATGTTCACAGCTTCATCTGCAGTTCCAATGAGAAGTAACTGACTTGCACGCAGAAGTTTGCAATTTGTTTTCCTCTTTCTGTATTTATTAATTTTCAATGCAAAGGATTAACAAGCATTTTGGTGAATACCATCTTCAGTGCTTTTAAATATGTAATTATAATCAAGACAAGGTATTTGAATAGCACCTTTCGTCAATCAGGTGTTTTACTAAAGACACAAAGGCATTAAGGCACAATGTATAGGAAACAATATAGTATAAACAAGAGAAGACAGATTGAACAGGAGAGTAAACATATACAAACGTATGACTGATTAAAGTAATAATAACAAATACAAAAACAACTGCAGTATAAAGTCCTGCACCCCTAAGGAAGCAGCACAACCATGGACTGAAGTAGAGAAACTCAGATGTTTTTATAACAGTACGACACAGTTATAATGTCATAAATCATATAAAAGAACAAAGTTTTTTCTTTGATTATGTATTTTACAAAAAACTGTAATCAACATGTAAAACTTTTTCTCAAGTGTTCACAGTTTTATCCAGTCCTGTAAAAAGTTGTGTCTCTACATACTATATTTTGCGATTTACAATTTGAATTTGTTTCCATCTGCTATGTATAAACGCTGCCTGCAGTTCACCTGAAAACCCTTTGAATATTTGACAAGTGACTGTTGATCGCAGCTTAGTCAATTATGGCTTCTCAGCTAGTCTGAGCAGTGTAAATTTTTTTAGTTTTTTACAGCATCTTGATTTTACAGAACTGTAATTTTTAGTGATTTTTTTTAAATGAGACATGCAGAATAAAGCCATTTTAATGAAATACCACGCTTTTAAGCTTCGATTTTGGTTATTTTTCTGATGCAGTCACATGTCATACATCACATGATCAAGGGCCAATGAAAATGTGAAAATCCTAGAAATTTTTAGGTTTTTACAGCTTCTGAATCTGATAAATGATGTGATTCTAGTGGGGTTTTTTTTAAAAGATAACATACCCTCAAACATGGGTTTTATGCTTCACAAGGTTAATTCACAGCAGAACCAGCTACCAATCATCCAGCAGGCCAGCAGTGACAACATTCCGCCCTGCTACGATAAATTAAAAACCTCCTGAAAATAAAATGATTTCTCCACCCAACACACACACACAGCCACACTGTCACGGCTAAAATATATGTTAATCCACGCACGAGTTTGATCAAATTAATGTGGCACACAGGACATAAACAAGCAGCTCTCTCTGTTTCAGACCCCATGTTCTGACTTACTGATTTAATTATCAGTCGGATGTATGCTGCCCACACAGCTCCTAATGCGTCATAAATCCAGGAGGAATATGAGCCACGGTATCGAGGCATGCATTAGGAGGGAAAGCAGTGGAATTGATTTTATGGATATTACCGAGGTAAAATGATGAAGCCCGAAGAACAAAACTATCTTTATTTGTGCACCTCCCAGTAGCTCGGAGCCGGTGGGACGATGTTTTCGGTGTCCTTTTCCTCTCAAGAATTTGCTTTGTGATGTGACATTTTCAGAAAGGTCACAAACTGAACTCGTCTCTCCTTCCTGTCCCTCGTCCTCAGCGTATGTTTATATATGTGTGGGTGTGTTTGTGCGTGTAGACATGCACATCCATGTTTTCCCAGTGTGCACATGAAGTCAATAACCTGCTGGGTGTAGCGCAGCGGCTCTCGGCCTCACGGAGCAGTGTGGCCCGGCAATCTGCTGCTGTTGACATTTCTCATATGGGGCTTCTGAGAGTCACAGCTCTTGTTGTTGTTCTCTTGATGTCTTGAATTTATTATCCACAATGTTCACCACCGCAAAGAGGGGGGGGACGAAGGCCGTCTCAGACACATACAGTGTGAACTCCAAGCATGTCTTAGCTGCTTAATATCATCCATCAAGTAAAATACAGCTTGTAGATTGCTATTAATGTAAAAAAAGACATATTCTTTCACTTTCAAGAAACAAAATAAGTTCTTTCATCAGTGATGAAGCACTGAAGTTTTCCATATTGAATTAGCTCTTCTATGGAAGTCAGTTTTATGTTCCTTAATGTTCCAAACCAGCAATTTAATAACTGAAGGAGTTTCCTCCGTGAATCTAACATCCATCATCCAAAAAAACATTTTTCAAAGACACCCACTGCCTCATTAGTGGCATTTTCCCCAGGGAGGATCTCAGGAGAGGTTGTTTGTGATGGTGTTTGGAGCTCCGCGCTGAGGCACATCCTCTGCAAACACGAAGCATCTATAGCCCGAAATGAGAGTTTTTGAAATAAGAGATGAAATGCATTGTGTTGACATCACAGTAAAAGTGTCTCCATAAAAACAGACAAAGGGGTACTTATTTATATAGGTACAGCAATGCCATTCTGTCAGCAGGTCATTCTGTCCACTATTTTGGTCCGGGCTGAAATTTCTCAACGTCAACTAGAAGGATTGCTACAAAATATCGTGCAAACATTGTGGTTTTTATAAGATGACTGGGGATGATCTAACTTTTCATTTATTTCATTTCATTTGTGGATTTAAGTAAAAAGTCTCAGTTATGGAAAGACGTAAATTTATGTTCCACTTAGGGTGCTTTATGCAAAATGTAATTATCTGTTAACCATTACTACATCAAAACTGCAAAGTTTTGCCCATTATGCTGCTGACTAATTATAATAATTATTTTTCCGTCACCCCTTGGCTGTACTTTGTCAGCACTCCAAGGCCAACATGCTTTTAATTGTGCTGATGAAGGATTTATGACCGAAAACTTGTTACCTCGTCCCCTTTTGGAAATTAAACCTGATAAACAGATTGTGGCCACATGGGGGCAACAGAAACAAGTTGCGAACACAACATTGACATATCATTGCCTGTTAATTTGTAGTTTGTTATTTACATAAATTCACAAGTAATGGAGAGACAGTATCATTTATTCGGAGATGTGTTTCTTAAATTTAATTTCAATAGCCACTCCCCTTTTTGCTTTATTTTATTTTGTCTTACAGCTAAATGCTTCATTGTGTTAGCAAGTTGCTATGTTTTTTGGTTTTTATTAGCTCAGATCTAATAACAGCTGCCTGCACCAGCCAAAAGCTTCAATATAAAAGAGTGAATGAAAACATCAAAGTTAGAGGCTGCACAGCGAAACAAAACTAAAACTCATTAGCTATAAAATTCTGCAAATCCAAATTGGTTTCTGTAGGCGGAACACTGTAAGTGGACTTTTTCAAAATGTCTCAAAACAGATTTTAAAATATCAAAATATTTATCAAAATACCTGGTTTGAGTCAGGTCATTTTAGCATGCTAACACATAATCGATAGTGATCAAGGTAAACATTGCCTGCTAAACATTATGCTAGCATGCTGACGTTAGCATTTAGCACCAGTCTGGCCTCACAGAGTCAGCAGGGCTGTACTCTCATAGTCTTGAACACAACCTTTATTTTGTGGTTAAATTGATGAGAATAATGTTTTACTTGCTGTGAAAGGTCAAAACCTGGCTTGACAATAACCAACGAAGTGAATTATGCTAAGCAGTAGCGGTCGTCAATACAATAGGTAAATACACACTTGACCCATATTATTTGAGGCCGAACCAGAGCTGGATGCCAACCCAAACGTCTATCGCCATCCATCCTGCTCAAACACCTTTTTATGGAAGTGGCTAATTGGAGCTCTAAAGCTAGCTGCTGGTAGTAGCTCAGGGTGCTGTCAGTTTAAAATAGGAGGCTCTCTGGATTCGTTTGGTTGCCCTTACGCTCAAAGTTATTTGCAGGCCAGAGAGGCTGCTGTTGCCTGGTTGCCAAAGCAGAAGCTTGGGTTGGACGTAAACATTGGAGGCAATGGAGAAGGTTTCATAGGTTATACTTATTGAATTCTATAGTCTCAGAAAACTTCCCCAGCAAAGGTTGCTGGAAAAAAACTTTATTATCAAGTCAGAAATCTGTCTGGATGATGTCGGAGTGTCATGATAGAAAAGGCTTGTGTTGTCACCTTGAGTTTAGGATCATCCCCATTGAACCGATGGTGGGAGCAGAATATTTTAAGGTTTTGAAAAGTGTGTTCAGACACTTTCTCCTCTTCCCCTGAAGGGCTGTGACAAGGTGCTGGAGAAGAAACTGGCTGAATGTCAAATGGACTTAAAATTAACATTTCTTGTAGGTATCAGGTTTTCGCTCTCTCACAGATAGTTGAGAGGGAGCTTGATAATCCTGATGTCATGTGGCTTTGTGGATGAGGAAAAGGTCACTGACCAGGTTCCCCGAGATATCTCACAGGAGGTGCTGTGGGAGTTTGGGCTGTTATGCTCTAATGATCAGGTTTGTTGAAAGGAGGACTGCTCTGTCTGACAAGAAAGCCTCCCGTGTGTGGGATCTTCACAGACTGCTCATTAAAGTAGAACGTCTGGAGAGTTTAGTGATGCTGAGGTGGTGTCAGTTTATAGAATATAATGCCCTTTGGCTGTAACAAGATCTGTTCAGCATTTTTGGTAATGCGCTTATTCATTATCTTACTCAAAGTCAGATAAGAGCACTGTCTTAACTGTCATAGCTGTCTTAAAACTGAACCAACAACCAGCAGCTGGTTATTTATCTTGTTTTAACACCTTTCGTTCAGATTCAACATGTAATATGTGCTTATTAAAGCACCTCTCAGGTCTCAAACACAAATGACCAAACTGCACTGACTCATAAGATTGGCATTTACACACACCAACACCACTGTGATACTGATTCTGTAGTGCAGGTTTCGAGCCAACAAAAATACTGATATGTTGTCACATATCATATCGTCATTGCTTGAACTGCCCTTAATCATTGAACACCATGAGGATGGTCACACCTCATCCACCAATGTTAACTGAGCCAAAGCCCAAATCATCCAGCTAGACTAAACAAATTAAATGATAGTTTTATTGAGACAAACCATGGAAGACCACAATATGTGATCTGTCTTCTGTAGCAAACAACACCATGACGCCAGCCAAGTTAAAACAGCATCTGGCAGTGCTACAACCGCCACATGTGAGTAAATCCAAGTACTTATTCCAGCAGAAGGCTGATGAGTACACCTGTCTAAAAAAGTAAATGGTTAAACCTTGCAAGAATTTCAGAAAAAGCAGAAGCTGTCTTTTTCGCGGTCTCAGTGGACTGTCAAAAGAAAGAAGCCTTGCACGACTGGAGAAGAGCTCATACTACCAGCTGTGGCTGTATTATGAATCATCATTGTGACTGCAGTAAAGACTGAGCACATGCCACGTCTGTCGGTCTGTCAACTCAAAGAACTGAGACAGTGTGTAGTGACAAACACGTACACATCTCACTATGCAAGATAACTGGGTTTGTTCTCGACTCCTCCAGAGGCTTTTTTTTTCATAGTCTGCATCTGTATGGAGTCAGACAAAAGATTATTTTCTTGTGTTATCAGGCTGTTTAACAGCGTGTTATCAGGTATGGGATGACTGCATTGTTTGGAAACTTTTCTGTGGCATCAAAATCAAAGCTAATGCATTCGGACCAGCTTCTAAAGAAAATCATTGGTCAGAAAGTTCATTTAATCTTCAGGTAAAGAAATTCCTCAGTGATCCTGTACTCATGTCTGAAAGTGTGTTTCTGAACTGGTTTAAGAGCTCCTTTGTGACTGTATCTGGAATGTTAAATGTCAAAATAACCTGAGGTTAAAGAGGCTGTGATGCTGGATCAAACCAAAACCAGATTGTTGCTTCAGTTTGAAAATTTAACAGTTTATGTGTAAATTATTTTCGATTAAGTGCACTCAGTAAGTAGTCTCTGGTGGTCTGATGGTGTTGTGTACCCATATGTGTTTGTGGGTCTGGCTTCATAAAATCCTAATTGAATTTCCCCAAAGGGATGATGAAATATCTATCTATCTATCTATCTATCTATCTATCTATCTATCTATCTATCTATCTATCTATCTATCTATCTATCTATCTATCTATCTATCTATCTATCTATCTGTCTGTCTATCTGTCTATCTATCTAATATTTACATGACTGGTGTTGGTAGTTAAAAGAGGGTTCCTTCGAAGGGGTCCATGGCCTAAAAAGATTTGAAAACCCCTACTTTTGAGATGCTGGTGGATTTTGTTACCTTCCTTGCCAAGCTTGCTGTGTTGTCTTTATGCTAAGCCATGCTAACTGGCTAACTTCCTTTTTAACTGGCACATGTAAAAATCCTTCCTTAAAAAGAACATGTACCCTATAGTGATCAAAACTACTGGCCTATTATTGTAAGGGCCCCCTTTGCACCACCAAAGCAGTTTGATCCATTGGTCAAGAACAACGAACCTCTGAGGGTGTCCTGTGGTGTCTGGCACTGGAACGCTGGCAGCCGATCTTTTGGGTCCTGTAGGTTGCAGAGTTGTGATGCCATGGGTTGGGCTTGGCATCTGTGGTATTTTAAGATTGTGTAACACCTGATGCTCTTTGTCATGTTCCTCAAGCTGCTCCAAGGTTGTTTTTATGATGTGGCAGGATGTATTGTCCTGTTGCAAGAGGTCTCTGCCATTAGGGAGTGCTGTTGCTATGGATGCGTACTTGGTCTGCAACAGTGTGTATGTGGGTGCCACATGCCAAAGCAACATCCAGATAAACGCCAGGATCCAAGTTTTCCCAGCAGAACATTGTTGAAATGAGATGATCCACGTTACTCCCTTCACAAAAACATTCAATCTGAATTTTTAAAAGGTGAGATCAAAATAATGTCTGGATGCAGAAGCAAAAATGACATTGTGCGTTAGATTTGACAGTTTGGCAGCTGTATGTGGGAGGATGCAACTTTGTAACCGCACATGAACATGATTTATACCTTTACCAGCCGTCTGATCAGTGGTTACAACCCACTAATGTTTCTCTGCAAACAACACAATGCACAGTTTGCGTATTTTAGTGATGGAAAACAAAGCCCACAGGAGCTCACGTAATTGCTTGAACTGTACATGGGCACGAGGAAGGCCATTTTTCATAAAGCCATGATTGATCAACCGCCAAATGGGAAAAGGCAGCTGCAATAACAACACAACAGGATAATGTGTGGGATGAATGGATGTGCAGTGTTGCCTGTCTATATTTTACATTTCTCAGGAGAGGTGTTTCACTTAATGGTGCATCCTCCATTTGTTTTTGACAAAGCTGTCATATAATAAAATGATGATAAAGTAGCAGCTTGTGGCAGCAAACAAAACAAAAGGTATGAGAATGTTGTTCAGAATGAAGTTGAATAGAGTGTAACTTGGATTTTTACTTCTTGATTAGACGTATAACCCGTTGCAACATGTCCCAGTGTGTGTCTTTAAACTAGGGATTGACTGATTGGTCAGTCTTGCCGCTCCAATTCTGCTGAATATTGGATGCGATTATCAGATCCAGATCTTCAGCACTTTTTCCGATTATTGGCCACGCTTTCTTTCTTTTTTTAACAAACTGGACCTGCAGTGGAAAATGGCTTAACGCCCCACCCACAGCACCATCTGATTGGTTATATCACAATAGCTGATGTTAAAAAGACCGAACCATATGTAAAACATAAATAAATACTATACTAAAACTATTTTGAACAAGTTTGGACTTGGTGTCATTCTAAATTATTACTCAATTTCTATATCAAATCAATATTGGTTCCAAATATCTGTTATCTGTCTCCCTGATAATACTAATATTACTAATAATCTATATCAGTATTAGTCTGTTTCATCAGGGCTGATAACAAAACTGGTCAGTCTCTACTAAAAAAGTTTAACCCCTGATTTAAGAAGGTACGTGACAAAAAGCAGGAAACCGGAGAATCCAGTGTGTCCAAACAATAAGCTGCATACCTTTTGCATGTGCTAGATGTTGTTTGAAATATCCGCCTCATTCTCATTTGCGTTCAAATATTCCAGGACTTCTTCTTCTTCCTCTCTTGTGTCCATGCGTCATTGTTCCTGTGTGTGAGTGTGTGCAGTGCTCAGATCCTCTGGAGGAAATGCACCGAGGCCTGAAAACAGGCCAGAGAGGAACAGCACAGGAAGCTCCGGTGCTTACATAACAGCCTTATTGAGGGGATCGGTATTTGACATGTCACATACCAACCTCCACTATCAGCCTCCCACTCTAACCCCTCTCGACAACCCCCCCTGCCCCCACATGTATCAGGTTGGCCAGGTCTCACTGAGGACACATTTGGGCCTCCGCTCAAGTAACTTCCTGCTGGACTGTTACAGTATGTTTGTCCAAAGGGGACACTTGATTTGAATGTCCAGACCAGTGGTATGTAAACTGATTTCTCCCTGGATAAATATTTAGATGTCTCCCCACGCGCCTTTTTCCCCCTCTCTGCAACAGGTAGTGTTGGCCTTAGATGTAATCACCTTCTTAGGCTGGGTTTAATGGCTCGCTCTTTGCTGTTTAACGGAAGCCAATGATGTGTGGTTCACCTATAAGTCTGAAGGCTGAAGGAAGATAAGGAGGTTATTAAAGACCTTCCTTCCACAGGGAGAAACCCCAGTGTCTCAGGGTTTCTTGGCCACCAGTAGCAGCAGCCTTGCCGACCCTGCACAGCAGTATTTATAGAGCACCGTGGATGAGTCATTTGGCTGAGTGCCCACTCTTCGTTCACCAGATTTACAGGTCCCCACTTTGGGGAGGGCTGCTTGATTTACGATGCACCCCACCTCCCTCCACCGCTAGCTCCCACCCCACCCGTCTCTCTTCCTTCAGGAAGAGCACACACACCATCTTGCCTTCGGCTTGCCATTTCACTCGCAGCTCTCTGTCCTACACTACTTTCCTGTGTGTCTCAGAAATATGCCTCGTCTGCTCTTTCAGCCGCTCTGACAGAAGCTACGCTGCATGTAGAGGAGAAGGCTTCCTGAGAGGCAGACAGACTCGCCTCAGCCTGACCTCGCCTAACTGCTGCTGATCGGCGTGTCACATTGACCTGCCTTTGACTTCAAAAATGAAGTTGTAGGCGAAAGAGTTATATGAGGTGGAGGAGAAGCGAAGGAAGGAGGGTGATAGTAGGAAGTGCAGTGGAGCGAGTTTCAGAAGCAGAACCAGAAGGAGATGAATCGATCTGTGGCACAGAACAAGAACAGATGAAGAAGTGGCACTTGGGGGCCGGCGTTCAGCAGCAAGAGCCTGGCTTTTGCTCCCTAAACCTTCAGCTGAGGAGGGGGCACATCTTTGTCTGCACCCCATGGATCTCAACTCCAACCCAGGTGTGTCTCTTTGCATAGCCCTCATTAATACTAACACAATTGCATCAAGTTCGGGGTGTTTCATTCCGACGGCAGAGTTATAATTAGACTGCACTGTTCATAGTTTCAGTGGAAGGAATATATGGAAGGATTTCTCAAACAGCTTTCCTTGTCTTCAGACACAAAGCTACTTGCAGATTAGCTGCAAATTATTCTCTGTACTCATTTTGCAAGAGTCTTCTTGATGTGCAGTCCATGTGTCATGTTGAGTGTTTTACAAGTTCCAGTTCATAGCCGACGATTATTGCAGTTGTGATTTATGACGAGCCAATAATGATGCTTTAAATTCCTGATATTCCCAGCCATTGCCACAGCTTTGTCCACTGCAGAGACATCTGCAAATGTTCTTTGACTAATACTATAACTACTTCTGACTAAATGATTCATTTCATATGCAGAAATGTCAACAGGAATATTTCATAGAGGCTTTACTCAGTAACACTGTATTGATGGGATGGGATTGAATATCAGTTTTTTAGCCTGATGATCCTTATGTGGAACACTTCTTTTTTTCACTAAATTCAGTTTTTAGTAATGCCTGGAGGGATGATATTGGGAGTCTGGTGGTTTGTTGAGCAAAATTTGGATTGATTGCAAAAAAGTTTGCATTGTCCACAGAGGATGAACTGTAATGACTTTGATGATCCTCCAGCAACACCAAAAGGTTCATGTTTGCGGTTTTGAGTGAGATGTCTCAACATCAATGGGACGGATTTCCATGAAATTCATGTTTCCCTCACAATGAACTGCAATAAGGCAAAATAATTGTTTGAAATATTATGTACAAGCACCAAGTACCACTTTAAATGAAGCATCATGTTGCTACAGAGATGTCGAGATGCATATAAATTGTATTTTCCAGGCATAAGGGAACACGTGTGTTTGGTACAGACAGCAGCAAAAAAGTCACATAAATTCAAAAAATGCAAATTGATCTTTTGCCATAAACTGTAATAACTTTGGTGACACTTTTATTTATCACCAAGCACTTCAAAAGTAAATGACATCCCCGTTGTCCTCAGCTGTACTTTGTGCTTAGTTCTGATTAGCAGTCATTCCCACATAAATATGTTAAGCTAATATTGTTAATACCTCAACATTCTTCCTATTAGCATTTTTGTTTTATTATGCTGACATGAGGATCAGCTTGAAGAACAGCCTCACAGAGGATAGTTGTAGACTCGTCTATGCACTGTAGTTTCATATGCATTCTATAGATTTACTTGTGCCCTTTGATCACAGGCTCGATTGTATATGAAAAAATTTTAGCCACCGTGATGTCACCTATTGTTTTGTGGATTACCATTTGAAGCCTTGAGTTTGACATTTGGTCGTCACCATCTTGGTCTTTTGAAACAAACTGATGAGTGGGGGTGGATCTGACTGGGAACTTTTGAGGACCTGTCAATCATAAAGTACCCCCGCCTTATAATATGCCCTGCTTTATCATCTATTTTACTCAACAAGTAACATTCTATTACAAAATGAACGCCATACTGGATTCTCAATGTCTTGAAACCAGTGGTTGAGACCATGAACTCATTAGGAAGATGTTCAATGAGCTAACAAATAAACTTAGAAGTAGCGTCATTTTCTCATAAACTTTTGGCATCCAGAGAAGTCATACAATGCTGGCCGGTTTGAGGTTCTTCTGCACTAGTTTCACTGTCAGAAATGCTACGTTCAGTATGTAATGCAATGTTCAGAATGTAATGCAATGTAAAGCAATTTTGTCCTACACTGCTCAGTGTAAATTACAATCAGTTAAATACAATGTATTTATTTAACCGGAAAGTCTGAGGGGTTAATGACCTGAACAAGAATGTACCATGTTATGAAGTTACAAATCTCATAAAGCATGACACAAGTGACATAGGACAGAAGTAAAAGACATTAGAACAATCCGGGGATGAAGATACACAACACTAAATCCAGTTTAGGAGTAATAATCTCACATTTTTAGTGACACAACTTGTGATCAGAGCTTTGACCTCTCCCAGTAAGACAAAGTCATGGTAGTGTGTTCTGAAGGCTATTCAATAAGCCTCTAAATTATGTATGTAGCTTAAGTGTCACCTTGGTTAGTTGCGCTAGATATGTAGCTTGAAAGAAACCTTGCCAGAGGAAGAAAAATAATGCTCAGTAAAAGAGCATTCTCGTAGTTGGGTCGAATTTCACTTTGCTTGGCTGCTCGAGGCAGATAACAGAACAGGCTCCTGGATTCATAGCTCCCAGCCGGCCTGTAAATCCATCCGGGTAAAGACGTTCTCATGCAAAAATCTGAAGCAACAGATGGGAGAGGAAGCAGGCAGAAAAAAAATACTGTATTATGCAGAATGTTGGAGCAGAAATGAGATTTCAAGAATTGTTGATGGAGGCGAGGAGGGAGGGGGAGAGTGTACGAGAGAAAAACAAAGAGATTTAAACAGTGAATGAACAAACTGAACATATTATTTTACAATTCTGTTAACTTTAGATGATCAGTTTTTGATTTCATCATGTTAGCTGTTGAACTCATAATGTGTGGTTATAATAACAATTATTCAACTAGTAGAATGGCTATTTAAGACACCATTTCAAATATTTACTGGATTCCTTGAATGTCCTAGGCTCTAGAAAGACATATGTTAAAGTAACTGTTAGTTGCAGGCCTAAAGGGCACTTCAGTTTGAGAAAGACTGGCATCCAACAAGCAAATTTCAAACGCAACATGCGCGTGTGATAACTCAGCAAGAGCATCAGTGACTGTGGTCAATGAAAGCTTTTATTTTAGCTCCCTTGCTCAGGCTTGAACTGAGAGAACTGACCGAACAGCATCAGCAAAAGTTCAGCACCACATACTCAAACACACAAAGAGCCAACTTCATCATCAGCACTTCTCTGTCTCTGCACTTAGATCACCACCAATCTTTTTCTTTGCACTGCAGCGCTCTCCGGCCGTCTGTGCTTTGGCCAGCTTTGTCAGAAAAAACAACGAGGGTGTGGAGAGACAGCACTGCTGCGATGGCCAAAATGAAAACACGCTTTGGACGTTGGCTGTCTGTATGACGGGTCAGCGAGGGTTTCACGGTGCACGCCTCTGAGTTCGACCATCACACTGACAGACACGAGCATGACATTATTACACAATGCAAAGATGCTTTGGAAACACATTCCCTATTTTTGGAACAGAAACAGTATCATTCATGCTCCACCTCTTCAGTCGCACAGTAGAAACATGTCGAGGTAGAAAAAACCTCACACAGGGTGATGATTGATGAATGCCAATCAGATTTATCTCGACTTTCTATCAAAATAATGTCCCCCTATGACAGGCCCCTCAATCTCTGAAAGCAATCTCACAAATGAAAAGGCTGATTAATGCTTGTATGACACATGACCAGGGTGAATTCAATTTGCAGAGGAATTACTTTAGGTGAGGGGAAATTATCCAAAACACTCTTTTAACACACAGTCCTTGGGATTTCTTTTTCTTTGTGTTTTTCTGGGCCACAGATCTTTACCAAAAGCAGAGACGACAAGCCTAAACTCAATCTATCTGTTCTATCATGCGCTCCTGTTTGTTGCTGCTTCTCACTGGGAGTCAGCCAGCTTCAGTGCCTCCATTAGTCACAATAAACCTGAAGTCAGGTGACTATAGCCCTGTCTGAAAGGTTCAAAGGGCTTCCTGAAGGCCAGGCTGACTCAACCTACCAATTTCGGCTGCAGGGAGTGCAGGTGTGCATCTACCCTGAAGCCCTCATCTGTGCTGAAAGCTGATATTAGAAGGTATTAGTGAGCGGCGCAGCAGGTATTTTGTCAAGTCCACTCCTTGTTTCATTCTCTGGTGTGGATTAAGGAAGGTTCACTGCCTTCTACATCACGTTTGTCTGTTTCCTTCGACATTATTGTAACTGGATAATGCATGTTAGCAATCAAGCAGCCAGCAAAAAGGCTGATGACAAAATATGCTGAAAAAGACAAATAATTCAGTCGTTTTGCTCTTTTAGCCGCAGAATCCTCAATGCCATCGTGTATGTACCACTGACAGCATCCTGTATGTAAATGAAAACATATTTCCGATATGAGACAAACATCTTGGAAGATCATTTGTTTGGGATCACTGAGTGCACACCAGTGAATCCCTGGCATGCAGTCCGCACAGATTTACAGTCTCGCGGCCGTGAGTGCATGATACACTTGTCGAATTGGTGATCTGTCATAGTGAGATATGTTTACATCACCGTGAGAAAGCATACATGTTTCACACAGACAGACACGCATGCATATAGTGTAAAGATGAAAATATAAACACTCGTCCTGTCAGCCCAGCAGAGAGCATAGCTGCTTAAAGTGTGTCTGGTTATACACAAAACATAAATTCTCTGCCGATACGGTGATGATACCGGGCTAAAAGTGCATTAGAGCTGGTGTCGGGTTGACTTCAGAGAGTTCTCCTGTGGTGCCACTCGGGGTTTTTCTCTTGGATCTGCATGTACTGCACCTTTTCCAAAAGCTTCCTCTCGTATCAGTATTCTTGTGTCACGAATGTAAGGTTTCAGCCTTGCAGCATTGCGTGCAAGTGTTCAAGTGACAACAGCTGCCAGCCGTCACCAAAACTCAACACTCCTCACATTTTAATGGGATATTAATCCCCCAGTCAGTAGCTGCTGAAGCTCCACGAGGTTCACTCGTAAGGATTTTGGTATTTTAACAAACCTCAAAGTGTTGCCCCGCATGCTTTCATGTTGTTCGGAGTTAGTCTAGAATTAATCTCACATTCGCTCCACGTCGCCGCAGAAGTAAATACGTCGAGCAGGATGGTTGTGGTTTCTTACCGACGGCTGAGAGCTTCCAGAAATGAAGTCATTTGCGATTTATACTTGCAATTGTCAGTTTTGGGCCTTCGTCATTTTAAGTCATGTATTAAAGGATCAGGTCTGGTCTTTTCACACGTGTTAGCACATTTACTCTAAATCACATGGCACTTTACACCTCTTACAGCAAAACATGGTTTATTATAGGTTGTTTGATTCAGATTTCCTGCCCTGAAGGCTGCCACTGGTTTCCATTTCAGTGAGGTATGAACACCAACTTTAAGAAACTTGAAACTAGCCTAAAATACAATATATAGCAGTAGAAATGATGAATCCTTTTACCTTCCTTAGAAGCTAGAAGAGTACGGATGCATCGTTAGGAAATAACACCATGGTAATAAAAAATAGTAGTAAAAGGCAGGTATGAGCCTTTAAAATGTTGACTATAACTCGCCTCTGTATTAGTCTCTACTCTTTATGATTATCATGCCAACTTATGTTACAAGCGCTGGGCCGTAAGTTCAGTCTGAGCCGTGTTTCCTTTTTGTAAAGTGGAAATTGATTCCCCTTACATAATGGTATATTTACAGCAGCCTTGGCAGAACACACAGACATAGCTCTTTATTTAGTTGGCATGAAATCAGAACAGAGACACTTGGCTCTTTGACAGGCCTGTGACCTCCCTGAACGGACTGACCCATCGCTCGCCTGCTTGTCCTCATGACAACTCATTAAAACTCTGCCCGCTCACTACTCAACAGCTGCATTTGACCGGAGCGCTTCATTTCCCTTTCGCCTGAGGACAGAGGAGTTAATATGTAGAGACAGAGTCACTCAGTTTTATCCAGGAGAATTTTTTGAACCAGATACCCACAACTTAAAGATTTATTACTATGCCTCCCTACTCTGGCTTCCTGGACTGTTATGGTTGATCCTGCAGCTTTAAGTAGTCCAGGTATCATGTTAGCCTTTCAGCGCAGAGAATTTATAGCCGATGCGGCCATTATTCTCCATTTTTTGGTGCCACGATTACCCGCTTCCCTATGGACGCTCGTAGAAGGACAGTAGAGCCAAACAGTCCTTGTCCCCTTTGACCTCCCCGCTCCTATTCACTTTGTTACTCATTCAGCATCAGATGGTAATGGATAGCCGTAGTAGCTCTATGGAGTCTGTGTTCTCCGCCAGACAATGTCTTTGGGGACTCAGGTGGGGGGCTAATGTTGTCGTGTCTGTCTTGAGATTATGTCTATTGACAGGCGAGGACCACCATGACACCGGGAAGAAAGTGAGCCATCGATACCTTTCAGGGGGGTGAAATAGGACACCCATTAGAGATACATGGGAAGATATAGCCTGCAGAGGGAGGAGTCATACACCAGGAGGCTGTGCAGCATGTAAAAACTTGTCGTAGTTTTTTTGAACATGAAACAGCAATATTTGTTGCTCTTTTTCATTATTTGATTATTTCAGACTCTTGTGCACTGTCCAGCTTGCAAACTTCCTGTTAAGTGTTTTTTCTTCATTGCAAATTCCTCCGGAGGCCTGGAGGATCTGCTTATAGGTCCTCCCTATAAATTTAATGTATACTGTCCTGATAGAGTAGAAGTACATTTGATGATTATTTTAAATATAAGCATATGTATTTGGGGAGCTGCTCGGTTGTTAGCATGATCACCTCACAGCTAGAAGATCCCAGGTTCTCGTCCCGGTTAGGACGCCTGGGATCTTTCTGTGTGGAGTTTGCATGTTCTCCCTGTGCATGTGTTGGTTTTCACCGGGTTCTCCAGCTTCCTTCCACAGTCCAAAAACATGCTGAGGTTAATTGATTATTCTACATTGTCTATAGGTGTGAATGAGAGTGTGTTTGGTTGTCTGTCTCTATATGTAGCCCTGCGATAGGCTGGCGACCTGTCCAGGGTGTCCCCTGCCTTCGCCCGAGTTCACTGGGATAGGCTCCAGCCCCTCTACGCCCCTATAGAGGATTAAGCAGTGTACAGATAATGGATGGATGGATATGTATTGGGAGCAGATTTAAATTCTATGAGATCTTGTATGATGGACATCTGTTCATACATACCATGTAAATGTACCTCTGCGGGTTCATCTACATTTTGCCCTTTCAAGATTCTGGAGATGTATGTGCTTTTTTGGTATGCAATTTTAACCATTCACATCATACTGTTTTACCCATTTAATGCAAACAATTTTGGGATACATTAATGATTATGACTTAAAACAATAAAACTTGTCCTTTTGTGGAAAGGTGTTTTGGAATTCACGCGTGCCACTCTTTATTTAAGGTGAAGTCTCTTTGTAACAAACCATTTCCCTGGTGAAGGTGTAGCACCAAAACATTGGGGATAAATGGATTTTTGCAAGTAAGACAGTGTGAGGAGGTCTTTTAGATACAGTTGTCCCCCTCCTACGCACCTGTCTCACAAAACAGATGTGGGAAGAGTTCCTTTGTATTATTTGATCATTTGACATTTGCAAACATAATAACATCCAACAAAGATCCAAATGGGAATTATTTTCATTACTGATTATTCTGTCAATTACTTTTTTGTTGATTGTGACTGATCATGTTAATAAAGGTCAGAAGATGGTAAAAAGGCACTTAACTCAAATCAGTTGTTGTTTATCGTGTCTAAAATCTAATTATACAATGAACAGGGAGAACAGTAAATCCTCACACTTGATAAGTAGCACAGATGTTGGCACTTTTGCTTTGCTTACTGTAAAGGATGATCCCACTTGCTGCTTTTGCTCAGCATCACACTGTATTGATCATACAGATGCTTTGGCCTTCCTGGACCTTTGTCGACAGTGTTTTTATTCCAACAATGATCCTAAAGAGAAAATATTGTGAAACTGAGAATGACCAGCAGTTTTAAGACCAAAGCGACACCCACCAGCACACCTCCATCTGAGCTAGGTCAACGTGTGAATATGTCCTTGACTAAACGTCAGCTTTGCAAGTGAATGTCTTTACATTAGTTAATTCTAGAAATAATTTAATTTGTTATCTGGAAGGAAGAGCACAGGATCACAGCCAGTAGAGCGACAAAGTCCAGAGTCCAACTGTTTTTGAAGATTTGAATATTTATGTGCAGTTTGTGTATTTTGTTTTGGTTTTGGATCTCAGGAGTAAGGGACATGTCCTTTACTATAATAATAATATTTTTAATTCATTACCATAACATTTAAATAATGGCTTTCAAAATTAATCAGTTATTTGAATGACTGTCAATTAGTCTCCTCTCACTTGACAAATTAAAAGACTTTTCATTATATTTTTGCATTATTGTCATTACTTTAATTGTTTTAATTAGTTTTGCTTGTTAAAGTCTGCACAAGCTCTTTCACAGTTTAGATAAATTATCTGTGTTTATTCAAACAGAACTGAAAAAGTTCAAAATTACACAAAATATTACATCACAAAACTTGAAAAAAAAATGCAATCTAACATTAATCACGCGATAATAAAAGTGTGAAATGGGGACATGTGAAAGGTCCCCATGATGACATTATTATGCTCTTAGGAGGTTAACAAAGCACTGCAGTGTGAATGTGGAGATCAGATGTTTGCTTATAGGGTCATGCCCTGTGTCAAACCTTCAGAGAGATCAGCCTATTGTTCCCATTACAGTGCTGAAGAGTGTGTGTGTGTGTGTGCACGCACTCACCAACCCCCTCTCCAAGACCTCACCTCCTCCCCCTCCCTCCCTTTCTCTTTCACACCCTCTCAGCTGTGCTCACTCACTCATTCTGAGGCCAAAAAACTGGCAGAGCAGCTCCTGCAGTCAGGAACTCCCGTCCTCACGTTGACTCAGCCGGCCGGGACTTTGTAGCCCATTCAGAGTGGCTCTTTTCTGGACTGCTAGAGATACCGCAGGCGAGTGAGCGAGGAATGGAGATGGTCCATCATTCGATTCATAGTTTACCACAGTATGGATTATCTGATGTACTATCTTCACTTCAAGGTAAAAACTGCATTTATTGAACTATTTTGAGAAGTTTAAAAGTTCACAGTCTGTCTACTGCGATATAATGGATGTTTTTCCCTAAACATACACTAATGTGTCGACTACAGGCTACTTTGTTGTAGTAGCTGCACTTTGCAGAGAGATTAGATCCTCTGGAGGTGATAATACTTATGACTGAGATGGACTGTGTATATAAGGGTGCCATCATCTCTAAACAAAAGGTTTCCACTCCTAATACTCACTCCTTATGAATGGACTAACATTTTGATGCGGTTTGCTGCTCGGTGAGCGTCTTCCGGTTATGTTGGAGGTATTTATGATGTGTGGACTTCAGAGGAGACTATCATTAGACACATTATTGAATCTCAACTTGCCCCTGCTTGCATGCAAACACGAAGACTCTTGCAGACAAGAGAGAACAGACACTGATGTGTTCATTAAATCTCCCACCACACACAGATATACAGACACACACACCGGGAGAATTATGACACATTTTTTCGTCATTTAAAGCTAAACAAGCTTATTACAGTGTCTGCATTGTTTTCTGAGCCAGCAGCAGCTGCTTCCTCCACTTGGCAAGCAACACAATCAAAGTCTGGAAGAACTTTTCACTACTCTGTCTCCCACAAAATGTATTCCACCTTTGTGAATGCTGAATATTTTAGGTTGTTTTTAACCCTTTTTTAAATGCCCACTCCCTTCTGAGCAACGTCTGACTAAAACAAACCGATTATTTTTGTGGTTAGACTCTTGGAATGATGTTTGCTTTTGTCTCCTCTTTGGACTTCTAAACTGCTTTGAAGGTGGTGAGACATAATATCTTTAAGGCTTCAACTGTGTACTTCAAAATGACCACATTAAAGGAATAGTTCAACATTTTGGGAAATATGCTTATTTACTTTATTAGTAAGTGTTATATGAGAAGACTGATTTTCTGTAACCAGCAGAAGGTTTGCTTTGTTTAGCACGAAGACTGGAAATGGGGAAATGGCTAGTTTATCCCTGCTCATAAGTAAAAACTACCCAAGTTAGCATTTTATCTTGTGTTTGTTCAATCCATATGACAACTGAAGTGTAAAGTTAACATGACGTTGCCAGTTGATTGTGCCAAACAATTTCCTCACCAGGCGAAGTCACTTCCTGCAGTCTGTCTGCTTGGTTAAGTCAGCTGTCTCTTGGCTGCAGTCTCATACTGCATGCAGTTTTAGATATAGAAGAATGGCATCAATCTTCTTGTTTTACTTACAGAAAGGGAAAGAATAAGCCTGAGTTTCCACATGGTGTCTTTTGCGCAGCAGCTCTGAGCACTTCTACTTGAAAATCGCTCAACTTTTCAGAAAGGTTGTCGTCATCACTGTCACTCCTTTGCAGGCAGCCAACCATAAGAGCCGCTCTTGTCACCTTGGTAACAAAGAAAATGGTGGAGACGTTTGTTTTGGCTGTTGGTCCTGAGCTTTATGATATGTCAGACAGACTGATCTACCAAAATACAACGGTTAGAGGGGTGATACACTGAAGGTATTGTTGTCATACAAACAAAACCCACAGGCTTCATCCCAGTCGCTGAACAGTGGATTGATTTCAAATCCAAACTGCAGTTTCAAACAGTCCAGTTAGCATATTGCAAAAGGTTGCAATTTAGGATCTACCAGGTAAGGCTATTTAATTTAATAATTTGAACAGATTGAAACTTTCAGGGGTTGTTTATGCTGCACATTGTTTACCATGTAATACGTGGTTCATTCCTGCATGCTGTGGTTTAACTGATAAAAGCCCATGAGCCTCATGATTTCATTGCCACACCTCGTACATCTGACCCAGGGTTTAAACTGTTGTGAGCTTAAGCTTGACTTTAAAAAATTACATTACACTATCTATTACAATTTGCAATTTTCCCCCAATTGTTCAGCCATACTCCCCAGGGCTCTCCTACCAGAGAAAAGAACTATATCTATAATGCCCTAAGCAAACTAACTAAAACGTTTAACTGAAGCAAGAAGACAAAAGCTTCATCTACATATATATTACATATTTTTTATTCATGTAACTTTTCATGATACAAGGAGCTTGATGAACCTGCCAGTATCCTCAGGCAGTAACTGAGTGTGGTTGAAAACAAATATTGTTTATCTGGACAAAAATAAATTGTTCATTCTACTAACAGCCAGCACCACGCTCTACCTGCTGCCGAGTGGATGCGCTCTGGTTTTACAGGACTCACTGCAGGAGCTGCAGGTCAGACTGAAGCATATCGGGGCTCCAGGTATTTGTGAGCAATTACAGCACAGTGGGATCCTTTGTTGTCTCCCACCTGTTTTGAGCCATTAGTTAAAGACCAGTCTGCAGCTGGGCCTGGTCACTTATTAAAGTCAGTGGTCACAACTGGAATGAGCAGTTGTTGGCGGCTCGCAGTCAGCCCAACTCAGATGGCAATTATGACATGACACAGACACAGAGGGCTGCTATAAATAAAAGGTCGAGATAATTTAATATGATGCCTGGTTGTCAATGATAGATTGTAGTTCTGTTTGAGGCTATGAAGTTACTCTGTTATGTGATAAAACGGCACACACGAAGCTAATCTTAGCAATGCTGTTTCCGTGTTTAGTGCTCTATCCAGTTTTTTAGGTTGATTGTATTAACCGTAAATGTGATGAAGTCGAAGTACAACATTTTTTTGTATTCGGCAGAAGTTTGTGCAAACTAAGTTATCGTTTTAGTAGGTGTTCTCCTGCAGAGACTCCATAGCATTGCAGCTGAAACCTGAAAGGAAGCGAGATTTTTCCCGTCTCCTTAACTTCTTTTCATGAGACTTTTCAGTGTGAATTGGGAATCTTAATCTGTGTGCCTTACTTAATGCAAGCTGTCCTCTGAAGTACAAGTCTGCCTGCTTCTGTAAAGCTGACAATTGTTCACCGCTGAGTTAGAAAACTTTGGAGCAGTGTGCCGGAGCGTGGAGAATCAGGGGAATCGCGACAGCTGTCACGGTTGTCTCTTCAGGTATGGTCGCGCTGTACGTGAAGAAACTCGACTGTCTCTGCTGCTGAACTCCTGCTAGGATTGGTCTCATTTATGAAGTGATGACTGAGTGCCAGTCACACCGCCAGCAGACTGAGAATTGTGTGGTGGAGAATAATACTTGCAGGCAGCTTAACCACAGCAAGTAAAGCACCTGTCAGAAAGAAGCCTCCGGTCATTTCAGTTGGAGGACAGATATGGAGAATTTCCCCGCAGGCAACAAGATGATAATTTAACAAAATGTTCTCGCCTGTCTGAAGGTAATCCTGTTAATTATTGACCAAAATCTTCAAGGCTGTGAAAGTTACAGACGTTAGTTCTCTCTGATTATCTGGCGGTGGTTTTAGAGTCAGATCAGTGGCCGACCTTCACATGTCAAGAGACAATGCAGAGTTATCTGAGTGATGTGTGCTTGTGAATGGGCCAAACAGGATTGTTCAAACACTTAGCACTTGTGCCCTAAATAGTTAAAATTGTCCATGTGCTAAGCGGGTGTGACACCTCACCCATCTTTATAAACCAACTCAGCCACTGTGGAGGAAAATTGAGCATCAAGCGGAGATGGCAGGAGGAACAGGAGTGTGCTGTAATGGCTGTGGTATGTTGTATAATCCTGTTGCACGCTTGTTTAACAGCTTCACAACCGTTGTTTCCAAAAAGGAAACACTGTCTGTCCATGCAAGTAATGGAAGGGCTGATTGATTTTAAAATGTGGACAAAAGAACTCAGAGGCACACCAGGGAGTTACAATTACTTTGCATGACAATAAACGCAACCAGTGGCGACAGGGTGGAGATTCCCGTGACTGAGAAACTTCCGAGTGACAAACTGGTCAGTGTGAGTAATTAGTGTAACAGTGGGAAATGACAGATGGGCATCAGTAGTTGAGAAACATTAGTTTATTTGAGTAGTATGTACGTCTGACCAAACATGTAATTGAGCTCAAGCAGCTCACAGCAAGCAGGGTAAAGCATTTCAAGAATTATAATAAAAGGTGTGTCATTTACTTGGTACCAGTGTATCAAATTTTCCCAAAAATCCTCAATGGATTTTGATAAACACGGGCAATTTTGCAACACACAAGTAAAACAAAATGTATTTCCACTGTACAGACTAATAAATCACTGCAAAAATAGTCCGCTGTGCTGAACCGAGTTGTGATTTGGGGCTTATGAGACAGAAGGCTTCTTTGACTGATGATGAAGCTTATATCTGTTTCTCTCAAGGATCATAAAATCAAGCAGTATGTCACTGTCATTGTTTCTTTATCCATGGTATTCCCTTTAGGTTTTCACGTATGTATAAAGTTTTTAGAAGTATTTATTGGTCTTGTTACTGCATGTTCATTCAGACCAGGGGAGTAACTTGATCTGACAGTTGTGAAAGCTCTACAAAGTTCAGAAGAGTAGTCCATACCATCCCCGGGGTAATGGGCAGTGTGAGCAGCTTAAGCACACATTGCATGATTTGCTGCACACGCTGACCTCAGACAAGAAGATATACTGAACACGACACCTACCCCTGGTAACTTAAGCATTTAACATCACACTGCATCAATCAACTGGCAGGACACCTAATTTCTTATTTTTTCGGCGAGAGCTGTGTTTGCCCATTGATCTTTTACTAGGGACTAAAGTAGAAGAGGCCTGGGTGAAGCAACACTAGGGAGTTACTTGAGGAGGCATATAGTCATGTACAGCAGGGGGTTGCAAAGAGACAGTACTGAGACCAAGGAAGGAGAAGCAAGTAAGAGATCCACCCTTAGGTTTGGGAGACATTGTGTTTGGAATCAGGTGTTGAAGGGCTGTAACAAGATTTAAGACGTTTTGGACTCAACCCTATACAGAGTGGTGCAGTGCCCCACTAGAACTTGGTGCTGTCTACTCAGTTACCCCTGCAGTTCAAGATGGGCCAGCTCGGCAAGTGCGTCGGAGTTGAGAAGTCTGCCCACAGGTGTACTGAGGACAGATATGGGCCTGGGTTCTGTAGATTGGGGGAATACACTGGGTAGACATTGGGAAAACAGATTCTAACCTCCCCCTCCCGAAGCCAAAAGTGAGAAATCAGTGTCAGAATCTGAGCTTTGCCAGAGGCTGAAGTAGCTGAGGGAGAACAGAAGAGTTCCCAGTGGTAGGGGGGAAACTCTGAAAGTCTATCAGAGGTACTACAGACAAACACTGTAATCCTTATCGAGTGCCCCAATCTGTAAGACCCAGTGTATTGGTGTTGCAAATGAAGTAGTCTGAGTTGTTACTGGGTTAATAAGCTTTTTCCAGTGGATTATTTTTCTAGAACCAGTGCATTGTTGGGGTGCCAGTGCATTTTTAGAGGGTGATGCATGGCGGGTGGCACAGAGAAATGGGGGGGTGCACCAGTTAGTGGGGTTGTGCTGATATAGGGCTATTTGTAGGAGGAACATAGTTTGAGACGCTGGTTGCGGATGGTGGAGTGAGGCAGGAGCATGCATAATTTCCACACTGCTGTCAAAGGAAACAAAGAGTAGGAACACCGGTAGGCTGAAGTCCTTTTTGTGTGATGGGTTTAAACGCGTGTGTGCCATTGATTGTTTCGAATTCATTTCAGTGTGAGGTTAAAGGCAGCAGGTAGTTTGTATAAGAGTAGTACAGAGTAATTTTTTGTCTTAAAAAATATCATTTGTGAGCAATTCTTTAATAGATTTGTCTGCAATACAATTTAATAAGCTTATGAGGCTAACAGTTGCAGACACCACTTGTTTTGTTTTTATATACATTTTAAAATATAAAAATACAAATCAGTCTAGTATCACTGGGTAACATGCAATATTAATACCAAGAACTTTAGTTTATATCTCACATGCACACTGGTGGCGTAAATCCTACTAAATGCTACTGCAACAAATGTGTATGAATCCACAGCTGAAAACAGTCCTCAACAAATGTACAGGTTGCTACTGCTACAGGAACTTTTACCAAAAACACAGATCCCTGCTGTTTCGGGATTGGATTTAGTCTTTTAAAAAATGTCATTTCAAGAATGCAGACATCACTCGCCTTGTTCCCATATAGCTGTCAAGCCAGTTTAAGGCCCAGTTTTAAATGTAAAAAAAACCCAAAAATAAATAAATAAACAAACTGTGAATTAGGCAAATATCCATTAACTGTTTAGGAACAATCTAACTAGGATGTGTGGTGTTGCCAGAAGTTAGCGGTATAAGCTATGCTACCAGACACCAGCACTGTAAATCCAATTAAATGCTACTGCAACAAATGTGTATTAATCCACAGCTGAAAATAGTCCCCAACAAATTCACAGGTTGCTACTGTTAAAGTAACTTTTACCAAAAACTACAGTGCCCAGCTGTTTGAGGACACCATTTAGCCTTACAAAATAAAAGTAAAAGAAGATTTATGTTTGCAATCAGAATGAACAAGCTTTTACATGCAGTAGTGAAGTTGGACCAACAAGGGTGGTGGTTTGTCCCTCGGACCCCCGAAAACGCTTTGCACGGCCCTGGACGCCTCTCTCAGTCCGTGTGACACAGTGGACACACAACACATCGATATATCCTCCAGTCTGAATGAATCCACCCATACATCAGCTGCAGTGTGGAGTTTGTTACTAGGACTTAAGGCTGGATTAAAACAGGAGCTCGGTCTCAGAAACAAAGTGTCTCGGAGCGGCGGATCTCTTCCTCCGACTGACGGAGAACAAACACTCCCATGTGCAGCTGAGCCTCATTTACCGGTCAGTGCTTCGTTTCTTTGCTGTTCTGTTGAATCAAATCATGTGTGAAAGTCGTCGCAGGTTGAGGAAACATGAAATGACACCGTGGATGTGATTCCTGTGAGTCTGAGGTACGCGGCTGAGCTGAAGCAGCGTCTTTATGTCCGCTTTATGAATGAATGGATGCGTTGAAATAACAGTGGAAATGACTTTTCTGAGTTTAATATGTACATAAATGTAAACTGGTGTGTTAAAGGCTAAAGACGGGGGCGTGGCAGAGCCGATGGATCGAGTCTGCTCGGTGTAATTAATGGGAGCTCCGTGGACAGTCAATAGCGGGTAGTGACTAATTACTGGATTAGGAGCAGAGGGCAGCAGACTCCATTCAAATGAATGAACCGCTTTCTAGGCTCAGATCGAGATATGGATCGAAACTTCATTGTATTTAATGCGAGAGCTGAATTGGAAGCATTAACCAGCCACTTTAATTCTGACTATATGGACAATACAGATGGATGATGAACAAACAGATGGATGTACCTCTGTAAAATATATTTGGGAACCATTTGTTAGATACATACTGTGTAAAGTATGACTTTCCAAACTAATCACTATCCTAATATTTACATTTTTATATAGTTCTCTGGATCAGTTTGTGTTGATTAGTTTTAAAAGTGCAGATATAGAAACAACAAATCCTTATTCCTTATCCTTAGAGTTTTGTTTCAGGATGCAATTACGGTAATGATTATGTTAATTTTGTCCAGTGTCTACAAAGCCTGGTTAATGTTGAATTATGCAACAAAAATAGTGGAAAAAAAAGTTTCCATTGCAGTTTCTCAGCTTTAGATTGATTATTTTGTCCAACCGAGACTCCAAAGACCAAAGATATTGATTTTAGAATGGTGAAATATTGCAGCAGATCCTTGCACTTGAAAAACCAGAACCAGAAACACTAGAGCCTGAATGATTTATTGTTTGACCAATAACTTATGCCGATATTGGCCTGTCAAAAACGTATGAGCATTGGCATATACACCGATCAGGCATAATATTACAGACCGCCAGCCTAATATTGTGTTGGCCCCCCTTATGTGGTCAAAAATGCTCTGAACCATTGGACATGGACAAGAGGACCTCTCAGGGTGTCCTATGGGGTCTGGAACCAGGACGTTGGTAGTGGATCCTTTGGGTGCTCTGGCTTGAGCAGTGGGGCCTCTGTCAATCAAACTTGTTCCACTGTCTCCTGTTGATGCTTGATCACAATGGGGTGTAGGAAGTTTGGAGGTCAAATCAACATGTTGGGCCATTGTCATGTTCCTCAACATGTTCCTGATTGTTTGATGTTGTTTCCATGTGGTGTGGTGCATTTTCCTGTGGGGGTAGGCCAGTTTGCCATCTGCATGAGGGAGTGTGCTTGTTGTGGGACAATGTTTATTTGGGTGTCTAAGTCTCATCAACATGGATGTCAAAATCCAAGGTTTTCCATCAGAACACCACATAGTACCAATATGATCAATGTTATTCACTTCACCTGTCAGTGGTCATCATGTTGTGGCTGATTGGTGTATGCTGCCCATCATGTAGCGATATGCCTTTCTTAACAGAACATAGTGCAGAAAAAGATGCTTGCGGTAATTTAAAAGCTGATTCCCCATACCATTTGTCCAAAAGAGCAGCTCTGACTCTATTCTTTACAAACTTCGTAATGCTGTCTGCAGCACATGCAGCAGAGTACATATCACAGACATTGGAGTCAAGTTGTGTTTTCAAAATATGCTGCTAACTAGTTTGCAAAATACATTAAAGAGTATCGGCCCCTAAATCAGTATCAGAATTTTTATTGTTCCAAAAATCACCACTTGCATCAGCCCCAAAAATCCAGCATCAGTCAGGCTTGAGAGAACACTTTCCATTTTTGCTTGAAATATGTTACCAGAATTAATTAATTGACTAATCATTCAGCTCTAGCTTTATTGTTTTGATCGTAGCCTTATCTTATTGGAGTACCTGGGGGATGCTGGTAAAGTGCAATGGCTTGACAGCTAACCTCAAAATTAGGTTAGATATTGAAAGTCGACCTCATAAGACGCAAACGAATAAGACGCAATCTTTGATGTTTATTAACTAAACAGCATTATAACTGACAAAGGAATGTAGATAACGAAACAGTGAAGACACCGTGTGACTCTGCACCACTGTCTGCTCAGCTGTGGACTCTGCTACATGTGCTACAGAGAGTGCTCAGAGTATTGGAAGCCACAGAGTCAGAGCGCCCTCTGTTGGACAACCTGTGATGACACTATTTCAAAATGACCCCGAGCATTTTTTTCAGTGTAATATTAGGTAAAAAGTAAGTTTTCATGTCATTGTGAATCGGGCAACAAGTGTGCTGATACTGATATAGTGGACAGTTGGGCTCCATTATTGTCACAGAGTTTACATTGCCTGTGTTAGTGAAGGGAGCCTGTAGTGTATAAACACTGTGGACATGTTGAATGTTTCACAAGGCAAACACTGGCATCTGCTGCTTGCTAATGAGATCTCATCAAGACTGACGGGGAGCATCAATCTCACTGTCAAAGTTTGGCTCCAAATATAGCTGTTAGTCCTGCTCCCCGACCACTCAGCCTCCCTGAGCAGCAGTAACAGAGTAACCCAATCAGTGTTGTCCAGATCTGTGCATCTTACCAAATTAAGAGTCTCATTCACTGTCATTGTACATCATTTAAAATATAAACTGAGTGACAAATTCGCTTTGAAAACTTCCAGGAAAGTACTGACACAGTTTTTACTTTGTTCCAAGTCATTTAGACCAATCCTGATGTCTTCATGTTGTTTTTGAGTTTATAAATAATTTCCATATGCATCACGCAGATCTCATCCTGGGAGACAATCAATTCAGCAGGATCCCTGGTGGTCCAAGCCATGAATAATTCAATATTTGGTGTGACACTCCATCTCCTCCGATAATAGACCAGGTGCATCTGTGTGAGATGCCATGAGTTGTTTGTTTGTTTGTTTTTTCGTGTCATCTCGATGAAGCCGAAACGGAGCGGTGGAAATGGTTCTGTTGTCATAGTGATCCCAGCAGCCAGATTGGTTATGTGAAACAGGTCCAGACCCTCCACTCCAGTCTGTCCGGTATCACATGACAACAGAGTGCTTGTAGCCATTATCCAGAAGTTGAATCAGGATACAGAGTCTGGCTCTAATGGAACATACGCTGCTGCCCTGAGATGGGCTATAGACATTTCTTTGAGTTATTACTGTGGGTGAATGTGTGTGTGTGTGTCCAAAGCTGCCATTTTTTAGAGATACATAGTGGTCTTATTAGATATAAGTAAATTATAATATCATCCAAGAACATTTAAAGTCAGCATTGGTTATCAGGACATCAAACATTGCTTAGGGCTTTGCCTTAAAGGCTCCATCCACTCAAATGTGTTTTGTTTATGCTTCATCTTTTAGAACGATTACCTAGGCTGTAGTCAAAGAAAAGCACTCTATTTGCTAGGCTTATTAGCCTAAATGAATTTTAAGTCAAAACAAAAAGCTTGTGTTCATTAAAATGAATGAAATGTAACTACTTGCATAACACCTGTTGATTCCAGGACTGAAATTATTGTTGCATGTGACGTAGAAAGGTTAGCCTACTGTTTTTAGGTGATCTACCATGTACGTTGTTGAGCTGTGATAGGAAAATTGCTGTTTGCAAAGTTTACAGTCAATTTTTTGGTCTTCTGTTTGACTAAAATGCACCAACAACTTCCTTGACATGATGTCAATCAGTGTGGAGACGACTCCCAGTAAACGCTTTGTCTAAATACAACAGACCTGGTAGTCTGCGTTCGGTTGGTTAGGTTCAAAGTTGTGAAAATGTCGGGGTATTTACAGATAGTATGCTCCTGATAGCCCCAAAAATAATGAATTAATCCTCAAAGACCATTAATGTAGCCCTTCTCACCTTATAAAAATAACACAGATGAATCTCCGACCAACGAGAATTTGGTGGAATGAGAGTATAAACCAACCAATCAACATGTAGCCCTGTCAGCTGCTATATAGAGGATGTTTTAATTGTTTACCATTGTCTTTTATTTGTGCAGGGGGAGACAGAGAGCGGATGACAGCCAACCATGAGACCTACCTTCTTATGGCCAGCACCCAGAATGACAT
Source organism: Dascyllus trimaculatus (assembly GCA_024666655.1). NCBI lineage: Eukaryota > Metazoa > Chordata > Actinopteri > Pomacentridae > Dascyllus > Dascyllus trimaculatus. Next base: position 12,084,271 of record CM045460.1, on the reverse strand, counting down.
GGAGGATTGGGTGAAGACAATCCGGAGGGTCATCTGGGCACCTTTTGGTGGAGGTTAGTGTACACACAACCACTGTTTCTGATGTGGCAAAATACCCTGGAAACATGTAAATTTAAGTGACATTTGTGTGCAGTTTAAGGTCTATGAGCTTTAGAGTTTCCAATGAAGTGTCAAAGGATGAAAGAGCGTGTGCATATTTATTTGGTGAGCACGTACTGTTGAGCAAGCATAACCCTGACAAAATGCATAATGTATGTACAGAGACTGAGCTTAACCAAGTACTGAAAACACAAAGTTGTCTTGTGCACAATTACAGTAAACTAAATCTGTTTGCTGATGCATGATAGAGAGACAACTTAACAGGAATTTCCAGATACAGTAATGGATTTTAGAGCCCAATTGATACTGGATTTTTAGAGTCAATGCGGTTACTAATCTTGGGGGAGTCAAAAAAAATTTGGCCAGTGTTCTTTATAGTATGTTAGTATGGTATATTAGAGTTACACTGACAAGGGAAAATGATGGGATCACTGTATAGTCACTCTACAGCTATGTATTTCACAAACTTAGAAGTCGCCGCTTTACTCTGCACCACCATCTGCTCAACTGTATATACTCTGCCACATGTGCTGCAGACAGTGCTTAAAGAATAAGAAACAGTACAGTCAGAGCAGGACTAACTATGTGATGATGCCATTTCTGAATTACCAAAAGCATCTTTTTCCGCATTATGTTCAAGAAAAAAAGTTTTCATATGGGCCCTTTGAACATTTATACTGATACTGATATCTCTACAATAGGCCAATACCAGCCAACCAGATTTGAATGCGTTCTTCATGCTGTAATATTTGATTACATATAAGGAAGCTTTACTTCAATAAGAGTCGGGTGGCACTTAAAGCCACAGGTTACCTTTTTCCCTTTTTGCAATGTTTTATCAGGGGTGTTCTCCCACATGTTGCAAGTGGCATTACTGGTTGACTTCATCATTACTTGCAAGTCATACAAATTCACCAGAAATTGTCCTTTAAGCTGTAAAAATCCAAAACAAAGCAGATTTCTGCTCCACTCTGGTGTTCTGTCATCATCGTGCATGTTAGATTTTCCTTTCCATGCAGCCTGTTCATGCCAATAAACACAAGAAAATGAATCCGTTTTAAATCAATTACGTGTGTAAAATAAACCCACAAAACAGCGATGTGGAAATCATCAAATGAGCCATGATTCATCGGCGAAACACACGATGCTGTAATTGTCCTCATGAAGTTGTTCCTGACTTCGGTGGAATTAGTGGCTGATTACAGAGTCTCCCGCTGTGCCGCTGTGGCTTGTTGTTGACTGTACTGGCAGACATTGGCCTACATTGTGTGCGAGCGGGGCACAAGTGCAGCGTTTGTAGGCAGACGGGCGGTTGGGGCAGCTCTCAGTGACAAAGTGAATAGATGAGGCAGAGCTGGCCCCTCTGTTTTCAGTGCAGGGAGTTTGATGTCTATTGCAGTTGACTGCTCTTCAAAAGGACGAGCCATTTGTCAAAGATGCCACAGGAAAGGTGGCTCCATGTTGGAGCAGAGCCGGGCTTTCTCTGTCTCTAACACACACACTTATATACGCACATTTCACATTTTGCAGCAACAGCAGAGCAACTGAGCCCTGATTGGCCGATCAGTCCTCCCGACGTGTGATGAAAAATTCTGCTCAGAGAGTGACAGACGTGGAGGCAGCTCCCACAGCGAAGCCTCTGAAAGGTTTGCTGCCGTGTTGTGCTGAACTCTTGCTCTTGATGTTGCATTAATTACCGGCCAGTTGGAGAACAGAGAGTGTGAAGTCAGACCTCTGAGAAAATGTGCAGCTGTGGCTTCTCCATCTGGATCTTTGGAGATTTATTTCATGGTAATTACCGGCTGTTTATTTGTAGTTTTGGGAAAATCTTTTAATTCTAATTTGAACCATTGTTGCTGTTGGGTTGATGGGATGCTAAAAGTCTCAAAGGACGATTTTAAACAGTCCACCTTTCCAAACCGGGCGCTCTATGACTTGAGTTTGAGATTTTCCAGACTAGCTGCGTTGTGTTCATTGAATCTTCTCTCATGGTTGCGGTGTGCCGATATTTAGCAACAATGGTAGTCATCACAGTGAAATCCACCTATTAGCTCAGCCAGGCAGAGAGGCATTTTTTTTGTTGGTTTGACCTAAATTTTTAACCCAAGACGACCCCGCCCTCCACACTGCTTCAGTCTGGCTCACAAACCGTTGAACTGCCAATGTTTTCAACTAACTTTGGCACTAACTTACAGGTAGAATTTAATTTTACGCCACAGTGAAAGGTACTGTAGAGGAAAATATGATGACTTCTGTTTTTGGATTGGAATCCTCTACGCCAGACATGACCTGTACTAAAGTCAAGTCAAGTCGCCGTTATTCACAGAGCAAATAACAACAGGCACTGGCCCAAAGATTAACATGACAAATGTATTTAACAAGTGTAAATATTAAGGTTTTAAGACCCTGCATTACACTAGTGCATCTGGGACAATTAGAAAATTATGAAAAAGGTTAATATTTTCCATAATTTACCTAAAAGAGTTACAAATGTATATATTCTAGAGTCACGGCCTGCAGCTCAAAAAAATCTGAAAAACATATCTCAAAATATTAGAATACTGTGTAATCCTGTTTAGTTTGAGTAAATGACTATTCAGTCAGCATACTGGTTTATTTTTGTTTCAAGTCTGCAAATGCTGTTCAGTGCAGAACAGTGTGAACAGAATGGAAAAGCTCCGATTGTCATACTAGCTCTACATGTATTATGTCTGAGAGACTTCTTGTCTTCTTACCTTTTACAAAGCACTAACATTGTATAAAGCCTTCCTCTAACACACCACAGTAACTTAAAATTCATATCAGACTCTAAAGCAGACTTCCTTCCTTGCCTATCTGTTCATCCTTTACTTCTTCTGATGCACTTTTGCAGAGAAATCGACTTCAACGCCAACATTACGTCACATGTTTGAGGAACATTCGTCCAGCCGCACCAAAGAAAAAGAATCAAAGAACAAGAAAGAGGAAGTAGGAAGCACGGGAAGGGAAAAAATAGGCTGTGTTGTGTCTGGACCTCAGGAGCTCAGTGTGTGCTGCTGATGTGTGAGTGTGTGTGTAGCTGACAGAACCTGAGAGTGTTGAAGGAAACAGTCGAGTGGCTGCAGAGTGGAGGTGTCACTCCTGTGTGCCGGGGTCTTGTGGTTGAGCTGCAGCCCGGTGGGAACGGCAAACATCCATACAAACACATGCACACACTCCCCATAAGCTGCTCCACACACACACACAGTTACATGTGACCCTGGAAAACATTCCTAGACTCATGACCAGAACGTCTGGAGGGATGACCTCCTTTTCATCCAGTCACTTTTTCCCATTTGTTCTCTTGTTCTATACATGAGGATATTAATCATTCTTTCCCGTGGCGGAGCTCGACTTATCTGTATTTCACTCTGATCTGTGTGAAATTTGCAAAATGGACACGCAGCTTCTTATACTTCTTGGGAATCTATGACTGTTTGCTGCCTTGTCTTATTTGGATTGCTGCACAGACTGAAGCGGAAAAAATCCCCCGAGGGTCTCCACACTTCTGATCAGCTGCTTCTGTTTTCAACAAAGAGCATTTTTCCGAGAGATGGAGATGAAAACAGTTTGACCGACCCGCCATCAAACCTATGCATCCTTTTTGTTTCAGGACTCTCCGCTTGTTTTTTGTAGAAAGTGGAAAGACTGAGGCTGGTTTTTGGAAAATGCTACAATGCAGGCGCTTTAAATTCTCTGGCGTGTTATCGTATCACAAATTTATTAATAGGCATTTCCTCCAGAAGCTTACGAATTGTGTCATCTTCAAGAGGGGTGAGTAAGACAGCATGATATTATTAGTAAGATGCATCCACTCGCGTCTGATGACAAATATTTTGACGCGTTTGCACCAGTTTACATGAAAGTTCTGAACACGCCTGCTGGAAAGTATTTACTTCCACTCCAGATTCTACTTGTTCCTGTAAACTCCAGTTGTTTTTAAGCTCGGGGACCCTGCTCCAGTCAGTACAGTACCTTGTTGTACCACGTGTAGGCATGTGTGTGAGTCGCCTCTGTCTGTATCTGGAGACCGGAAAAGTATGCAGATCCAAATCTCTCAGGAAGGCCGCGTTAATCCCCTCTTGTGTTGCGTCCACATGAGACGGCTGCAAATGGAAATCGGCCTTTTTTTCTTTTTTGTCGACGGCGTCCGCCTCAGACAAAAGGCGAGAGGTGCTCAGCAGGAAGTTAGAGATTTGATCATCAGACGGAGGCTTTGTGGGTGTACATATTTTGCGCTCGGACTGTCGGCACAACCTTATCATGAATCGTTTTCAATCGATTTAACCGCTCGCTTTGATGTTGCTTGAGCTGTAGATGGTATGCTAATTATTTCTCTTGTGTACTTTCTTGGACAGAAAGTTAGGGAGTATTTGGATTCAAAAGATAAGCCTTTTTTCAGTTTCAGTCTGATACGGTTTAATAATTCTAACCAGATAATCCATTATGTACACTGTAAAAATAAATCCTGTAGAAGTTGAGAAAGTATGTAAAGAAACAGTGAAAAACAGCAATGTTCAAAAACTGCAAAAAAACATAAAAATAATGACAAATACCTGTAAAATAACTATGTTTCAGCTAATTTTGATACAGGAAAACAGTAAAATTTGTGTAACTTTAAGGCCACAGATAAGCCTTTGTTGCTGTTTGTTTGTTTTTTACAGTTAATGAGTAAATTAATACTTTTTCTTTGAATTTGAAACTAGATACTATCTGTAATTTAACTAAATGGGGAAAATCTGTAAAATATCAGTTAAACTATTTATTATTTTTTAAATCCCTAATACACATAATTTTCCCTTCAAAAAAATGCAAATATCTGTAAAATAACAATATTTTATAGTGTATTTAAATATAGGAAAACAGTGCAAATGGTCACACAAAGTAAAAGAACGAATTACAGTTTGTAAAAATACAGACTTTTGACAGTGTTAGCCTGTTGTTGTTTTTACAGTAAATGTGTAAATTAATACTTGTTTCTGTGATGTCACTACTTATTATCTGTAATTTGATAAAACAGGAGAAATCAATAAAAAACAGTAAATTGTAAGAAAGAAAGAAACTACAGTTAAAAAGTGTTTAAAAAACGTTCATTTTGTACAGTGTAGTTATACAGTATTTAGAATAAATATTAAATAACAAGCTTTGCCGTTATGAGTAAATATTCAAACATGGTGAACAATACAGGCGTCTATCACTGCCTTGCCAATACTAAACATTTTGTCTGTGTTCCAGGGATCTTCGGTCAGAAGCTGGAGGAGACTGTGCGGTATGAGCGCCGCTTTGGGAACAAACTGGCCCCTATGCTGGTGGAGCAGTGTGTGGATTTCATTCGGCAGTGGGGCCTTCGGGAAGAGGGTCTATTCAGGCTGCCAGGACAGGCCAACCTGGTCAAAGAGCTGCAGGATGCCTTTGACTGTGGAGAGAAACCCTCTTTTGATTGGTAAGAAAAAAACGTGAGGGTCCCGGCTGGTTAGATTTCCTCAGTGCATTTTAATGTCTAGTTGATATGTTCAGATTGTTGACTGATTCGGTCAACCACACGGCTGAACCTGTTGTCCTGCAACTGTAGCTGCATCCAGTTAGACAGACTGACAGAGCTTTTCTATACCAGCTTTACACTGGAGGCCTGTATTATCCTGCAAAGACATGAGGAAGGACTTTGCATTTCAGTTAATATATATCTGGCTCCAAATCTTAACAAGCTTGAAGGGGAAGTTTCTCACAGAAAGAAGAGAAGTTTAAGGTTATTTCTGAAAAAAGAAAAGTTTTCTATATGTACATTCATACGTCATTACAAAGAAAGGTGAACTCCGAAGCAGTTTCTGGACATTTTTCTTAGCTTCTGTCACATTTTTAAAGGCTGTGGGCTCATTTTTCACTGCAATATGAAGTCCTGCATCTCTATGGAAACAGCACAGCCATGGCTAGAAGGAGAGAAAATTCAAAATGTCTCTTGTACAGCGTGATACACTTCTTTGATTAATTATCTTACAAAAATTGATTTTAAAAAATGGGTTTAAGACATATTGTGAAAAACGGTGGCTTTACATGCTGTAGATATTTAACTTCTCCAAACAAGGCATTTTTCCACACTACTCTACACTTCACTACATCAGGTGTCGAAGGATGTTTCACTAGGTTGTAGGTATCTTCCAACAACTTGTTCTTTTGTATACTTGTTTTTGAGCCATGCTGCGTTTATTTTACTACTCAAGAATGTCGTTGTTACTTATCAGTCTCCCTGATTTGTTTCCTATCTCCTCTTTGGAAAAACACAGCCTGCAGTTGAGCTGAAATTTCCTGCTTTTTTGTCATATGACTGTTGGTCACAGTTGAGTCAAACATGACTTCTCAGTTGCACAGAGGAATGCAGAATTAAATTATTTTTCTACAGGATTTGGTGCAGATGGTTTATTTTAGATGAATCAGACATGTAAAATTAAGTAATATCATGATTTTTCACTTTAGATTGGGTTCATTTTCCTGACATAACCGCAGGTTCAATTAGATTAATCCAAGCAATGTTGAAAAGATACAAATCTTTACATTTTGCACGCAGGTTTTGGGGCCCAGAGGGGTTGTACATTGATGTATCTGTACTAGTTTTACTTGTGTTAGTTCGCCTCTGTAAACTGTAGCTTGAATATTGCCTCATGTACTGTAAAGGAAAATGTTGTGTTGGTTAATGCTTCGTTGCATGTTGCAGCAGATCATTCAGATTTTTAATTTGGATCATTTTGTGTTATAGGTTCAAGTTTTTAGTTTTTATGAGCACATCTATTCACAAATATTTAGCAAATGCAGCCACTGAACATGTTATATGACACATTTAAAGGATGTAAAACCCTTTGTCCTCCCCAACAGGTGTTTTCACTTGCTTCTTTAGAATGAGTGGGTGTGTGGAGACGGTGCTTGATTGGCATCGCTCTGCTTTTCATGGCCAGTCAGACCAGAAAGTGGTAGAGCTAATTTCACACAATAGCTCTCTAAAGCTCTGTTTTGTCAGTACTGTGCCAGCAGTAAAACACAATTATACATCATTTATTTAAAAAAACATTAGCCACTACAGAGAGGAACTGCTAACTAGCTTCCTACCAGCCAGTTGTCAATTTAGCTCGGCCACTAACAGGCCAACAGACCTTTTCCACATCGCAGGAAAAAACACAGGTGGGACTGAACACATTAAGCTCCATTACGTGTCCCAGTAAGCCGTTCCAGTGAACCAGCAAACACGAATCCAGATGTGGAATCATTACTCTGATTGGATACACCTGCTTTTCCTGGCAAGTAAAAAATGTCTGCTGTGAAAAAGGTTTTTAAACAGTCCCTCTTTTGTGGAAGGTTAAACTTTAATTCACTTTTACAGCACAATTTAAAAGCTGCATTAGTGTGGAGGCAGATTTGTGCCAGTATCATCAAAGAAAACGTCTTAAAAGTCCAACTTGGAGAGCTGAAGAGAAAGATGGGTGAACGAAAGGTGAACTGAAAAGTAAAACTTGCAAACGGATCATTTGGTAATAATATAATAATAATGGTAATCTAATGTTCAAAGAAGGTATTAAGGATATTCCTCAATTCAAACAATGTTCCTGTAAAGTTAAAGGTTCACAAAACGTTTTCATTGGAAACTTAAGAGAATGTTTGAAGAATGTTGTCAGATTATGTTAAATGTTAGCAAAAGAAGAACGTTCTCAAGCCAACATTCAAAAAAATGTTTGCAAACGTTCCTGTAATGTCATGTATGATCAAAGGTAGGATTTAACCTGCAGTATTCTGAGGATGCTTTGGGGCTGTTGTTGTTGTTGAGGGAACATATTATGGAACATTCTGGCATAAAACATTCTCTCAGTGTTGGATGATAACAAAGGAAGGATACTCTTAATGCAAATATTTTAGCAACATTTATAGAGAAAAGTCTCCAGAGAACTTTATTCTGGACTTTGCAAAACCTTCTCTGCGTGTTTTTAAAACAACAACAACAATATCTAGCTGGGATATCATTTCCTCCACAGTTCCTTCTGCTGCCTTCTCACTGATTACACTTTTGCCCCTCACTGTTGGCTTTACACTTCCACTGTCAGCTCTGCTGTTTGTACTGCCTGACTCTTTGTTTGCAGTTCTGACACAAACCTCTCACAGGAGCAGATATTTTCAGGAGAGCGTCCCCATTGGCTAATGAGTTTTTGACTGACAGCTCAGTGCCCCAGATGTTGTTGATTGGCAGGACCGAGGCTGTGAGCTGTGTGAAAGTTGAGTTTTTACTTCTGAGGTGACATTTTTTGTTATCTTTCCCCTGTCAGGTGCCTGTTTTTGTTTGCAATTCAAGAAACTTGATTTGATTATACTGGCACAAACGTAATTCCGTATGTAGCTTTCTCCATATTAAATCCTTTAATGACGCAGGATGGGTCGCATAGCAAATTAGCACGTATCAGTTTGCCAGAGTCGACCTCATATTTCTGCACAACAGAACAGGCTGCAGCATTTTTAAAATCAGCTGGCACCTAAACAGAGGTAACATCCTGCCTTCATATTATGTGCTGTGTGGCTGCATTAAGAGACCCAACACTGTTTTTTTAATGTGACAGCCTTCATCCATAACTCAGATTGACAGAGCATTATGTGAGCAATAGAATCTACAACCTCTCCTGTATCTTCTCCCTGTCTCTTCCACTCCATCCACCACTCCCACCATCTAATCTGTCAACCACGGATAAAACCTGGATTGGACTGTCAGGCTCCAGGCTATCCATCAACATCTCACCTCTTCTTAGAAACACGGGCTACAAATTCACACTTGCGACCCTTATATCAGCTGCAAAAGACACATCTCTGCCCTCTTGTTCCCGCTTTGCAGTGGTAACGACTACACCGTCCTCCGTCACTACCAGAGTGTGGTTCCTAACTGCCCTTCGTTGTGCTGATGCCATCATTAGCCTTGCAACCTCCTGCCTGCCTCACCAGCTGCCCCTTGTTGGCTCATTACTGCCTCTAAGCCGACAGTGGAAATCCTCTTGTCTTTCTGGCAGATCATCTAAGCTGCCCTAGTGTTGGTCCTGCCCTGTGTTACTTTTTAAAAATCTTTTTACCTTGTTTACGTCACATTTTCTTGCTTTAGTTTTCCTGATTCTCAGTTCTTTAGTGAGCTCTTCATTGCTCTTATTTTTCTTGCTGATGTTCCTACACTTTTTTCTCAGTTACAGACTGCAAATTTCCCTGTAGGATTAATGAAGGCTTATCTTATGTTTTCTGCAAGTTCTTACAAATGAATTCATACAATACTTTAAATCCGCTGTCTGATGTGACATTCCTGCACTGATGCACCTGTAGCATTGCATTTTTTGTCAATGATTTGAATAGGAGCAATCATAGAGACACAGTAAGCTACAGCATCTAAGCATGGTGTTGTGCCAATCTTAGGGGGGACCTCAGCTTATCATAAAAATAACTCCCCCTTCCAAGGATAGCTAGTGCCGCAGCAGATTTGCAGACGAAAACAGAATGAATTTATTCATCAGTATGGAAGATTAGGCCTTGGGGCGAACGCAGCCAAGACAACATACGGAAAAATCTGAGATATAACTAACTTATCAGAAACAAAGGAAAATAGAGAAACAGAGCATACACCGATCAGCCATAACATTCTCACCACTGACAGGTGAAGTGAATAACATGGATCATATTGCTTCTTTATGGTGTTCTGATGGAAAACCTTGGATTTTAACATCCGTGTTGATGAGACTTAGACACCTAAATAAACATTGACCCAGAACAAGCACACTTCCTCATGCAAATGGAAATCGCAATGTCACTGGTGTACCCCTTCAAGAAAATACACCCCACCACATGGAAAAAACATCAGACAATCAGGAACATGTTGAGGAACATGACAATGGACCAACATGTTGATTTGACCTCCAAACTTCCTACACCTCATTCTGATCAAGCATCAACAGGATGCAGTGGAACAAGTTTGACTGACAGAGGCTCCACTGTACAAGCCAGAGCACCCAAAGGATCCAGTGCCAACGTCCTGGTTCCAGACCCCATAGGACACCCTGAGAGGTCCTCTTGTCCATGCCCAATGGTTCAGAGCATTTTGAACCCCTTGAGGGGGACCAACACAATATTAGGCAGGTGGTCATAATGTTATACCTGATCTGTGCTTGTAAAGGAGGAAGTGTCCATAAGAGGGTGTTGATGCTTTTTGCATTTAGAGGAAGTAATACAATCTTTAAAAAGCACCACTGACGTTCATTCTATATGTTATAAGCACATGTCAACAGTTTGTGTGATTACTCTCTCTGCCAGAAGGAGGAGAAAAAAGTTCTGTGGTCTAAGTAACTTTAGTTTCGAGTCTCTGGGAATTCATTTTGTAGTACAAAATGTAAGTACAGTACTACTTACATTAAGTGTAAATTTCCTGCCAGGTGTAAGCACACAGGATTTGCTAACTGTGGCCTTTTAAATGTATGACTACAGCTTGGTGCCAGTTAATAAGCTCATCACAAACACTGGAAACCTAAGCCTCTGTAAAGCAGTAAATTGTCATTTGTACACCTCAATTTTGTGCAAAACAAATAAAGTATAATCTGTTGTAATGAACTATAGAGATGCTGGCAGGCCAATTGTTTTCCCCTGTTTTCAGCTCCTAGTTTCATCTTTAATAAATTATATTAGATCACAACAAACACATTTTTGGTTATTCACACATTGAACTGTTCTGTGTTTTATTTTACATGTTCTTCTCTTCTCATTTCCGACAGCACTGTTCCAGCAGGAGGCTTCATGCTGAATTGCCTCCATGTCACATACCTTTAATAAATAATGACCTCGGCCTTGCCCCGTCTTTATTGGTGTCTTGTCTTTCCCTACAGTAACACAGACGTGCACACGGTAGCCTCTCTCCTGAAGCTGTATCTCAGAGAGCTGCCCGAGCCCGTCATCCCCTTCCAAAAGTATGATGAGTTCCTGGCCTGTGCAAAGCTCCTCGGCAAAGATGATGAAATGGTAAGAAAGAGGCCATGAGGACTTCTTTGTTAGCTATATCTACCAATAAATTGGCTTTCACACACTTTATCCTTATGAATGAAGATTCTTTAGGTTCAATTTTTATATCGGCAGATGCAAGAGCTGAAAAGCCCTCTCATCTCACACAGGCTTGTTCTGTGGTATAAATCTGCTCCCTCACTGACTCGTCATCCAAGTTCTGCTCTGCTGTTTCTCAACACGATCACTTTGTTGGGCCTGTCTTAACCTCTAACATCTAAATAGGATTTCTGTCACACCATAAGGAACAGTCAGCAGCAGGGGGCCAGTCTGTTGGTTCCTCTGTGTCCAAAACATCTTAATTCTCTCTTAATTCTCGTGTTTGTACATCCAGATACAGTGTATGTTTAAATGTGTGTAGACGAGAGCTCCTCTCGCCTTTCAAACTTCACAGGACTTTGAAGTAAGGAAGGAACAGAGTAAAAAGAATTCACATTTTTCCTGAGATTTTTTTTTTTTAACATTTGCTCTGGGATTGCAACAGGTTCTTGCTTCAGAGTAGTCCTGCTGGCACGACTTCAAACTCAGCATTACACAAATAGAAATAGTATATAGGTGCACTGTTTAACATTTGATTAATTTCTGTTTTGTTTTGCATTTGTGCTTCTGTGTAAATGAAAATCAGAGCGAGTTAAAAAGTAGAATCCTAAGATGCATGGGTTCTTACGGTAGTTCTTAAAAAGCCCATATTGTGCACATTATTTGCTTCCCAGTTCCAGAAACACGATTTTCATCATGCTGTGTATTTCTGCACCACCTGTTTTTACCACTGAAAATGCTCCATTTTAGCTTGTGTCATTTAAAGACCCCCTTTAAAGAACCAAGTCTGCTCTGATTGGTCAGCTGTAAGGGAGAAAAAGTAACCCCAGATCTATGTGTGAAGACAGAAAGTCCTTGCAGTGAGAAAATAATGGCTGTGAGGAAGCTACTCATTCTTTGTCTGAGGGCTGAACAAGCTGCGAGGAGCTTTCCTGCTGTCATGGTGACATAAATAAGTAACAAAAGCCTGGACTTCAAATGAATCATTTTGGGCAGATAAGGAGCGGTAGTTTATGTGCGCAAGAATAGGGCTCGACTTTGTAAATTTCCCGACTTTTTACATATACAAAAAAGCTTTAACACACTCAAGGAAAGAGGAAGAACCTTAAAAGCATAATATGGGCTCTTAAAAATCCTTTTCTAGAGACAAAACATGCTTCCTTGGGTTATAAACACACCTTTGTACCTGTTCGATAACAAAAGATAGCAGTAAGTTAGTATTTATTGTTTGTTTATGACAGATGATGAATGTTTTAATCAACAAATCTCTATATTTGTAAAGATCTTGAAATATTAATGGAAAACATGTTTTTCTTAACTCTCCAGTTTCTGCTGCATCCATTGCTTTTTTCCCCTTTTGAACCAATTTGGTCTTTTTTATATTTGTTCTGTGGATGTCACTGTTGTATTTGACACAATGTATATTCCCCATGATTGATTACAACTTTTGATATGAAATATTGTTCATATCATCCATTATCTGCAGGGTATGAAGGAGCTGAAAAGGCTTGTGGAAAGTCTACCTCCAGTGAACTACAACCTCCTCAAGTACATCTGCAGGTATTGATTGACGGTTAAAATGGGTCAAATTTCAAATAGTAGCCTGAACAGTGAAAGTATGAGATAAATATGATGTTATATTTTCCTTTTTCCTAGATTTCTTGATGAAGTCCAGTCATATTCAGGGGTGAATAAAATGAGTGTCCAGAACTTGGCCACAGTCTTTGGGCCAAATATCTTGAGGCCAAAAATTGAGGATCCAGTAGCAATTATGGAAGGTCAGTGGTCCAAGAGTGGCAGTTACATGTATCTTTTTGTCTAATATTCTCCATAAATGCAGTGCCTGTCTGAAGTGAATAGTTGTTTAAAAGTAAAGCTAATGATGTGTGGTCTTATGTTTCTAGGTACTGTTCTGGTCCAGCAGCTCATGGCTGTGCTGATTGGCCGCCATGATGTGCTTTTCCCCCGAGATGAAGACAGCCCCACAGCTCTTGAGCTTGTCAACAACAACAACATTGAACTGCCACGGCGACAAGCCGCTACAACTACCTCCGCCATCACTACAGTGTCCCAGAACGCCGAGAACAACAACACCCAGGTGGTGCGTCAGTGTGTTTGGGAAGCACCGGAGTCTCCTTCACACCGTCAGCATGTCGACAACAATGGCTCCCCTCGATCAGCAAGTCCACGTAATGGCGTCATAGGACGTTTTGACATCACCCGCAGTCCACCGCTGACTGTAAAAAAGAACCCCGCCTTCAGTAAAGGCAGCGGCATTGTTACAAATGGCTCCTTCAGCTCCTCACCCTCCTCAGATCCCAATCTAGAAAAGAGTCCATCTCTGACTGGAGGTGGGAGTTTACCGGTTCGTCGCAGTGGGACGCTCAAAGGCTCAGGCACCAAAATGGGCACCAGTGGCGTGACGAGTGGAAACAGCACTGCAGGAAATGGGACTGGAGTTGTTCGCATGGGCATTTCTGGCACTGATATGGTCACGGGCAGTCTGAACGGCCGCAACGGTCTTTGGGTGCCAAATGGTTGTGTGATGTTACGGGACAACAACAAAACACGCGACTGCTCCCATGGGGATCAAACAACCAATCAGAATCGTCTGTCCACGTACGACAACGTCCAGTTAAACCATCAGAACCTGCAGCAGCAACACCAGATCACTAACACATGTCTGAACACCAGCTGTGAGGACAAACAGAGCGTGGACAGCGCCACCTGGTCCACCTCCTCCTGTGAAATCTCTCTTCCTGACAACTCCACCTCCTGTCGCTCCTCCACCACGACCTGCCCAGAGCAGGACTTCTACGGAGGCCACTATGAAGACTTGGATGGTGCAGCACCGGATAATGAGCCTCCACAGTCTGGTGGAGGAGAGGGAGAGGGCAGAAACAGCAACAGAGATGGAGATGGAGCAGGGAGGAGCAGTCGAGGCACCAGCAGTAGTGATAATAGTGAAGGATTCACTGTTGGTAATGGACCCGGCAGCCACAGTGCTCTGCACAGTCTAGTGGCCAGTCTTAAACAGGAGATGCACAAGCAGAAGACTGAGTACGAGGCCAGGATTAAAAGGTAGGGTCTCATTTGTGGAAAGCAGCATTTTTATGATAACTGAAGGGAATGAGCCAATTCAAGCACTGATTGACACAGAATATTTAATTATTGGCAAGCAGTCTTTAATATCTACAGTGCAGTGTCATTGTCTTTGCCTCTATCTCAATAATTGAACTGAATACACACACTGTGTCTCCATCTGGCATCTAAATCCCTTCATTAGATCAATATCAAGAGATAATCTCATCTGTAGAGGTTAGCAGTAATTATGGAAATGGCCTTGTGTTAAAAACTTGCTTGTAAAACAGAAAGTAGGAAGAATATTGCCAGAAAACGTCATAAGCCTGACACGGTAACTTCAGTCCAAGAAATAGTCCAGGACAAAAGTCGCCGGAAAACCACTGGATGTCACAAGTTGTGGTCAATTACACAAATGATTGTAGTTATTGAGCTTCAGTAGTGCCGGATTGGGTTGCACTGACTCTTCCTGAATCTTCTGACTACTGTTAGTTTAAAGAACTTCATAAATTCTCAAGAACTACAGGCTAGTTTTTAAAAAAAAAAAAAAACTAATGATTTACTAAACATAAGAAATAACTTAGCTAGTTGAGTCTTGAGTAATGTGTAAATCAGTTGTTAACATGCTCTCCTTTGAGTTAGTCTGACTGCATCTGAACATGTTGGCTTCATGTCTGAATGAGCACCCTAAAGGTCATGACGACACTCTTACTAGGCCGGATTGGGGAACACTTCCATTTCAAGTCTTGACCGATTAACGGATAGACGTGCACACAACAGACTTTGTGTAGCAAAATCACAAAACACCACTCTCGCTAACTCGTCTATTAGAATCACTTTATATATAGTCTTTTGTTCAATCATCTTTTATATTGCATTTTACATCATCATTATCATGATTTACTGTCCGAGCTCGCTTCACAAATGTTACCCATTTACCAGGGCTCTCTCCATCATTGTCATGGATATGTCTAAATTCTGTGAGGAACATTAATGTAAAAGTGACCATAAAGACGAATGCTGTTGCTTTAACAGACAGATGAAGCAGTAATGTTTCGTATCTCATGTCTGAACAAGGCTCTGTAGTGCCATCTAATCTGCCATTAGCAATGTAATTAAGAAGTAACTCTGGTATCACTAGCTAGCTTAATGCTAAAACTGTTTAAACACACAGCTATATCTTTTAAAAAGTTATTAAAAAGAAATTAAGTTGTTGGATTTATTGCACACATGGAAAATATTTTTAAAATATGTGTTTATCAAGTAGTATTCATGTAGTTTACAGTGCGTGGGAAAAGTCTGTTTATGCTAACTCACATGAGGCTATTTCCTCATTTAGTCAAATGATATAAATGGCATATTATAATTTGAGGTATGTTGTGTTATTTTTGTGAAATATAATTTAAAGTCCTCAAGATTTACATTGTTAACAACCAGCCCTTATTCCATATTCCATATTTTAGTTTTCACTTTAAACTGCCATATATTAGCAAGCTAACACTAGCTTTGTCTTGGTTAGCCACACAACAGGTGCACCTGGCACTTGGTAAATATTTAGTAATTACTTATTTCAATGTAAAAACTATTTGTTCGTATTAGGTTTAAACCATAAATTGAATACAAAACTTTCTTTTTCATGTACATTTCTAGTTTAAACTTACAAACTTCTTCCATAACTCCTGGTCAGTAGATTTTGTTGCCTTTGGAAAGAACCAGAGTATCTGTTTCTTCATGCCTCCAGTTTATATGCTAAGCTAAGCTAACTGGTTGCTGGCTAACTTCTGACAAGACAACAAATAAATGTGTAAACGTGAGACAGTTTCTTTCTCAATTGCATTTAATTCATTAAATTAATTGAGAATGTAACAGCTGTTGCCGCCTTGTTTTGTCTCCTCAAATGAGCCGTTGCCTCGTCACTACAGGCCCTACTGTCCCTACTGTCCCTTCTCCTAATCCTGTGTACACTTTCTTTGCAGCTTGGAGCAGCGTAACCTGGAGCTGGAGACGGAGATGGTGAACCTCCACGAGGAGCTGGACCAGGAGAGGAAGAAATACACCATGGCTGAGATCAAGCTGCGCAACGCTGAGCGTGCCAAGGATGATGCTGAGCGGCGGAACCAGATGCTCCAGAAAGAGATGGAGCAGTTTTTCTCCACGTTTAGTGACCTCACCGCAACTGGCAACACCACAGCCACCGACCCCCGCCGACCAGACCGCAACAACCCCATCTGGATACAGTGAAGGAAGGCGGAGACTGGAAATGGTTTATTATATGATGTGAACATAACAGGGACTCCAAACAGGATTTGGCTGCTGATTGAAGGAGGAAAATGGGAAATCGCAGAGGTTAATGGCATGTTTTAATTTAAGAAATAGGAGACTTAGGTCTAATGTAAGCCACCTGTATAAATGTAGACATCACCTGGAGTGATGCCAGAGTGACATTATCTGTATATAGCATTATTTAAACAGCTCATGGACACTCTGCAGCAGAAACTGTTGTGGTGCTCATTCTTCGACTGGAACGTGGAGTAAAGGGACGCCACAGTTTATGAGGACAAACGGTACTACTAACTTACATTAGCTATTAGGGCTAAATAGATAGGAAGGATGGCAACATGTAAAAAGAGAGTGGAAAAAAAAGAAAATTCAGGAAAGACCATGTCAGAGTCCTCCCTGTTCTTATTCGCTTTTACCATCTAACCAAAAACACCTTGTTAGTGTTTGTTGTAATTCTGTATCGGCTCGTGTACATAGAGGGAAACAATGCAGAAAAAAACACGTGTTTGTAAAGTGAAATGAAAATAATACTTAAATGTTTATCTGGTATTTAAGCAGAGTTATCAATGTGTGATGTTTTATATTCAGATTTTTTTCCTTGCACTTACATGTTTGTTTAGTCTCCGCAAGTTGGTACTGAATGTTCTGTCGGTCAGTGTGTGTGCGCCATTTAAATTGGAGAGTATGCTGTATATGTGCCTGTGCTTCTGTGCTGTTACATTTACCCATGACCAAAAAAAGAGCCTGTACTGTAAATATTTTATAGATAGACACTACTTGTTAGTCTGCACTGTGGTTTGGCTGATATTCAGATGGATATGGCACGTATAAACTGATTAAAGAATGTTTTGTAGCCTGTAAAAACACATTTTAAGACTTGCACAATGGGTCATTGGCTTAAATCCCAGGTAAAAAATATATCTGTCTTGAATTCAGAATTTCAGATGACAAATTGTTTTCTCCCCGTTAGGAGATGTGTAGCTGTTATCATAAATGCTTTTGGGAATTACAGTTTATAGTCTGCCTTTCAGTGTATGAGATGCCAGTTTTAAAAAAAAAAACACTCTCCACTTGTCCCTTTGAATATTTGCCCACCTGACACATTTTATTCTAACCTAGCACATAATAACAAGCTACAGCCAAAAAGCACCAGCACAGCGCTGTGTTTGTGGGTCGTAACTGTGAAAAAAGGGGGACTGAAGCATCACGTTGGTCAACACTGAGGACATTAACAGCCTGGCTGCAAGATTCAGTAGCAACTGCTGCTGAGTGCATGATGGTGCATGAGTCCACGAGGGCCGGTGTACAATAACTGAATGTCTGTAAAGTGACTGTATATTGATGTATTTATGTAGCCTTAAACCAAAAGTCTACACATAATGTGGATTAGCTAATGGGTACAAAACATCTGAGATCAGACCTGGGCTGGACTTCTGTCTAAAGAAGTTTGTGTGTGCACACGTGCACAGTGGCTGCTTTTCCATTGGAGGTCAGGTCCCATTTAAACCTGCTGCTGGTCATTGCAGGACATCTGGAATGTGCACATGGAGAGAGAGAAAAAAGTGCCTGAAAAACCGAAGGAGGGAGGAGAGCCTGTGCTTCTCATTTTGCACCCTTCACTTGGAAATAATAGGCTTAAGCCAAGCTGACAGTGTCACCTCATTCTGTGAATTCCACACAAAAGAGCAGATTATGGACAGAAGGCAAGATGAGGGAGGACTGGGATAGTGGAATATTTTCATGACATGATACTTGATACTCAAAGGAACTTTAAAAAATGACCTAATATGAATAAAGATGCATTTTCATGGGAGTCTACTTTGTTCTTTTGCCTTTTGCCTGTGCCGTCTTACGGGTTTGGGGAAGAAAACAGAATTTAGTATGGCCCATATTTGCACTATGTACACTGATTATCTGAGCAACAATCCAAACACAGCATACAATGTCAAATCAAATAAATCAGAGAAAAGCATTTCAAAAGCTGGAACCATCAAAATTTGGAAGTTTATGGCATTTTAATCATAATTGTTAACTTTGTTGTGGGTACTATTCAAGCCTTTTACATTTATCATGAAATAAACAAACCTCTCAGGGAAAAATATTTATATAAACGGCAGTGGTCGTGAGTTTGAGTCCGGCTCACAACCCTTTGCTGAATGTGTCTGTCCTCTCTACCCCCTTTCACTCTGTCTGTTAATAAACCCAGTAACAGTAGCCCTTTAATTCTGCAGATATTCCAGTAAATATTCAATCATTCCATAACAACAGCCAGGCTATAACATCTTTCTTTATGAGGCCCATACTATTCAGTCTTCACTGGCACTATTGCAAATGTTTAAACTAATTTCTATGTTCGTTCCATGCGGTGTTGTGCTGGACTTCATTATGCTGAGAGGTGCTTTTGATTTTTTTCTTCTTCTCAGTTCCCACTGTTGTCAAGGGAACTGTTGGATTATAACATTATGTTAATAAAAAGGAAGTGAATTGAATTCAGTTACATACATATTAGAAAATTCTTCGAATATGACCCAGGCAAATACAAGGCCATCACTAACAGCCTTGGTAATAAAAAGTGATTTCATTAAAATGTCGTCCAGGTGGGGTTTTCTTTTTCAATATATATACTGGAAGACACACCACAAGTGAGCTAAGCAACACCATAGCAGAACATTTTCACCATGAAACTGCAGGATAATGATGACAGCCCAAAAAAAAACATGGATTTGGATTTTTGGGGTTTAATCAGTATCAAACCTAAGAAATCAACCCTGTCTTCTTGTAGACCGGGCCTTTCTGTATTATTATTCTTCAGAATCAGCTTCCTGTTTTAACATGTACAGGACCTATAAAAAGTATTCGTCCCCTTTGGCAGTATATAATAGTCTGTATAATTTACCCCTGAAAAAAATTTTTCATATCAAAACAAAAACTGATTTTCACAAAATAATACTATTAATTAAAAACATAAAATATAACATTCTGATTGTATAAATACTCATCCATTTAAAGTGATTCACTTGATTCAACACAAGTCTGGGAGTCAGAATCTGGGAAACAGTTCTATATAATCCCAATGTATATATCATCCAGTAACTTTAATTAAGGGCTTAAGTGGGACGTCTCAGACTCATTCTGCCTGAGAGCTGATTCATGAACACCAGCCTTCATATTGTGAGTATATTATATCTGTGTGTGTCAGTATATCATATTTGTGTGTCCTGCACCACTAGAAGGGCTCGATTAAAGTCTGTGTAGGTGGGACTGTGACAGATTGAACAGATGGTTCCAGAAAGAGAAACAAATATCTGCTACCTGTAAATCCAACACATAAAGCAGTCAGTCACTGCAGGTAAAAGAGAAAAAAAAAGGTCCACCAGTGTCCAAGATCAAAGGTTTTGTTTATTTTCAATCACATACATATACTATTTTTACATACACAGTTCCTTTAAAATGTTGTGTTTACAGTAACAGCTTTCAGTATTTTTTTTTCTTTTTCTTTTGCATTTGTTTTGACTTTACTTGAAACGCTATAGCCTGAAGCTTTGAGATCAGCGTGAAACAGATACAATTTCTTTTTTTTTTTTTTGCTTTTTTTTTTCAACCTGACAATGTCAAAAGAATGATTCATTAAAACAGCACGGAGTAAAAGAAAGAGAGAGAGAGAGAGAGAGAGAGAGAGAAGGAATCATAAAAGAACTGAAGAACAACATCACCTGATTCAGATGAGCTATACAGGGTTTCATCATCGTAGAGTTCCACATTTAAGACTCTAAACATTTCAGCATCACCTGACCCTTGCAGTAGCTTGCCTCCCTGTCTGAGTGCAATAAAGTGTTTATTGCATTGTTGGATTGTTATTATTTACAATATAACTCGAAAACAAAGTCGTGAAAAACAGTAAGTTGGAGATCACCAGTACTGAGTGCAAAGATTTTAAAGTTGGCACAGCCGAGTACAAGATGCGTCCCAACTTGTGATGTGTGATGATTTATTCATATTGGCAATAATAATATCATGGCTGAACGACTTCAGATTGTAAACAAATGGCAAACAAATTTTTCAAACTTTCGATCCACAAAAGATCGTTCGAAAACAAAAATAAGGAGCAGGATTGACACATTTCTAATTCAGTGTGACTGAGCAAGAATACACACTTGAACTACGTCCAAACACACAACTGTGCCGACTCTCCGTCAACATTCTCAAAAGCAATCGCACAAAGAAAAGTTCTGAACTTGTATTGAGAAAAAAAATCATTTGTCCAGACGGCAGATCACAACTTCCGATTCAACCTTGCAGACAGTTTGCGTTGAATGCTGGTTAATTTAAAATCACACACACGCACTGATGAGCAGAGCAGCAACGATGTGCGTTCACTGTGAAACCATTCATTTCTACATTCAGTGCTGACCACCCAGCTGTTTCTGTGTTAGAACCCTCCACTTTAACCACAACCAAAAGCACCTTTCTTTACAACAGAATTGTCTGGAGGGATATCTTATAAAAAAGATCACATTCAGAGAAAGTAAATAAAAAGACATTAATACGTGTCAGTGTTTTGCACTCAGTGACCAGAACATGTAAAAGATAAGTATTGGGATGGTTTTAAAAATGCCCTGTAGAAAAAACTGCAACAGTGTTTGTGGTGTGCGGCTCGAAATCGAGACCCCGTGTGTGAGAAATTCATTCTGAACATGTTGAAAACACAAAGATTTTCAAAGTTGCACCCTGTTTTTGAAAGACTGCCCTGGCCAGACCCTGAACAGAAAGCCAAGCTAGCCGTAGCTTATTCTGGAGACGCCAACCTCAGTCACCCTCTTAGCTCTGTGAAGGTACTGTTAGTCTGTGTGTGGTTCACTGTACACAAGCCACAGGCAGAGAGAGTGTTAACAAAGTAGCTTTTTGAAGGTATGAATATAGTTTGAAGGGGAGGACTGAGAGATTGTATGTACAGCAAAGACTCCATGCAAAAAGAGAATCAGTGAAAATGTATAATGTCCACGTTAACAGCGCTGTCTCCACATCACCTCAATGTCATGGCTGGGTTGAAGCTTTATTCTGAACCTGTGGATATATGAGCCAGTAGGAAATACAGTGATATCCATAGAAGTTGTTGTAAATGGTGTTTTTACATGCTTGAAACACACAGATGCCCCCATGTGTTCCATTAACAGACAGTGTAAGCATCCTCCAGTGTGTCGTTTGTCAAGAGGTCTTGTTATTCACATTTATGTAACAGGTAGTTTAATTCTTTATGCAAACTATGCCTCAAGTAGGGAGTTCCTACATGTCATACATCCACCAGCAGAATTCATTTATCTATAAGCCAACCAAACCTGCATGAAAACATAAAATATGGCAGAGAAAACCAAAATAATGACAGTTTCTTCCTTCCACCCTTTATAAACGAGGATATATGTAAAATATACACAAGTTAAAGGTCACCTGCATGGTTTGTAACTTCATCTAAAGCATCAAAAGAAAGCCTTGCGTGGCAGCCGAGGTTTTGGTTGCGATATTGTATCTAGGTGAGGATATTGCCCCCTCTGGTTCCAGTCTGACAAACAAACTGTACATCACTCTTTCATGTCAAAATAATGGGTTTGCACTTGCAAATGTTAGATGTGACGAACATAAAGTAGAGCGGTGGGCTGCAACTAGATGATGGGGTGAGAGAAGGAGCTCATTGCAGCCGCTGAGCCTTTTCAAAGCTCCATGCAAACAATAGGTAGGTTTTAGTCCACGGCCCAGTTTGGGAAAATCTGGACTATTGCATGAGAATAAGGAAAGGAAAATTAAATCTAAATGTAAGTAATGGGGTCTCTATGTGTAGCCCTGCGATAGGCTGGCGGCCTGCCCAGGGTGTCCCCTGCCTTCGCCTGGGTCAGCTGGGATAGGCTCCAGGCCCCCGGCGACCCTACAGAGGATTAAGCGGTGTATAGATAATGGATGGTTGGATGGATGTAAGTAATGGATTTTTCTTAAGTCATACAAGTTGTGGAAAAATCAGCGTTTTCCCCACAAACTTGCTGATTTTGGGGACTTGGATAGGTTTAAGGCAGAACGAGAAGAAGCAGAGGAAAAAATACCAAAAAAATAATATCATTTCTGCACCTGCAATGCTTCATTCCAAAAAGGCACTTGCCATATTCAGTTTCCTTCTATCAAAATAAATAAATCAATAAATAAATTTTCCAGCTAAGAAACCACGTCAAGCATAACTTACAGGTGGCTTTGATCCAGATCCACCCCCCTCCCTTTTTTTTTACGATATGACATTTTTGTGTAGTGTCGAGTGAAATGAGAAGAAAACAAGTCATTGCTACAAAGTTAACACTCATGATCCACTGTAAAACTCCCTACTGTGCCTCGTTCTGAAAGTGTTTTATGTTCCAAAGAATCAAATAAATAGGAATAGTCTCTTTGTGGTGGTTAAACCACAGTGAAACAGATCCACCTCCTGTGCCTATGAGGGGTTAATGGTACACAATGACATGCAGGGCTGTGTTGCAGCCCGTGGAGTGGTGGAGGGACCGATCACACGCTGCCAGGCCAAAGAAAAGGGGCATTACACACAAATCAGACTTCTCACAAAGCCTGAACACAATCAAAATTATTTATTTCTGAGTGTACTGACCCTTTAAATTCCTGAACTCAGCCCTGACTTTTACTAATGTCTTATTGGCTCACACACACACACACACACACTCACACACACACACACACACATGTCCTACTGTGACCAGACCCCCTCACGTCTGGAGTTGAGTTAGTTTACATCGTATATAAACAAAAGTCTCTATACAGACTCATTTTAGCATACAGTGAGATTAGCATTGTTTTAAATCTAACCATGCAGGACTACAGCGATAGGCAGGGGGGCAACTGAGGTGGAAAGCGGTGATGTGGCAAGGTGCGCTAGTCAGAAGAAGAAAAAAAACTCCCAGTGTACTGGCCGTCAGTCCCACTCTGTCCACCCTTCAGCTGTACAGAATTACAATATTTACAAGTAGTGCAGGGAGCGCCGCTCTGGGTGGAGAGCGGCTACATGTCCCTGCAGAATTTACCACATAAAAACACACGAAATCAGGCAACCTTACATTTGGGATGGTGTTTGGGTGAGGTGGGGTGGGTGTCTCAGACAAAGGTGAAAATACAGCAGTGTAGTTAAATAAGAGCTGAACAGGGGGGGAGAAATCAATTTGCAGTAATGATGAGCACAATGGCAGCCCACCTTGCCACAATGATCGGAGCATAGATGCTTTTGTAAGGATTTGGGAGACCAGCAGCCAGCCAAATATGCACTTTTACAGGAGATGCAAGTCTAAGCACTTGGTCATTTTTGTTTCGGATGCCATATACAAGATATGTGGGTTAATATAAGCAAAGCAACTAGAGGATCATTAACATATATCTCAGCTCATTTACTTCAGTTTAAATACCACTGCTGTTTTTGAATGACAATGCACAGGCTTTGAGATTTTATCATTTCAGATTCTGTGTTACCATAACTTGTTGTTTTTTGTTCTTAATATATTAATTTTGATCTTTACTCTTTTTTTGTTTTGTTTTTTTCGGGGGGGGGGGTTTGGGGTTCTTCACCTCCGGAAGAACATGGGGTTGCGCAGGCAGGCGGCTAGTCACCTGCAACACCCCAGGGGTCCTGCAGAGGTCTCCAGGCTGCTGTCAGTGTCTGAGGCCAGGGTCTGGTCGGTGGACATGGAGGAGATGTCGTTGATGGAGGAGGAGGGAGGGAGGCTCTCGCTGCTGTTCACGGCTGCACCTGTGCTAAGGGAATCAACAGCAGCAGGGGGTTACAACGTAAAAGAGTCCCGGCAAAAGACGCATAGCAGCAGAAATACAGCCACAGGAGATATTGTTGCAGGTGCACACAGAGGGAACGGTGACAGAACTGCTGCTTATAGCTGAATTAGTCACATGAGACAACATTAACAACAACTGTGGGAAAACACGAGCACAGTGTGTCTATAATGAGAGAAAGGTAGTTAAGATTTGGGTTCAGTGGATTCTGCAGGAAAGTTGAAGGCTGCTGTGAAGTCGTTGTAAGCCACAAAGTGCTTTTCAATGCTTATACACTTAATGATAGACTCATGCATTAGTAGAATTTATGTCTTTATGCAAGCATCCCT
Source organism: Dascyllus trimaculatus (assembly GCA_024666655.1). Taxonomy (NCBI): domain Eukaryota; kingdom Metazoa; phylum Chordata; class Actinopteri; family Pomacentridae; genus Dascyllus; species Dascyllus trimaculatus. Next base: position 12,059,552 of record CM045460.1, on the reverse strand, counting down.
TATTTGTATAATATTCTGGCATGCTTCAGGTTATTTTGTCTTTTAAATAGCAGACCATTTTCTTTTACTGACCTTGTTTTGAATTCAGAGGCAGCAGCAGTCAGCACCTCTTAATTCAGTCTGCTCAGCTGCCATTTTGCCATTAACAATGAATCAGTGTTCGAATTAAAGGGGAGCCAGAGGTGCTCAGCTTCTCCGAAAGGGACCTGAGCTCCACACAAAGGCTATTAAAGCAATTTTGCTGCTAATTGTGCAATGAATGACAAAAGAAATACATGAATCCATTTGAAATCTAATGTACTCAGTAAATTTAAAGTGTGTTTTATACCAACCTTGATTTGGATATGTGGCATGGGCAGCTTTCATAGGTTGTTTTCTATACTTATGCATGATTTCTACAAGTGGATTTGGAGTCACATTGCTGATTCTCAATGACTAGTCAATGCAATGTTGCCCACAAGAGCACACTACTACACAGTGCGTCCAGTCCAGCAGCTCCCCCATTAAAGCTGAGCATCTCCCCTGTCCATCTTTATGAGGCGGGTTTCTCCCACTCTGTCAGCAATAAAAGCAGGATTTCAAAACAGAGTGGACGTAGGAAACAGCCCAAATGCGGTGATTTGTGCTGCAGACGCGTACAGTGTCGGCAAAAAAACGTAAATCTGCTGCTTGTGTCTGTTCACTGTGGGAAGTAATTGCTTAATGTAGACTGGTGGGCACTCCAGCTGACCCAAAATAAAACTAAGAACAAAGCAGGATTAATAGTTGGCATGGATTCCAGCAGTCACTGCACTTGTAGGTAGACTTAAACTCAACTGCTAAATGTCCCTGTGCAGGAAAGGTACAACTGTGAGTACACAATGGAAGATTATTTAAGTCTTTACATCATAATACTGATCTTTGGAGAGATGCTGAAAAGCAACAGAAGTTCATTTTGATGTGTGCAAAACTAAAAAGATCTAAATGATATGGCAGTCTCACAGCCACGTATATCTGCTGATTATATTTGGGGAGATACAAAATGCTCATGTGAGGAACAGTGCAAAGACATGGTGGCGAATGTGTGTTGGATAATGTGTCACACGAACACATACTGCAGCACTGGGCCGGTAAAGTCTTTGCTAACTGCATTAAAGCTGCGATCATCTCAACACACACACGCTGCTTGTGTTCATGTGTGTTTTCCTGCTGCAGTGAAACTCCTGCACTGCGTCTGACACACTCAGCACCACACACGGAGGGGCAGCACATCCACTTAATTACAAGTGGATGGAGAGGGGAAGAGAGATGGAGGTCATGAATTTGCAGGAGACGGAGAAAAAAGAGGCAGAGCAGAGGAGGAGATTAACAAGCTGCTGCTTTGTGGGTTAAATATATCCTGTGAACTTGTTTTTCCTTTATAGTATTTCAGCATGTAGATGTGCAAAAAAGTAGGACAACGCAGCTTAAATGCTGTTTGAATTATAAGTTGTCTTTGACACTAAGGCTTGCTTTTGGTGCAGATAAATCAGGCTGATAAGCCCTCTACAAGGGGAAGATTTCTATATGCTAGTTTGTACATAAGAAGGATAAAACTGGTCTCCAGATGCATATTTGTTTCACCTCATACATGGAGCAGTTACCTCCCCTGATCAGCAGATGCTGCTGTCTCATGCAATAAGTCTTTTTTCACTTGTATCACAGTGGAGTCTGGTCAGTGTACTAATATGACTCTATACTGCCCCTCTGTGGTTGATCATGAGAACAGCACCAACTATCCTCAGATACTTCCTGTGATGGACCCCAAAGAACCCAAATCTTAAGTCATGATATGTTATACAAAAACACATAAACAGTCATAAAGGCACAAAACATTTACTATCAAAATTCTGAAGTAATAAGCATTTTTAGCGATTACTCATTAGCGGTCGTTCAATTCCATTTAACAAATACACAAACCGACACCACTGGACTAAACAACATTTAACTCGAGATGCAAGCAACAGAGACACATGGTCAACAGCACAATGGGTTTCTCTATTTACAAAGGGGTAACTCCAGTAAGGTTATAGTAAATTCACTTACAGAGCGATTAGGGTTATGCACTGAGAGTACCTGAAGGTGAAGGCTGTCCCTTCACTACGCCATTCTTCGTTCTCTCCTCAAAGTTCATCACCTCTTTGTAGATTAGTTCTGAGAAAGAACACAGTTAGAAGAAACATATACAATCAGCACTGGTATCAGTATATATAGGATACACCGATCAGCCACAACATTCTGACCACTGACAGGTGAAGTGAGTCAACATTGATCATATTGGTACTATGTGCTGTTCTGATGGAAAACCTTGGATTTTAACATCCATGTTGATGAGACTTAGACACCCAAATAAACATTGTCCCAGAACAAACACACTCCCTCATGGAAATGGAAATCCCAAATGTCACTGGTCTACCCCTGCAGGAAAATGCACCCCACCACATGGAAAAAACATCAAACAATCAGGAACATGTTGAGGAACATGACAATGGCCCGCGATGTTCATTAGACCTCCAAACTTCCTACACCCCATTCTGATCAAGCATCAACAGGATGCAGTGGAACAAGTTTGACTGACAGAGGCCCCACTGCACAAGGCAGAGTAGCCAAAGGATCCACTGGCAATGTCCTGGTTCCAGACACCATAGGACACCCTGAGAGGTCCTCTTGTCCATGCCCAATGGTTCAGAGCATTTTTGAGCACATAAGGGGGACCAACACAATATTAGGCAGGTGGTCATAATGTTATGACTGATCGGTGTAGATACGACAACAACACCAAGAAGTATAACAGTTGTCACATCCATTCCACCACATGCAACACACAGGTTCTAATAATACTGCTACATCATTCTTTTAGTGACTTTCTCTTAACATGTAGTCTTTTTTTTCAGTTCGGATGAGCAGTTCTCACCTTTCCATTCATCAATGGAGTGTTCTCTTTCATCCAGCTGCTTGTCGTAGATCTGAGGTGGAGGCTAAAGGACAGAGAGAGAGAGTAGGCTCTATTTTAGTGACAGTCTAACTCAGTCAACAAGATCTCCAGGTATCCACACACAAAAATGTCTCAAATACAAATATTTTTACAAGTTTATGTAATGACAATTTGAAATATCAAAGAGTTGATAAACTAGCAAAAAATATGGAAATGAAAAAGTATCTGAACATGAAAAACACATCAGTACAGTTTGACAGTTTTATGCACAGAGAGAACATGCTGGGTTTGACACATGTGGATTATGACGATAAAAAAATGTAAATGAATGAAAATGAGCAGTATTTATCCTTAATCACATAAAGTGGTGATTGATTTCCATAGAATTCAATATGTAAATACATAATTTGAGGTATCCACACACAGTAAATCACAATAGAATCATTCCAATCTGGATTAAACAGCTGACAGACAGTGAGATTAAAGAATATCTGCTGGGTTTTTCCAGCTAAAGTTCCCTCTCTCCTTCTCCCATAGGATTGTCATTTCATCTACCAGGACACAAATATGCTGTCTGGCATCCGGTCAACTCATCTTATCACTCATTTACTGTGATCCTGCCCCGGACTCTGAGACCATAATCCTCCCCTCGCTGTCCCTGCGGGCGACAGGACCACCCATAAACCTCTCTGATGTAACCTTGGAGGCGCCATTACAGGTGAGTATTAAGCAGCCGCAGCAGGATAGGCCAATGCATCTTACTGTACATGTTGAGGAAGGGAGAGGTTCTCTTCAGATGAGGATTTATCAAATGAACCCTTAATACGGGGCAAATCACTTCTCTAAGTTGATTTACATGCAGGTTTGTGGGTTTGCACCAAAATAGCTGCAGCAAAGCATTGTTTTCTCTTCTCTAAAACGTGTATAGTCTGACTTTTTAGCCCCCCCTTGGCTGAAAATGTCTGTTTTAGCGTCAGTTTGACAATAAAAAGCAGTTTGAAAGGCTGAAAGTGCAAAGTTTCTCCTCTAAAATCTGAGTTCAAGGTGAGCACATGCAAGCAGCAGATATGATACTATTTGGAAGCCAATCCTGGTTCAATAGGCAACTTACAGAAGTGTAAAGCTGCTTCTGTGATGTAGGAGATACCTTATATCCAATGGTTTGGGGTGAAAAATATCCACATATCTGCAGATTCCAGATTTTTTTCAATGAGGAAGGAGGAGTACATACCATCAGAATGATATTTACACCTCCTCCCCTTTTTTATTTTTTACTGTCCCTTTCAATTTGAACATATCTTCAAGCATCCCTGGAGGGGAATCTTCAAGCATCGACAGTCCTGAACCAAATGTGTCCAAATATATCTTCTTTCATTTACACTCTTTAAAAAATTCCCACTGATTTGCTTCTCTTCGATGTAGGGCGGTTGTTATTTACCATGGATATTTGGATGAGATCTCTGGCCTTCATCAGCATGAGATGACATTAGAGAAGGGGAAAACAGCAGAAAATGTGTTGAAATGCCATTCACAGCCATAATATACATACTACATCAACTCTAACAACAATATCAGCATTGAAAACCATCAACAACGGGAAAACTAGACAAGTGCACAGTCATGAAATCATCCTAAAAAAAAGAGAGAGAAATAGCTACAATGGAGAACGCTACTATTAAGCAGCGGGATATTTCAGGCAGCAGAGCAGTAACACTGAAATTCATCAGCTGGTCATGCACTCATTAGCATGTCGCTGCGAGTAGAAGTGGTATCTGTACGACTCCATCGAGCGGCAGATGGCTTTTTTTTCCCAATCTCACTGTCACCTCATACTAATGAGGCTCCGATGAAGACGTTAGACTTCACCAAATACACCAGAAACACCACCACTCTTACATTACAACACAGGACAATGCACTATGTCACTCTTTTCCAAATGTGGCCGCAAGAGCACAGGGGTCATTATAGTTTGTTTGTTTTTTTTTTTACTAAATTTGAACATATTTTATTTCAGAAATAAAGAATAAAACCACATGTGAGGGAAAAAATGAAAATGAGATGTGAACAGAAAATATAAATGCAGCTGATCCAGCATTTTTTCACTGTATCAGAGTTAAATCACTATGACTGCTTTCAGTTTATATTAAAAATAAATAAATAAAATGAGGCAAAGTCATCATCATTGAATACACACAGTGCTGACCAATCAAACACAGGGGAAAGGGAGGGCAGGAATCAATACGCAGCTCTGCCAAAGGCCTACTCACCGCCTCCACCTCAGCTGGATCGTACCACACGTTGATGTAGGGGTGCTGTAAGGCCTCGTCCACTGATATCCGTTTAGCGGGGTCGATGATCAGCATCTTAGACAGCAGGTCTCTGGCTTGGCTGGCTGTGGCGTGGAAACAAAATCAGACACGTCAACATGTAGTTGACTTTGTGGGGCGAGAGAATATTCTTTCATGCGCAAATCTGGAACACGACGAGGCAGTAAGGGAAGGAGAGGAGAGAAATAGTGAGGATTAAAGAGAATAATTAACAACAGCAGCCTGTCAGAGGAAACTCAGAGCAACTCAGGCGCACGTGACGGACAGAGTGAGAGGGTTGTGGTTTTATTTTGAATAAAAAACGACATGGGTATGACCAGATATCGAAAAGAAATCCAGATCTTTTCTCATTTTTGATTTGCTTATTATAATTCTGGTTCCGCTAAATCAGCCAGGCACTCTTTGGCTGATTCTGAGGATGATCTGAGGATTTATGGCGTTGAACAGTATTTTTCCAAACATCTGGCATCCACAAACACAAATGCAGTCACCCGCCACTCTCTCTCTCTCGGCCGGTCTGTCTCCCCTCAGGCCCTCTTGGACTGATCTGAAACTGAGAACCCTTAAACGGCACACCATTCCTCTCCTACACATGCTGACCTTCACTATAAATAGCTCTTTACAGCAGCGAACGACTGAAGAAACCGAACTGAGGGCAGAGAGAGAGAGAGACAGATGAGTCGGGCGTACCCTCGGTGTTCTGCCTGAGCATCGACACGTCACTTAGAAAAAGATGGCAAATCTATAAAATACATCCTCTTTCCACCTTTCCTCATTCCTTACCTGCCTCTCTTCCCCTTCCTACAGTGCTCTCTATTCTCCTCCTACAGTTCAAAATAACCAAAGCCCAGAGGATGTCTCTTTTATGTCTGACTCAGTTCCAACCTGTCACAGTATAAAACATACAAAACAGCAGCACTTGAGCCCGGCGTCCCACCCTCGCTCTCTCTCTCTCTCTCTCTGGGTGCTTTTCCTTTAACACTGTCACTCCAGCAGGGAGCAGCCCCAATGCATAAAGTGATTCATGAGAATTTTTACCAGCCGAGAGCTTTGATGTAAGAGCAGGGTAACAGGGAAAAAGCATATTTTGCTGTATCTCATTGGGAGGATTTTTCTACTTTTTTTTTTTTTTACCTCCTCAGCTGAGACAGAGGAGAGAAATGATGTGTCGGGAAACGCTCTGCATGAGAAGTAGATTGAATTCACAGCGACTCAGAGAGACATATTACAGATTTATGAGGAAGGTAAAGATGACCAGCACAAAGGTTTATATAGGACATATATATAATCTCTATCTCTGGATCTGTTCATCTTTCATTCTGTCCATCCATCCATCCGTCTGTCCTGCATTAAAGCCCTAATGTCATATAGTTGATGAAAAGCATTGTAATATTATTCTGCTGTTTGTAAAAGTCTGATTTCACACAGCAGGGTATTTGCAGCAGTAACAATATGATGTGTAGAGATGTTTCCCCATTCCTACATCTGGATCTCTAATCATTAAAGTACCAGGACGTGGAATAAAAGACACATTTTATTGTTTTAATGTGAGCTGCTACAAGTTTTTCTCTGGCAATGGACAGAATTTCCAGTGTTTTTTTATCAGCAACACAGGCAGTCAGCAGATTTGCTCTGATTATTTTATTAGTTTGTTTGTTTGTTTATTGAATTTTGTGTTGTGGGAATTAATTGGAAAACTTTCCTCCCTGTCACCAGCACTTGCATCTCTCCTCCTGGATAATTTATAGGGTTGCTCACACAAATTACTATTACATAAAATTCAGGACAACAAGCATTTTCAAGGCACAACTTCACACATGACTCTAGCTCTGTAGATCCCATAAATAAGGCTAATTCTGAGGCACACAGTTAGGAGAACCACCGCTGTAGCCTCCACTCCCTGTCATAATAATGTGGAACATGGGCTGCTAACATATGGATGGCAGTATGCACAAGCGGGCTAACCCACATTTTGCTGTTTTGTAATAATGGCGTGAAATGGATCTGTGTTGCCATTAAATCCATCAGGTTCAGAATGCTTGTAGTTTAGCACGGCGTGTTAGGAGTTTGTGGGCCTGATAGGATGATGCAGTAGAAATGCCATATGCACTAAAACCGGGGAGTAGGCAGCAGAAATTAGTGGGTTAGCCCACTTGTACAGACAGCCATCCATATTCAGTCTGCACTGTCAACATGTCTAACAGGTAGAATGTCATTAGTAAGACTACATACATGCTACAGCTGAGGCTGAAAGAAAGTAGTTCAGCAGGTTTCTTTGTTGTAATTCTAAGTGTTTTCCAAATTTATGATGATCACCAAAGTCACCTATGACGTAAAACTAGACACACTACTGAGCAACGACAGCTTTACTATCAAAGCAGCAAGACTTTATAACATTTATTGAAACATTTAATGGACTGACATTATATTTGTGTGATGATTTATATCAGACATTAAGGTTTTAACGGCGCCTTCTCACTGCTCAGTCATCTGCGGTGTGAGTGATTAAAAACACTTGTTTTCATTGCTTACATTATCATCTTTGTATTGTTATTGAGCCCCGTTTGAGCGCTAAACTATTTGTTTTACACCTCATCTTTCAGCGCTTCTGTGCTTAAAAATAATGTCGGCATCAAAGGAAATGTCATAAATGGTAAACGTGTTTAGGTTTTTACTTTTTAGTGAGATCAAACACACATCAACCAGTCACCTGAAGGATACAAAGACAATGTACCATTACATGCGTTACCTAAATTACAGCACATGTATGTGTCTGCAGTAGAATTGCAGGTTCTCACCTTTGAGTTTGTTGTGCTCAGAGTCAGCAGGGAAAAGGCAGTCGGGGAACAGCTTGGGGAAGGTGAGGCCGGCGTACTTTGGCCGGTTCTCGACGTAGTTCCTCACTGTGGGCTGCAGCTTCTTCATGAACTCTGGTGAAGGTGTTCCCAGCTGCTCGATCACCTTGTTCCACTGGTCAATGTCTGGTTGGAGGGTCAAGGTTAAGGGAAACACACCTGGAGTACGCAGCATCCTGTCAACCTGTATGTCTCAGTGTCCAATCAGGGAACACCCTCATTTATTTTTAATGATGTTTTTCGCATTTAAGGTCAGTTTAAGTTTTGGACTGAGTCAGACTAATGGTATGTAGGTTGAGAGACCAAATAAATACAGAAAAGTAATTGAAGAATTTTACCCATTTGAGATAAGAGATAATTTATTACCATATTTTTTTTTAATAAAACTTCAGTTTTAAAGATTTTTCTCATATTTTTGAAATAAACGGAAATATCATTAAAATCACAAAAATAATATAAAAATAAAATTAAAAACCAATAACTTTAAATAACCATAAAATATAAAGTTTTTTTTGGACATAAAAAGACTGTTAAAATATATTTCAAAATTATTGTATTTTCACAAATGTTTCTTTTAAATTTAACGATGAACCTGATTAAATTCAAATTTAATCCTGTCAATATATTTTTAAAATACAAACATTTAGTGACAGAAAAGTTTAGGTTCTCTAATTTTACAACAATTTATTTGGTAAATGTATCTAAAAGCACTGATAATGTGTCTAAATTTAATTATCTATATCTATGTATAAGTTTGTATATAGATATATAATTAGCATTATAAATAATTGTTTTTACACATGCAAATATTCACTGTACATTAAAAAACTAATACAAGTAAATTTTTTATATTACAAGTAATTTAAAAAAATTAAATGACTGTATTTTCTTTAGATAGTTATTTTTCTGCTATTTTACAGTTTTATTTACTGTGGTTTTTAACAGTGAAGTTAAATAAATAATTTCTAAACAGCTCTGCTCCACTCAACCTACCAAAAAATCATTCATTACAAATGGAAAACCTACTGACCTCAATAAGCATCTCATCTACACTTCATCAATAAATGATCAGTTTATGTTTATAACAAATTTTAGAAGCACAGACCAGATGATGAACCTCCTGATGAGGATATAAGTTATTAATTAACATGTAGGACGTTCATGTAGCTGACTGTGTGTGCATTTGTGCGGTTGCTGGGTGTGTCTGTTTCCATTTTACTTCCTTCTTGACAACGGATAGCTTCCCTCTTACCCCTCCACACTCTCCAAATGACCCCCCTCCCCTCCCCATGTTCTCACACAGAGTGCCAGTGGAGGCAGTTAGCTGCCAGGGCCACCAGAGATCCCTATTTCTTCATTTTGCTGGAACGCCTCACACTTCCTCTGTTTTGTCTCCATTTCACATTGGCTGTGATCCACCCAGTGCTCAGTGGTGCAATTTTTTTTTCATCCGCTAAGTCTCTTATCCATGGCTCTTTAGCAAGTAGCTGGATTCACTCAGACAGCTTGAGGTGTTTTTCCTCCATGTGTCTGTGCCAGAAAGCATGATGCTCCGCCGTTTGTTGAGTTCTTCACTTCTTGAAATGGGGGCATCATTGCACCTGAACAGCACCTCTACAGGGATCCTGCTGCATTCAGGTTGACGTGTAAAAACAGAGCGAGGGAGTGGCAGAAGGTCGGAAGGATACGGTCCGTCCCAGGGAACAGCACTGTCCCTCTTATCACCTCTCCAAAGATGCAGCCCACTGACCACATGTCCACTGTGGTCACACACAGACACATACAGGCACATGCACACACACACACACACACGTTGTCAAGTTTCTAGCCATGATGCCTCTCAGTTCAGCAATCTCTTTTAGCTCTGTTTTATGTCATTTACTGAGGGAAATATCTGAGCCTGGAGCTGCTAAATCTCCACCAGAAAGCTGCAAACTGTGTCTGTTCTTTCACAGGAAACGTTTCACAGTTGCCATCAAAAACATGTCAGCTGAACAACTAAACAGTGATTCCGAATTCACTATAAAGCTCAGGAAAAGCCAGAAGGGGCTGTAGTTTTGAGCAGTAGCTTTTTCCCCCTTTTACACTGTCGTACTGTTTTGAGAATATAATTGTGTATATTATTATTATTATCATAAAAACACAGAAAAGTGACAAATTAAAGGAAAAACCTGAACCATTGACCCATACAGTGAGGAGATCTGACATCTCTGTTGTGCTGTGAGGGGGTTGATGATGTTAATCAGATAATATGGATTTCACAGCCACCAGATCTCCATCTAGTTTAACACTGATGGGAGACTTTGGACCAGCGTGTTCAACAGGCATCTCCACTGTCATCAACACCAGATGAGGGAATATCTTTTGGAAGAATAATGTTCCTTCTCTCTGGCAGAGTTCTAGAAACTTGGGGAATCAATGCCAAGGAGCTTTGAAGCGACTTATGGTGACCCAACACCTTATCAAGACACTTTATGTTGGGTTTTCCTTTCAATCGTCATCCGACTGTATATTTCAAAAATCATTTTTGAGAATTTGAAAACATGAAGTCCCTTAATCTGAAGGATTTGAATTCGCTCCCTTTTATGAGTGAATCTCACCCACATAGTTTCACTCACAGTATGTTACGATATGGAAGCTAAAGATGCTCTAATGCCGCATTCATGTCATGTAGTTTAAACTGTGATAAGAGCGATTAAGAATTTCTAACAGCGACAGAATGGCTTCCAATCAAATCAAATCCACTAAACACTAACATAACACACCAAGATTTTTATACCTGTTATTATACTGTTGTTTTGCTGGTTTCACTTGTTAAAAACACAACAAAAGCAGCTAATTTGGGCTGCTGATCAGGGGTGGCTAAATACTTTGGAACAGTGCTTGAACACTATGAGGTGTTTTGGATCATTACAAACAGCCTAATTCATAAACTATTACAGGGTTTTTCTCTACTGACGGCGTTAATATTTTTATCGTTTTCCAAATACACCGATCCGTTATAACATTATGACCACCTGCCTAATATTGTGTTGGTCCCCCTTATGTGCTCAAAAATGCCCTGAACCATTGGGCATGGACAAGAGGACCTCTCAGGGTGTCCTATGGGGTCTGGAACCAGGACGTTGGCACTAGATCCTTTGGTTACTCTGGCTTGTGCAGTGGGGCCTCTGTCCATCAAACTTGTTCCACTGCATCCTGTTGATGCTTGATCACAATGGGGTGTAGGAAGTTTGGAAGTCAGATCAACATGTTGGGCCATTGTCATGTTCCTCAACATGGGAGCGTGTTTGTTGTGGGTCAGTGTTTATTTGGGTGTCTAAATCTCATTAACATGGATGTCAAAATCCAAGGTTTTCCATCAGAACAGCACATAGTACCAATATGATCAATGTTATTCACTTCGCCTGTCAGTGATCATAATGTTGTGGCTGATCGATGTATGTTCGAGTGAACATGATCTCGTCTATCAAACAGTAAAAAGATCTTTGGTATTCTCTATTTTAACACAAGTCAAAGGACAAGGAGCCACTTTAAAACAAACAGAAGTTGCTCCAGACATATTTAAATCACAGAATGAATTAAATAGTTCACTGAAAAGCATTAGGTGGTGGCAGCTGTACTGATTACTGGGGTGGAGGTGGAAAATCAGCCACCTACGATTTCTGTAGGGGATTAAAATCACTGACCACTGCAGGCACTGTTAACATCCTCCCACCTTTCCTTGAGAAATAAATTCTGTCTCGTTAGGGCTCAAGTAACAACCAAACAAGATAACATGCATGATACGTTCCTATTAATAGCTAATGATAGTCTGACTAATTTTGCATTTGTATATCTGCATTACACATCACTGCATACATGTGCATTCTACCTTCAGCTTATTTAACAAGCTGATCCATCATAGAGCAGCCAAAACCCTGCAGCCCTCAGTGATACGACAGACTGCTATTCTATATCATCACCCGACAGAGTCTCAGGAAGGTGCAGATAACTTTGCCGGATCAATACGTCAGGTCGAAAAGTTTATGAAGTAAATAAAGATTAGGAGCAGCGGAGTCCAGAGCTGATCTATATGCAGATGATTAACAAAAGTGTGCATGGCTACACTCCATTGATCTACAGGAAGATTTTAGATAATAAGAATTTCCAGTCATTGTGTGAGCAGAGACATAAGGAGAGAGAGATACTGATGAGCTCATTGCAGGGTTTTCTACTCTTCCAGAGCATTAATCTTTCAAGGACTGCATGTTCAGGGGCTGCAGAGATGGAGAGTTTACCACCAACACCTGCAGACGCACTGGTCTGGTGTTTCTCACTGACTATCTGCCTCTTTACAAGTTAAATCATCACTTTTTTAAACTCTGCATTTCTGCCAATCCCATGAAATGACCAAAAGCAGCAATGTGTTAGGACGAGCGCCACTCAGCGACCCGCACGTGATCTCCTCTGCGGGCATGTGCGCACTGTCCACAACAATTTATGTGTATCTCTGCTGCCATTAATCTCTGTTCTCTGTCAAACAGCAGCGGGCACATGAGAGGGCTGCAGCAGAAAGAAGAAACGCAGCGCTTTTAAGTGCATCTTCAGTCTCTGCACACCGCGACAGTACTACATAAATGCTTTTTTCTACTTGCTTTTATGTTCTTATAGTCTATAAATCTGTGGTTTATCTGAATATTGTAATGTATTAGAAGTAAGTTAAAAAGAAGTTGATTTGTGTGGGTTTAAAACAGAGCAATAAGCAAAGAGCTGCATACAGTTTTCAGGGCCACATATCTTAATTTGTCAGATTTCGAGAGCTACATACTAAGTCTGCATGCCAGTTTAAAGTCTTTAAAAACAGATCACTAATATATACACTTTTATTTTTAATATGGGCTCACTGATTTCTTGAAACAGCTTTAGATTTTAGGGATCAAAGAGGAGTAAATAGTGTTTGTTTGGGACTATTTTCAGCAGCAGCAACGTCCATATTCATCATAATGAAGTAACATGTCATAAAGCATAACTGTGCAGCTCATTCATGTGTTTTAATTGGTTTTGGGCAACAGTTGAAGCCTATGGCACTGAGAAATCATATTGGTTTGGCTACATGGACAATAAAGCATGTTAGCAGCATCACTTCAATGCTGGTATGACATCATTTGCACCTTGCATCATCCTAATTTTAATATAATCCCTATTGTGGCTTCATTAACATGCTAAAAGGCTCCACCTTTAACCTTTGAACTTTCCTCACACTCCCCAATGAGCTGCTATAAACAGATACTCAAAGGGAATACATTAAAGATTCATTACTTGAATGCTCCATAACTGCGTCTGACTCACACATGTAGGGACTCTCAGATGGCAAAGATAAATCTCACATGTGCACGCATGTGCGCAGACACAGCATGGGGACTATTTATTCACCACACGGAAAGAAGTCATCTCGGGGATGCAATTATACCCCCCCATCCCTCCTCCTCACTGTGAGAGAAACGCACCAGGTAGCTCCAAACACTCCAAGTAACTCATACTTAAATATTCAGAGACAGAATTTCCTCTTGCCAGAATATATGAGGTTGAATAAAGCGTGTGATGTTACTGTAGGTTATATGGAAAGTGTTAAAAGAAGATAAGTTGTGACTGGTGCAAAGGTGTGTTATGAAGCCACATGTGAGTGTTTTTTTAGTTCACCTCAGAGACACACAGCAAACATCAGGCCTGGTATCTGCAAATTGAGGGTAACTGAGAGATTTAAAATGATTAAACTAAAGCAAAAATTGACCAAAGTACCATCTGAAAGGAATATTATAGCCATTAACTTATCTATTTTAGTTCTACTTGTATGCACATCTGCAGCTGTTTAATTTCATTTGCACATTTCTAAATCTGAAACTCAACATGAGCATTTTTTAAAAAACAACATTTTCATTCATATTTCCAGCAAAGATTAAAAAACAAAACAAAACAGAGTTACCATTAAATAATATGTCTGTGTCTTAACAAGGATACAGTCCCGGCCAGGAAAAAGGATTTTGTGGCGCACCATTTCTCCCATAATGCACCCCACCGACCAAATATCCACTGCACGCACAGAGGTGAGGGTGACACACAGAGGAAGCAAAAGGAAGAGAGAGGAAAGCAAAGGTTAGTGTCGTCCACGGCGAGCCTCCTGAGAAAAGCAACAGCGATTAGGAACTAGCAGTTATTCAGTGAGAGGGATAAATAATTAGACAGAGGCGTGTTACGTAGAGACAAATCTGAATGAAACAGACGTGGAGCAGAAGAAAAGCAGAAAAGGTGGAAATTAGGGCCTTACAGGGACTAACTGGTGGCTGGATATTCAAAGCCTTAGAGCCCACAGGCTTCCATTTCTTGGGAGGAATACGGCTAATGAGTCATAGCATGGCTGGCATTCAATCGCATGTCTTTATGTTCTGGCGGCTTTTAATCAGTGATTCATACCTCCAACACTTCAGTTCACTCAAGTGCGGCTCAACCAGAATGGCAAATAAGGTTTCACACTCAAGATACTTTCATTTGGAATCATCGTCAAACATCTGTGTAATTTCATTTTCCTCATCATTAGCGCCCATGAAATGACAATTAGATTTTTTTGCTATAGACGGATGCTGTCTCTTGTGGTCTCTATGTGCGTTTAATAAAGAAAGTAAATACTAACATGACTCTAGCATCCTTCAAAGATGAATTCGATACAGACAAGTGTCCAAACACTCATCCTCACCATTCTCTTTGTATCCCATTCCCAGGATGACCTCTGGGGCTCTGTAGTATCTGGTCACCACATAGGGAGTCATCATGAAACTGGTGCCTGCGGTCCTGGCCAGACCAAAGTCCAGGATCTTCAGGGTGCAGTCTGACTTCACCACTATATTGCTTGGTTTGAGATCCTGGAGAGGGGAATGAAAGAATGACATGAGAAACAAAATACAGAACTTTTTCCCCAGATGTTTTGAAGGGCGTTCACTTTAGCTGGCATTTGAAATACTTACTATCCATTATTATCTTTTATGGTTAAAAGTAAGGAAGACTGAGACACAGACACTCTGAAAATATAATGCTTATATTTTCATTTAAAGCTGGGGTAGGCAGTTCTTTTGATATAATTGGGCAAACGTTCCATAATAACCACTGCGTATACTGGAATTTAACTGGTCTGAGAGGAAACTTCTACACCTCCTCAGGCTTTGGGAAATCTGGAAAGAGGGCATTTCCACTGACTGCAGATGCAAGTAATTGCAGACACCCATACTGATGACAGATTTGTCAGGAAATCCTACAGAAGAAGTCATTATTTAAGAACTGGCAACAACTGCCTACACAAAATAAGAAGACGCAGCGTAATGTGACAATATCTGTAAACCAGACTCCTAGCACTGGGCTGTTTGCTGGTTTTCTTATAAGCTGCGAATTTTATTCTCCTGTGACTTCTAAATGTGTTATATGGCGGGTTAAGTCGTACGCTTAGATTAGTAGCGATAAGTGGCTACGTTAACTGTTGCTAATTGTTTCTCCTACTGCTTACTGCAGTCGAAGGCTCATGGCTGCAACTACTGCTAATTTAATTACGTGTTTACATTCCTGTCTGTGGTCACGCTTGTGTTGCACGGCCATATGAAGCATGTGCAAATGCTCATGCTTGTGTGGTGGAATAGACAGACTTTTTGTTTTGTTTTGTGTGCCAAATTTCTGCCAGAGGTCTGTTAGCTTAGCTTTGCACAAAGATTAGACACAAGGAGACACCACTAGCCTGGCTCTGTCTGCAGGCAACAAGATCCACCTAACAGCACCTTTAAAACTCAGTTATTCATTCATTCGTTTAATCACTATAAAATCAGGATCTAAAAAAAATGACACCCTGACATTTCATGGGAGGCATTTTTGGACCTGCCCTTTTCGTAGATAGTCGTAAAGTCGCTGCTAAATAATTGTTTAATTAACCCTGGGCATGGGGTTCAGAGGATGTGTTTTTTTTGTTTGTTTGTTTGTTTGTTCCTGTCACATTTTTAATTACTGCTAACTCATTTTTCACTGCAATAAATCTCAAACTGCTCTTTGTAAACACAGACGCTGCTTAAGTGGCTTCTTGGTTGCAATGAACAGCACAGAAAGTCTTAATATAATGTATTTGAATTTCTGGTGTCAATGGTTTATTTTTGGAGGATGTTTGAACAAGACATGTAGACCTAGAAAAGCACTCAGAGAGCGCAGACCTCCACCAAGCATCTCATTTCACCCCATATTAGGATTTACACCCAGAAATAAGAGTCCCAGGATTGTTTTATCTACATACCCTTAGCATTTCGATTCACATTGATATCATTATTAGTTCAATAGTTATTCACCAAAATCACATTTTCGGTAATGGTGGTTTCTTCTGGATCTGGCTCCATAGCTGTTGATTATACAACAGATCTGTTGGCATACTCCTGTTTCAGCAGAGTCTCAGCTACATTTTGGTGTTGGCTGCATGTCTGTATCTTCATTTGTTACCTTACAGTGATGACCATTTCACAGGTCCTCTATTTTTTCCTGTTCTGGATCGTAGTATCCAGAATTTTGCCCGGTTCAGATTAAATTTTGATATGTTGTAGAAATTGCCAGGAACTTATCCTGTGTTTTTTGCTAAGCAGCCTGGCCATTTTTTGTGGAGTTACATGTGCATATGTTACATTGCCCTATCTCCCAATGCTAAAGAATCCTGCAAAAAAAATTCCTGGATCCAGACGGTGATCCGGATCACCACCAAAATCTATTTATCAGTTCCTTGTCCCAATGTCCACCTTTCCTGAAAATTTCATCAAAATCCATTCATGACTGTCCGCGCAAAGTTATTAACAGACAGACAGACTAACAAACCAACAAACAGATAAACGCCGGAAAAAGCATAACCTCCTTGGCGAAGGTAATAAAGTCATTTTGATAAAAATGTCACAACTTTAAGCTCAGATTTGGTTAATTTTCCTGATGGAAGGACATCATACTTGACACATATATGAACCGAAAGATGAAAATCTGATGATTGTTTGTGTTTTTACAGTTTCTTGGTATGATATATGGTGCAATTTTGGCATTTTTTCTAAAACAAAACAACCTGCCTTTAAACCTTCCCGCAGGTTTAGAGGTTTAGAGGGTTTAAACCGCTTTGCTGCACTAGATTGTCAAAATAGCGAAGGAGGTGATGGCAAGCATTATGCCTAATTAAGATTTTACCGATGTTAACAGATGTTCGGTTACAAAATTGGTGCTGCAGCGGATTTAAAAGCCCACAAACCAAAACAAATTCAGCAGTCGAAGCAGAACACAGAGCCGCCTCGTTTTCCTACCCTGTGAATGATGCCGGCTGAGTGCAGATGTTTGATGCCACACAACATCTGGTAGAGCAGGTAGGACATTCTCTCGTGGTCGAGCTCCATCTGAATTACCTGGCACAAGTTGGCATCCATCAGCTCCATCACTAGATACCTACAGGAAGAGGTTTTTATTCAAGCATGAGTGGTTATCAGATGATGACTTATGTGGCATTTGAGGAGTCAGTCGTCTCTGCGGCCCTTCTACCATTTCTGACTGAAAAAAATAAAAAGTGCCACAAATACACATGAATCCCTCTGCAGTACGGCATACCAAGAGATTGTTCTAAAAGTGAACACATGCTCATTTATCATTCAGGATGAGAACAGGATACCTCCAGCAGCCTCAAATTACATCTAGAGTACTTTCACTGACTACACTCCAGTGGTTGTGTTATCACAAATGCAGGTGTGGAGGAGTAATGAGAATGTAATACATAATTAAAATCAGCCCCATCTTTTCTCCAGCATCTATTATATCCAATTAAATGAAAATCTCTGTCTGTCCTTTGCTTGTTGTATGAGTTAAATTAATATTTTTCATTATGCAAAGAAAGGTTTTTATACTTACACATCCTGGAATTCCTCTAATGATTTCTGTGGTGTGAAGACATTTAATAAACTGATAATCTGAAAGAGAGAAGAGCATACAGAGGATCAACATGCAGCGGTTAAAAATACACGCATGTAATGAAAGAGGGGAAGGGACTGTGGATGCAAGTTGACCCTGGCGAAGGACACGGCTGAGCGACGGACACCGAAGAAGTGAAATGGAACAAAAGAGTGGGGATAAATGTGGAAGATGGGAAAAGGAGACAGAGGAGAACAAAGAGCGGCGCTGGTGATTACATTCATGCCTTCAAGTGCTCTCTGTTTCACTCTCCTGCCAGTTTGGTACATTTCCGGAGGCACAGAATTTAGCACGGTCACAACATTGCAGTGGCTTGTCTGCGTTTTGTAGCGGAGGGATTTATCTACAGACAGAAATAGACTGAGACTGGGGAACAGTTTAAAAAGTGCGTTTCACTCTGAAACGGGTAGATTTTTTCCATCCCTCCATCCTTTGTTGTCTCTCAGCTGAATCACTCACATTTTTGTGATTGACGCATTTCATGAGCACCAACTCCCGGTATGCCCTCTTGGCATGGGTCTGGTTCTGGAAGGGTCTGCTCAGCTTCTTAATGGCTACATTTCTGTCCAGGACAGCATCATAGCCCGCACTGCAGAGGAAAAAAAAAACAACAACAACACAGATCAGTATTCTTTTAGCATTCATGCCCGGATGATTCTCTCCTGTGTGCGATTGCATGACAACGTGACGATTTGTGGTGAATGTCATCGGTCAAAAAAACAAAAGGATGATTTATCACGTCTCCAAGGAAACAAAGACTCATGCAAAGAGATGGCAGGTTGCTATTTTAAACTCAGAACTGTATCTGCGAGGACAGCCGTTGTTAACATAAATGAACAAAAACAGATCAAATGTGTTGTTTCTTACCTTTAGGGGTGCTTATAAGCAGATATATTTACCTTTAGATCAAGACAGTCTAGCTAGTTTTCCCCTGCTTATGCTAAGCTAAGCTAGATTTGGCTGTTATTGCATATTTTCTGCACAAACATGAGAATGACTTTGATTTTCTTGTCTATTCTAAGCAAACTAATAAGCATATATCATCTAAACCAAAACACACAACCAAAGCTACAAGTAGAAAGAACTTTAAAATGTCTTTTGAGCATTTTAACAGTTATATCTCCACAAATCATAAAGAAAAAGAAAGCTGAATTTGTTCTCTTCTTAAATTTTTATATTTTTTAAAACATTTTTCCACATGTCCACAGGTGTTTTATAATTGGGGAAAATAAAGTGGTAGCTCTACATATTTTAAATATTTTGCTATTTGTGTTTTTATAGTTTATGGCTCTGATAAATGGTGTAATTTTGGCAATTTTCAGTGATAACACGCCTTTCAAACTTACCAGAGAGGTTTGAAGGTCAAATGGTCAATTGATTGTGGAAAAAGAAAGTCATTTATAAATGTTGCTGTTTTATAAGCAAAAATAAATGCTGAAATGCAATAAAACAGACGGGGAAATATAAGTCATATGTAGATGGTTTCCTCTTTTGGTGACCATTGCAGCAGAGTGCAAAGTGCTCTGCTGGCTCAACACAATCCCAACCCCCGAGAACCTTTTGGGATTTTAGCTCTTTGCTGCGAGTTATGTTGGCTTTCAGTGAACAGCAGCACAGAAAAAGCACCCATAAAGATGTCACATCACATTCTCAGCTATATATCTCAGAGTGCGCCTTTTTTTTTCTGACAAATTCTGCCTACAAGATGCTGCAAATTGAGTTTCAAGGCATCTGTACGCAGGCTTACAGTGGACGGCTGGGCGGGACGCGCTGTGGTTCGTCATGTCTCTGTGGAGACCGCAGGCCAGGGATGACGTGTGACCATGGAAACAGTGGAGCCTTCATAAAAGCATTGATCCAATGGGGATTTAAGCCAGTCATCACTTTTCTAGCTGAGTGAAAGATGATGTCATGACCAGCTAAACTACTTAAAGCCTTCATCCCTCCTAAGATGCTTCTGAGAGCTCATCCTGACCGAAGCGCACGAGTCATAAGGGCAGAGATGTGCACGGATTGGGATGTTTGTGGGCGACAGTGTTGGCAGAGTGAGTCTTAGTTAGAGCAAAGACAGGCGAGAACAAGTTTTCCCTCATTACCATGTTCTCAGGCTTTACTGGGACAAGAGTTTACTGATTGCATAAGGAAAGCAGAACACAGATAAGCTTTCAGAGCTCTGCCTGCTTGTATGCACATTGTCTGCTTGCTGTTGTGCCATAACTATGAGAGGGAATTCTGTGCAAAAATCAGACAGATGTTCATGTGAATGTGATTATGTCTCCCAGTTGGGGATTATGCTGGAGGGAATGCCCAGTAAGCAAGTCATTTTTTAATTATTTTGCCATTACATTGTGATTGAATCATTCATGCAGTGTAAACACACATGTCGGCTTCTGCAGTATGTTAACTATGTAAATGACTCTACTTTCATGGTGCAACCCACTTGATCTGTATAATCAGTCACATATGATATCATTCGTGGGGGTTTTTTGCGGTTTGGTCGTGGTAATACCGTCACCATATGACACCAGATGACAGCTGTGGGCACAGACAAGCAGCACACAGCAGAGCAGGTTAAATTAGATTTGCACTCTCTGCCATCCATCTCTACAATATCCTTAAAATGGGCACAATCCCAGCATTAGCAGTTGCAGCCTGCCCAAGCTCCTTTGCAAATGCACAAAATTGCTTTGGAACGGAAGGGGAGAAGGGCTGAGGGCATGGGAAGCAAAGGAGGGACAATGAGCGAGGGCAAGTGGAGGGCAGAGGCTGCTGAGAGCCGCTGAATCTTCATATATTCTACATAAGACACGCAGAAATAAAGCATGTCAGCTTGGGTCACTGCAGGGAGGATTTCTGAGGCAGGTGTATCGCCACGGTGACACAACATTAGCATGAATATAACGTATAGATCCACCCGGTGATTCGACAAAGAATGTAAGATGAATTCCTTTAAGTGGAGCCTTGGCAGTCGTTCCACTGCATTCTGACAGGGCAGACATGAGTTGAATTACAATGAATACGAGCTCTCTCTGCAATCTGGATTACAGATTCAGTTAAGTGCCCGTCTTGTTAGGCCCTTATGGTGCATACATCCATACTCTAAATAAATGATATGTCATCGGCTCATAGCACTGGAGAGGACACAAACACAGAGCCTCCTCATCGATTCAATTATGACAGAAATTATGACCTTGATTCTTCTGGTAAATCGTTTTAACATGTTTGCCAAGTTCTGTATTTATCGACTTCTATTGAGGAACAAAAGGCTACAGTTTCCACACTCTTTTCCCCCAAAATCTCCTGAAGGGTTTGAAAGGCAGGTTATCTTTCAGGAAATAAGCTAAACATAAAATCGTAATATTTCATCAAAGTCATTTTATTCTACATGTCTCATTTGAAAATTTAAAAGAAAATTTCCTCTTTCTGTAAAAAAACCAAAATATTCGTGCCAGACTCAGGGGCTTTTCAGCTGAACTGGGCTGAACTGCAGGCAGTGTTCACACCGAGCAGGTAGAAAACATGTATGGAAACAAATTGAACATGTAAGAAGTAAAACATCTATAGCAGGGGTGCTCAATCCTGGTCCTCGAGAGCCCCTATCCAGCATGTTTTAGATGTTTCCCTCTTCCAACACACCTGATTCAAATGATCAGGATTGGTATCAAGGCTTCTACAGAGCTTGATGATGAGCTGATCATTTGAATCAGGCATGTTGGAAGAGGGAAACATCTAAAACATGCTGGATAGGGGCTCTCGAGGACCAGGATTGAGCACCCCTGATCTATAGTGTGCAAAGTCAATATTTCTCTTTTTCAGTACTGGTAACATCAGTGGACAAAATGATTTTTGTTTAACTTTTGCAAAAATAAATAATTTAATAAATGTCACATTCATCTCTTCTTTCTATTTGATTTGTAGCATTATAACTTTTTCATACTGCAAAATACATTTTTAGCTCTGTCTACTTCTAGCCTTGGTTGTGCAAGAAAAATGAGCCCACAGTGATAATAATACAAACATATTATAATTACTAGCATTAGCATTATTAGCATCATTAGCATTGTTGTTGTTATATCATATATTATAGCTGTTATAATGTAAACTTTATTGACTCACTTGATTGTTTTGCTTTGCTTGCAAAATTGTTGTCTAAAATATCACTGTTTCATCAGTTTAAGTCAAAACGTAACACAATGATAAACACACAAGGACATAGGTAGAATAGAGTCATATTTTTCCAGATCACATGAATAATTAGCCTAAAATTTAAAATATTCTCGAACATCTCCACTGATCATAATATAAAACACAGTATTTTTAGTGTCATAGAAATGAACATTCATCAGCATCAGAACACACATTTTCAGCTGACAGATCTTGAATCCTAAAATATGTCTAAATGTTTGGGAAATAAAAGACAAATCTGCATTTGTGCGGCTTTTTCTTGTTTACTGGTTGTTTTCATTTTGCATCACAACATTTCTGAGTCGCATGGCTAAAGGCTGTGTTTCTAAATGTTATGATGAGTCTGCCCTAAAGGTACCCTGCCTTCGCCCCAAGTCAGCTGGGATAGACTCCAGCCCGGTGCATGGAGAATGAACGGATGCCCTAAAGGTTTCAGGAGAACGGAAAATATGACTTCACTATTGCCAAGTTACCCACATTAACCATTAAAATTTCATACAGTCTCCTACTGTATTCACCTTAACAATGAAAACAAGAAGCAGGGATTCTCCTTCTGTAATTACACTCCCTAGCAATAAACAGCAGAACAATTAGAAAAACAACTAACAGCTAAATGAGATAATCGCATATTAAAGATGACATAAAAGCGCATCAACCATCATAAAATGATATAAAATAGGATATAAAAAAGATGCATTGTTGAGTTCTTACCAGACAATTCCCTGAGCTCCAGAGCCAATGGGCTTTAAATTCTGGTAGCGTTTTAAAACTGTGAAGGTGGAGTCTCCCACTTCCACACTGTAGAACTGGTTGTCCACTTTGCTTTTGCTCATGTTGTAATGCTTGGCAATATATGACACATCCACTTGTTTTCCAAAACCCTGCATTAGGCAAACGCAACGGAAAGGTTAGTCATGCCGAAGGTGAGTTTTCAGTTTACTTCCCTGAAAAAAACATCTGAAAGAGGCAAAGGTTCCATTAACACATTAACACTTCACATTATTAAACCAATTAATCATTTATTTAACTGCTGCTTTTCCAAACGACAAAAAAGTGTGTGTTAAAGGCTTATTGGCGCAAAACGACAGGACACACGGTGCAGTTGAGTTTACATTTACACTGTCTCCATGCAGAAATGTAACCTCTGTAATAGCCACGTAATGACATTAGTGCCACTAATGTCTTTACTCAGCTGAAGACATTATTCTTTTACTGATGTGCGCACAATAATCAGGCTGTAATTACTCGGGCAGAGCAGTCATACAAACGGTGCCACAACAAAAACATCAGTTCATTACAGACTCTGTAATTACAACTCACAAACCAAGCAAAGCTGTATTACCGTGTTATTAAGGGTGAAAGACTTCCATTAAAAGTAGACGTCATGAAAAATTAATATATGTGATGTAGGACAGTTAAAGTCAACGCGACTGACCGGTCAACCAAAGCTATGATTGAGTTATTTCACTACATTAGACTGCAGCCTTTGCTGTGGCACCTATAGAGGCCATTAAACAGCCATGTTCACACGCATGTCTAATGTAAATATCCCATATAATCTGAGCTACAGTGGAGCAGCCTGTAGCACACAGACTGCAGATTTTGCAGTTTTTGAAATTACATCCCCTCCCAAATGAGTTTTGCATTTAACACTGTCGGGAAGGCAACAGGAGACAGGCCAAGCTTCAGTTAGAGAAACACTTTGCTGCTTTGTCTTCAGCAGAGTTATAGATGAACTCCTGAGGTGTTGGACTCGAGCAGAAAAACACCTGAATTATTTTTAGCTTTGCATAATGAATTTATCAACACAAGGCCAAAAAGTGCTTCTGAAAAAAACAAAAACTCCTGAAGCATATTTCTACTAAAGCTCCTAATTGAAGCATTTTGCAAAATCTTTATCAAACTGCTCCCAAGTCATTGTGCGCACACACAGAGAAACACAACAACAGCAAAACACACAGAGCAATGAAGGGGAAATGGAAGTGAATGAGTACTGTACCTTTTTTACCTGTAAGGAACACACACCTGACAAAAGGCTATCTTTACATCCAGGACTGGTTGGCTGCAGTTATATAAGAAATGTCTGCTCATAAATACCTGCAAGACACAAAGAGAAGAGGGGAAAAAAAGAGTCAGAGAGGAAGCACAGGAGGTGTGAACAGGAGTAGCAGGGATTTATAATATGTGAGCTGCAAATTCTCACATGTACAGTAGATGATGACGAATGAACTGACTCCCGACAAAAATTGTTTCTGCGTGAACAAAGACAAGAAAACGGGAGCAGTGGCACATCGGTTCATCTTCATCTGGATTTATCAGAGTCACTTGTGGCGCCCAACATCAGAGATTAACTGATTAATATAGATAAATCATCTGAATTCTCTGATTCCAGTTTCTAAAATGTGAATATTTTCTGGTTTCTTGCAACAGTAAATTGAATATTTTCAGGTTGTGGACAAAACAAGACATTTAAGGAAGTCATTTTGGGCTTCTGAAAACACTGATCAACATCATTTTCTGACATTTTATAGACCAAAACAACTAATCAATTGATCGACGATGGAAATAACAGTTAGTTACAGCTCTACCCAACAAAGAGCAATTCGATTTTTCTGAGAAACAAATACTTGGTGCCTTGTCTTTGCACTCTCCCTCCTACTGAGGGACTGAATCATCTCAGAAAAATTCCCTGCTCTGCTCTCTCTGCTCCGTCCCCATCATTCTCAATAAAGGTGAGAAAAACAACAAGTCACCGCGGCCCACTCCTCTATAAATATGAACTGACCAATATATCGATTCTTCATCAAAGCACAGTATAACAAGCCTGCAATGATCAATGGTGGTTTTTGTGCTGAAAGTAAGACATGGATAGCTGCAGCTACTGAGGAGTGAAAGACTGTATAGAAATGTTTTTTTCATGACATCTAGGCATTTATCTTCCTTTCTTCCTTTGCATCTGCGGCAACTCCGATTCCATAGCAATGTCTCCGTATGTCAGTACTTTTTAAAAATTCTATAAGCCTCTTATAGTTGTAGCTTAACATATCGGAAAGCACACTTAGTTCTCAAGAGTTAGATGAGAACATTGATATCGCTTTCATGTCTGTCTGTTAAATATGAAGCTGCCAATTATCAGAAGGGACCAACAACTTCAGTAAAGAGAAACTGAAACTTCTTCCACTTTCACTTGACTGAAGGGACTCAATTAGGAATCAGTCTGTAGCTTTTAATGCAAAACTCCACTGAAAAAACAATGAATTTTAGCCATAGAGTTTGAGTCATTTTCAACACTTCATGAATAGCTTTATTTACATTTTTTTTGTAGTTACACATCAAAATGTTCCACGCAGCAGTTAGTGAATGCATCCTGTGTGCGTGAATTAAGACTCTATATTTAATCTGTCACTTTTCTTATTTGTGTTATAGCATGAAGACTGAAAGCTTCCTAGATAAGAGCTGAAATGTCTTGAAGAACCAAAAAGAGTCCTGTTGCTTTCTTCTGAAACTCTTAGGATTATCATCACTTGACTGAGAAGCGACATACACCGATCAGTTATAGCATTATGACCACCTGACTAATATTGAGTTGGTCCCCCTTATGTGCTCAAAATACTCTGAACCATTGGACATGGACAAGAGGACCTCTCAGGGTGTCCTATGGGGTCTGGGGTTTGGGTACTCTGGCTTGTGCAGTGGGGCCTCTGTCAATCAAACTTGTTCCACTGCATCCTGTTGATGCTTGATCAGAATGGGGTGTAGGAAGTTTGGAGGTCAAATCAACATGTTGGGCCATTGTCATGTTCCTCAACATGTTCCTGATTGTTGGATGTTTTTTCCATGTGGTGGGGTGCATTTTCCTGCAGGGGTAGACCAGTGACATTTGGGATTTCCATTTTCATGAGGGAGTTTGCTTGTTCTGGGGCAGTGTTTATTTGGGTGTCTAAGTCTCATCAACATGGATGTTAAAATCCAAGGTTTTCCAGCAGAACACCACATAGTACCAATATGATCAATGTTATTCACTTCACCTGTCAGTGGTCATAATGTCAGTGCTGATTGGTGTAGACATTAAGCACTACATGTAATTTGTTTCTTATGTGCAGAAAGTCATTTTGATCGGCTCAGATAAATCATTGCTGGTAGCAGCTTCATTTTTAGTGTGGGTGGAAATCTTGTCATCAAATGCTGAGAACAAAAGCCAATAAAGCTTATTTCCAGAAATGTCAACCCAGTCCTTTCAAAAACATGGAACACTTCAAAACACCCATCTGACAGCGGATTTGTTCTCATTACATACTGATTGTTCATAGCAGGGTTTTTCCTGCATAGAGGAATTTTTAACTCCAACGAAAGTTTTTATCCAGCGCCAAAGTGATTAGAATTGAGAATAAAACACATTTTAGTCAGTTTTGTCAATTGAGGTTTAATTTACTTAAAGATAATCGACATTTTTGTCCCCTGAATGGCCAGAAATATAGGGAAATGCATAGAGTTTGGTGAATTTTCTTTACTATACAGATCGATTGTGTTTACTGTTTTACATAGTCAGCCCCCAAAGGCCCATTCTGAGCCAAGAAAACCCCTAAGGCACTGAAGTTGTACAGCTCCTGATTTTTTTTTCAATCTTATCACTATGAATACAAAAGACATAAGGTGGTATCATGATGGAATATCATTTTTTGATTTTTAGCGTATTTTTACGGCATTTACATGACTTGCCAGATGGTTGATTACGTGGTGTGCAATGGAACGCTAAAATTACAACGTGTAATTTTATGACAACAGGCTGATTAAAACTGTACACAGGCAAGTCCAAGTAAACATTCAGTAAACGTGAAATAAATTAGACCTATAACAACTTGTCTTTATGGTGGGTGAGTTCAAAATTGTGAAAACAGACAGCTAGTCTGTTCCTTCCACTGCCAAAAATAATGGATTAACCCAAGAAGAACACTGATGTAATTCTTTTGTCCTTATGAAAGTGAAATTGGCTGGTGTCCAAACAATGATACTTTGGTCGGTTGAGAGTTTATCAACCAACCAATCGACCAGTTGACCTGGAGACTACAGCCCTCAAATGCACTCATCCAAATTCACATTTTAACTCAAAGACTAACCTTTTCACCCTTCAGGGCATGTATGAGTTTAGACACTGAGAGGATAATGTGTGCAGTTTCACAGGGCTCCACTTAATGCTGCTATCACAGATGAAATAAGCCTGAGAAGAGCCAGAACCATGAGAGGCTGCATTTGCATAAAAGGCAGTGTGGCGATTTTTTTGGCAACGCCGGGAGGCTTTCTCTGGGAAAGAACAGCTAATGGGTCAATTTGGTTTAAATGTAGATTTGCCAATTTTCACTGGCTTTTTCTGTCGGCAGATCAGTTCAAACCAATGCAGGGGCGAAATACAGAAGAGAAAAAGCGGCTCCCACATTAAGGCGGAGTGAGATGGGCTGCAGCTCTCACCCACAATGACTTCAAGGGTTTTCCAGGTAATGAAGCTCCCAATGTGCTAATGATCACGTCTTCTGAATAAATTGATACATGGTGTTAATGATAATATCTCAAATAATAGAAAAAAAGACTAGTGTCTGCCCATTAAGGTGGGTATGTGGCCATAAAACCCACACAAACTGCATCAGACTGTTTGGAGGAAGACTTCATCCTTTTTTGAACAATCTAGAAAGGCAGATTAAAAGAAGTGACTCCGTGTGTTGCTCTCAGCGAGAATATCTGGAACTTTCAGGACATAAATGTAATTTTGGGTTCCACCAGTCCTCTAATGCTGTCACAGTTAAAGCTTTAATGTCCGTGCTAAATCCAAAGGCAGCAGGGGAGCTTTAAGAAGAGAGATACGGGACACAAAGCGTTGAGATTTCTGGTTTTGGCTTATTTCACCTGACGGATTGTTACAGTACAGAGTGGCGGCGGACGTTCCTGCTGGGTCTGGTGCCTTTGAATGAATCATAGCCATGTGTGCCATGAAATAAGGAACAATTAATTAGTCACTCAATGAGGAAAGAAGAAAAGAAAGATGAGAGGAAGGCTGCAGAGTAGATTAAAAATGCAGGGAAGGTGAGGTCAGCGTATGTGCTTTTGGCACCCAATTCATTTACAGTCACTGAAACCGCTATCATGATTTCACACCACGTCTTTGACACGGCAAACATTGCGGTGGCCACATTAACATGGCACAATATTTGCTATTAATCTAACGGGTCAACACTGAATCGACCCTGGCAGCAAGCTAGCTCTGCTATCTGCTATCTGCACCGCTGTAATCTTTAGCCCATCTGTGTACATAAGATATTAAACCCCTCACAGGCCAAAATGTTTGTCTTCCACCTCTATACACTATGATAATTCAAACACCCCTTGGATCATCTCTGAATGGGAGTTTGTGAGAGGACATACATACACCGGCTTGTTATGTAGTACTGCAGTCCCAGGGGTGACAAATTAAAGGAAAAACCTGAACCACTGACCCCATTCAGTGGCTCTGTTATATGGTGAGGGATATTTTTCTGGCATGGTTTGCGTCCCTTCGAGAAAAGGCTCACTGCAGATCAATACAAAGTTGTTCTGAGTGATCACCTTTATCCTACAAAGAAGCATTTCTATCTAGTGCTCTCTTTCAGGATGACAATATCCAAAATGTGCCATAGGTGTTCCGTTGGGTTGAGATCTGGTGACTGTAAAGACCATATCCTATGACTCATCATTATCATTTTCATAGCATGGGAATCGTATGTTATGGCCTCCACAGTGACCAGATCTCAACCCAACTGAACACGTATGGAATATTTTGAAACATCATATTCGACAGCTCTCACCAACACCATCATCATAAGCCCAAGTACAGAATATCTCTATAAAGAATGGTGTCTCATCTCTTCAGTAGAGCTCCAATAACTTGAAGAATTAGTGCCACGGATCATCGTAGCTGTTCTGGTGGCATAAGGTGGACCAACACTGAACTAAAAGAGTTAATGTTGGTTTAATAAAAAAGCTTTTTTCAGATGGAATGCATTTTGATAAGACTTTTACCAAGACAAATAGATGTGTGAAGAGCTCCTTGGTTTAAACCAACAAACTGACAACATGGTGAAAATCCTATTTCACCAAAAGTGAATGAAATATAAAGCAGAACTATCAACAATGCCTGCTGCCATTATTGGAAAATTTCGTGCAGCTTACAATAATGCAACAGGAAGTAGCTGGTTTCCATATAAGTAGAGTTGTCGTGTGTAATTCTCAGAAAGAGTTGCAATGGCAAACCAAACCAAATCACGCTGCAGCAAATCCTGCCTTCCAGCCCAACAGCAAGTGATATTCTGTGCTTGTTCCTTCAACCCTTCCGTCCAGATTCTGCTGATCATGGTCACGGTTAAAATGCTGCTCTGGTTGGAGCTAAGACGACACTCGGCAGCATTTCTTTAAATGCCCATATATCATTCTGACTGCAATATGTCTCATCAGTAGGTGCCAACAGCAGCTGATTGAGAGGTGGAATAAGCAAAAAAAAAAAGGTTTACAACTCCAGCTAATTCCAAATGGAGTAAGGAGTGGAAAATGATGGTATTTTGGCCAAATTTTGTAAAATTCAGCAAACTGTAATTAATTAATTTGTAAGCAAGCCTAACAAAACAAGTTTTCAACCATGAAATTCAATGAGATTTGGTATTTTTTCTACTTTATGTCAACTTTGATGGAAATAAGCAGTATCTTGTTTTTAGTCTGCGTGCTATTCCTGCCACTAAATG
Organism: Dascyllus trimaculatus; assembly: GCA_024666655.1. Taxonomy (NCBI): domain Eukaryota; kingdom Metazoa; phylum Chordata; class Actinopteri; family Pomacentridae; genus Dascyllus; species Dascyllus trimaculatus. Next base: position 12,029,479 of record CM045460.1, on the reverse strand, counting down.
GTCCAAAATAGTGTTTGCTAATGACGACAAAAGGTCTAAGTTGTGTAGAATAACGTATAAGGTGCAACAAACCCAAAATGTAATGTCCCTGTATAAGGATGCAGGGTTTCTGGAGAATGGACGGTGATAGACGGTAGACTGTGGTGGAGGTCAGTTAGTTATTAAAAGAAGAAACGATTACCAGGAAATCAATTTGGAGTCAAATCTGTGACAGCACAGACGCTACAACAACACCTTTTCTGATGCCTTACTTCAGGACAGCAGACAGCTCAAAGAACAGAAAAAAAGTTAGTTTTTAAAGCATTCAGATTTCTAGCTGCACTTTTCTGACACTTGGTTCCCCTTTTTAACAAGTTGGTTTGATGTTCAGTGAAAGATATTGGTATTAGACAACTTTTGCACGATATGAGCACAGCACTGACAAACTTCCCCCTCCTCTCTATATGCTGCTCTTGAAGCTTCAGAGGGTTGCTCGGCGTTGCATCAGAGTTTAGAAAGGAGCAGCGGGCGGTAGGATGTAAAGGATCCTTCGCAGCATAGATTCTATAAAACTGACTATTTGCTGCAGTCTGGAAGACGTTCTGTAGCGCCGCCGTGTCCTTCCGCCGGTTTGACTGCTGATGTCTGATAGGGCATTTTCAATTTCCAAGTTCGAACAAGACAACGCAGAGTCTGTGTCAAAGCGATTTCATGCAGCACGCACCCATCAAGGCCACACCAGGACTGTGTAATCACGTACCATGTTCGGATAAAACCTATGAGTGTGTGGGTGAAATATACCATTTTACATTCCGACTGCTGATCAATTTAGTGATCAAAAAACTCTAAAAGAGCATTTCTGCTCAAAGGTGCAGATTTAGGGAGCACTGACTTAGTGATTTGGATCGGATTCACACTCTATTAGTGATTTCTGGCCTCTGCAAAGAATAAGGCACATATAAAAAGATTGTAAATGTCACATTCTGAAATTCAGTTCATCTCTGTGCTGCACATAGACACACTAAAGTCTCCCTTACACACACAGAAATACATTCACAGGAACAAATCTGTTGCACAAAAGTCTGAGTCGGCAGCACTGATTGGACAACTGTTATTAAGAGAAAGCCGAAGAAAACTCCAGAATGGAACCGCTCCAAAGGCAGCGTGGAGGAACAGAGAGGAGGTTTTAATTATCTTGAATGAGATAACGCTTATTATGAAAGTGGCTGACCATTAATCTGCAGTGCTGCTGCGCTCTGCAGTTGTGGCTCGCCCTTGTTATTTGGATCCGGGGCATTCTGTTACATCCGCCCTCATGGGCACAACAAGGCCTCAGGCAAACCAGTGATCACTCTGCATGCTGGGGATGTAGAGTCCATTGTGAAGCAGCAGTAGTTGTTAATGCTGCCAGGACACTTCAGGTTTTCTGCTTTACATATTTATTGCACATACCTGGCAGAGAGGTGCAAATTAGTCTGTCATTGGACCTGAAATGAGAGCAGATACTGTTAAAACTGACCCACTAGTTTCTCAAGAAACTTGCACCTTTATGCTGCTCTTGTTTTCCCAAATAAGATTTTCTCATGCATTATTCCAGGATGGTCACTCCTGCCCCAACCAGACCCTAATAAATAATCTAAAGTTGTTACTTTCCTTGTGTTTTGTATGTGTAGTGATTCACTAACAAGTGAAACCAGGTACAAACTATGCATGACTCAGGTAGAAACTATGAACAAGCCCATCTGTACAGATTGTCAGTTGTACAATATTTCAGAATGCCTTTTCTAATGTTTCATTAATGTGTTTTTTCAGTGTTTTATTGTCTATTCAAATGTTCTATTGTTGCTTTAAAATTTTTTTATCCTCGCTCGTTTTTTGCAAAGCACCTTGTAATTCCACCTTTAAAAAGCGGCTATAGAAATCAAGTTTATTATTATTATGGGTCCTTTTAAAGTAGTTGAATTGAGGAAATCCGTGTTTTCTATGACTCAGAATGGACCATTTTCACAACACTTATTTTGGCTTGTCATAGCAGGAAACAGGAAGAAGTGTAGCTGATCACATTAAAATTAACTATATGATATTAAGGTCACTGAGGTCCAGGGTCTGCTTTCATGGTTTAACGAGATGCTTGATGTAATCGAGCTACAGTTAATAAAATTAGCTTCACCATTTCCTTATGAAGGATCTGTCGTATTATTCTCACTCAGCTGCCTGTCATCACTGTCTGAACATTATTCTGACAATGTGGCAGTAACAAAGGGGTCAAAAGTTTAAAAAAGATCACGAGAAAATGGTGAACACACATTCATTTAGACTCACTTGTCAAACATATTCCTAATAGCATTAACAATGGCTGGGTTTAGTTTAAGTGTGCCAGAGAGCAGTGCCAGACCCTGCTGTAAACATTTCTTTCACAGCAGGTAAAGTCCTGGTGTAATTAATAGCAGCAATGATCACTCTGCTCCATTGAAATGATCTTGTAAAACTGCTGAGTCAGCATACAAGTGGTAAACGAAATGGAACGCGGCCTCGTCATTTGTTACAGTTGTGGTTTTCTTGCTGTGACACGACAAAATGACTCCTGTGATGAAAGTGCAGTCAGGCTCCCGCTGATGGAATGAAGCTACCATAGAAGTCATTAGTTACACAGTGCTTGTATTTCTGCTGTGAAATGGTTTGCTGGTGCTGAAACAGAGGACATCAACCGCTGAGGGATGACACCAGATTTACATGCAAATATCATATCGCATCATATCTGTATTCTCAAAGGCTCTGGTTTATTTTTCACATACTGAACCTCTTGGCCTGATAACAACAAATGATACCAACTCCAATATAACTACAATGAAAGCAGCAGAGCCTACAGTAAAATCCAAACCGCTCATATAAATAATTCAGGTTTGCATGACAAACTCATGGTTCTGTGAGTCTGACCTGCAGAAACACTACGACAATAGTTCACAGAATATGACCATCCTGTTATATGAATATCAGTGTGGCAAGACAGTAATATTAATGTCAAAATGATTGCTAATATCTGACACAGTAAAGCCAAACAGGCATCTGGGCACATTCAACAGATTTTTCCCACAAGTTTAAAACTCTAAAGACTATTATTAATGAACCTACCGCAAAGATCATCATGCCGGTATCTGTAGAGTCTCTCTAGTCTAAAAGGTGTCCGATGCAAAACATTAGTACAGCGTCAAAATTATAAAAATCTTTCATATGGATTGGTGACAAAAATGTAATTTCGTCAAACTTTAAATAATGCGTGGCAGCAGTGTTTGAAATAATAATGAAGCAGTTATCCTCTAATCTGCTTTCAGTACACTGTTAAAAAATTACTATAAAAATGCAGCCAAATTCACAAAACAGTAGTGCTATATTTTTCCTAAACACTGTTAAATACAGTAAAACTTGATTTTTGAAGGTTAAAACAAGAATGACTGTCAAAAGGCTCCTGTAAAAACTGACAGTTTGAATTGAACAAAACAGTTTACAGCATTGTTCAGACAGGCTTCTCAATTTAAGCAGCCATGAATATTATTGCTAACTTTGCACTGACGACCTGAGATGGGCTGTTTTTTTCCGACTTTTTTTTCTTTTTTTTTTACATTAGACTAAACCATTGTTTCTTGGATTCAAATGTGTATTTAATAGACCACACTTTGCAATGCATTGCTGCGTTTGAATAAATGATCCAAGTCCATTAAAAACTGCAATATCAGAGTTGAAGACATATTACAGCAAGCAAGAACCTTCAGGGAATGTTCTATGAACATCCCATAAAGGTTCCTGTGTCCTAGGTTAGTTATTTATTATACGTATTTATGATATATGTTTACAGTTGTGCTGATAAAATTTACAGGTAAACACCATATAAATACAGTATAATATTGAAAATCCTAGTTACAGTATCAAACACTAAATCTCATGACATATTGTTGAGTAATGTAACTGATTAACTGTAAAAATACATTAACATAATGGCGACCATAGTTACCAGAATGCTCCTCTAATTTTGGAGGAGATGTGTTACAGTTTATGTATTTTGCAGACTGCTTGCAGCCTGGTCTGCTGTATATTCAAGGAGGACTTGTCAGTTCTGTCTTTCTCATGTATTCCTTACTGTATTCCTGGTTCAGTATAGCCATGTAGGATTTAAACTGACTTACAGATACTGTTTAATGTCTGCACTGAACTGAGCGATTGACTACTAGAAGGATAATGATAAAGCACAATGCTCCAGTCCAAATGCCCTCAGACACCAGTGTTATTGTTTGCTTGTATATTTATCTTCACATTCTCTCCTCTCTCCATTCTTTCCCTGTCATAAGCCTGAAAGCTGCCCTCTTTGTGAATGTCACACAATGCGCACCACAACATTGTCCATATCCATCTATGTCTTCATTCCTCCCTCCATCCTCAGCCCCACGATGAGAGCCTGCGTTTTCCCCTTCCTGCCTCTCTTTTGTCCCTCCCTCGCTCCCACCATTCCTGCTCCCAGGCTCCCAGCCTCGCTGCAACCGTCTCCCCTCCCCCTCCCTCAGCGCTCCATTGTGAGTGCTTGGTTCAGCAGCCTCAGCCTCTCCTGCAGTATGCAGCGTTGCCTTGCCTTTACTGTGCAGCCTGAGCCAAACGCAGTACAGCCTCCCCGTTTGGGCTCAGGGGAGGGGAAGGGAAGCACTTCAAACTGCAGGCCCAGCCAGGAAAACAAGACAGCTACTGACTGCCGAGCTCATGTACGGGGCTGTGAGAATCCGAATGCTCACTGACGTCTATTGATTCGCCTCTTTAGAGCTGAAATGCGCTCATCCTCCCTCTGTCTGTGCTCTCGTCTGTTGTCTCGCTTGCATCGCTTTACGTAAATAAGAGAGATGTTAGCTGGAAACCTGCTTACGCTGCAGTTTTCGGATAAGCTGCATGGTAGCAACATGCACGGCCCTGGCAGGTGCTGAGCACATTCATCTGATTTACAGCTTTTCTTACAAAACCTGAACGACGTTCAAGTAGAGGAGGAGGGCGAGAGTGGAGCACACTGTTGAAACCACTCTGGCTCCTCTAAAACAACACCCCTAACACTTGAGATACAAAAATACTTCATTTGACTTGATCACACAGATATTCTGATGCCATGGTTACACATAATGCTTTCTAAAAATTCTGCAACACAATGGCTATTTCTTGTACTTGATATTTCTAATACATCCAACTAAGTGCATCCTAATAACAAATCAAGTTTAGGGTTTCTAAACCTGCTTGTTTGCCCACATGATGCCAACATGGTATTTGTTAACAATCTTTAGTGAGCGCTTTGAGAGAAAATTTGGAGAGCTTCTGGCCCTTTTCATTGCTCTAGATTTAGAGCCTCCATCTACAATCCTTTGATGGCCCCCTGAGTTGCTATAATATCTGAACTTTGCTGACTCCTAATTCTCTTTACACATGTGCACACGAGGAGATCGGGACCAAATCTGACACAGCTTAGACTCTTGCGCGCGGCTACTAACTGCAAAAGCAAAGTAAAAGCTGCATATTTGTCGGATCAAATCCAATTATGTAACGGTGCATCTCAACTCCGCAGGCATGTTTCTATTTTTTTTGTTTGTTTGTTATTGGTAAGCAATATGGCGACCTGTGGGAACAGAGTCTCATGCAGCAAGAATTTCATTTTGAAAAAGCTGACAAAATGAAATCTGAAAGGACAGAGCAGCACTCATGTGGTCAATATACAGCATTTACAATATTGCATTTATGTCTCCTATACAGCCTCTTTCTTAACCTGATTATTTTTCTTACCTAATGCACTTCCCCCTCTAGTGTTTTATTATCTATCATGAAACTACTGCTGAGTTTAGGGTCCATTCCTATAGAGGGACGGATTATTAGGACCACAGTAATCCACAGCAAGGAACAATTCTCAGCTGGGGTCATTGGGTGATGACTGTCTGTGCCAGTGTCCCTCAGTAATCCATCTTCTTCTAATGATGACTTTGACCTTCCATATAATTAGAAGAACCATGACAGAAAAGGCATCCAAAGGACCGATGAGGATATTTATGTAATTGATGAAGACCAAGCTTCTCATATGTTTAGCTAGAACTGCCACCATTAACTGGTTTGTTTTTATTGCGCTCTCCTCCTCATTTTCTTAACTAGAAGGGTTTCTCTGCTTTGCAAACTGGATATACTTGAGATTTGATGGGCATTTTACCATTTTCTGATGCGTGCCAGCTGAAATAATCACAGAAAGATAGCATTCCATAGTTTGCTGATTAATCAAGCCTGCAATCCCGCCATTATCTCATCTTAATACATTTGCTTTATATTATTACATAACATAGGATTACTGTGCTGATGCTCCTAACTCTGCAAAAAAAACAAAATGCAAGTGTCATAGGGGGAAGCATAACGTTAGTCTGCTGGTGGCTGTTTCCATTGATGGTCCTCCATTGAATAAACAAGCCACCTCTCCAGAAATCAATGCCATTCATCATCAGTGTGTGTAGACCTGCAGTGGCCACGGACCTCAAGCGACTGTTTTATCATTTTATAACGCTGGAGCTTTTTTTTTTTTTTTGATATTCCACTGGAAATATCTCAATATTTGCAAAACACACGATTTGTCACGGGGCGATGAGGAGGACAAAGAGGTATGGGTGAAACTATTTATCGGTTTAAAGGAGGGATGTCATGCTCTTCAGCCTCTGCAGAAACACCCATTAAAAAAAAAAAGCTTTTGTTTAATTGTTAAGCCCGTTCCCTGCAGCACTTTCACCAGCATGCATGGAAGCCTGCTCCTGAATAATTCAGCACCCAAGGTCACAGCGCTAAAACCTCGCTCTTTTCCCGTCTTGGAACATGGGAGAGTTTGTTGTGACACCTTTTAAACCGTCGCTGACTCCACAGCACAACAGTAATTAGCCCGTGGCTGCAGGCATGACCAAACGTGGGGAGGTGGGGGAAAGAAAAAGATCTGCAATTTGAAAATATAAACACAACTAAGCAGACTAGACAAGCCCAAAGTGATGCTGTTTCTAACAACTCAATCAGTGCGATAGGTCATGTGGGTCTGATGAAATGTGATGTGCAGACAGACCTGCGCCCCAAAAACAAAGCTGATTTGGAGAAATTACCTTCCTCTGTAGCTTTTTAATCCACTTCACAGAACGCAGGCCACCCTGGAGTGAATAACATCCCATCCCCTCTGCATTATGATGCTTTCAAGTTCAGTTTTTTTCTTTTTTTTTACTGACAAAAGCCTCCGGAAATCACCACTTCCCTTAAATATGCACCACAGACACTCACAGCTCCAGGATCCCAACCACTATTGAGATAAAAAACCACCCTGATGAGCATTAATTCAGACTGTTTGCTGTGTAGTTTCCTCGCTGTGATCTGAAAGCTGGTGAAGTAGTGGCGGTCTGCATAATGCACAAGGTGCGCAGCTGACTTCTGAAAGGGGGGGAGGAGGAGGAGGAGGAGGAGGAGGAGGAGGAGGGACAAACCCTGCATGTAGGCCTACAGTATGTTAGCCTGGCTTGGTGTTTTGAAGAGCATCCATCATCCATTTGCACCACTCCTGCACTCCCAATCAAATATGCATAACCAGTAGCCCAGAGAGGCATTTTTTCCCACAGAGGAGAGTGAGGATGTGCTGCACAGGAAGAAGAAAATGTGACATAATGAAGAGAAGCAGGCTGGATGAGGGGAACATGAAAGGGTGTTAATGTGCAAAATTTCTTGGGAAGTAATGATGAAGCTGTGAGAGGATAGTCAGCCATAATGAGAGCTGTTATAAAACAACATGAATGAATCAAAGATGGGGTTGACTTCCTCTCTGTTTTTTTTTTTAACAAATCCCTTTCCCCCCCCCACCGAGGCATCACTAGTGGACTTCATTAACCTTCCCTTCCAATCAATATTCATCACTCCACCCTCCAGGCGAGCGGAGGTCCAGGCATCCACATCAAACAAACCCCCCGGACCGGGCCTTACCATTCCGTGCCAGCTGATGACGATCCCAGTCCGGTGCCAGTCCGTTTCAAAACATCCCGACGGGGAACGCTGCGGTGACCATCGCTGAAGGCTTCATGGAGACGATCCTTAAGATGGGTGGAGGTGGAGGTGGTGGAGAAGAAGACCGAGAAATATATATAAAAAGGAGGCGATGAGGAAAAAGAAAAAAAAAGCAGAGGTGGACGGAACCGAGGTTTGCTGATGCTGAATCACTCTCCCCCAGCTCACCACCTTGCAACCATTGTGCTGCAAGATGCTGGCTGTACCATTGTGGAGCTACCGGAGCAGAGAGAGAGAGAGAGAGAGGGGAGGAGGGAAGGAGGGAGGAGAGAGGACGAGGGGGGACAGGGAAATATGTTGCCATGGCAACCGAACAGGAGCACGTCTGACGTCAAAGCCTGAGCAGAGAGAGAGAGAGAGAGATGAGGAGGACAGGAGGGGTGAGAGAAGAGGAGGAGGAGATCACATGGAGGATGAGGAGGGGAGGAGCCTGCAGCAGCATCCCGTCCTGTAACCGGCCCAACGCTGCGATCACGAGGCTCCAGTGAGAATACAGAGCTGGTGTTACTGGTGTGGTTTAACTCTCCAACCTGCCCGCAGCATCTCTCATCTCCCTCTGATCAGCCCATCAGCCTGCAGCAACAGGGACACACTGGACAACAAACGTTTAAACAGTTTACTAATCTGTGTTTTTACAAATAGCAATTTGGTCTTTAATAATGTGCAAACTTAAAATTACAGTTTTTGGGTAAAAAAGACAAAAGAAAAAAATCCCTATTTTGTTAAAATATAGATGTTGATTTGTAAAATCATCAAAAATGGTATTAATTACATGTTAACTATATAAACACTGGTCAAAATTGTAAATATTATTTACAAAATGTACACTTTTTTAACATACTTTTTAAAACAAATGGTAATTCATCGTTTTGCAATGTGTGACTGTAAAAATACTTTTTTCCTGTATTATATCAGCAAAAAATATGATTAATTTTCAAATCACAGACATATATATTGATAAATATTGATTTACGTGGTAACCTCAAAAAATAGATCAGAGCTGTAAATGATGCCCACACCAAAAATCTGCATTTTTACAAATAGAAATTCATTCTTTAACCACGTAAAATTAAAGATACAGTTGGACATATCAGCAAAAAATACACTTAATTTACAAATATTTGCAGATATTATGTGACTGAAAATTATGTTTACTAAGAAATGAAAAATAGTGAGTCATTTTGTTGACTGTTATTTTACAGATTTTCCCTGTTTCATTAAATTACAGATAATAGTTAGTATGTTAACCTTTAAAAACAGGCAAAAAGTTGAAAATACTGGCCACATCAAAAATCTTGTTTTTACAAATGGTAGTTCATTCTTTTCAGTGTGTGACTATAAAATTACAGCTTTACTATATTTTATTGTATTTTCAACAAAAGTTATTGTCGACAGATATTTGCAGAGGAGGAGGAGGTGACTGTTATTTTACAGATTTTTCCTATTTTGTTGAATAACAAATTATTTCTAGTAAAATCACACTAAAAAGTATTAAATTATATGTTAAACTCTAAAATATAGGCCAAAACTGTAAATAATGCTCACATCAAAAATATTTCCAAAACTAATTCATTCTTTTAAAGTGTGTCATCATAAAGTTCAACAGGCAATGTATTTGTCATTATTTTAAAGAATATATATATATATTAAGACTTTAAAATGGTTATTATTTCACAGATTTTTTCCTGTTTTGTTAAATTACAGATAAAAACTGAAATTACATAAAATGTAACTACATATATATTTATTTGAATTTTATGGGGAAACAAACACCCCAGCAACACACAGCCATGAATATGTAAAATAGAATAAACTGCAACAAAAGCAATAAAGGAAAATATCACAATTAGACCTCTCCCATACTGTTATTGTTAGATTAAAAAGGATTTCTGTTTTAAAATAATATTAATTCTCTCTATTAATATGATAAAATGATGTTTTAGAGGTGGTTTACATGAAGTAAAACAATATTGATTCGTCATCTTATTGTAAATGCTTTGCATAAATGCAAATTGCAGAATAAAAAAGCAATGTTTTTCTAACTAAACTGAAATGTTCATCTAAATCATTTTACATCGCAACCTATAAAATCTTAATCAACTGTAAGCAGTTACATACTCCTCTACACTGCTGTGTCTTCTGGGTTATTTTATTTATGTATTGTTACTCTTTCTCTCCATGAGTCCTGTGTCTTTGAAAAACAGATAGAAAGAAAACAACATTTTAGTTGAACACACAGCAACACTAAAGAATACAGAAATATGAAATAAACAATAACAGCTTAAAGAATACAGAAAAACAGCCCGATAGCCATTGTTGGTTTTTTATTGTTGTTTTATTGTAAAATAATGTGTTTTTTTTGCCATTAATAGATATTTTATGTCAACCAGTCAAAATAGAACATTAATATAAAGGCTTAAATCTTTTTTATCTATTGCATAAATACAAATTGCATAACAGAATACTTATGTAATTTAAGGAAAAAAAATAAAAGGATATCAAACTATTCCCAAGCCCATACAATCCTAATAAACTGTAAGCTGTAACATAAGCAGCTAAACTGCTGTGCTTTCTGTTTTATTTTGGAATGTATTCGTACTTTTACTTCCTGTGGATCCATGGTTTTTTATATGACAGAACAAAACAAAACAATGAGTACAGTGTTCAGTGGGAAAACAGTCTATATGGTCTGTACTGTGTTAAATCTCATTTAGATTTATAGCTACTCTAAAGCTTGACTCTCTCATTTAAAGCAGCAGTCTGAGACTAAATGGGTGAGAACTCCTATTTCTCCTCACCACTTGTCCCCTGACATTTCATGCATACACAGCATCCTTCGGTGTATTTTTCTTTATTTTAACCATGCTAGTGTAACATTTGTGTTAATGTTACGTTACAGTTTACATCCCCCAAATGGAGGATTAAAGGAAAACACACAGCCATTAAGTAGTTTCAGTTATACATTATTAAGTTACAGGTCAAATATAGTTTAATTGTTTGAACCCTTTATTCATACTCACCTGTGTTTGTTCCTTTGTTCTGACTCACCATGAGCAGGACTAGTGTTTGGGAGGAGGCCGGCCCAGCACTTCCTTAACTTGAGCCAGACCAAGTGGAGAGTTTATTCCTGTTTGATGAATGCTTCTTTTGTATTAAAAGGCATCAGTCAGTGTTGATTTTACATGTTTAGCTTTCAGGGAGACAATTGGAAATGCCTACAGGTGTTTTGTGTGTACAGTGATGTTGTTTACAGATTTGTTTGCATCTTGTTTATAGAATAGGCCACCATGCTGTATGATGGTAGAGATGAAGTGTGAGTTAAGTGCCCTATATAAGGGGCAGAAATTTTGCCCGCTGCAGAGAGAGAGAGGAGACTGTGTGTCCAAACTGTGACATTTTTTGAGTAGCTATGGTTTATTGTGAAATTATTTTTCCTTGTAAATTCTTCATGTATTGCTTCGTCACTTTAAATCTCACATGAACTGACCTTCTTGGCCAGACTACTCTACACATTCACATAGTTTGAGATCCCCAAGCAACACAGTTCTATTAAGGAAACCACAGCAGCACGTGAGAATACAGAAAAATACTGAAAACCTCTTATCAACTACGAATCCTTTGTTTTTATGGCACAAAACAAAAAATGACCTCCAGTAGACAAGTAATCAAATTGTATTAATCACCTCATCTGTAAATGTGTCTGGATTAACAGAAGCATACCGTAGCAAAGCCTTGATTAACATCTGTATAGTTCAACCAGATGTGAGTACTCACATGGCAGTCTATATGCAGCTATATACAATTTTTAAATTATTTTTTTAATGCTCTAAAGCTGTAAATCTCTCATTTAACTGATTTTTGATTTTTGCCAGTTTGACAGATTTTCTCCCCTGTAAAATGACAAATGTGACATATAAGGTTGACAAGTGTAATTTAAATGTATGCTCTTTTAGCCCAGTTTTGGTCTCCTCCAACTTTTGAGAAAACAATATCTGAGTGTTTGCCTTGTTAAATGTTGTTTTTTCCTTCGCCCGCAGAGGAGAATTAACTAAAAAGCTATTCTCCTGCAACAACGTGACAGGAAAACCTGACAGTGAAGAAGAGCCAGAGGTTCCTGTTTTGCTTCAAGCTCTTAATGAATCATTCTTCACTGAAGTAAATGACTTAAAAAAAACTGGTAGAACACTGGCTCCAGTATAATCAGCTCACTTAAGGTGCCTCTAAGTTCATTTAAAAGTGTGAAAACAAGACACTTTACATCCAAATCAGGTTACTGCACTCCGAGGTTACACTGATTCAGATCTTTCAGCTATGCATACAAACCAGAGAAAAGTGGGAATGTTCCACCAGCGCTACAAGCACCAGTCTAGCGTACAGTACATTTATTTCTGAAGGCTCTCTGACAATTTATTGCCAGACATCGAAAGCTTTTATTCTAACTCGACACAGACTGAGGACCTAATTTCAAAGTTGGTGCAAAAGAGCTCCAGGAAAGTGTTTAATGCTCTCCAGCTGCACCCAAAGGATAAACCTCCCCGTCAAAAAAGCCCCATATGCCTTTAACCAACAGCACCAGGTGCCCCACATATCAAAGATTGTCATGACAGGCATATCCACTCTTTCAAGGTTTTAGTGCAAATTGCCCTCGGGGCTCCGACCAGCACTGATGAGGAGGTATTAAGGACAGCACTGACTGAAATAGAAGGAAGAAGAAATCTCAAATTCAGAACCCCTTAGTTACACTTTATGAGACATAGTACATCCAGACTGTGTCTCCGGCTGGGGGCCCCTCTGCCTGAGGTGATGTACAGAGATTAAAGGCTGGTGAGTCAAAGGAGACACAGCACACAACACATCACTCTGACAGCAGTTTATCAAACTCTTCTATGTTGAAGCCCTCACCAGAAATAGCAAAAACCGAAACCCCCTTTAACATAACACTTCTGTAAATGTAATTCACCAGCCACACATTCACTTTACCCAGGCGTTCCCTGTGTAGACTCAGGACAGTTCAGGACCTACAACCCCTAAATGACTCAGCCTACCCTCCTCATTTCCTTCGAAATGCCATAAACTGGAAATGAGGAGGCAGTTTTTAAAAAAAGTCTCACAATTCTATTCCAGCTTCTTTTTTTTTCCTGAGTCACTCTGTTGCTATCTGCAATGCACAGTCTGTAATGGGAATATTCATTCAATGTTTTATCATAAGACTCAGTGCTTTTTAAGAGATTTGATACATCAGATGAGACAGTACTTGGACAAGGGTTAGTCAATATTTAATTCACAGATCTGTGTTATTCTTAGGATCCCACATTACAAAAGAGCAAGCATTAATTTAAAAGTAGATACAGATACTAGAGAGACATACTTCAACCTGGACTCTCTGAAGCTGGGCCTGTGAACACATATGGGCACACGACATCTGCAGACAGAAGACATTATTGAGCACAAACAATTAAAAGTAAGACCTTGTTAAAAGTACACATGCCAAAAAATAACACATAAGTAAAAGTACAAATAGTTAAAAAGAAATAAGTGTTTTTGTCCTGCAGCACAACTTCTGTAGCCTCTGCTGCTGTTTAACCCTGATACAGGCACAAAGGAGTTCTTAAACTGGTTCGATTTACACGGCAGAACTCTCTGCATAGCTGACAGTGGCTCATACACAGGACATGGGATGGATCACTGAGTGTTTTCTTTACCTGTCTGCACTGGTCAGAAAGAAATCATATTTTCATCTGTAAATGATTCTTGTAAAGGCTTTGCCAAAACTTGTATTAGAGTCTAAAAAAGAAAACATGAAAGTCAACAAGAAAATCTACTCACTATGTTTGTCAGTTTACATGTCGTTGCCCCTTTTCTACTGCTACATGCAGGACTTGAAGGACCCAAATAGTGTAATAATTATAAGAAATAGCTGTCATGTCCCCAAGACTGCTATAATTAAGCCTTTAATGTTGTATTCTTATGAATAATTCTGCACTTAAAAAGACCTTGCATGCATACATAAGAACTGAGAGAGTTCAGAGTGGCGCTGTAATGTTCGAGAAAGTGCATATCACCAGTCTCAATCTAAAGAGTAAATGAGTGTTAGTCAAGTATTCGAGTCTTATCATTCCAATCTGTGGCTGGTGATAATAATCATGCCTTTTAGCACTGACAGGCACAGGCAGACAGAGATAAGCCTTTCGCCACAGTCAGCATTTATCCCAGGCAAGATGTAATGAAGACTAACAGCCACTAGATGGCAGAAGGTAGACCATAAACAGAGGCAGCTTTGAAGTGCACGAGAGGAAGGAAGTACTCAGCAGTGAATTGCTTCCTGACTGCTTAGATGATTCCATTTGATGTTGTGGGAAACACAGAAATATGGGCTAATCTTAATTTTTGATTGAGTTTAAAGGAATGTCACAGGATCCCAGGGTGAGGAGGCAGATATCTGTGGCTGTGGAGCTACATGTTTCTGATTACTGGCCTCACCAAGTTGTTATTGTTCTCTTATGTGTTCTTTGATTGATTTCTCTCTGCTAAGTCTTTGTCCTTTTCCCTCACCCTAACTGGTTGAGCAGACTGCTGCCTTCACTGAACCTGGTTCTGATGGAGATTTCTTTATCTTGTAAGTGTTGCTCAAAGGAAATCTTTAGATTTGTTGTGTTTTTCTCTATAATATAAAATTGCAACATACTCAACTTATTATGTGAAGTGCCTTGAGATGAGTTATGTTGTGGATCGATGCTATATGACATAAACTGAGCTGAACTGAATCATGTTTAATTAAAGGCTCATCGGCTTTTGGATCACAATCACACACGGTGTAAGTAAAATAACTCATATTTATGCACACACATGCATCTCAACTCCCTCCTATAATTTTTCTGGAGAAACTAGAAAGGGTTTCATTTTATATGAGCAATTATTTGGGGGTTTGTGGACGCAGGGTCATGGGATCTGTGGCCTTCAGCAGGGATGAGAAGCTATAGGGAAAAACATTTGACAAACCAGACTCTGCCTCCATGATCCAGGCTCACTGTACATTTTACTCCCAGTTGTGTGTGTTACTATAGAAACGGTTAAATGACAGTCCCCTCGCTGGGAGCCAATGGACGGCCATAGTAAGGTGTCTGGTTACTCCCAGTCAGCCCACGCTAGCTGGGCTAAGGGAGGGGTTATTCCGCTCCTCCGCAGCGATGGTAACTTGGCTTCGCTGGAAGAGAGAGCTCAATACAGTTTAGTGGCCATCAAACGAGCAGTTTCCCAAAGAGGAGATTTGTTATTTCTTTTATTTTTAATTAAAGCTGCAGCACCTCCTCGGACAGCAGTACCTGCAGCGTGGAGGGTTTTTTTTTCCTATGCGGCTGCTCCGTGGAAAGGTAAACCTGTTGCCTCGCCGCCGTGAACTCAACTGCTATCCAAGATGTTGCTTTGTGGATGGGATGGCGTCCGGTGCCGTTGGTGTGCGCACTCATAGCCCCGTCGAAGTGTTGCCCTCTCAAGTGATTTAGTAGCTCTTCTTAGCCGGTAAGTTTCTCCTTAAACTGCTCGAAAAGTGTTGTACGTGAACTTTGCGCTGTTGTTGCTAACTTTAGCCGTGGAGGAACAGTTGGAGGGAGGCTCAAATGCCGAAGCTTCTTTTATCGCATAAACGTTGACACGGCTGTTAGCTAGCTACTAAATGTCCTTTTAGTTGATATGTAACTTGTGTGTTTCGACTTTATGTTGTGTTAACGTTACGGCGACACAACCCCCGGTGCTCTCTGACATGGGGCATCTTTGGTTTAACCACACCAGTAACTGTATTTTAAGTTAGGGAGGGAGGAGACACCGCTACTAAAATAACACCAAACTAGCTAGCTAACCGCTTTCAGGCTCATCCACCTGCACTGTTTGCAGAATCTGGAAAGAACATTTTAGCAAACATTTTCTCCCCTGTTTAACCCTAACAAAGCCTTTTTAGTGGCATAATGTGTCACTCCAGACTGAAGGGTTTATGGGGGTAGTAAGGAGGCAGCTTGTACCCCCTCCCCCTTCATTACCATAGAAAAGTAGTAAAGTTAACTCAAAGTCAAAGGTCAGTATGTAGACTGAAGAAGTAGGTGGTGAGGCTGTGTGGCCGAACAACACGAACATTCCCATCTAAAGTGGCTCTGATGGAGGTGATGTGAGCATCATCATTGGAAAAAATGGGGAAAATAGCCAGTGTGTTGGGTGTGTGTGTGTGTGTGTGTGTGTGTGTGTTGGGAAGAGGAGGAGGAGGGGGGAGGTTGGAGTGAGGTTTTTGCAAAACCATGCTCTGCATGTCACGGTACTCATAGCAACCCTGTGATTAACAGAAATGGAGCGGATGAGGTCGAGACCAAAATGAGAAGTGAGGGCTGTTGGTCCAGAGCTGGGCTGATAGTCAACAAAATAGTCATGGCTCCTCTCGCTGGTTCTGACCCAAGCTTTGCTGGAAAAACACAACACGAACACAGCACAGTGCCATACCGGTTAGCTAGACTTAACTGGAATGTGCCAGGTTCAGGTTAGTAAGACTCATCTGAAGGAGCACGTCAGCTAATTGCCTAAATTGTAGTAGGCTATGAACAATTCAAAACAACTGGGTTTTCCCTTTTATTTTAGGTGAGTCACTGCTACTGCTCCATGCCCACTACTGTTTTCTTCACAGGAAGCTTGAGTAAGACACAGCTGTGAATACAACCACAATCCCAGTTTTTCGCAATAAGGAAGAATATAACCGATATCACCAAGAACTTAAGGATGTGGTTTTAAACTTTAAGTCTTAGTATTGTATCAGTCGAGTAGCATACAGTCTGGTTTTGGTTTGCTATATGCATTTTGAAAGATCATTCCTTACATCATCAGGCATGTTGGCTCAAAATATATCCCGATCAAGGCCTTCCTCAAATTCAAAACACATTGTGTGTGTTTTGAATTTGAAACGTGTGCTTGCAGACTGCATAATACAGTATGATTCTGGGAATAGAGGTTCACTCAGAGTTTGTTGTTGAATTTTCCTGGCATGAATAACTTTCGGAAGATTTTCACCTCAATGTTGGCGCAGAGTGCCCCTTCTCACCGGCTTCTGTTCCAGATGTGTTTGCCAGCTGAGACCACAGTTCTGATGTTTGGAGGATATGAACAAATTCCTTCTCATATCTTATATTATGAGTTGTGCTTTTGGAAATAGAAGTGGAATCTGGTGTTTTTATGGCTGATTGCTTCAAAAGTGCAGCTACTCTGGTTTTCAAAAGATTTAGGATAAACGTTTTAAAGAGACAGATTTGTGTTCCTGGCATACGTAGCGAGATGAGCACTGAAAGGCACCACCAGAAATTGAAATTATGTGTCTGTCCTTTGTTATTTAGCTGAAGTACAGTTTTTCAGGGGATTGTTTTCAAATCCATTTCATGGGTTGTAGCTGTGTCACAGACAGGAAGGTGGGAGGAAAGGAAAAGCTTCACCTAAGTGCAGAGTAAAGAACACTATCACGTTTCCAGGATTATTTTCTTTAAAATCCTTGTGACTGTGGCCAAGACTTTCAAACACTTAGCAACGGCAGTGGACTAATCCTTGTTTAGTTTTTTCTTTCTAGCTATGGTGTGGGAATACAAGGGAATACCTGGGAACAAACATGCCCACTGTTTGAAAAATAAAAAGAGAATGAGGCGCTGAAGTGGTGAAGGCTGTCTGCTCTCGCTGTTTTGGGCCGCTGCCTTCTAAGCACCCTCAATAATGAGCAGGACCATAGTCCAATGAGAAAGGAGCTGGCCTGCACAGCAGCCTCAGTCCGGATAAAAAACATTCCACTGTAGGTCTCTGTTGAAATAACAAGGGCCGCAAAACAATCAGTCTTCACAGCACCCGCTCTCCCCATTCTCATGGGTAATGAGCAAGATGGGTAGTATCCCACTTGGCCCCAAACTTCACGCCTCCCATTGACTAGAATGGTTAACCTGCATTCCTGCACAAACATTTAGGCCTGTGACATGCTTACTCATTAACTCTCTTCTCCAAACTCAGATTCATAGAAAGGACATTGTTTCACATATTACTTTCTGAAATAAAACCAAGCGCTAATGAGGCTGCTGTCCCAGTTTATACCAAGATGTGCACAAATACAGCTCATAGACGACACACTACAAAACTGGTACATTGCTTCCTTTTGTAATATCGTCATGGGGAGGTGGCGGTTGTTGGTTTACCACTTTTTTTTTTCCTACACTGAAATATGTCCACACAAATTGGATGGATTGCCATGAGACTTTGTACAGACATTCATGGTCACAGAGATTTTTTACGGGAGACCACGAACAGGCAAGAGTTTTTACTTGTCCAGTGAAAAATCTCAACAGTTGTCAGATCAAATGACACAAAATGTGGCACAGACATTTATGATTCCTACATGGTATTTTCTAATGATTTTGGATGGTGGTCCCCTGACTTTTACCCAAAGAGACCTTGAGAGTTGAGTTCAACCCTTTTCACTGTTTCATTTCCACACACCTGGCCAGTTCCTGTGTTTGTATGATTGCCAGTTTCTGAAAGTTACAACTTGTTTTTAGGCACAGTTCCCCCAATTCCAGTGTCATAAAGGTGTGGGAAAGGGAGTTCAGAAAACTGTCTGTTCATACAACAAGTGCTTTTGTTGGAATATGTTGGCACCTGTATGTTCCTGTAATTTTAATTGTGAAATTTGAACTTTGTTGTGCTCCAAGCAAAACAGTCAACCACACTGGTGCATTGCAGTTAGCAGCACCTCTGTATAGCAACACCATGTAATGCAGTCAAATCTCAAGCGACACATGCTGTTCTACCTCTTTTTGTGTCTTCACCATGTCTGTACACCTGCCAAGCTGTGTGGAACAGACATAATGTGTGCGGCTTTGCGAATTTGCCTTTCATTGAACAAAGATGGAAAATGTGTTTTAAAAGACACATAACTTTTTTAAAGATACTGTAAAGTTCTACTTGGCAAATGAGGCAGTGTGATTTTTGGGGAAATGTAGAGGTAGGAATCAGGTGGGAGAAGGGCCGAGGTAGAGAAAATTGAAAACCATATATATAGTGTATGCTCATGACATTTGTATTTTTGTGAAAAAATATCATGTACTAAGAAAAGTTTTTGCTAAGGCCAGTTTTACTGTAGATGACTAATGATCAAATGTAATGTCATGTACTCAGGTACCCATGCAAGACATGACTGATGTCTGGTTGAAGTTGTATAGGAGTCATATTTTATTTCCTGCTTGTTTTTGTGTCAAGTTTTGATTTATAAAATCTCATTTAAAAGCTGTCATCTAGCAAGTCCATGTATACTCTGTGCTGTGTTTGATGTGGCTTTTCTCAATTTTGTGGTAAAATAGTGAAAAATAGCCTATAAAAGTTCAAAACATCAGAAAAACAGAGAAAATGTGCATTTGTATTCAGTCAGGGAATTACAAGGAAAATTATATTTTCCAAAAACATAATTTCTTATTTTACTTTCCCACAACTGCCTGTTAGTGCCATGTTTGTGGCTATGTATTAGGAAATTTAGTCCCAGCACACTAAACTTTGAGTCTCTGAGATCTAGATAATTTTAAGGCAGAAAAAGTGGAGAGGCACTAAAATTCAGTCACTGTAGGTTTCCAGCATTATTATATAGAGCAGCATTGTCATGTATAATTCTATAGTAAGAAAAAGGTTGTCTCTGAAGGGAATCGGGCAGGTTTCGTGGATGTTAGATTTGCTGTGAAGTCAAGTATGGTTGGAAAGTGATGCCACAACAAAAGGTGAATATGGGAACTTTTTTTGTGAGGAAGCAGAGTGCAATGTAGATAAGACATGACTGCAATTTTACTTGCTCTAAGGACTGCCAATCTGTGATGGAAATCTGTTTTGTAGTGGTTAAAGGAGGTAAACGGTCTTCTCAAAGGAAGTGATTTTCGAGTTAAGATGCTGTTGTGGCTTCTCTGTGAAGACTTTCCCTCATAAACTCTGCTTCTGTCGACTATTTTAACAAATTAAATACAGTCGCAATACACTTCAGTATATGTTCAAACTTCTGTGGCACACTGGCTTTTCTGAATCGTTTGCATTGCTCAAGACATTTGCATATTTGCGTTGTCTCATGTGCAACATTTTATTGTATAGTTTGCTTTACATTAGACATTAGAATTTAAAATTTTCTATACTGGAGATGTTGCAACAGCTTCTTACACATCAGACCAATATGGACTTTAGCATTTTTATTTTTGTATAACACACATGCATTTTTCATCAATGGATGTGTAAATGTGCACTATGTTCTGATTGTTTCTGCTTAGCTCGAAGTACTCTGTAAAACTGGTGCTTCTTGTTTTGCTCACATTGGTATCATGCCATTGCTGTATTGGGTAGACTAGATGCCATTGTTACTGTAGCACAGTACCTGGAGTTTAGAGTGAAACTGACACATGAGAGAGGATCTCACAATGCAGACTCTCAGCTGGTTGATAGCATGAAGCACACACATCCGGTTTTTATTCTGGGCATTTGTTTTGTTTCCAGACAGTTACAGCTGAGAACAGATGCCAAAACTTAACAAGATTTGTTACATTTGTGGCTTTATTTTGATATTTTAAATCAAATTGTATAGCCAGCCTATGGGTCCTATCAGTAAATTCAAAGTTTCCCTGTCAGGCACAGCTGGCTTTAGCATGTCTGAATCTGTGTTAAGTAGTGTAGATGTACTGTTGTGTGATGTTGGTTCATTAACATAAATTCAACACCAGCGGTGCATTAGTGGGGCTGTCCTCAGGGTGTTATAAACTACATAACTTTTTAGCTTGACCCAGTTGAAGTTTTTACAGCCTGTAATCAGGAAACAGGAGTGTGGATTATTACTTATGTGTACAGCAGCAGGCAGCTTTAAGATCACACCGAAAACAGTGGCATTTTGCTTTTCTAGATTTGTGTCCATTTCAGCTGCAAGCTGCTGTCCTAACTCTCAGAGGTTTTGAGAGGCCCAGAGTAATAAACTGCTACTTTGTTGAATGTAACTCAAGTGAAACTGAGTGTGTGTCTGTGTGTGCATCATGTGCTTGTGCGACCTCCTCAGCTGCAGAGTATGATAAGACAGTATTATTTAGAAAATGTGGGAGTTTGCCCAAGGGCATGACAGAGGACACAATGTGTTGCAGGCTTAAATACATTGATGCTTGAGGTTATTGTAGTGATACGGAAATGTGGTCCTATTTGCTTTCATCCTAGACTGTCAGGCTGGCCAGTACAAGAAGAATGTGGATTTCTTACAAGACTAAACTTGTATTAGGATTACAATTTAAAGTAGAGCATGCGATCAACTTATTTTCAACTGTTTATTGTAACAGAAAATAATTGTGAATATTGACTCAGTACTTGCCTGGGGAAGTTTAAATTTAAAAAGATATAGAATATTGCTCTGACTAAAACAGTATGTTTAATAGTCTGATCGGACCTTGTGCCAGAGGTTCCTATCCTATATTATAACATGTTATGGTTCTGTCTTATTTCAGTGGATTTCATATTGTTAGTGTGGGTATGTTTGTAAATTAGACCTCACATGGTCCTTTTTCTCTCCTTGAGCAGGGAAGATGCACGTGTCTCTGGCAGAAGCCTTGGAGGTTCGAGGAGGTCCACTTCAGGAGGAGGAGGTATGGGCAGTGCTCAGCCAGAGTGCAGAGAGCCTCCAGGAACTTTTTCACAAAGGTAGGAACATGTAGAATCAAGTGTAATAAAGAGGTTTCTTAGTAATGATTGTACACACAAACAAGTGCAGTGCAAGTTTATTGTATTACAGTTTCAGACCTTTGTCTGTCACTGTTATTTTGTTATGGAAGCTAAATGAACAAGACTCTTGCTTAGTTTGAAATGAAGGTGCTGAACATGAATCTTGTGTGCAGATCCTGTAAATACCTGGTGTCAGCTTGTATTTTTAAATTGATGGAATCACTCAATTGTTTCTGGAATCATTTGTGCCTGTACATGTCTGTTTGTCATTGAAGGCAGAAAGACATAAGGTTGTCCAATTCCAGAGAATTTTTAACTTGTAAATTAAGAAAACTTTAACAAGTGACTCAGGTAGGTTTAGTTTTGGAGACACTGGACAGGATGTGAGTCATTGCAGTACCCTAAGTGTTTTTTAAAAGTTTGGGTGGTGCCTAGTTTCATACAAAACTCCAGTCGGTGCACCTGATTACGTAGGCCGTAATTGTGTCATCTAAACTGTTGACTATTGCCTGTGTGAATTTCCATGAAGCAGTAACTCAGATCTGTCAGTGTGTGTTCCCACGTAAACTAGCTTGACTTCAGCTTCTGGTTTTGCAGACGTTTGCAGATAATCCTGGCGTGCTTTAGGAATTCTCTCTTATCAGTGTGGCCTGTGAATTTTCCCTTCATGCCGAGGTCACATTTGTGAGAAGTGGACTGTACACAGTTGCTCTTGAACAGTGTTTTAGTGATTAAAGCTTGTGAGATAAAGTTCTGGAATTATTAAGGACAAACTGCACAGCTTGAGTATTTTGGATTATTTTAGTCTTTACATGGCATTGTGCTGCAGTGATTGTGATCGTTAACACACCCTTGTTTTTCCTTTTCCAATGTGTAGTTGTGTAGCTGTGCTGAGTAAATTGTGGCCTCTCATGTGTACAGTTTTAAACTTCTGCTAAGTGAAGCTAAAATTTGAATAGCAGATGTTGGACCCAGCTATTATATAGTCACTGAGCTATGTAAAGAAGTCTTTTTACCGCAAGAGTGGATTAATGACAGCGACCATCCAAACTTTGACTGAAACTGAAATTTGTCAGAAAATCTGCTAGATGTCCTGGTCAACAGCTACAGTTTAACACAATGGATGGGAGGAATTATTGCTGATTTACACTTAAACAGAACAAAAAAAGAAAAGAAAAAGGCAATGCCTTTGTTTTACTGAGCAAATGAAATGTTCGTGTTTTGCACCACATTTCATACTTTTGGATTTTTTGTTGTCTGTGGCACAGTAAAATGGAGTGTGAGGATTTCAGACGTTATAAATGTCCTCACAACCCCAGCATGTTTTTTTTCCTCATGTGCAAACAGTAGTGGTTACTATGTTTGTATAAGAATGATTTGTTTTAATAAGTCATGTGCAGGTATCTGCAATTTGTTAGAGGAACTACTCCTCGTGATCTTCAAGATTATACAGATTTTTTTCTTTCTGCACATTTTTTGGTCTGTTTAGTAATTCTTTGTTAGCCCTGGTGTTCAGTACTTTACTCCTTAATCATTTTGTACGTGGCTCTGTTGCCCTGTTTGCTGAGGAATTTAATGCTTGGTGCATAGTACATATTGTATACATCTACTTGTATAGGACAGGCTGTTGATACAGAACAGCCCTTTAGTGTAGTAGTGCAGAATTATTCCCTGGCCCTAATAGCTCAGGTAGCAGCTTATTAGCCTGACAGACTACATTGTTATGGGATAAAGAACTTACAGTTGTACAATTTGCTGTCCTTTGAAATAAGTAGGGAATCAAATAGTGCGTGCCTTAGTCATGTTTTCATTTTTTTTGTATTAGCTGTTCCTCTGATATGGTTTTTGCTTATATCTGCGGTTGTTAAAACTGTTAATTAAAGCCACAATTTTGCTCAAGCTGAGTCATGGACTTCTGCTCAGCTCTGTGACTGCTTACCCAGAGCAAAAGCTTTGTGTGGAATACACCTAGTAACCCAGTCTACGTTTGAGTTAGATCTCCAAATGGTCACATGAGTTTTAAACAGGAAACTTATATTTACTTAGTAAATTCCAGCTTTTGAAAGCAGATATTTGGTGCCTCAAATCGAGTTCCTCTGTCCGTCTCTCTGCTCCTCTCAGAGTCAAGTATCAGTCAAAGAAAAGAATTTTGCAGCGCTGCTCAAACATTCCTTTGTATATTTTTAAAACCTTCTCTAACCATAGCATTGGCTGTGGCTTTGTAGGAAAAGAGAATTACGCTGTGTAGCCATTCCTTTCTGCTTCCATGTCTCAACAGTTATTTTCTTGCAGACTAAGAAAGCAACATGTGTTTTTGTTTACTTCAATCATCTTGAATTTCCATAAATGCCAAAGCCTTTGAGAGAAGCATCCACTGTGGTGGGATATGTCTACAGTTGCTGTGTTCAGACTGTAAATACTTAGATAAAATTTGATGCCAGTATTGAGCTTTAAAATATGGTGTTTAGTTTTTTGTTTGCTTGGCATCAACTGAGAATTGCTTGGCACTTTGCATATCCATTGTGATGTCCACGTTGTGTTTTGTGATGAACATGTCTGTAACTCAGTGTTATATTGTGTTGTTATGTTTGTCTAGTATAGGTCTCCTAGTGTTGTTTGTCAGTGACTCAGTGTTGTTTTGTTATGTTATTTGAGGACAGGTCTCTTTTTAGAATGAGACCCCATGCCTCAATTAGATTACCTGTATAAATAAAGGTTAAATAAAAAATAAAAATTAAAAATTTAAGTAAAGAAAGTCAAGCATATTGTATCTGTTTTGCTGTTGTTCCTGACCTTATCTCCAAATGTTGATTGGTCTGTTTCTGTCTCCAGATCCTGCAGCCATGGGCTTCATTATCTCTCCCTGGTCCCTCCTGCTCATGCCCTCTGGGAACATCTCATTCACAGACGAGTATGTCACCCAGCAGGACCTAAGAGCCTTCACAGCTCCAGAGGTCCTGGATGGGGCCTCCTTGACTTCCATTTCTGACATAGAGAAGGTATAAACCATTGTAATACCCCGTATTATGACAGAACCTTACAGATTGTTTAGTCTAGGTGTGTGTTTTATCATGGTTTCCCAAATCTTCTGTTAATGCTTATATATTAGCTTTGTATGTATTCTATCACATGACATAATGTCATCTAATTTAAGTCCCCTGCTGTCTGCTACCTAATGTGTGTATCATAATAAATAGGTTGTATGAAACTCCTTCCTCATAAAACCTTTGCACAGCAGGTTGTAGAAAAATGTTTTCAACCTGCATTCTTTATATCCATGATTACTAGCTTACAGTGTTTGCCTTTTCGGCCTTTTCAGTGGAACAGGGTGAAACCAATTGAAAGAATGTATGTTGTCACCTGTGTGTGCATGTAGGTGATAAAAACAAAACAGGAAACCCGGCCAGAAAACATTGCCCTATAGCTTTACTTGTGCTGGTTGGGTTATTTGGCTTTTAAAATTGCTAAATGGTATAGCTCGTAATAGGTAAAAAAAAAAAACTCACAAAAAACACTCCATGTCGATTTTTCTCTTTGGTATGTTTTGCTGATGCCAGTCAGTGTTTTCCCTGGTACTGGCAGACTCAAGGTTGCGGTGAATGACATGTAAAATTGCAAATATGAGTTTTCCGCTGCTGGCATATTGCATTTCAACAGTTTCTGTTCTTCACTGAAAAACTGCTCACTTTTTGAAAATTTTTTGCTTCTAGTAAAATTAGTCATCATCTGTTTTAAGTAATTACGTGTTGAATGTTAGCTATAGAAATTGCTCTCAGGGTAATCAGTTACTTGGTTAGATGATGACATTCAGAACTGAAGCTGTGAGCAACCATATTATCTCTTACAATGCAGAGAACCACCACACCCCCTCATTTTGACTCCGCGCCTCTGGTAGAAGAGCTAAAAGCTTGCATGACTGGATTCCCGTCTCTGGCACAGCCCCACAGACCTCAACACTGTTTTCTGCTGAGTCAGTTTTCCAGCCCTGGGCCCGTCTGCCTAGCTGAGTTATTTCAGTGTAGAAAATATAGTCTGTTTCCTTCATTATCAGACTGTGGGTAAATATACGTCAGCTACAAGTGCCACGTTTTTACTTTTACTTTTTAACATATGGAATTGTATTGTTGCTTTTAATTGGTCAGCTTTCAAGTTTCCACATTTTCTAAAAGTGTTAGTGTGCCTTTAAATTTGTACTGTGAGATCTGTTCCTAAAAGACCTTGAAGGCTGTGTTGCATTCTTTGGCAATCCCTGAATTATTCTTTCCTCTACCAAGCCCAACATTCAGGGGAAGTAATTTCTCTCCCAAGCAATGAGTGGAGAGTAATAAGGAGAGGAAAATGGAAAAATGTTTTTGGATTTAGACTGAAAGTCCCCGTCTTTTCCTGTTAAAAAAAAAACAAGAAAAGAAAAAAAAGAATTTCACTTCAGCAGTTGTTGATCTTTAGTCCAATTCTCTTTCTTTCACACCCAGCAGTGCCTACTTTTTCTCAGTGAAGCGAAACATCTACGTTCCTCATCTTTTTTGTTTGTTTGTTAAATGTTTTTTCTTATCAGACCAATATTAATGAAGTATATGCTACTTATGCTGGCCTAAGAGATGTTCTTTGTCACAGATGCACATGTACTCTCTGGGGATGACGTTATTCTGGGGAGCGGACTACGAGATCCCCCAAAGTCAGGTAAATCATTCCTGCAAATACTTTGTTACAGGTGGATAGGGGTGAAAATATCGAGCTGTATTTATGCTTGGTAGTCAAGACTCATGTTAAAACTGTGTTTATAATTTTCAGTAAACCTAAAAACTTATCTTTGCCTTCATTCTTACAAAAACAAAAATCACTTTTATTGATAGGTCAAACATTGCCAACAAACTGGACAGTCACTAGAAAATAAGATGCAGGCATATGAACGTTTACATTATAAGTGTATGAAGTGGAGCTTTCTTCCAGTCTATGTGATTTGACTAAAGATATGATATAAGTTGGTTATCTATAACAGTTGGCAAGCACATTAAAGTAGCCACACCCAAAGTGATCGTTTGTCAAGGATTAACAGTATCTGCTGTGTCAAAATTTTGGCGTCACACAGGACTCAAGGTAACCCAAACCTAGCAAGTCACATGGGTACTCTGAGGCTAAGTAGTACCATAGCATGAAGTTCCGTGTGACAAAACATAATTTGTGATATTAGTATTGTTAATTCAAAGTACATAGCAGTTCCAGGCATGCCAATTTACAACCCAAAGACTTTATAATAACCTCATATTAGTTAATCATTGTATTTCTGTTGAATGTGCCTTTTTAAAATGAGATCTGTATCTGAGTACTTCATCTGGATTTGTGCACTTCGGCATGCATTTGAACATGGAGATGGTCTGGTTCACTCATATCCTGACAAGAGTCAGTCAGCTGTAACACACAAGCTCCACTGTGTTTTCACATTTGTGAGAAAGCACTGCCCCCAGTTTAGAGACACCATGACTCACTGAAGTTTGTCATCCACTGCGCCTCACTGGAGGGGTTAAGCTTTATCTATTCTCATCAGTAATGTCCTTTCCCTCACCCATAAGGGAGCTGCTGTGTTCGTGCTCAAGGCTGTGGCAAATACAACGTGTCATTGTGTCAGATAGCTTCAAAAGAAGTGTCATAAAAGACATGAGGTGGACATCCTCCGTACCGACAGCTTTCTTTACATAATGTGAACAAAAGTGAAACTGATGGGAAGAGAATACAGATAATCTTAATTTCATAGTTTGTAGGTTTATCCATAGCTTCTACAAATTTATACAATGAGGGCATAATAATAAATTACAAAGCGAAATTTTAAAGCTATCCAAAGTATAGCTCTGTGAGGCTGTATGGAGTAACAGCAGTACTTTGATCTAAATGCAAACATGCTAGTACGCTAACAGTAACAATGTGGTTACTGTGGTTTGACTAGCCCCATGTTCAAATTTTTATCTTAGTCTGATATGTTGCTAAAAGTTGCTAAGTGGTAGTAAAAATAAGGTACAGCTGAGGATGGGAATTTTATCAGTTCGGCAGGTGAAGAAGACCTTGTTTTAAGAAAAGTTAAGGAATCACTTACTTGTTAATCAGGATGTTCAGGATTTTCTTCAGTTATCAGTGTCTGTATTTTTAACTAATTCCTGATAAAATGATACATTTAAAAATGTGCAACGTTGGCTCTGATGCAGCTGCCTTTATCTATCTGTAGTTACCCACTTGAATGTCTACAATTGTACAGTTTCATTTAGCAGACGCTTTTATCCAAAGCAACATACATCTCAGAGTAGATACAATGCTAATAATCTGTATCAGTGTCAGCCCTGAAAAAACATTGTTCATATCAAATCTAAATGTCTGTACCAGATTTCATGGAAGTCTCATCCAGTAATTGTTGAAACATTTATCAACTTCATGTTGGCTCAGGAGGAAAAGTCAGGGAAATATCATTAGTATTCATCCTCTGGGGAAGTCAAGTGTTATTTCAGTCCATGCAGTAGTTGTCAGGATGTTTCCAAATAACCAAAACAGAACCAAAGTAATGAACACACTGATTTTGCCATCACTAGAGCCATGCCGGTAGCATAGCTTAGAAAAACTTCACTTGTAGGGAATGAACAATTGCCATGTTTCTGTTTTTGTATTTTTATGCTCTTGTGGACAAATCGAATTATTTAGCAACACCTTCAGTAAAAAATTGAGAGGTTTAACTTTGGCCTTTTAATCTAGAACTGAGATGGGAATTTAACAGTAGGTGATGAGTTTGTTTCTTGCTGGTACAGTTTAGCAGTAGACTTAGAACACAGTGGAAGTCAACATGTTCATATAGATAGCAGTTTCAAAGACAACAATAAATCTTGTAAAACTGCTCTTGTCACTGTTCATATGTTAAATGTCTTTATTCTGATTCCTTTGCAGCCCATGAAACTGGGGGAACATCTAAACAGTCTACTCCTCAACATGTGTGATGATGTTACATTGAGTCGAATGTCGTTGCGCACGGTGCTGGACATCTGCAGCAAACACATCAGAAACTCCAGTTGTGACCCTCCCTTCTCCTATATCAGAAAACTGGTCCGGTTGGTACTGGGCAGCCTTTCCCAGGTATACAGTGTAATCATGAAATTCAAGAACAGCATTCCTGTCAGTTTTGCATATTTTTGTTTTAGCTGCCTGTTAGGAAGCCTTCACTACAAGGTTCTCCTAGCTAATTGTAAATTAAAAGACAATAACATGCTCTGTCAAACCACAGCAGGTTTGTTGAATTGCACAACAGATAATGGTGCTAATGCTGATAGAGCACATTTCAAGATGGATGCGTCTCAGAAGGAATTGGTCTCTAATTTATTTTTTATTTTTTGGTCTTCCTTACTCCCTTTTTCGCCATCTTTGTCTCAGCTGGATGGTCTGCTGACTGATAGAGAGTCGCTTCCAGAGCGGAGTAAGGAGATTCGGGAGAGGCTGAGGGGCAAGGGCTTGCCTGCAGGTAAGATGAACTACACTGATATGCGCTGACCTGCAGGAACTTTTCAGTGGTGTAGAAAGAAATTTCCACAGCAATTCAGATTTACTGGATGCCAGAGGATCATGATAAAGGAGTCTGCTTGTTGTTAGATCATGAAATGGGGAAAAAATGTGATGGTTATGGTTTTTGTTTTCCTGTGATCTTAATACAACTGACAAAACATCAGTTTCTCTTACCAGAACAAATCACCACATTGTAGATGAGAAGTAATTCTGAGAATTCTGCAGAATACGTGGATAAACCTAAACATTTTGACCACTGGCAGATGAAGTTAATACGTTGATTTTTTTTGTATGACATATCCCCTCTGGAATATGTTAGATGGTAAGTGAACAGTTGATTCTCACAGTCATTATGTTGAATGTGGGAGAAATGGGCAGGTGTAAGGACCAGAGCTGGCAGCTTGGCGTTGGGTGTTGTGCTGGAACATGTCTGATCCACAGTGGCTCCACCTCACAACTTACAAGTAACTACTGCTAATGTCTTGGTGCCAGATACCACAGGACACCTTCAGAGGTCTTGCAGAGTCCATACCTCAGTGGGTTGGAACTGTTTTGGTCCCACACAAAAGACCAACAGCATATTTGGCAGGAGTCCTCGTAATGTTTTAGCTGCTCTGTTCTTCCCTCCTGATAATACACTGAGGCTTTGAGTGCTTAACAGTGCTTATGGTTGGATGTGCTTTTTATACGTTCCAAACTGGTGTTACTTTCATGTAGAGAGAATCAGATGCAAATGCTTTGCCTGGCTGTCAAGCCATTAATCACTTACATCCTCACTCTCTGAGTTTGTGGGAAAAAAAGCAAAAGTAGACAAGGAACAACACACTACAACTCCGAACCAGATTTAATTCAGGAAAATATGACCAAATCTTCCCAGTGGTTTCAGAGAGAACTCCGGCATTTTTCCAGGCCATGGAAAGGAGAGCAGAGCACAAACGTGGCTGTCGTCCCGATTATGTAAGCACGGCATGGCATTGATTACAGATGCATTTTTTGGAGTCACCAGTGAAGCTGCTGGTCTGCTGTTTGTATCAGTGCTTTGTTTCCCTGGTTGAGCACCAGCCAGCCCTAGGGAAAGTACATGCAAAGAGTATTACTCAGTTCTTAAGCGCCTTTCTTCTCAAGGAGCAGCTCTCTCCCTCCTGTGTTGCAGTGGTTCCAAGTTGTAATTGCTGCTCAGGGAACTCAGATATTGTCTCTTTATTTGTATTAGACACTTTATGTAACAATTGCTTTAATACTGATCTCCAAATACCTGCAACACTACAGTTGCATTAGCTGAAAATATGTGTTAACAAAAGACTTCTTTGAAAAATAGACATGTTAGCCCTGTTATTGATTGACTGTCCTGGGTGTGCCCCACCTCTCGCCCAGTGTCAGCTGGGATAGGATCCAGCTCCTTGTAAAGCTGATGGATGGATAAATAATAAAAAAACATGCTGCTTAAAAAATGTTCCCTTTTCATTTTCACTGACTCTAGTTCTTGTGTGCCTCCCTGAGTTCCAGGAAGACAGTCTGACTATCTTTGATGTGTTTCCCAAGCATATGCTTTCTGGATTAAACCAACACATGCAGTGTTTTTAAAGGACTTAACGTCTCCCTCGGTTCCCTTGTTTCTGGGTTTCTTCCTCTTGTTTTTGCCGTTGTTCATGCACATGTTTGCCTTCTGTTTGCCTCTTTCCCTCTAAAATAAGTCTTTTGTACGATGTGC
The DNA here is from genome assembly GCA_024666655.1 of Dascyllus trimaculatus. Taxonomy (NCBI): domain Eukaryota; kingdom Metazoa; phylum Chordata; class Actinopteri; family Pomacentridae; genus Dascyllus; species Dascyllus trimaculatus. Next base: position 11,998,443 of record CM045460.1, on the reverse strand, counting down.
CTGGAAAGGCAAACTTTAAATTTATGGACAGTCAGAGAAGGCAATATTCATTGTTCAGTTTTTAGAAAGACACAGTCATTGACTGGCTGCATGCATGTAGAAGAAATAGTCAATTATGTTGTTTCTTTTTAAATAATGGGGAAAATTACCTACTGAGCAAAACTAAGGATCTACAGAAACATTAAAGTAATATTTGCTTTTTGTCATGCTGCTGTTGGTTTACTTTATATTAATTAGTTTTATTAAGCCATTCACGGTCGTTTCATTTCCACCCCTGGTTTGTATAACAGAAATGTCTCCCTATTGTTGTTACTAATTCAATTTGCCATGTAATGTGTAGAACAACCATGGAAGATTCAGTTTGCCCCTGACTAAAAGAATTAAATAAATCTATGAATTTAAGAAGGATATAATAAATGCATTTTATTCTGGCACATTCTCAAAATGGATCATTACACTGGAAGGACACAGTCATAAACATGCAGTCGTGCAGACTATTGAATGTTAAATAAGCAGAGTCCAGCTTCTCAGTTATGATTGTGGCATCTGTGAACATGCTGTCTGCTTACCCAATTATTAATTTACTTAAGCTGATTATCTGCATTGAGTCCTTCAGTAGAGGGGGCAGGAGTGGTCACTTGCAGGTGCTCAGTCAGTTGACGCCAAGCCAAAGCAGGGAAGTCTACTGCTGACAGTGCCATGTCAGGTGGCCATGTAATGCTGATGCTGTTAGGATGGATGCCAGGTTAGAGAGGCACTTGCACATAATGAAGTCTACTGCATTTATTTAAATCAAAATTCCTGTTAATCTCTATTCATCATAAGTAACACTTCTGTTTTGAGTGTAAAGTTAATAATGACACCACTGGGAATGAAATGTGTGTTTCACATTCCTTTTAAATTCCTTCAAAATAGTTCAACTTTACTAGTGTTCAAGATTTTAAAAATGTACTAAGTTATTCTTTGTTTTAAGACTTCAAGAAGCCTGTGCATCTGCTCATGGTCTAATTAAGTTTTGGTTCTCTCTTGCTCTCAGGGAGGAGTGCTGCCCCCAGGGTTCTGGAGCGCTACAGAGCCAGGACTCAGGAACAAACGTCTCTGAATCGGGGCCTCAGTCGTTCCATGGGCTCGCTGCCAATCCAGGACCTGTTGAAGGGGGATGAGGGGGCAGCCTTGCAGTATCCCCCGACTGATTACCACGCCAACTCTGAATCCCCCACAGAACTTTACCCCAAACCCCCCTCACTCCAGCACCAGCGTTCCTATCCCTATCTGCACCCCTTTCATCCACAGCAAAAGGGCCGACCTGTTGAACTGGACCGAAGGTCTTTGCACTTCTACAGTGGGGACCTGGGGCCTAGTCAGGCCAGGAAGACCTGGGCTTCCTCTGTGGATTTGGCTTGCATTGATCCAGAGGCTCTTCGTTTTGGGGCTTTGGAGGATGCACGGAGAGGCAGCAGTGCCTTAAGTACCCACTCCATAGGCAGGCGCAAATCACCCTTACGGGCATCTAGGGATTCTCACTACCCTGAGTTTGGTGGGCTGAAGAGTAGGAAACCTCATTACCACTCGGCCCAGACTGTTGGCTTGGGCTTCACTGATGCCTATGACCGGATCAAGGAAAGACAGAGGAAACTTCAGGTGTTAAGACATGCAGTGGATGGTAAGTATGCTGTCTGAATGTAAGTGTACATTATAGTGGAGTACTTGTTCTTAGTCCTGAGACTCAGATAAATGAGATAAATGTGCCTTTAAGTTTTAATGTGAGGTTTACAGTAGACTTAAATTTGTTCTGTGTTTATACCTATTGTAGAAATTCCTTTTACATCTCAGGCCTCAAGCATGAAAATCAAAGTGGCATATTAAGTCTTGCTTGTTAATGACTTGACTCCTGCATATGATGTAGATGATCTGCACTTTTACGCTGACCACTACAAATGAAAAATCACAACTGTTTTGGCCTCTTTTCTTCCCATTGGCACTGATCAGATACAAACAGCACAGCTAGCATGCTGTAATGCTGCTCACCCCATTTGACACTGAAAATCTACAAACCACACACAGCTTGTTTTGCTTCATTGAGACTGGGATTTTTTTTTTATCTCCACCCTTTTGTTTTTCCCCTTTGTAACACATTACACATAGCAGTCACCTAGTCTTTAGTAATGTTTTTTTGGTGTCACGTCTGAGTTTGTCTGTGTCATTATTTTGTAATGTATGGTTGCTAGTACCTTGTCAGAACATGTAGTGTGTGGGCTTCAGTGTGTAAAGATACAACATTAACTCACAACAAGCTGAAAAATCCCACCAAAGCTCTTGGCTTTAGTTTGCAACTGAGACAGTGAAGCAAATTTTCAGTAAAACATGCTGTTTTTAGCACTCAGCTGTGTCATAAAGATGTAAAGGAAATGTCAAACTGGGTGGTGCAATGAATATATCAGGCAATAAAAGCGGGTACAGCAGGGAGCCATCAGCTGACCTGATCTGAGAGGTGAAAATGTGGCAGTAATGGGATGATGTGAGCAACCAGACACTCGGACTAGTTACAAGTTGTGTGTCTGTCTGTCTCAAACTACCATGTGGGATGGCAGCTCGGTGCTGGCCTGAATGAAGTATCATTGGTGGTGGTTGGGCAGCAGTGTTTAGACAGAATGTATGAGTCACTGGTACAGAGATTTCCAAATGGCTGATTCTAATTACAGACCAGTTTAATTCTAGCCTGCTGCTAACTGTCACACATGCTATATACAAACTCTCTTTTCTATTACATATGGCCGTAAACATGCAGATATAAGTGCACACGCTGCAAAATAGTTAATATTATAAACTCCATGACTTTTACAAAGGGAATAAACAATGTCTGTATAATCACATGTTAGGACCAAGCACACACAACACAGTTGTTTAACACCTCAGTAGTCAGCCCCAAGAGCTTTACGTTTCCCTCATGAGCTTATTGAATTCTTAGTAAAATCTCTACAGGAAAGCTAGTTTTATACAATGAGTCACATGTGGCTATGTGGGTCTGCTGGCCACCTGAGGACAGTAAAGGAGCATGAGGCTTGAATGGTTTCATGTAATGAACCACTGTCTTCTACCTCTTGTTCCCTGTCCTCCTCTTACTGTTCTTCCTTACTCCCCACTCTCCAGCTCCTTCCAGCCTCCCTGCTTTTCTGGCAGCTATTTTTAATGCTGACCGAGCCACCAACCAAGCATTCTTTTCCTCGACTGTGGCTTTTCATCCCCAGCAAGTCCTGCCGTCCTTTTCTTCTTTTCCCTTTGCTTTTTATTGGGGGGTGTTTGGCTTTTGGATCTCATACAATAGCAGCAAAGTGTCAGAACAAGAAAATTAGAATAGCGGTTATCCCGTTTATTGTCCCAGTCATTAGTTGGGGTGTGTGTATGTACAGTTGCATGTAAGTTTGAACAAACGGACATTTAAACTTAGCCTTTCTTGAAATGTTAATGTGCTTTACTTTTAATTTAATGAACACAAACATTCAACAGTGATTGTGGCATCCCTCTACTTGCAAAGGCATCAGAACTTTATTAACTCACTTCTAGTAGGATTTTTTTATCCAATGACATTTCCAGAGCTGATAAATATTCTAACTCTTCAGACCTTGCGGTAACACCCAACAAACCATGGGCTCCTCAAAACAACTAACTGAGGATGTGAAGAAGCAGCTAATTGATGGCTACAAAGCAGAGCAAGACTATAAAAAGATATCAAAGTGCTTCCAGCTTGCAATTTTCACTGTACAAAATGTCATTAAGAAATGGCAGTTAAGGGAAATTGTGGAAGTCAAGACAAGATCTGAAAAGGCAAGAAAAGTTTCAGATAAAATTGCGTATTTGCTAGGAATAAAATGAGATACGCTTGTAAAGTTTCAGTGAGCACCATTGATGAACAAACAGGGTTTATGAGGAAGAGACACCAAAAGGAAACCAGTAATAGGGTCTACGCTTTATAGCTGTTAAAAGTGCTCGTGCCTCTTTACAAGTATATGAAAAGAACACCTTGCCATCTGTTAAGTAAGGGAGTGGAAATATTCTGCTTTGGGGTGTGGTGGCCAGTGGGAAAGGAAACATTGCACAGATAGAGCCAAGAATAGATTCCTTCAAATATCAGCAAATTATGGATGTAAATGTTATGCAGTCAGTCAAGACAGCATGAATTTGTAAAACCGCTAATATAACAGTTTAACCCCCAAACCACAGTTTGTAGGCATTTTTTGCTCCTGTCAGATTTTTCCTCGCTGTGGGTTCATTTTTCACAACAATGCTATAGTCCTGCACCTCTATGGAAACATCACAATCATTGCTAAAAGTAAAAAGAATTCTAAAATGTCTTTTGTGCAGTATATCAGTGTCATAAATCATAAAAAGAAAGAAAGATGAGTTTCTTTGATTATTTATTTTACAAAAATTGAAAAAAATCTAGAATCAACATGTACAACATTTTTCAAAGAGCCCACATGGGTTACTAATAGTAAAACAAATGGTAGCTACATATATGTTTTACTAGTTACACTGTAATATTCTTTTATACTCTCCATCTGCTCCGTCTAAGCACAGCCTGCAGTTCAGTCCAGAGTTCCACTAAAAAGTCCCTGCAACTCTCTGGTGTTATATAACTCTTGGCCACAGGTCAGTCACTAAGGGCAAACCATTTGGTACGAGGTATGCCAAATCTTGTTTTTTAACGGAATCTGGTTATTTAACAAAAAAATTCAAATTAGAATTGTAGAATTTTAATCAAATGTCATGATTTTCTGAATTTGATAATAATTTCTGTTTTTACAGTTTCTGCCTAAGATAAATAATATAATTATGGGTTTTTTTAGAGATAGCATTCGTTTCAAACCTGCCAGATGATTTTGGGGTTTAGAGAAGCAACCATTGCAATTTGCTTTGTTTCAAAATCCTAGCTGAAGCTTTTGGAATGACCCCACAATTCCCTGTCTTGAACATGTTTGAAAATCTATGTGTAGATCTTAAAAATGCCTTGCTTGCTAGACAGCCTAAAAATATCTCATTACTAGGTAGGGTGGGGTTGCTGACCACTGACTTAGTATGGTGCACAAACCTTTACATGACAATTTACTGTTTAATTAGGTTCATAAAAGTAAAGGTAATAGTGCTGTAATATTTGGCTAATTCTTTTTTTATTGTGTGTTTTGGTTACTTTGGTTGTATCCATGTGTTTTTGCTTAAACATCAACAAAACATAGGATTTACCCAGAGGTCCCACACTTTTTATACATGTTTATATATGTTTATGCACGTAAATGTGAAAAGAAAATTGAGAGAATTATCTTTGTTTACTTTTCTGTGTCAATAGCTTTTAATTAATAACAAATTATGACTGACGTAGGATAGTGTGCTGACGTGCAGGATTGTTTACTCTCACCACAATTGACTGAGGGGGACTATGAAGACTGAGCCAAAATATTTTTGTATTCCATCCCAGAGCTATTTTGCTATCGTATGATTAGGGCCTAATTAAGCACAAACCATTTTCAGCGCATTGTGGATGTGTTACTTGGCAGAGACCTTCTTTTCTTTCTTTTTTCTCTTACTTCTTTCTGTTCTTTTCTGCAGGAAAGTGATGGCACAGCAGTGGTCAGTGGTCTCAGGTTTCACAGAGTTACACACCGCTTCTCTGGCTTCGTGTGTGTGCATTTGCAAATCATTTTCAATGGAATATGTATTACAACACTAAACATTGTTCGTGTGCATGCCTGTGTGTGCATGGGCATGTTTGTACCTGGCTCCCTCTTTCTCATCCAGTGCCTAGGCAGCTCCCCCTTCCCCCTTTTAGGTGCCAAGGTGCTTCTAACTTCAATGAGTAGAAACTTTCCTTGCAGACCTAGAGGCTGTAATTGGAGTCATGCGTAGCGGATGAGGGAATTCCTAACATTATTGGACTTTTCCGGCACTTGGCAGCAGGTCATGTGGCTTTGGGCCGGGGCGGGTCCAGCTTGGACGGCAATACAGAACACTACTGCTCCAAGGGGAGGGGAGGTGTTTCCAAAAGCACACCCTCCCAGAATTTTCATAATTGTATTACAGTTTGGTTTGTTGACTCCAGAGGCTGCAGGAGGAAAGATTAGAGTGTTTCTAGGGTTTTAAGGAAAAGCTTTTGACCATTAGGTTATTTCTGATCTAATCAACTGCCTGACTCATTTTCTCCTCACATAATGTCTACAAGAAGCACCTTTAATGTTCACAAACAATGTAGACATTTTGTAAAATAGACATTTTAGCATTTTTTTTCTACCCCTTGTGCACCTAAAATTCCAGTTTCACAAAATCTACACTGTTATGTTTTTCTTCTGACTCATGATAACTCAGGGGGAAACTTAAGGGTTTCTGTAAGCTATTATCCAGCTTTGAAGGGAGTTTCTCCTTTCTCTGTGGGACCACCAGGCTTTAAATAACACAGAATCTCAGTTTGTCTCTTTTCTCAGCTTGAATATCCCAAAGGCCATAGCCCAGAGAGGCTGTTTGTATTCTTACAGAAAGCTCATGCAGAAGTGTCAGTTCTGCAAGACAGCAAGGAGAGGGGAAAAACAAACAATGCATGTAAGATCAAATGAGAAGATAAGGCAAAGGGAGGTGAATGCAGCCTGTGTTAATTGAAAGAGAAAGAGATGTTGTTTGCATAAAAATGTGTACAGACTGCTTTTCCAGCAAGTTTGTAAAGCTCCATGAGACAAAGGACTCTCAACCAAACCCCTGATCACATAACTATTTAACTTTCCTTTACCATTTTCATTTTTAAGAAGAGGATGGGTTTCAAAAAATCGGCTGATTCATTGTATTTATCATCTGTTTTGTAGTATTTTGTATTTCCTTGGAAACTATAGCAATTAGCAGAGAGTAGCACTATATGTGCTATGCAGTATGTTTTTTTGAAGTCCCTTTCATTCACGCACTGCTTTACATCAATGTGACTCTGACTAAACACGTCGGTTTCATGTCTAAATGATCTCCTAGGAAATCATCTCGGCACTCGTAATATGTTGTATGTCTTGCATGTATGTCCTAATAACATTTCCATCTGACTTTTAAAACAACACAAGTCTAAACTCCAAGCTGTCGCATTAATGGATAGGTACGCACAATCAAAAGTACTCTGACTTGTGGGAAGCAATTTCCTACTGTTCAACATCAACATTTGTCTTTCACCTCAAATCATAAATTATCCAGACATAGAGACAGAATTGATGAGAATCAAATGTTAAATCTACTTTTCTTCAGCTTAAACAGATGACACGTCAAACACAGGCAGAGTTTACAAGCTACATTGAAATAATGTGTAACATAGTGATTGTCCTCAGGTTAAATCCTGAGCTCCATCACAGCTGTCAGGACATTTTACTGTTTGTAAATTAGTACTTAGATTATCATCACAGATTGACAGAATTTTCAGTGTTTAGGAACTCATAAATAGATTATGCTTATTACTTATTTGAACAGCTTGATAAACTCACTTTTAGTTTAGACTTACCCTTTTGTTTATTAGTACATTTTTAAGCATTATACATGACATAATGTACTGTCTAATCTACTACGTGTGACAATATCTCGTGTGTACTGTTGTTCTCTCTGTCCTGTGGTGGATGTGTCTGAGTGAGGCCATGAGGAACACTAATGTAAAAGTGACCTTTGTCTGAATGACATACACTGATGAAGCAGCAGTGTTATGTATTTTATTTTATGTACTTTTAGACTACATGTCAATATGTTTTTTCTTGAGTTTTTTTCAGGATCAGAACTGAAACCTGTTATTAATCATTGATGAAACTCATATCCAATAATTGGATCCGATATACAGTACGTTTACAATAAAAATGAGAGAGAGAGAGAAAATAATGCAAAATCTAACACATTTTTAAAAAAATACCCTTGTTAATGTTGTAAATATGATAACTTAAAGGAAAGCTTCTTAATATTTAGCCATTAGTATTGACAGGCTCTTGAAGAGTAACCAATCAGATCATCATGTGGTTGCGACATTGCTCCAGACTACTTAGTGGAGACCAGAGATAGAAAGAAGCCGCTGCATCAGAGCCAAAGTAGCACATAGGTTTATTTATTTTATCAGAATTGTTTAAAAAACATGTAAAGTGCTGCATATCACAAGCCATATTCAGAACATGTTTCTGTATATTTTGTTACACTTTGTGTGAGGTAACAAAGTGGTGCAAGTTGGAATCAAACCCATTGCTTGAGACCTTCATGGATTTTCTTGGGTGCTGTGGCTTCCTCCACAGACCAAAGACATGCAGGTTAGGTCATCTGATAACTGCTGAGTCAATATGGTTGCCAGAGATTGGCTGGCGACCTGCTGAAGGTGTACCGTGCCTAGAGTGAACCCTTCCTCCTGCTCAGTGTCAGCTTTTCTGTCATTTTTGCTTCCTCCAGGTCTCCTGATTTTAACTGTGGAAGATTGTTTTGAATGGTCAAGTTAGGGTTAATGCTCTTTCTCTACAAGATTTGCTAGCATAATCCTGAAACAAAAATCGCTCTTCAGTTTCTTTCTGGCTTATTCAAGTAATTCAGAGACTTATAATGAAAACTGATTAGTAAATGTAAATACATTTTTCCTGATAAATTAAATGTAACATATTTGTACAGAAACAAGTAGCACATAAAAATACTTTAATTCACCAACTGTAACTATCAATCAAGAACAGTTCTTAGTTATCCCCTTTTGTAGAAACCTATTTATAGTAGTGGTCTGTTCTTTTAAGAGCAATGGGCTTCATGATTTATTTACCTGTGCATTATATTCTTCACTCTACCCTTTAGGTCTCCATACTCATTAATACTGTACTTTTAGCTTCACTATTGGACAGGCGACTGTACATGTGTGGGTAACTGCATGTATGTCTCAGTGTGGGGTTTGAGCAGATGTGTAAGTCTGTGTTTCTGCCTGGGTAAGTTGCTGTAAATGACACAAAAGAGAACCTTCCTCTTTGTCCTTGTAACAGAGATGATACTGTGTCAAAGGAACTCGTGACTCACCAACCTGCAGAAGACAGGAAACTATTTTAGGTGACAGTCTGACCAGTCGTCCTCCTCCTTAGTTACATTATAGTTGCTGCTGGGCCACAATGCTTTTTATTTAAGGTGTTTACATAAGACACACATCATCGCAAGGAGAACTGTGTTGTACTGTGAAACTGTGAGCTAAAATGAGTGAGCAGTGGCTGGGGAATGTAATGAATTCAAGCTATGTAGCTGATGCTGATGAGCAGGACTTTCAAGTTCTGCGGCAGAGAAAACACATGACACATTAGGCAAAGGTTCAGGCTTTATTCAGTATTGTTTATGTTTTCCTGATTCCACTGAAATGCAGTTCACTATTGAGTTTATGAAGCATAACTTTGAGAAAAGTAAATAAGTGCGCTGAGCTGGTCTGTACTTGCTTTGGTTCACCCAGTCGAGCAAGACAAACGATTACGCCCTCAACAACAAGCTCTCTAACCTGACAGGAGGCATGTCTGCGTACACTGGTGCCAAATCTGCTTTCTTGCGTAGTTACATATGCCTTTCATTAGGAGTGTTTACCAACAGCATGACTAATGCCTGCTTTGTGTGTCTCATTCTACTGGCTTTGCGTTAGCGTCAGTCTGAACAGGATTTGGGTCTCTGTAGAAGAAACAGTAGCTTGTTAGGTCATATGTTGTCCACGTCCTGTAAAAAGTAATGAAACTTGTTGTCAAGTTCTGTGTCATGAAGCAATGAAAAAAGTTTCACCTTAACATCTCCATTGGAAAGAACACACAAGTCGATGTAGCCATTGTAACTTTTGTAATGTGCATGAAGGATATGTCTCATACATTCCCTTGATGTTTCCTTTTACAGCTGCATGGTTTGCGTATGATATGGTTTTTAATGATGGTCTCTCTCTTTTTCAGACCCAGTCCACACCCACCAGAGGTACCACAGTGATTACAGCTCATCCAGTGAAAGCCCCTCAGTGACCTCCTCTGATCCAGAGTACAGGCAAGGTAACAGATGCCTGTGAGGAATCTTTTACCATGTAACTGTTATGTTTTTCATGGAGCTATATACGGTGCAGAATGATGTAATGTGATTTGTCCATGAAAACTTTAAGGAACAGTTGGCAGGTGCTGCATGTACATAACTTTTCTTGGTTATGTGCATGCAACACAAGTAGAATTTAAAGGGCAAAGCAAACTACATTTTCAAAAAAGCAGTAGCATTTCCAGCAGAACAGACTAAGTCAATCAGTTAATAAAAAAGAAGAAGTAGTCACAGTGGGACTACATGCTTCTCAGTCGGTTTCTGTGGATCTGGAGCCCTGCTGGTTTTTATTTTGGTCATCTAATCAATGACAGATTTACACCTGGAAGAGTGATTGAATGCATTTAACTGGAAAACCAGCAGTGTTTTGGCCCGCACAGACAGAGATTGAAAACGACTCTCAAAAGATATCAATTATTCTTTGTCTCTTCTGACCACTAACTGTGGGCTGTCCTGCTCATAGCCAGATTCTCTACAGGCTTAGGGCCAAATCACAGAGGATACACTTTGTAGGCTTGAAATTGTGAAGTTCACTGCTCTAATTTGATTTCAAGAAGCACAGCAGCTGCTTTGGCAGTTACCCATTTCAAGGTAATTTCAAAATCACCTGTTTTCCTGGTGTTGCTTGTGGAATTAGATCATGTCCTCCTCTATGTTGGGTTGCACAAGATAGTTGCACAAGGTAACATACTTCTTCACTATCAGCACAAAAGGAAATTGTGCAATAAAAATACACAAGACTTACGTATCATGATGGTAATACACAGTTTGAATAATGGTTTTACTGTTGTGACTAATCAAGATTAATTTACTTAACATTGTCAGCACAATAAATAGATTGAATTACAAATGAGCACACGCTAGTCTAATGGTTAAGGCATTTCTGTCAGCTGAACCTTTGTTACATATCATACCTCAACTCTCTTCCTAAGTTTAATGTTCATCTCTACTGCTGCTTTCAAATCAAGCAAAAAACTTTTTTTTAAATAAAGTGTGACCTAACACCCACACTCCATTCAGCACTGTCTCCATGGGATGCCAGATTTTGACATTGAACTGAGACAGCTGTGAAAAGTTTAGATATTCAAGTGGAAAAAGTTCTATTTGGACATGGCTGAAGTATTTTAAAGGTGTTCCAAAAAGAAAGCCTGTTTGAATTCCTTTCAAATGAAGCTTACAGTTAAGTAATAACCTCTAAGACACAGAAATGCCTGATGCATATTGTTGCTGTAATACAACAGTGGCCTTTCATACACACTTTAAATGCAGGGCAAAAGACATTTAATTTGTGGTGCTGATGTGACCGGGCTTCAGTATTCTGCAACTCCTGCTTTGACATGTTCTTACAGGTATATTCACAGCACAATATGGGTGTCTGCATCTGAAGGAGTGTGTTTGATTGTGTACTTGTGATAACAAGCTGTAGTCCTTTGTGTTTGTTTGCACAGCTCATATTCCCATGTCTCTTCCAGCTAAGAAACCAGGCGAAGGGACAAGGTATGGCTCCCAGCTGGCACTTTCATCTGAACACGACGCCCTTTCACTGAAGAGTCATAATGCACACAGACACAGGTAAAACACACACTGTATACTCTAGTGCTGCTTTTTTCTCCCCCAGCTGGCCACCTTGGAGCTAGTTGTTTGTTTATCCAAATGCAATTCTCTTCCTTTGTGGAACCTATTAGACCCTGTCTCTGGAAAAATCATCAGGTTTTATTAAGTTAGTCATATTACACTAAGACTTGCTGTATGGTAAACTTATAGCGCTGTCAGCTTACAGCAATGAGGTTTTGGGTTTTCACCTGCTAGTCAGCTGAGGCCTTTTGCATGTTCCCTCTGCACCTTCATGGGTTTTCTCTGGGTGCTGTGGCTTCTTCCCACAGTCCAATGACATGCATGGCAGGCTAATTGGTAAATCTGAGTTGGCTGTAGTTGTTTGTGCTAGCCCAGTGATGAACTAGCGACCTTGCCCAGTGTCAGCTTGGATAAACTGCATCCCCCCTATGATTCTCTATGAGATAAAACAGGTATAACTAATGGATGATGGTGCTGTATTATGGAGCCCCTCTGCACCCAAACCCCCAGCAGATCCTTTAGACTCTGTCGTGACTGTTCGGACTGAACTGATTTGGCATTTGTAAAGATGGCTTAATAATTCATTTGATGATTGAGATTGGGTTGGAAATATTGCATAAACGCCTGCTCACATGCACATGAGCGTGTATGCCTTCAATCAACATAGTTGTATGTGTTAGCTCATTTTTTCCCTCAAAGAATCAGTGCCTTCACCACAAATCCTCCAATGAACAGTGAAGCCACAGATGAAGCCGTCCTGTTTGGTCCTCTGGGCCACACACACAGCTGGTGTAGCACAGCAGGGTCAGCCCCATGCTTCACTAGTGAGGTCATCTAATGTGACATCCACATTCAGCTTTCTCTATCTCTCTAATCTCTGGCATTACAGACCTGAACTGCCTGCTGTTGCTGTGTCTGCTCACAGAAAAACCACGTTTTCAATCTGTTCCACTCCCCAAAGCTCTTTTCCCAGAAATCATCAGGAATCTCTTACTTGTATAAAAATTTTTTGTAATCTTTCTGGAAAAGTGAAACAAAGACAGGCATCACATATTAAACAACAGACTCCTCCACATAACAGTTGTTTCCTTTCAGCTTTTAGACAGTATCAAACTGTTCCGACACCCACCCTCTTCCTCTTTTTTCCCTGTAGACACAGTGAGGGGGCAGCTGATGAAGGTCTGGTTGGAGCTGAGTTGCTCCTCCAGAGGCAGGAGGAGGAGGTGCAGCGACTCCAGGCCCACCTGGCCAGCAGGCTGTCCAGGGCAAATCTCTACCCCACAGATGACCCGTTGGTCCCATCTTCCATGCTCGACCTTCAAGACCCCCTTTACACCACTTCTGTACCGCTCCGCAAAACCAAGGTTTGTGCTCAGTCCTGTGCTGTAAGTGATCATCTGTGATATTGTTAGTTTTGATGGTCAGTGCAGCTGTTTAGGCTTAATTTTCAAAAATTACAAAAATTAATTTTACTTAAGTACAAATCTTTTTTAATCATCTGTATCATGTGTGTGTTTCATAAACACACACATCATACAGCCAGCCCCAGAAAGTGATTCAAAGACATCGTTTCAACACTCACTGTAATTGTAACTCCCTGCTTGCAAGACCTGACTATTCGTGGATCAAAGCTTGTTTATATTGCAATATTTGATGATGGATGTACAATTTTAGCTCGCATGAGCTCATTGGCAGCCAAATTGTTGAGGCTGTGCTCACTGGATGTTCTGCTGACTGGAATACATACTTCATTTTAGCCCCATATGGTAATTACAAATATGTGGGGTTGTGGGACATGTGGGATTTTTTAGGGTAAAGTCTGATTTATCCTACCTACTATCACAAACTGTGAAAATGTGTCAACACAAGTGGTAAGCATAACAACAAATCTGCTGATGTTGGCAGCAGACCTCAAATACTGTATATTATTATACTACTAATAGGTTAATCATACTTGCAAAAGCGAGACATTTTTGCTACAGTATGTTTGTGGTGGATTTAAATTGATGTAATTTAGGATGTGGGGCTTTCCAGTCGGAAAAACCAAAGAGGTTTAAGCTGAAAGAAAGGAATCCTGCTCTGCCACTTCTGGTGAGACTCAGTTACAGTAGAAAGTTGGGCAACTCAACAATGAAGTGAATGTTCAGCATCATGTGAGTTACTGTCATTGATATGGTTGAAAAGGAAGCATTTTAATTGTTTCATTATTTTTCAGAGCTTGTCATGTATAATGTGTGTTGCAGATGTGTTCATATTATTGATCAGCAGCTTGAAACAGGCAGTATTAATAACCTTAAGATATAAATGAAAAGGAGCCCAAAGTAATTATCCCTTCACATGTTGGTAAAGTATAATGTCTCTCTATGACAATAAATTTTATTTTACTCCAGAACTTTCATGGTCCTGAGTTTGTGAGGATGGCCAGTGAGCCGTGCGTCGCCTTATCTGTTCCTTCTTCAATAATGGTGAGGACGTAAATGTGTGCTGCCTTGAAGCCAATGTTTTTTCCGCTGTTTTATCTCTTATTTATAAACCACAACTCCGTCTGTTTTCTCCCTTTACTCTAGAAACGTGGTAAGGTGGACGAAGTGCAGAGGAAGGTGGGTGTGGTGCTGCTGAACGGCCAAAAGCTGGAGCTAAGCTGTGACATCAAGGCAGTGTGTAAAGATGTTCTTGATATGGTGGTTGCCCACATCGGGCTGGTGGAGCACCATCTATTCGGTCTTGCATACCTCAAAGGTATTTTGTCTTGCTGTTTGGGATGTCTGTGGTTTGAGGTGTGTGTGAGTTAGACACCTGTAGAAAATCACTCTATTGTATTTGCTGATGTGAGTGTGCACTTGCTTGTGTTATGTAGGCACCTTACCACTGTGTTTATTAGTTATTGCTAGCTAGTTCAGGTTGTTGGTTGATTTTAGAAGCTTCCTTTCACACATATGAAAACATTCTGATAATCCGGTATTGCTTGTGAAAGACTTTAAACGGGTCCATGTGTATTCTAGAGAAAATTTGAATACAAAGTATGTGGCTGTAAGATCATATGTATTGACTGCAGTTAGATCATGGAGAGGTTCATGGTAGATCTATGCAGATTAATTTACTCCACCTGATGTCTAGTTAAAGTTGCAAAACCTATGCCTACCTGACCTCACTGACCATTTTCCTAATTGCTCCACTCACCTACCCTACCCTCTCTCCTTATAAAAATCACACACAGAAAATGAGTTTTTCTTCGTTGAACCTGATGCCAAATTGTCCAAAGTGGCCCCCGAGGGATGGAAGGAGGAGCCTAAGAAAAGGAGATCTGACGTGCCTTTTAACCTTTTTTTACGCATCAAATTCTTCCTTGATGATGTCAATCTCATACAGTAAGTGAACATTTTGATAAGCAGCTAAAAGCCTGAATGATACGAGTTTTATTGGCACAAAGCCCCAAAGCAGTGGACCCATGTGTTTGCTTATTATATGTAAGGTAACTAAAGATCTGTCCATGCCTTTATTCTTCTTTGGATAATAGACATGCAATGACCAAACATCAGTACTACCTTCAGCTGAGGAAAGATGTCTTGGAGGAAAGGATGCGCTGTAACACTGAAAATGCAATGCTGCTGGCTTCACTGGCATTGCAGGCTGAATTCAGTGACTACCAGCCTGAGGTAGTGAATCTCCTTTCTTCATCTTTGTGTTATTAGCCAGCTAACAATACTTTGAAATACTAATTTAATGTTGTTAATCTTGGTGCCTCAGCTCCATGGGAAGACCTACTTCAGATTGGAACACTACCTGCCTGTGTCAGTTTTGGATAAAGTGGACCAGACAACCATCAAAGAGGAACTGCCCAAACTTCACAGCAACTACTATGGAGCGTCAGACTCTGAGGCAGAGTTTGAGTTCCTCAAGGTTGGCAAGAAAAGAGTTTATGTGAATTATGGTGTCATACAGACAAACCAAAATACTGCCATGCCTTGTATTTGTCTAGCTCTAATTTGGAGCTTAAGTGTTTATTCTTTGACAAACACAATGGACAGTTGGGAAAAAAATGCAATGTTAACTCCAAAACAGCTACTTATGTCCTGCCACTACATTTTATTTTCTCCTTTGTGATTTTCTTTCAGTGCTGCATTTACAGTTTGCTAAAACAGCTTTTTGCTTCATGCCTCTGAACAAAATTTAATCATATCATGTGCAGTAAGATGAAAATCTGTGCTGTCATATTGGATCACTGACCCCATGAATAACCTGTTTTCTGCATGAAAAGTTTCATCATTCTATTTTAATCTGTCTTAGTACACATTCACATTACTACTCCATCTCAGTACCTTGACTTTCTGATAATTTAAGGCTGCTTATATTGTTTGTCTGAAAGGTGAGCCAGAGGCTGACAGAGTATGGAGTCCATTTTCATCGGGTGCTTCCTGAGAAGAGATCTCAGACAGGCATCATGCTGGGCGTCTACTGCAAAGGAGTGCTCATTTTTGAAGTCCTTAATGGAAATCGTGCTCCAGTGCTGAGGTTCCCCTGGAGGGAGACAAAGAAGATTTCTTTTACAGTATGCACTTTTCTCTTTATTGTCTGAAATAAAACTGTGCCACACCATAACAAATACATTTTTCCACAGTAGATTAGTCCAGCTGATCGACCCTTTCACTTAAATGTTATCTTGTCACTCTGTAGAAAAAGAAGATTTGCCTTCAGAACACATCCGATGGGATTAAGCACCTGTTTCAGACAGACAGCAACAAGACGTGTCAGTATCTGCTGCAGCTGTGCTCTGATCAGCACAAGTTCCACCTGCAGATGAAGGCCCGCCAGAATAACCAGGAGCTGCAGGACCTAGGTACACAAGAAAGGAGCTGCCACACATTTGTATGGGTGGCTCAAGCTTAACATTTGGTCTGCCTAAAATGATATATATTTTTTACAGAGGAGAGGGTTAACATGTCACAGAAATGTTTAACTCAGTAGACCTGAAAATGACACATCGTTCTCCAGAAAATTGCATCTTTGATGTTAACACTAATTACATTTAAGCTCTTTGGAATCTCTCTGCTTGGCTATTTTTTTCAGCTGTCTCTTACCTCTGATATTCATGAAGAAATATGTCAAGAATTGTTATAGATTTTCCATTAACTGTCTGTGTTACATCTCCCTGCTCATCAGAGAACAGCCCTTTGAGCAGTTTACAGTATTCCCTTGACTCTCGGAGTGGAGATGCAGGAGGGAGGACTGTGAGCTCAGGCAGCCTGGCCCCCAGCTTATCGACGCGCTCCAACCCGGACCACCTGAAGAGGATCTCGTACTCAGAGGTGGCCCTCAACAAGGCACCGTCAGGCCCAATATTAGTCAAAGATGAGCTTCACTTTCCAGGTTTCAATCCAGTGGCCTCCGCAGTCCTTTCCAATCCGCGAATAATGAGCCGCTCCCACCACAACCTCGGGCAGATGCCAGAGTCTCCAGAGCACCGAATGGTGGAGTCATATCGTGGCCAGTTGCACAGCGGATTGAGTCAGCCACAACCCAACCAAGTGGCCTCTCACTTTCCACAACATCAGCGAGCCAGCTCTGACACAGACTCTCTGTCAAACCAACAGGACAAGTGAGTTGAGAAAAGTGAACACACGAGTGTACTTCACTTGACAGCAGTAATGCATAAAATATTAGTGAGTGTTGTAAATGCAGACTTTACACTTTGCTGACACTTAAATATTTTAATGCATGTTTTTCATTTAATTGATCTTTTAATATCTTACTTCAAATATAGTTAAGGAAATGTCATGCTGTGTTTGTGTGTAGATTGTCTGTAAAGTCTTCAGTGTCAGAGTCTGCAGCTCACTGTAGGACAGACTAAGGTTACTAAGTGAGGACTTAGTAACTGGGACTATACCTCTGCCTACACTATGGAGACACAGAACTCTACCTCCAGCCTCTAATTGACCCTCCGGGGGTCTGTGTGTGTGGGTGCACATGCGCCCTTGTGTTTGTGTTTTTGTGTGACTGTGCCTACCAGAGTGTGTGTGTTCCTGTTTTAATTAGTAAATGTGTGTTTTTGCCAGTTGCTCCCTCCTGTGTTAGCTTCACAGATGACAGGTTTGATTTGACCGTATGCATTAAAACCTAACAGGCCTAAACATTATGAAGAACCAAGGTGTGTTCAGTGTAGCAGAGCATACCTTTTTTACATTCAGTCCTCTTTCCTCCTCGGGCTAATCTCCTTCTGTCGCTCTCACCTTCTCAGATCATTTGGTACTGCATCCCCCAGCAGCCCAGCCTGGAGTCTCAGCAGGTCTAAAAAAGAATCTGACTCTTCTTCCATAGAGGATACTGGCCAAGCATACGTAGTGGGTAAGGATGCTGACCTGTGTAGGATGGTGCTGATGAAGCATATCGTCAGAGGTGCAGAGCTTCACTGTGAAATGTGAATCTGTGCTGAAATACATCCGTGTCCCTGTAATTGTAGTAGAGACTCTAGAGTAGAACATGACATATCATCTTACACCAGCTGTTAAAGAGCATTTCCAGTTAACAGTTTTTGATCACAGCCACAGATCTTAATAATAATAGCAAATGAAGTCATCATGACAACCTTGTATATAAAATGTGTTATGTTCTGGAAGTAAGCAGTAACTGCAGTGAATATATGAATGGCATTGGCAAGTCAACAGAAACGGTGCCATGTTATCGTTTTTATTTATACTACTGCTGCTGCACTGGCAGGTTCATTAAATGTATTTTAATGTAGCTTTTATGAAAATAAAATGCAGAATATCCCTCTCAGTTATTACAAAATCTGTAAATATATTTATAATATCTGCTTTAATGTGATAAACAATTTTTATACTGGGCATTTTAAAAATTACCTCAATGTAACCCTCCGAAGAAGCAGTTTCTGGATATATATTACTCTTGTCACGTTTTTAGTCACTGTGGACTCATCTTTCACTGCAGTATAAAGTCCTGCACCTCTATGGAAGCAGCACAGCCATGGCTAGAAAGAACTGAAATGTTTATTTTGTGCAGCATGACAGCTATGATGCCATAAATCAGAAAAAAAAAAAGCAACAGTTACACTTTTTGATTTCTTATTTTATAGAAATTTAAAAAACCTAGAATGTACACCTACAGCATTTTCCCAGGTTGCCACAGACGTTACTAATAAATTATAAAAATTGAACTCTTGTTTAGACATTATTCTTAACTGGCTTTTAGTAAATAGAAAGGCAGACACACACAGTTTTCTTTGTCTGTACTATGAACAAAGCCAAAGGACAGCCTTGCTGATTGCTTGTGTTGTGTTCCCAGGTGTCAGCATGCACAGTTCCTCTGGCCCTCCTTCAACACCAGCTTCTGTTAATGGTATGCGTGGAAATTTCTGACCCTCTTTTTCACAGATTCATAGACGTCATTTGTTCTTTCTTTGTATACACCATAATGTCACAATGAAAGAAATACCTGACTGCTCTCCACCATCACTATTTTCTTGTCATTCTGAATCCTCTACCTTAATCTGTTGAATGATATACTGCCTGTTACTTAGCAAAGAACAGATATACAAGCCAAAAATTGTGTTCTAAATCTGAATTATATAATGCAGAATTAAGTCTGTCTTCTTAGTGTCGCCTGCCTGTGGACTTTAACTCTGGCCCCGGTCCGACCATTAAATAGCTTCTTGCTTGGCACTGAACCCATTCCTTTTCATCCTAGCTTAGCCAATCTTTTCAGCCCCATTAGTCAACACTGCTAAAGTGGGAGCCCTTCAGTACCACCGTATGCCTGCCTAGGATGATTAACTGTAACAGTGTAGATTTACTAATGCTGTCAGAGCTGCTTACTCCACACCCCTGTTTACCAGAATTACAAAAAAAAATATGCATCTATCAGAAAAGACAGAGGTTGTATGTGTTTATGATATATAGCAGAGAATGTAAGAATTGCCATTTGTGCTGTGTTGGGGCAGATTCACTTAAGAAGAAGCTCAATGCATTGCCATCCCCAGAGAGAGAAATCACAACTGTACACCTGAAGAAAGATGTGAAATATGGTCTGGGTAAGGGAGTATATTAATTTTCATTAAACAACAACTCGATTTCACGCTGTCATTGCTGCCAGGTCTCTGCTATCAGAGCTGACAAGTACTATAAATTGCATTTATTGCCTTTGTGTTCCCTGATGTATTGTGTTTGAATGTGTGTACAGTTTTATGCAAAAGTTAGAGAACCCTTAGGCAAATTATGTGTTTTGTTGATTTATGAAGGGAAAAGAAGTGCATACAGCCCCTTCAGCAAACAGACTTTAAAAAAATGTGCATTCCTTCAAATGTTAATGAGCTGTTACTTTTTATTTCATGGGCTTTAAAAAAAATAATTATGGTATAGTAACAATAATTGTGCCATTTACAAACATTTCAGTTGAATCAGCAAAGTAGTGTAGGTAATTTGCCCTGAGGTGCCCAAACATTTGATCCAACTGTAGATAGTTATGTATTTAATGCTTGTGTTTGTGTGTGTTCTTCAGGTTTTCAGGTTGTAGGAGGGGAGAACACTGGCCGCTCAGACCTTGGTACCATCATTAGCTCCATCACTCCTGGGGGTCCTGCTGATGTCAATGGCTGCCTTAAACCTGGTAGGCCTGCTTTTTGCTATGATGGTGTTTTTTTTTACCTGCCATGTAATGGTGATTAGTGGTTGCCTTCTCTGTGAGTGATACTGTAAATGTTGATTCAGGTGACCGGCTGATCTCTGTGAATGATCTTAACCTAGAAGGACTCTCTCACGCCACCACAGTTGATATCCTTCAAAATGCTCCTGATGAGGTTAATCTGGTGGTGTCACAGCCCAAAGAGAGGCTCTACAAAGGTAAAGGCAGAGATGTGTCTGTAATTATTTTGTGGCTGTCACTACATTACAGTGCATCATGGGTGTTTTCTCTTACTTCGGTACCCACAGACTTACATAATTGTTTTTTTCCTTTGTTTTGACAGAATCTTCTTCAGGCTATGTCCCCTACCAGGCCAAGTCTTCGTTTAACTCTGCCAAGAGACGAGAACTAGACTTTGATACTTCGTCAGAGGAGCGTGCAGGAACTGGAAGCCCCAGCCCTCCTCTCCACAGTGCAGGCACACTGTCCTCTGCCTCCTCCCCAATTCACCAGCATACCAACCTTAGTTCCCAGGACTCTAGGACAAGCAATGTTGCTAAAATTAACCAGCCCACTGCTAATGGAGTTCAGCAGTGCCTCGAGAGAGCTAAAGCTTCTGCTGCAGCTGCATCCATTTCCCAGCATTATGGACCAGAACCAAACATGGGTTTGGATCCTATGCCACCAGCTCTGCCACCCAAAACCAGAAAAGCTAAAGTGCCAGAAGCTCCCAAAGTTTCTGAGCATTCTGACTGGGGAGACTCAGACATGGATGAGGAGACTTATTCCAGTAGTCAAGAGAAAATGAAGGTCAAAAAGGTGCGGTCTTTGTGTTTATGAATTCATTGCTGCAAATGGATTCTTTGCTTTTATACATTGTCCTACACAGTAGATTTCAATTCAGGAGATCTATGAAATAAAATAAACATATTTTTTTATTTTAGTGATGTAAATAGAAATCAGCTTATGTTAATAGTACATGATATGAATATTTCTTACTTAAACAAGCATTACATATTATCCATCAGATGCTTGGCACAACTAATTGCCTGTTGTTTTTAACCTTTGCCTGTCATTGCACTTACAATGTCAATGCAAGGCAGTTTGTACCTGCTCGCCGCATGATATCCCTTGAATGTATTGCAGTCTCTGCTCATTTTCTTCTCAGCATTACCAAGCACAGCTTCCTCACTCTTCCTTAATTGCTTTTTCTTTCTGCATGTTCCAGCTTGTGATAATTCACCTTAATGCCCTGTTCTCTGTTTGCAGGAATACATCATGGAAAATTTAAATGGTAATGCCCCAGGGGTCAATAGTCTCTGTCCAGGAGAACTATTTGACATTGAGCTGTCCAAAAAAGACAGCAGCCTGGGCATAAGTGTCACGGTACTGTTCGGCAAGGTTTTCACCCTCTTTTGTTTTGCCCCCTACCCCCTCATCTTGTCACTGTTGTTCGATTGTGTTTATATGTGGTTTGCTTTGGTTTACTTTCTTAACGCTGTGTGTTGGAAGCTCTTGTGTTAATATTTTCCATCTAACTCTTCATGCATGTGATCTTTATCTTCTTTAATCAATATGGATTTTTTTAAAAACAATAAAGTCACGCAGCATCTTTAATGTGTTTACAGTAAGGGCCATAAACTGCATAAGCAGGATGGGTTAGTGACTTTATAATAGTTGATTAGAGTCGATGTTTGCCACTGATGTACAGTGACACAGGGTGTTTTACTCAAGTGCCACTAATATAATTTGTCTCTGAGGGATTTTGAATGTTGATTGGCATGGTTCATTTACTTTTACACCATAACGCACAATAACACTTAACAACAAATCATTTCACTGTGTATCTTCAAACTTATGTCAGATAATATTCTCTTTTTGGATTAATGAGTTAGTATTGCATTGTAATACATTAATACAAACAATGAAATAACCACAGAATTATTAACTATTTTAAAAATGTCACAATTAGATGAACACTGAATAGTTATCACAGTGTTGTTGATCATTTAGAATTAACCCCCAGTAACTTAACAATAATATCACATTTTCATTTAAAACTAAATCGTAATTGTGAAATGATAGGTGCTTTGTTTAACTGTTGAAAAAGAAATTGTTAGAAAATTCAACTGAAACACAACTTAAGGAGTCACATTGCTTTACCAAAAAGGACCATTGGGCTTTGTGGCATCTGAGGTATTGAGCTTTATGACAATTTTTAAAGAAAATGCAGACTCACAAAGTCTTCTACATGTCACAAATGACATCAACTATTTCACCCAAATCTATGCCAGTTATTGTGCGCTGGTAATAAGAGCATCAACTAACTTTTATCTATCGTAAGATCCACTAACATCGAAACATCAACTTTGGTCTTTGGGAAATGCCTTTCAAATACTTTTTCTAGTGAAGTTTGGTTGATATTTTCTCTGAAATAAGTGCAAAAAGTGCCAATGTTGTGTTTACGAAGCCCCAAATAAGACAAAGCATTTACCGTTTAGCAGTTACGCTTGAAAAAATGTCTACACCTGCCATCAACCTCCACAGATAAAACACACTAAACCGTTTTCTGTCTGGCTGATTAAACTAAGAGTTGTGTTGATTTCTTAGGGTGGAGTCAACACAACTGTCCGACATGGAGGCATCTACGTCAA
This sequence comes from Dascyllus trimaculatus, assembly GCA_024666655.1. Classification (NCBI taxonomy): domain Eukaryota; kingdom Metazoa; phylum Chordata; class Actinopteri; family Pomacentridae; genus Dascyllus; species Dascyllus trimaculatus. Next base: position 11,975,518 of record CM045460.1, on the reverse strand, counting down.
GGCCATTATCCCGAAAGGTGCTGCTGAGCTTGATGGAAGGATACAGAAAGGTAATTCACTAAACATAGTGTAAACAGAAGGAATAATCCAAAATTAGAGTCGTATTTTATTTTTGGACATAACCGCTCTGTCTATCTTCTGCTCAGGTGATCGTGTGGTGGCCGTCAACGGAAAGAGTCTGGAGGGAGCCACTCATCAACAAGCAGTAGAAGCTCTCAGAGACACCGGGCAGGTGAGGAATGGTACTTACCATGAGCAGACAAGCTGCTTAGTCGCTACCCAGCTGGCCTCTGACATTAAAAAAATCATTTCTTGTGTGCCTCAGACAGTGCACTTGTTGCTGGAGAAGGGTCATCCGCCTGCAGACAGCGTCCATGCTCCCCTCACGCCTCAGTGCACTCCACCATGTGCTGGCAGTGACCGCAGTCAGGGCAAGAACAAAGAGCAGTCGCTTGAGGTCAAAGAAAAGCCAGAGTACAGCTTTCTCACAAAAGGTGAGGAGACAACATGTCATGCCGATAAAGATTCTTTAGCAGTGTGGTTTTAAGTTTTAGAGGGTAAGGTAATCCATTTTAATACACCCTAATGTGTCCATTAATCCTGTCAGTAAGCTGTGTGCCCATATTTAGCTTCGTATATTTTTAATTTGGCTGTTGCATAGCCATTTTCCCTTCATCCTGAGACAATCGAATCTGGCATAAATGTCGGCAATGTTAATGAAGGGAAACACGCCATCATTACACTGATTATTTAGGTCATATATTCTTCAACAGTGTTACACTAAGACCTTTTGTTCTCCCTGAACAAAGTAACTAGCTGTTGGTAATCTCATTTGAAAGAAAATAAGCATGTGTGTACAAAACATTAGCTGCAACTGGTGCCTAGTTAGAGCTGAGTAGGTGGTGAGGATGCGTACTACTTTACTACAACGAGACTTTTGTTTTGTGAAACTGCTAAATGATAAATAGCCACAGCAGCTTCTGCAGAGTTAATCCAGTAATATTTATTATTAGCGTGAAAAAAAAAAACATTTTGTTTGCCAAGTGCTGCTGAGTCTTTTCCCACTTGTTTGTATGAAGATGTTACATTTATGAAGTCAGCGGAATCATGAAGATCCAGCAAAGAATAATTCTTTTTTCCTGAGGCACCACAAGTAAAAACAAAAAAAAACCCACAACAGCAATAACAGTAATAGTTGTTGTAGAATTTACTGGACATGCATTCATCCTTGTTGTGTTGTGTTGTAGTCTTATGTTGAAGTTGTAGGTTTATAGCTGTATCATTCTGCAGTTATTAAAGGTCCCATAAGGTGAAAATCAATTTTTATTGTGTTTTATGGTTGTTATAAACTTGGAGGTGTAATAAAAAAAAAAAGCTGTTAAGACATAAAGATGTTTACTTCTGCCATTCCTCAAGTCTCCACAACTATTTAGCCTCCCAGTTTTACAGGCCAGTGGGGATTCAACTCAGGTGCTATGTAAGACCTAATAATCACACCGGCTGACAGTCACAGATGCAGACAGCAGGTTACTCCTTAAGGGGGCCGGAACAGCAGCAGCAGTTAACTGGTTTTCAGATCGAAACAGCTGTAAAACCAGGCGTTATACAGTCATGGTGAAAAGAACCATCTTAGCAGTATTTTGAACTGAAAAACTGAAAGACATACTGTGGGCACATGGAAGACTTAGATTAACTTGCTCAAAGGGGGCACAATATGGAGCCTTTAAATTTACTTCATTTTGTTTACTGTGATTAGCCAGCCTCCAATGGATTGTGGAGAGCATATACATGGCCCACTATTTTGGAATATGTTTGATAATTGGATTTGTGTGGAAAAGTGTGTATATTCTACATAAAACATGTACCAAAGCCATGAAGTAAAAATAAGAATAGGGAGACTGTACATGGGAGTTTCAGCAGATCAGTCTTTCTTTAAAAGATGTTTTACTAATTATTGTCCCTATTCTGATATCAAAATCTGACTTGAGCTCAAATGAGTGCTGATTTGTCCCCTACAGAGCAGACTCTCCGAAGGCTGGGCTCACACTACAGCAGCTTACTCCCAATTTACCCACGTGTCACCCCTTCCCCCAATCGAAGGGGAATCTGGTCTTAATCTTAGTTCAGACCAGATTTTTTGGTAATGTGACAGGTTCATAGATCCAGTCTTAAACCTCTAGGACAACGATAATATCGAACATGTTTGATATTTATCGGGATGGCTATGACTCTCACGGAAACTTTAGCATGAGATGTAAAAACTTAGAGTTAAAATCTCACCTGCAATTCTTGCTGAAGAATGAATAGCCCATGTTGACTGCATCTTTGCAACCATCTTCTCCTCCAGGCTTGTTCAGTCTTCTACTTTTGGTTGGGGTTTTCTTTGTTTTCTGCTCACCACAACGTATTATTCACGTTACAGCAAGTTGTTGAACCGCTGTCTTCATTTTGTTAAAATCTGCTTCCATCTGAGATCATGTGAAGTGGTGCACTGCTCCTCCTGGCACAAAAATCTTTTTCTGTAGTGTGTGATGTACTGTTATTTTTTAAATCTTGTAGTGTGTGCATGTCTAAGATCAGAGGAACGAATATCTGTGGAATTTCTCTTTATATGTCTGATGCAACCTGATTTTAAAACCTGTTAGGATTTTAAAACTCCTGGAGTCAGATCCCGGCCTAAGACTTGTGTATATTTGGATTATAGTGTTGTCATATTACTGTGGACCCTATATCTGATCTTGTATTTCTGTATCCTTTCATCTATCTATTATCAACGCCATGTGCAGAGTCAAGAGGGGGCTTGTGCTTGTCCCAGCATATGTTGGCAGAGAGGCAGCCCCTGACAGGTTGCCACAGGGCTAACAGATGTAGGCAGACTCACATTCACACTCTCCTGCTGGCCATTATTGAATATGTATGTATTTGTCCCTACAGATAATGTGTTTGAGGTGTGCCTGCTGAAGAACACTTCGGGCCTGGGTTTCAGTTTCAGTCGAGAGGAGAACATCCCTGACGAACCTCCCGGCTCCAGCATGGTGCGGGTTAAAAAGCTGTTTCCTGGCCAGCCAGCTGCAGAAAGCGGTCGCATCAACGTGGGCGACGTCATCTTGCGTGTCAATCAAACTCCCCTCAAAGGACTTTCACAACATGTACGGAATAGCTCTTTTGTTTTCCGTGTCATAACGTGTATAAATAGAAATCAAGTTGTTTGATGCCATAATTCATTTGGAATTGCATGTGTTTCTTACCTTTTATGTTCACATAGGAGGTCATATCAGCCTTGAGAGGAACAGGACAGGAGGTGACTTTGCTCCTCTGTAGACCAGAATATGGCATTCTTCCTGAGATGGACACTTCAGCTTTGGTGAGTCAGTAAATAATGCTTTCTTTGTCCTTCTCTACTGACCTAATCAAACCTAACTTTTTCTCCTTCAGACACCCATGCCATCACCCAGAAAGGAGTCACTGACTCTTGTAGAGCCCAGCCTGAACTTGGGCAGAATGGCCTCCCCTCCAGCCCCACAAGGCAACAGGAAGCAGGGCACTGTGGAAGACGCCCTGGAGAGGCTGCTGCTCAAAACTCCCGGGAGACACAACAGCTACAGCGACAGCACTGACGGTGATGAGGAGGTGGAAGAAGCATTCAGCCCGAGCACAATGGAGCACAGCAGGCAAACTTGGGAGCGGAGTGTTTACCAGACACCCAGCAGCAACCTGGGACTGGGACGATACGACAGCACTGGTCAACTGGACGACAGCGTCCACTCAGCTTTCTATTCCCCAAACCTGTCAATGACAAGGTCAGACCTCAGCAACAGGTACCTAATCTGATCATAAGTACTGTTTCAACTTTAGCAGGTCATACTGTTTCAATCATGTTATTAGTGTGTTTTTCACAAACTCTGTCAAATAATTTTTCTTTTTTCTTTGGTTGGATAGATGTCCTTCATCCCCTGTGGCAGCTGATCTAGAGTCACCCAGCCTGGCAATGCTGTCCTCCCCCTCAGCCCCAAGCCCAGACCCCCTGCCTCCTCCACTGCCTCTGCCCTTAAACCTCACTGTGTCCGGCAACGCACAGGACATGGAAGAATTTGCCCCGGTAAGAAGTGAGGAAGGGAAATCTGTAATCTAAGAATGGGTTCCCCTAAAATGTGTATCTAAATTTTAAAGATTTTCCGTCACAACTGTAAATCTTAACGCTGAGACTGATCTTTGTCGTTAGGAGGTGGAGCTAAACGTCTCTTTGGTAAAGTCAGAGAAGGGCAGTCTTGGCTTCACCCTCACCAAAGGTAATGATCATGGATGTTACATCCATGACATCGTCCAGGATCCAGCCAAAGGAGATGGAAGGCTCAGGCCCGGGGACCGAATGATCTCGGTACGAATTCATCCTATGCCAGTGTCGGAAAAAGTTTTTATTTAAAGAAATAGTTCAGTATTTTTTAGAATATGCTTTGCTTTCTCTCTGAGAGTTGGATAACACGATCAGTACCACTCTTATGTTTTGCATTGACTTCGGAGCTGGAGCTTGAGCTTACAGCTAATTAACTTTGCTTAGCTTAGCATAAAGACCAGAAATGGCTTGGCTCTGTGTCATTTCCCACAATCCCTAATGGATTAATCCCTTATTTTCTACCTACAGGTGAACAACACAGACGTGAGCAGTATGGGCCACACTCAGGTGGTCAGTCTTGTCCGTGCGGCCCCTCGTGTGGTTGACTTGGTGGTAGGGAGGATCCTTGAGGCTCCCAAACCCCCAATAGAGGCCCATCTGCTGCCTGACATTTGGTTCAAAAGCAACCAAGAACCACTGGGTAAGAAAAAGCTCTCATTAACAAGATAAAACCTCCCTGGCATGTTTGAAATGCAGGTGCTGATATCCATTGCGTCTTGGCCTTGTAAACCTTCTCAAGTATTGCATCAGAAATTAAAACTTTCAATAAATCTAAATGGTTTTACTCCTTATTCCAACTGTAGGTTTGGTCCTAGATGGTGGTAGTGACAGTGTGTATCGGGTCTTATTCGTGAAAGACATCCTGCCCGGTTCATTGGCCTCCGAGGAGGGAAGCCTGAAGCCACTAGACCTAATCCACTACATCAGTGGAGCTCCCACTCAGGACCTGACGCTTAGCGAGAGCACAAGACTGTTGGAGCTGTCCCTCGATGATCTCACACTCAAGGCCACAAGGTCATCTGCGCTGACAAAGAACAATGTGTAGCCTGTGTGGACTTTTTTCTGACTTGTGTGTTTTTCAACTTGACATTACAAAATGTTCAAGATGTGCGCCGTAATCTCAGCAACTTTTTCTATTTTCTCTGTTTCACAGGGATGGAAAGCCTGTTTGTCCTGAGCAGAAAAGCGTCTCTTTTCTCAATAACAACATCAGCCCCAAGGTTTCATCCAGCCTCAATGGTAAGTTTCATATATTGAAGTCATTTTCATCTGTTTTTTTATGTGTACTGTGTTTTTCACACAGTTGCAACATTGTTTTCTGCTTTAGGGTTCCTTAAAGGGGAAGATTCAAGAGATGCAGAGAGTCTGTCAGCACTTTGTCCTTTAGAGGTAAATAAAAAGACAATTCTTTTGATGTACTAGAATAAAAACATGTTTTACTGTTGATTTTGTTTTAGTTTCTCAGATTAAATGTCTATAAAATATTAGTGGTATGTTAATGACAAATGATTACAGATTAGCAGTGGTTTGCTGATATTTTTAACACAAAGATTATTTTGCATGAACAGTAGCCTTCAATATTACATTGGCTTTGTTTTTGCTGCTTTTTAGCCAATCAGTTTTCTACTAATGCTGTGACTCACAAATTAAAGGAGATTTTGCATTTGTTTGCTGCAAATGCAGGAGGAGATGATAAAGTTGGATCTGGAGAAGCCGCCAACCGGAGGTCTGGGATTCTCTGTAATTGGAGGGGAAAGGGGGATATTTGTGAAGTCCATCACACCAGGAGGAATAGCAGAGTCTTCAGGAAAGCTGCAAGTTGGAGACAGGCTGCTGAAAGTGAGTATTGTTTGACTTTTGCTGCTCAAAATTTCATGTCATTTTAACAAATGCAATAGGACTTATTACATATTGTTCATTTACTGCTGTGGTCTTTCACACATTTCACTTAATGCAAATAAAATGACAAATAACATAAAACATGTATCACAGAGGGACAGTGTGTGTGTGTGTTAGTTCTGTAGCCCCCAAAAAACATAGCTGCAAATCCAAGTGCTCATGCCAGTTGTCCACAGCTTGTGGATAAGTCAGACGCACAAACCAAAATAAGGGATTATTACGCTTACAGCTAATATTCATACATTTTCATATCTTGACAGAACTAGTCAACATGTGCAGGCTTTCTTTTTGTCCCCTATATGTACTAACATTCTGTGAATCCGTTTTAAAGATGTCTAGGGATGTTCTGAGTAATAATACACAGCCCTGTCTTTAGGGTTTTAATTGTGACTGACTTTGTTTATCTTGTAGGTGAATGATGAGCTAATGACTGGTGTGTCTCACACCAAAGCTGTCACCACCATCCGTAAAGCTAAAGGCCCGGTACATCTTATCGTATCCAGACCACCAGACCAGAACCCAAACACTTACCTGGCCTATCTACCCATCAACTCTGATAAGTGCAACGGGAACACAGGTATTAGCTGAAGCTTCAATGCGTTTTTTAAAAGTTTGTCTGGCAAATAGATTTTCTTATTTAAATAATTTATAAAGATCAAACTTGCTCTTTAAAATGAGAATGCAACTGGAAATTTCACCTTTTCTCTCTGCACAACAAACCCAGATCTGAGTGAGGACAGTGGAGTGAAGACTAAGCTGTGTACTCCACATGATGAGCTCAAATCTGGCAACTTCCCTGCCATACCGCCGATAGGTATAACATCGACTGAAAATCTCAGTAGAACAAAGTTGAATGTTGTCGAATTTTAGGAACAAAAATAAGCAGTGTGTAAACTTGCCGAACTAGACTACATTTCCATGTTTCACAGATTATGAAGATGGTCAACTTGAGCAGAAAAGAGAAACAGAGCAGAGTGCAGAGCTTTCAGAAGACACAGACTGTGATGGCTCTTCTTTACCTGAAGACTCTCCTGAGGTACAGATTAAACCTATTGCACTTGATAAAACATTAAAACAACATGCTGGTTTTATGTGATGTTTTGTCTAAACTGACTTTTTACTTTTTCAGAGTTCCCGGAAAGTGACTTGGCAGGAGGAGAGTGTTGATGATCCCATTAATGAAAAGTATAATTTGCTTTTTGGATATATTTTCTGTCACAATTACGATCACACAGTATAATTTACCATCTACTCACTGTTTCTGTTGAATCAACAGCTATCTGCAAATGAGTGCTGGGCAGCCAGAGGATGATGAAATCACATGGGGAAGCGATGAACTGCCTATTGAAAACATGAACTCCAGATCAAGACATGGTAAGACCGACTTTCTGGTCTACAAGACCTAGATTTGTCAGTGAGAGCAGTAAACCGGTAGTACTCACAGTATATACATGTATACAGCCCAGTCCACACTTTCCCTCTGTTTGTCAGTATTATAGGTTGGCTGTAGTAAATACATGAAGCATACTTATATAAATTATATACAGGTTACGTTTCCCAAAGTATCCCAGACAAAGGTTTTTGAGCCATTTGTAGTTCTGAATTATGGTTGTCATTTTGTCTTTGCACAGACGGACCAATCATCACAGAGGATGAATTGACCTCTTTGCCCCTCGTCAAAGTAGTTCCCGATGGTCAGTACACAGGGTCAAAGCTCAACACTGTGGTCCGCATGATGAGGGGGCTTCTGGAGCAGAAAGTCCCACTGCAGGAGTTTGAAGTAAGAGTCTTTGAATTTCAGTGGCTTTGAGTTAATTGCAGCTCATTTGATTTTTATGAACATCTGTTCTCCTCCCCGGCAGAATCTCCAGAACCTCCAGCCACTGGATGACTGCTTAATCGGTCAGACAAAGGAGAACAAGAAGAAGAACCGCTACAAGAATATCGTTCCCTGTAAGACAAGCTACAAATCTGTTGTCCCCTATGCAGTGTTCCATAATATACATCAGAATTGAACACTATTGTATTTTAGTTGATTTGTATGCATGTATCTTTGACAGTTGATACAACTCGAGTTGTGCTCGGCAAAGATGGGGGCTACATCAATGCCAACTTCATCAAGATGCCAGTGAAGGATGAGAACTTCATGTACATCGCCTGTCAGGGACCCTTACCCACCACTCTGGGGGACTTTTGGCAAATGGTCTGGGAGCAGAAGTCCAATGTGATTGCTATGATGACCCAGGAGGTGGAGGGGGGCAAAGTGAAATGTCAGCGGTACTGGCCAGACACACCGAGGACCGCGGAGATGGTAGACGACAGGTTACAGATAACACTGATCAAAGACCAGGATCTGGACAACTTTGTCATCCGACTCATCGAGGTCAAAGATGTCCAGGTGAATGTGTATAAAAATGTTATGCTTGTTTTCATAAGATAATTTAAAGGTCCCAAATTGTTCCACTTTTCAGGAAATTAATGAAAGTCTCTCACGTCCCCAGAATGTGTGTGCATTGTTCGTGGCCGAGACATTTTTAGACTTAGCTGATGCTACTCTAGAAAGTTAAAAGTTAAAAAATCCCTGCTGGACTGAGAGAAAGCTGCTCATTCTGAATGGCTCATTTGGAGGCAACGGGCAGTGAGGCAGCAGAAATATGCAAAGTTAAAGCTAGACGACTATTGCTTAGTTAGCCTGAACATAGCAGTTTGGTAAAATTCTGACTGGCTTATAAGGCCGGGAGGCTATCTAGTTGTGGAAGGGCTTGAGGAATAGCAAAATAAACATCTATATATCTTAACAGCTTGTATTTTACATATTAACAACCACAAAACACAGAAAAGATGAATTTTTACCTGTGGGACCTTGAACATTTTATAAAAATTGGAAAGGGCACATTAACATAGAAGTTTCTCTGTTTCCAGACGAATGAAACCCAGTTTGTAACTCATCTGAACTACACCGGATGGCCCGACCATGGAACACCGTCACAACCTGAGCAGCTGCTCACATTTATTTCCTACATGAGGCACGTTCATCGATCGGGGCCAATAATCACACACTGCAGTGCAGGCATCGGCCGCTCAGGGACCCTCATCTGTATAGATGTTGTATTGGGTCTCATCAGTAAAGATGCTGACGTAAGTATTACCCTTGTTTATCTTGTGAATTATTAATAAGGAAGCTTCTGTTCTTTTTTTTCTTTTTGCTCAGTGGGACTACGGCCTAATAAATATTTTTCTGTAGTTTGATATTTCAGATGTCGTAAGGAACATGAGACTTCAGAGACAGGGAATGGTCCAGACAGAGGTGAGTTTTAATGTTTTAGTGTTCAGTAGCTCAACTCAGTATCTTGACATGATTTCTCACATACTTCCCTTATTCTCCTCTTTACAGGACCAGTATATTTTCTGCTATCAAGTGGTCCTTTATGTCCTCAGATGCCTTCAAGCAGAGGAAAATATCTCAGGATAGTAGAAACCACATGTCGCTGTCATGTAGAGGATTGGTGACTCTTTCATGAGAGCAAAACAACAATGAGAGCTGACACAGGCAGAAATTGCCAAATTACACCACATGTTTTTTAATGCCTTAAAATATTTGGTTCCTTGAGAGTAAATCCGTAAAGAAGTCTATATTTTTATGTTTGCTTTTTGAGTTCTCTCTCTCTGGCTGCTACTCCTTTTTAATGCATTTATGAGAACTGCTGATTGTATTTCTTATTGTCACCTGCAAGAAAACACTAATGTTTTTTTTTCCAGATTCTTGGATATTTTAAAATAATTATGAAATGATCAATGATTTCATATTTTATGTGGAACAATATTATGTATTTTGAAGCCTATTTTGATGCTGGAACATGCCTTGACAGAATACTATGTCAGTATTTGCTATGTAAATCTATTATACAGTAAGTGCTCACTGCCTGCGGTAAATGATGAAATTAAAAGTGTACATATTCATCTCCTGATAATTAAACTGGATACATTTTAAATGTTATGTAGAGGAAAGTTTCATTTTAAAAAGAATCAAATATTCTCTTTGTCTGTTGTTATTTTAGTGCATATTGCATTTTAGCATACTAAACTTTTGTCAGCCTTATTGGTTTATTGCGTTCATGTTATGTAAAAATAAATGCGTCACATTCCAAACTTCATTTATCGATGCTTTAGCTTAACGCAGCTTTTCCAAGTTTGCTGACTAACAAAACCACCAAACCATGAGGAAAAGAAAAGCTGCAACTTGTCTACTTGTAAAGATGTGCATTGTGAGGAAGTACTTTCATCAACACTACGCCAGTTGCTGCGCTGTAATGCAGTAATGACGCTGATAATGTTTAACTTGCGTTGAGGCTGCCAGAGAAGTATTACCATGTTTTATGAAAAAGTGCTTGTCACCTCAGAGATTAAACATAGAAAAAACAAACTGCAACCTCACAGCTGATCATATAAGCGAATCAACAATGAACCTGAGTCAGTAGTCTGTATGGAAATTGAACAGTGGAACCTTGATATTGTATTTATTGCATTTAAATATTTATGTCACAGGTGGTCACTACCCTGTATTTAGTGTTTAAAAATAAATGTCCTGTATAAATACAAAATGTAAGTGGCTGCCCTTGCTAGGGTCACTGCAGCAGAGGTCGTGTGCAAGTCTCAGCACCATGTGGTGCCAAATTTCATTATTTTATCACTGAAAAATACACAGATCAGGTATAACATTATAACTTCCTGTCTAATATTGTGTTGGTCCCCTTTATGTGGTTAAAAATGCCCTGAACCATTGGGCATGGACAAGAGGACCTCTCAGGGTGTCCTATGGGGTCTGGAACCAGGATGTTGGCACTGGATCCTTTGGGTACTCTGGCTCGTGCAGTGGGGCCTCTGTCAATCCAACTTGTTCCACTACATCTGTTGATGTTTGATCACAATGGAGTGTAGGAAGTTTGGAGGTCAGATCAACATGTTGGACCATTGTCATGTTCCTCAACATGTTCCTGATTGTTGGATGTTTTTTCCATGTGGTGGGGTGCATTTTCCTGTGGGGGTAGACCAGTGACATTTGGGATTATCAAATTACCATGTGTGCTTGTTGTGGGACAATGTTTATTTGTGTGTCTAAGTCTCATCAACATTGATGGCAAAGGTCATCAGAACACCACATAGTACCAATATGATCAATGTTATTCACTTCACTTGTCAGTGGTCATAATGTTGTGGCTGATCGGTGTATGTTGCCTACTTCTAGAGGATGTTTACTTCTTATTTTACTACATTTTGACGATAAATACCAAATGTCAGTCCAGATTTACCACCTGAACTGATGCACATTTGAGCTGTAAATGCGACGACATGAGAACTGCATGACCAAAATTTCATGTATTACATTCAATGACATTTGACCAGTGACATTTGGGATTTCCATTTGCATGAGGGAGTGTGTTTGTTGTGGGACAATGTTTATTTGGTTGTCGAAGTCTCATCAACAAGGATGGTAAAATCCAAGGTTTTCCATCAGAACACCACATAGTACCAATATGATCAATGTTATTCACTTCACCTGTCAGTGAAGTGAATAACACTATGATGTGGCTGATCAGTGTAACTCTGGAAACGCTGCCACGAGTCCAAACACATTATGTGATGGTTATATGACTTTACCAGCTGTTTAGTTACTCAGTTACACAAATAAAGCTTATATTGCCCAACATATTGAACAGTTTTTATAGATACCTGAAGGCCTGATTTGCTGACATGCACATTATTCAGTACATGTAGTGAATGCATTTAGAATAATGTTTTCAGGATCTTACTTGTCTGCGGGGTAACTTTCTAAATTGGTTATACTATGATTCAGAATAAGAGTTTAGGGTAAGGGGAGTTTTTAAAAAACAGCAAAGTGAGCTACGGAGCACTTTGACAATATTACTGAGGGAAAATCACTAAATATTTTCACTCAGTTATTGGTACAATATTTAGATATTACCGTTTATGTTACTTCATGCTTTATCCATTAAATTTTACAGAGAAATGTACATTTTAATCCACTGTGTTTATTTGACAGTAATGTTACTAGGTAATCTTGTTGGGCTAACAATGTATGATCAGCCTGATGGAGGTTGTAAATTGTTGTCTTCTAAACTGCCTGTACCATAAATAATATACTAACGATTAAAATGACCTCAACTAACCACAGCAGTAAAAAGCCACAACAATGAAAATATTAGTTCTTTTAATACTGTAAGTAGATTTTAACAAGAACTTTTGCTTAAGTAGAATTTGAGAACTACTTTCTCAGTTCTAATCCAGTAAACTTTGGTTCTTTTAAATATCAGATCCCTAAATAGCAAGTCCTTTTAACGTCAGGATTTCCTCGTGGTTAACAACCTGGACTTTGTAATCATGCGTCTCTCAGGTAATATAAGAACCAGAACATCTGAAGGGACCCACCCTTGACCTGGTAAAGTGGTCTCGACAAGTTCAAGACGAAGGACATCTCTGTGCCTGCTCAAGCAGAGACACAAGAGTTAAAACTCTGTGTCTGCACATGTTTTCCAACCTTTTTACTGCTGCTTCCGTAACCATCTTTAATCCACATTTCAGCACAGGGCAGCTTGTTTCCCTTTTAATAATGCCTGTGAGGCAGCCCTAGACTCTGCTGCGCCTTACAAAGTCAATTAGAAGTTTGCAGCCAAAAGTGAATCTGTCTAAGGATTTAAGGGGAGACTGAAGAAACAAAAGACAGATTTACATGTATTCTATGAGATCTCTGAAGACAGAATTAGTATTTATCAAAATGCAGATAAGGAAACAAGAGTGTCCTTTTTTCTAAATTAATTTCAGTGAATCAGTCGAACTCCAGAATTTTATTTAGGGTAATAGACTCGGTCATCTCACTCTTACCCGGTCATTTTACAGATGGCTCACAAGAGGTTTGTTTCTCAATAAAGTCAAGTAACACTGTCAATCATATCAAAAAGAACCTGTTTGGACACAGTAAGTATCTACTTATCTGCAGGTCACACTGCCTGTGGCGTACCACAAGATTCAGCTTCAAATCTTATTTTATTTTCTATTAAAATGCTTCCACAACATTAATTTTGCTGCCATGCAAATGTTAGTTATGCCTTCCTGTGGGACTCGGTGACCCAAGAGGCTCAGGTGCTGTTTCAGATTATCTCAATGATGTTGAGTGTTTGCACAAAGTTTTCTTCAACTGCTCTTCAACTATTGTGCAGTCCTCCAAACTGTACCAGTCTCTGTTGTCAGAAAACTGGGAGTCTTATTTGATTCAGATCTAACCTTTACACCACAGATCAAAAACTTGTCCAGTCTTGCTTTCTTCCTAAGAACAGCTTCCAGAGTGCCTGCAGAGGCCAACCTGCAAAAAGTATTTCATGCATGTATTTTCTTTAGGTTTAAAGACTGTGACTCCTTCCTGTCTGAAGCTGCAGGATGGAGGTGATGCTTTCTTAAAACTGAGGTAAAAAACTACTACAAACTACTGCAGCTGGCTTTCAGCGCTTTACAGCTGAGGGAGAGGTTGAGTTTGGCTGCTGGAGGCTGGTTTATACAGAATACTTAACACGCTGATCCACACTTCACCAGCAGGTGGCGGTAAAGCACCAATTCATTGTTTGCAAACCGACAACAAAACTCCTAGAGAAGAAGAAGAGGAATGGCAGCGTACACATGTACCACGCTTGTCGTGTAAAAAAGTAGATTTTTGTAAACTATTTTTCACAACATATCGGTGAAATAATCTCTCACCATGTCCGGAAGACAAAACAACAAGCTGCCAAACAACCTGCCACAACTTCAGAATCTCATAAAACGAGATCCTCAGTCGTACGTGGAAGAGGTACGTGTTGCTAGCTAACACTGCTAATGTTGTTAGCTGCCAGACTACAAAACTACTAGAACTGTGAGTTTAGTGACTTGTATTGTTGTTTCCGCAGTTTCTGCAGCAGTACCGACACTATCAGTCCAATGTCCAGATCTTCAAACTGCAGCCTGACAAACCGAACAAGGAGCTGGCAGAGCTGGTCATGTTCCTCGCTCAGGTAACAGAGATGCTCTGTGTACGGAGTCTGTGTGTTACTGGACAGGAGTGTGTAGTAGATAAAACTGAAAATTTCACCTCCAGTCCAGTAACACAGTTAAACCACTGACATGTGTTAGATCTGACACTGCAGGTGACATAGAATAAGTCATTCAAAGGAAGATAGGTATTGTAGTATTGTATAAGTGCTGATATATTTTGACAAAAATGCTCATACAAAAAAGTCAAACTTCCTACATCCCATTGTGATCAAGCATCAATAGGATGCAGTGGAACAAGTTTGATGGACAGATGCCCCACTACACAAGCCAGAGTACCCAAAGGATCCAGTGCCAACATCCTGGTTCCAGACCCCATAGGACACCCTGAGAGGTCCTCTTGTCTATGCCCAATGGTTCAGAGCATTTTTGAGCACATAAAGGGGACCAACACAATACTAGGCAGGGGTTGTCTGATCGGTGTGTGTGTGAACACCCCTGCTAGTTTTCTTTCTCAATTATTTATTAATTGTAACAACAGTACTCGCCTCCTTGTATTACAATGTTCGACCAACTCCCCCCATCATTGTTGGGACACAGCTACTGCACCCTGGGCTCAGCACCACCCAAGACAATTATGATTGGTTTAAAATTTTCGACAAGTCAGAGCTTTTTCTTCTTCCTGCAGTAGAATGACATTGAGGTATAGCCAGACCATTCTGCACAGAGCTGTCAGTGTGAGAGAATAATCTGGCAATGTGATGTTTAAAGACCCAAAACACCTGATTACCTCATGAAACATCACTGATGATGTGTCCTGGTGCATCAACATGATGACGATGCAACAAGTGCATAACTGGAATGGGTGGTTGCACACCTAATTTTTTCCCCACAAATGTAAGTATATTGAAAATAAATGCTCCTCTTCTTCCAGGTTGGTCACTGCTACCTGCAACAACTGTCTACCTTCCCCCAGGAGCTGTCTGAGCTACTACTGAGTTACCACACAGTCGTAGAGCCAGACCTTCGGATGGTGAGAGTATAGAAGCTTCCCTGCTCAAATGAAGTCATTACTTGCATCACTTCAGTTGTGCAAATGACTTGAAATGTTGTTCGTGTGTTATTCTTTCTTTTCAGACCTTCTGCAAGGCGCTGATTCTTCTGAGGAACAAAGATTTGATCGACCCGTCAGGCCTCCTGGAGCTGTTCTTTGAGCTGCTGCGGTGTCACGACAAACTGCTCAGGAAGGTTGGAGCACTCACTCCTCCAATACATTCAGTAGAAACATTCTCTGTCTGTGTAATTACAGGATCCTATATTTCTTTGCTTTTCTCTCTTCACAGACACTTTACACACACATTGTTGCAGATATCAAAAACATCAATGCAAAGCACAAAAACAACAAGGTCAACACAGTAAGTGCAAGTGTGTCATGTCACTCATGTTTGACCTTCTGTAATATTGCATTGCATTATTGCATTATAGATCATCACTCACTGTCTGTATTATTATGTTGTATGTTACAGACGTTACAGAACTTCATGTACACGATGCTGAGAGACAGTAATCCAATAGCAGCAAAGATCTCTTTAGATGTGATGGTGGAGCTGTACAAAAGGAACATTTGGTGGGTTGAAACTGAAAGAAGATTTGTAGAGCTGTTTTTTTATTGTACAGCAATTTCTTATATTCATAAGTACTTCAGTTTGATTGTCTTTTTGTTCATGTTGCAGGAATGATGCCAAAACAGTTAATGTCATCACAACAGCCTGTTTCTCAAAGGTGACAAAGGTAAGTGTCGGAAAGCAGTACTTTGCTTATTATAATGAATATGTGGAATATATTTATATCCTCATCTGTTCTTAGATCCTTGTGGGTGGCCTTAAATTCTTCCTGGGCAAAGATGAAGATGAGAAAAATGACAGCGATTCAGAATCAGAGGCAAGTACCAGAGATAGAGTTGTTTAAAGAATTCCTTCTTCAACTAGAGCAGAAAGATTTTGTTTGTCTAAAGTAGAATACATTGGAGACAAGTATAAAAGTGGTGTAAGTTTCTTGTGCTGCTTTTGTAAAGAGGCTTTGTCTTTCAGAACGAGGGACCATCAGCAAGAGACCTGATGGTGAGATACTCCACCGGCAAGAAAACCACCAAAAACAAGAAGAAGATGGAAAAAGCTATGAAAGTCCTCAAGGTACCACAGCTGGAACTTCTACAGAGGCAGGGCTCATTTTACAGCTGTGTTCAGATTGATTAAGATCACTGTTTTAACTCTCATGTTTTTTTTTTCTGTTCAGAAACACAAGAAAAAGAAGAAAGCAGAAGTTTTTAATTTCTCTGCAATTCACCTGATTCACGATCCTCAAGGTAAACTCGTCCGTCCGTCCACTGCAACACAACGACAGCTATAGAAAAAAGCTAATTGTTCTACAATGTACAGAACTGTAAACCATCTAATATCTCTTTTTATGAAGATTTCTCAGAGAAACTCTTGAAGCAGTTGGAAGACTCTAAGGAGCGCTTCGAGGTGAAGATCATGATGATGGAGCTCATATCACGCCTGGTTGGAATCCATGAGGTAGGACACGAATCATGTTTTAATGTGACTCCTTGAATTAACTTATTTAGAACAGATCAGCTGATTAAAATGCAAAGACCAGTGCTGCAGGCTATGTCTAATAACACTTATACTGGCTTTTTTCTAATTGTGAAATGAGTTATGGTCAATGTATAAACTATCTAAGTTATTGGATTTACTTTATATATACACCCATCAGGCACGACTTTGAGCCACTGAAAGGGTCATGTGGAAAACATTGACTCAGCAGCAGTGAACAGTCCGTGTCTAGTGTAAGGATCTGATCAACTTAGACAACAACCAGACTGTGATGCTGACATGACTGGGTCAGAACATCTCCAAAACAGCAGGTCTTGTGAAGCTTTTCTGGTCTGCACTGGTTAAAACCGACCAAAATCCACCCAAATCTGGGCGGCTGGGGCTCAGGTGGTAAAGCGGGTTGTCCACAGATCGCAAGGTTGGCGGTTCGATCCCCGGCCCCTCCGCATGCCAAAGTGTTCTTGGGCAAGAAACTGAACCCGAAGTTGCGCCATGCCTTGCATGGCAGCTCAGTTGGCATTGGTGCGTGAATGTGTGTGTGAATGGGTGAATGTGAAACACCTTGTAAAGCGCTTTGGATACCACTAAGATAGAGAAAAGCGCTATATAAGTGCAGACCATAAAGACCATAAAAGTGGAAGAAGGAAAGATTCCCCAGATCTGTTGTGTTGGTCATACCTGATCAGATCTCAATCTGATCAAGTGTCTGTTGGGTGTGCTTGAAAACCAAGTCCAATCCATGATAGCCCCACTTTGTAACTTTACATAAAGGATCTGCTGTTAACGTCTTGGTGCCTTATGCCACAGGACACCTTCAGAGGTCTGTGGAGTTGGCTCAGAGGTGTTTTGGCATCTTGTCTAGGGATCTACACAATGTTAGGCCTTTGGTTTCTTCTTTGGTTTGGCTCTTATGTGTGTAATGATGTCAAATATACTTTTCTTTTTTCAGTAGTAACGTTTCTTGTTGTGGGTACCTGGTCTGTGGGAGTCATGCATTGGACGGAAGCATGAGTGAGACATGCAGTATTTAATATTAAGTATATAATCAGTGTTCTTTTCCTTTTGCAGCTTTTCCTCTTCAATTTCTATCCCTTTGTCCAGAGGTTTCTTCAGCCCCATCAGAGAGGTAAAAATCACTCACTGTTGTGTAAAATTCTCTGTTGATGAGACGTTTTTAACTGTCTGCTGTCTTTGCAGAGGTGACAAAGATTCTCCTGTGTGCTGCCCAGGCCTCCCACCAACTGGTCCCCCCTGAGGTACGTTACAGATTCCCTCGGTTTATTAAGTGGCTTTAAAATCGTAGTGTAACACTGTTCATTCTCTGACACTTTTAGATTATTGAGCCTGTGATCATGACCATCGCCAACAACTTTGTGACTGACAGGAACTCCGGAGAGGTCATGACTGTGGGGTGAGCCGATGCCGTGTGTAATCCCAAAGTAGAAATCTACACAGTTCTCTTGGAGCTACTGTGACCAGCATCATTCTGTCATTTAACAGTCTTTTTTTGTATTTCAGTATCAATGCCATCAAGGAGGTGTCAGCCCGTTGTCCACTCTCAATCAATGAAGACCTGCTGCAGGACCTGGCCCAGTACAAGACCCACAAAGACAAGAGTAAGTTGTCGTAGAATAGGATCATTTATGGGGTGTGTGCTTGTGTTTGAACCTGTATTTACATTCACACAATGTGCTTCGCCTGTATTTCAGATGTGATGATGTCTGCCAGAGGGCTCATCCAGCTGTTCAGGAATCTTAATCCACAGATGTTGCAGAAAAAGGACCGGGTGAGCTCACTGTGAACTCCGTATGAACTTTAAACCCCTTTAGTTACCTTTAGATCTGACGGCATGTTTTGTGTAATAAACAATATGGGGGTAAAATATCTGATTTCACACATGGTAGATAGACTGCAGAATTTGAGCATTGCCTCTTAAACACAATGCAATCCGAAAATCTACTCTATAGGTGCAGCTCGAAAAATGAGAATATGATGAAAAATTAAAATTAATACATTTTATATTTATTGTACGCAAAGTGAAATATTGCAAGTCTTTTTACGTTTTATATTTAATGATGAAGACTTGTAGCTCATTAAAACCAGAAATCCAGCTTCTCAAATATTCAAATATTGAGTTTCCTGTTTGAGTAAATTACCATTCAACCAATATAAATACTGTGTGTCTCTCAGTCTAGTTCGGTACACGCTTGCAAAAACAGGCTTGAAGTATTTCACTTTACATGTAACGAATATAGAATATATGAACATTTTAAATTAATTAAATTGCGACAAAATGAGCTTTTTCAGCTTTTTTTTTTACATGCACCTGTATATGATTGAATTATAGTTTTTAATGAATTTACTTTGTACTAAAAAAAGCTGAAATATTCTCTAATCCTTTACCAACTTGAAAAGTAATAATAGACTTTTTTTATTTAGCATTTCTCCTGACAAAGTTATAAAATGCTTTACAGAAACAGAATGGCAGATTAAAGAAATCATACCCATTCGTACCCTTTCACATATTAAATATTCATAAGTGTTCTTCTATTTCTAGAACCGACAAAGCTACATCTGTGTAATTTTAAACCGTCCTTCTTGTCCAGGGAAGACCCACAGAGGCATCAGCAGAGGCCAAGATCAAGGACTACGGAGAGCTGGAGGCGAAAGACTACATTCCTGGAGCTGAAGTCCTGGAGGTGGAGGAGGAGAAGAAAGAGGGAGAGGAGGACGAAGGTCAGCTGCTGCTGTATTATTGAATCCGTCGGATGCTGTAGCACAGGATCTAATTCCACCCTGAACTCTCTGTGTGCATGTGGAGATAGTATGGTGATTGTGAGACATATTTTTTCAAATCGTTCCACAGACGGCTGGGAGAGTGCCAGCATCAGTGATGACGATGAAGACGGGGAGTGGGTGGATGTTCACCACTCGTCTGATGAAGACACAGGAGAAGTGGTGAGAATGAAGATGAATAGCTCAGGGATCCACACTTTTTTAGGGTGTGTGCTTTAAAATTTCTCATGCTCACTTTTGTATGAGCGCATGATGATCATTAGGCTGATTTGGAGCTCCTCTGGCCACTGTGCTCACTGTTGTGGTTGAAAGTAGTAGCTTTTCTTCTCCCTACCTGGTGTGTGAAAGAGCCCGTTTTGCTGTGACCGTATTCCTATGGTGAAACAATCTGTAGTTTATCATTTAAAAACAAAATGGGAGAGTGGAGGAGAAGGAGAGGTCTGACTCAGTTATGACTGAAATAAGAAGATAAAGCACTGCATTCAAACACAACGCAGTGCTGGAACTGAAAAATTAACCTTGATCATGATTTTGGATTTAAATAAACATGATTGACTGCAGTTTTGATGTTTACAATGCACTCCACTTATAGAAAACAGCTCATGGAAATAAAGTCATCTGGTATTATGACTAATTGAGAAACTTGCTAGCACCAGTGCTACCAGTGGGAAAGCACGTCTGCAGCCCTGAGAGCTCGATTGATTGTTAAAAGCTGATTCCTTTGCTTTAACTCCGAAGTTTTCTGTATTTTTTCTGTATTTTTAGGCGGAGAAGCTTCAGAGTATACCAGTGGAAGAAAGGAAAGCCAAGGCAGCAGCCGTCAGTGGCAGTAGACTCCTCACTCAGGATGACTTCAAGAAGATCCGTCTGGTCCAGATGGCCAAAGAGGTCAATGCTGCACCGGGAAAAAGCCAGAAGAGGAAACATGTGGACGAAGACGAGAGTGACAACGAGTGAGAGCACGATTTGAATATTTTGTGTGACGTACTTCTTCTCTCAGGTCTCAGATTACCTGAAATAGTTGTGAGAGCACTGTGGTTTTTTTTTTCTCTCAGAGGGGAGCTGCTGACTCTGAGAAACATTGAGAAACTGCACAAGAAACCAAAAGCAGACAAGGAAACACGACTGGCCACGGCAATGGTAAAATCCTACACTAACTGTAAAATACACTCAACAGTTCTCACGGGTATCTAACACTAACTGTACACAGAAATCCGTGGGCAGTTTGCATATTGCAACAGTAGTAGTGATGTGTACCACTGACAGTAATTTGTGTAACCATGTTTTTGACCACTGGGAACCAGACAAATCTGAGAGCTTGTGTTTAATTTGCTCTGGCAGAGTACGTCTCTCTGTTTATTTGGCATTAATTGACTAGTGATTCCAGGCTATTAAATGTCAGATATGAGTTGAAAACATAACTTATATGAAAAGCATTCACTTGTTGACATAGTTGACATAATCAGGTCGCTTGCAAGGAAAAAACTGAAAAAAGAACTGCTTAATTTTTTAGCATTATTAAAATAAATAGGTGAACCGATCGACTAGTAGGCTAATCCAACTCTCGTGTTTGATTTTCTAGGCAGGACGCACCGACCGGAAGGATTTCATTAAGAGGCGGACCAAGCTGAACCCCCACGCCAGCACCAGCAACAAGGAGAAGAGGAGAAAGAAGAACTTCATGATGATGAGACACAGTGAGAACGTCAGAACTAAAGGCAAACGCTCCTTCAGAGAGAAACAGGTAACTCACCTTCAGCTGGCTAAACTGATTTTATTAACCATAAAGTGGCATTTAAATTTAAAATATTTTGTGTTTCTTTTCCAGCTTGCTCTACGGGACGCCCTGCTGAAAAAGAAAAAGCAGTACAAGTAGGACACTCGGATAATGTTGTATTTTCCTCATGCTGGCTGTCACATGGCCAACACAATCCTGAACTTTGACTGTGTCAAAAGATATTGTACATCCTTCAAGTTGCCTGTAAAACGTGTTTGTTTCAACAGATGAGTTTCATACATTCACACTGTTCTGAAATAAATCATCTTAAATAAACATGCATTTTTTATTTCCCGCCAAGTCTTTGTGTTGATTTTATCTGTCTAGATGTCTGGGTGCTATTTAGACATGTTCTTACACTGGCATCAGCATTCATTTGAGAGCACACAAGAAAGAGCTTTAGTTGTTAGCGAAACATTCTCTGTAGTATGTTGCATGTTACAGTACAAGGGTTTGTATCCCCACCTGCTTTTCTTGGTGCAGTTGGTGAGAGGCTGGGATTGTTTGTGGTAGTTTAGAAGAAAGAAGAAAGTGTTTTGGTGAGGAGCAGTGATGGCTGTCATTAAAGGAGTGACTCTGGGACGCCAGTGATCACTGTCCAGCTTCCTGGAGGTGTTGTGGGACCAACTAGACGGAACGCCGTTGAAGGGAGGTTCCCATCTGATGACCGCAAAGACGTGGTAGCAATCACTGCTCTTTGATTTACACAGGGAAAGCTGCAAGTGTGGTGTTAAGCTTAGGAGTTCTTGACTGAGTCTGGTCCATATTCTGGAGCACAGGTTTTCTGTGTTTACTCTGAAGACAGAAAAACAGTCTAAAATCTGCTTTTGCACCTGACGTTTGTTCTGAGCTAATCCCATCTAAGCAAAACACATAAAACACTTCTTAATATTTACACTAACGGTGTGATTTTGACATTTCTAGGGGAATGTTTGGCATCCTTGAACTTGGACCATACTAATGCTATTGTGCTGCTCCTTTCGTCACTTAGTTTAAAACTTCCTCCTTGTGTATGAGCATAACATCAGTTTACATTCCTTGTTTTGATTGTAGAAAACTGCAGACGCTTCACTGATATACAGTAAATTGAACCCAGTCAGGGTGCGAAGGTGTAAGGCTTTGTGTTAATGTATAATTTGATGTAACACTTTACTGGCCAATATAGTTACATAGTAATTGTAATTATAGTCAACATTTCCTTACTTTGCATATTACTCTCTGGTTTAGGGCCTTATTTTGAACAGTATCAGTGTCATCTACTGGAACTTGAGTTCAGTCAGACCAAACCCAGCTCCTGTTTGGCTACTCATGTGACATTATTTCTTCTATCTTTGTGTCGTAACTTTAACTACTGAAGTTGTAACTTGTTGAGCCAAAGGTTGGCATTACGAATTAAGCTTTAGACCATAACCTATTATTAATTACATAAATTTACCTGAGGATTTTAGATATTATGGGTCAAGACCTACAATATTATTAATTATGCATAATTTTCCTGACTAAATATTAAAGTTAAGACCTACAATATTATTAATTAAGTAACATTCACCTTTAAATATGAAGGAAGACTTTACAATATCATATAAAACACAAATTATCCAAGTAACTTAAATATGAGGGTTAAAATGTTACAATATCACATATAATACCGACTGACCTGACTAAATATTAAAGTTAAGACTCTTAATTGTCACATAAAATAATAATTTGTCTGACTAACTTAAATAGTATGCTTAATGTACTATACAGACATACATACATATATGTATATATATATATATATATATATATATATATATATATATATATACTATATATACAATAAATGATATATACATGAGTAAGTTATATATAACGATTGAATCCCTATAGTATTATAAAAATAAAAAAACACAGTTACCTGAATAAATTGAATATTAAGGTTAAGAGCCTAAAATATTATGTATAATACAAATTTATTGGAATCATTTAAATATAATGGTTAAGCCCATACAATAATAATATGCAAGATACAAATTTTCGAGACTTATTTCAATATTGAAGTTAAGACCCTACAATATTGTTTACTATGCAGAACGTATCTGACCAAAATATAAAAAGTTAAGACCCTGAAATATCATATAAAATCTATTTTTATATGATATACTGTTACAGTTAATCTGTAAGAAAAAGCTTCTTAGTAGTACTACATTATATTCGTTTAGCGGCTGTGAAACTACATTACCCATAAAGCACCTGGAATCACAACAAACGTGCCAATGCCAAACATTCCACTCAATGAAGCCGGCATTTTAATTCTTGCTGCGACATGAGGTAACTAAATGAAGCATGTTTGACCTAACGTAACGATAATTCAACGTTTCATGATCATTTTTACCATTCTACTTTTAGCTTTGTCGTTAAAATCGTAGTTAAATCGCGTCCGTTTCCTGCCAGTGAACGTTAGCTGTCATGCCGATGCTAGCTGCGGTTAGCAAACAAGCTAACCAGTAATCTACTGTTAGCTTAGCTAGCCAGATTTATTACATTCGCTGGAGTCGTGGCGTTGAATTTTGTTAGGTTTCTAAGAGAGAAACGAGCATGTTGCGTAGAAATACTGTTGTTAACACTGCGGGAACTAGCTTAAAGCTGTACTCTCATGATAGCAAAGCTCACCTTACAAACTGTTGACGTGTGGATGGGTATTTGTAAATTACACATCTTATTTTAGCTTTTGTCGACCGTTGTGGCCGATTTTAACCGAGCTGCAATAAATTCCAGTACTTTGTGACATCGTAAAAGCATCGACACGTCAAAAATAACCTTGGATGACACCTGAGTGCATGAGCTATCGTTTACACTAAACAGCTAGGTGCAATATTTAAGCTGTAAACTAGCTGGTGCATAACATTAAATACTTGCTCCCTTTACAGTTTCTCATTTTTTATCCCAACGTCAAAGTGTAGCAGCTTAAACACGTTTATTGTATGCACGTGAAGAGGGTTAGTCTGTTCAGATAGAACTAATGATGAGGCTTTGATCATATAATATCTGCTGAAAGGATGCAAGAAAAATGCTATCCACTGTCATTCTGAAAGTAAAATATGTAAACCTCCAGATGATTGCGTAACAAAAAGCCTCTTTGATATAAGCTGACTCACGCTCAATCATTTAAAAAGCCGCTTTTTGCAGGAAGCAAGTTCATTAGTCGTTCTACTGTCACAATATTCAAAGGACAAACCATGGAAGCACAACATTTGGCACCCTTGGAAGTAGGTGAAGTAATATGGCATGACAACAGTAGATCCTCAAGAGTACATCCACCTCTTCTTGTGCCTAATGGGACGTGCTAGTTGCTCAGTGGGAGGCTTTATTTTTGTGTTGGACACATAGATGCAAAGAAAAATGAGGTTGTTATTGTCCATCAGTGTGTGCTCCACAGATCTGAGTAGTTGTGTAATACATCTCAGTCGTTAAATTATTGAATATCTCACTCCACTTGCTTCTCATAAATAATGTAACATAGTATGAGGATGTTGGCATCTAAAGGCCATGAAAGTGTTCCAGCTGACCTGGAGTCTGTTTTTTTTAACCAAGTGGATATTACTGAGTCCCCACATGTGCTGATAAACCGAACAAAGATTAAGCTCTTCAAAGTAGAACAGAAGTACAGAGTGTCTTTGATCACCAGTGCATATGATGGGACTTGATGTTTTCTGCTCTTATAGCTGAGAGGACTAGTGATGAGGGGGCGATACACTGACTCTATTCAGAGGCAGAGCTTAAAAGAGAGACAGTGCATCATCTGTAAGGTGTGGGTGGAGCTTTGGCCTCTGGCTGTCTGCTCTCAGTTTCGCTGTTCTCAGCTAGAGACTTATCAACTGTGGAGACTTTTCTTCAGATTCAGCAATAGGTAGGGTTTTTTATGAGTTTGATTGCTCCGTTTTTCTCTGAGGTGTGTTGTATTCGCTTGGAGGAAATTACATGTCCTATATTTTGTCACATTTGGTTCCAGTCTTTGCTGAATGCGTAAAGGGGAAGTGACACTGAAAGGGGGAGGAATACTGACCAAACTTGCTCAGCTGGCAGGCAATGTATCCCACCACTAATTTCCCCTTTGTTGCCTCTATTGAAGCCCGTAGAATGTTATTTGCGCTGAGTTGCGGTTGTTGACTGCAAATAGTTCTTGGCTGAACCAGTGGAATTAAAATTTGGCCTGCTCGCTATTGCAAAGAGTTGACAACAATTTATACCATTGTTTGAAGCCATCTCCATGTAATTGTATTGGGTCAAAACAGAGCGCTGTTATTATTTTCAGCATTTTCAGGTCTTTAATTATTCATTTAGACTCTAAAGTGTCAGAAAATGGTGAAAAATGCCTGTCACTAA
The DNA here is from genome assembly GCA_024666655.1 of Dascyllus trimaculatus. Lineage (NCBI taxonomy): Eukaryota > Metazoa > Chordata > Actinopteri > Pomacentridae > Dascyllus > Dascyllus trimaculatus. The sequence goes on along the minus strand of CM045460.1, from coordinate 11,949,852 downwards.
CCTCCCCAGAATTAAAGGTGTATTCACATTTGCTGTTTTCAGTAGTGCAAAACCCAGTAATGTTAAAATTTTGTTCCTATGACTACATAAAATAAAACATCAGTTCTAGTAAAACACAAGACATTCGACTCAGTGGGATAAATCTGAGTGTAAGTTTTTCTTTTCCATCACTCTTTTAGGTGTTGTTTCCTGTAGCCCGCTATGGCACCAGGGGACGTGGTGCCAGACCATGCCAAGCAGCTGAAGTCCAAGGAGAAGCGGCCTGGAAACAGGGCATCGAAAGCAGAATGTGAGCCTGATGGGTCCTTTGTCTTTGAGGCTCATGAGGCCTGGAAGGACTTCCACAACTCCCTCAGGCATTTCTACGAAGTGGGGGAACTATGTGACGTCACACTGAAGGTAAGTTTCAAATAACGGATTACTTTGTCTTGTGTTTTTTGTCTCAGCTGATTTTTGTTTATTTTTCAGTAATTTCAGCTTGGAGATGATTTTATAAAGAATGTTTAATAGATGAGCCTATTCCAGATTTTGGTTGTTTTATATTCTGTCTCTATCTAAATGAATAATGGATGAGTTTATTAATATTATATAAAAGTGTGCACTCTTTCTTGTTTTTAAATCATACATTTTGTGTTTGTCTTTCTTTTCAGGTTGGCAGTAGATTGATACCATGCCACAAGCTAGTACTGGCTTGTGTTATCCCTTACTTCAGGTGTGCTCTATTTTTATGTTGTTGTTGCTTTTTTGTTTGGCCTTAAATAGTCAACAAACATACATTTTTTTCTCATCACTTCTAAAAGGATTTAATGGAACCATTTGGTGTAAAGCTGTTTTATGAAACATTTCTGTAAAGCGTCTTTGTAAAATGATGGCACAGATGTGACAGTAGCTCAGTGTGATACATCAAGCAGTGGATGTGTCTTTTAATATTGCTCAGTTTCTGCAGCAGAGCATCAGCAGCTCTGGGTAAAGTTACACTCATTTAGGCTGTTTCTTGTTGTTTTAATTTTGCACATTATCTTCATCATTGTTTTCCTTCATGTATGTGGAACCAACAAGTGAAACAGAAATATTTTAAGAATATTTGTTTAGGAATGCATTTCATTTTGTAATTTCCATTTAGACTCATTTGAAAACCCACACTGTTATTGTCTATGTGATGAGTGGCTACCAGTAGTGAACATCAAAATAAAATATGTATTAATGACAGCTTGCAGCATGGTAGCACATGTGAATGTGAAGCCTTTTTATCAAAGTTATTTCTTACCTCAGGGCCATGTTCCTGTCAGAGATGTCGGAGGCCAAGCAGGAGCTGATTGAGATCAAGGACTTTGATGGTGATGCCATTCAGGACCTGGTGCATTTTGCCTATTCGTCCAAGCTCACCTTGACTGTGGACAATGTCCAGCCGCTGCTTTATGCTGCTTGCATCCTTCAGGTAAAGAATTTTTGTCACCCATATTTTACATTAACTGGGATGAATACACTAGCATTCAAGTATAGTGATGCTTAAACCTTAATGCAGCACTTCAGAATATAATGACAGTTTATAAAAGTAAAAATGTTGTATTATGCAGCACTTATGAGAATGTGTAAAACTGTTTTATTGGCCAAATCTTTTAGGTTGAGTTGGTGGCGAGAGCCTGCTGTGAGTACATGAAGGCCCACTTCCACCCCACCAACTGCCTGGCAGTTCGAACCTTTGCTGAGAGCCACAACCGTGTGGACTTGATGGATATGGCCGACCGCTACGCCTGTGAGCACTTCACTGAGGTAGTGGAGTGTGAGGATTTCACATGCGTGTCACCCCAACACTTGCGTACATTATTGTCCTCCAGCGAGCTCAATATTCACTCAGAGACACAGGTGTACAACGCAGCAGTGAAATGGCTGAAAGCAAACCCTCAGCACCACGAGGCCTGGCTGGACCAGATCATGTCTCAGGTTAGCGAATGCATATTTTGCACCAGGAGTGTTTGGTCTGGCTGGAGGAACTGTTGTATTTTTATTAGTGTTGTACCTTGTCAATATGTGTTGTTCTTGTGAAGTTAGACTTTGACCCATTCTACTGATTATCAGCATGTGAAATATGGGTTATATATATGTTCATAGCTTTATGCAATCACTTTAACAAACGCATTACACTGTATGTTTGTCTTTCCTTCAGGTGCGCCTCCCTCTACTCCCAGTGGACTTTTTGACCGGAACAGTGGCAAAGGATGAGATGATTAAAGGTAACCTGAGTTGTCGTGACCTGATGGATGAAGCCAGAAACTATCATCTGCACCTCAGCAACAAGGTGGTTCCGGACTTTGAGTATTCAGTCCGCACCGTACCACGAAAGCACACTGCAGGTACTCATTATTTGTTAGTGTTTTCCTTTGAACATATAACTGCTGATTTTCTGACATTTATATCATCAGTCAGTACTTCTTCTGATCCTGAAAACAAATACAACTAGCTGCATGAAACCAAATGGCTTTCTGCATGTTAACGTATTGTAACAAACTCAGTCTGATTTAATTTGCCACGTAGTAGATCATGAACATACAGACTGTGCAGCCATTTCCAAGTGCAACATGTAAAAAGGATGGAATATAAACCAAAGGGTGTGACGGTAATAAATTCACTCCGTCAGTCAGTCTCATGAAACAGCTTTGCTAATCACAGGCAAGGCAACAAGAGCTCAACATATGGAAAGAGGTTTCGAGAGAAAGTTATGCTATTGTCTGAATGGTGGAGAGTGACACAAACAGATAACGTCCCAAATCTGTAGACTGAAGCAGATAGTTTTTATGTGAAATGATGATTGAAATAAATCATATAAAGTCTGAGACACATTTTCACCAAAATACTAACCACCAAATACTGGCAAGTTGCCTTGGGCTGCATCTTTTTAGTGAACCTCCCACCTGTTTGTGCCTCTGATCTCACCGGTGCACCGGGTGCTCTGTGCTTGGCAGCAAAATATCACACGGCTGCACAGTGATGTTCAAGGTCAGGAAATTGCCAAACTGTAAGAGGTTGATCAGTGCATCACCATAAAATCAAGTAAGATGATCACAAATCTTGAAATGTCTCTTTTAGTTAGCGTTGTTTACAGCAATACAGACTTACTGTCTATGCATGGTCGTTCCTGAAAGGCACATTCTGAGGCAGGAAAACCTTGTTTGTTTTTAATCTTTTTAAAATGTTGTGTTTATTCTGATGATATAAAGTCTGCCCTCTGTGTGACAATGTTTTGTTCTGTCCAACCATTTCCTCAGGGGTTTTATTCTGTGTGGGTGGCCGCGGTGGTTCAGGTGACCCATTTCGCAGCATTGAATGCTACTCCATCACTAAGAACAGCTGGTTCTTTGGTCCTGAAATGAACAGCAGAAGACGTCACGTGGGTGTAATATCTGTAGGAGGTAAGAAGAGCTTCATATATTAAATCTACAGAATGTGAATGACATGCAAAGCATTATGACCCACTGTATATTACTGTAACGTCACTACAATAGATCTTACAACATTGTGACTGAAGACACCCCTGTAGGCCAGTGATACAAATCATTATGAGCATGCATAGATTGAGTGAATAACACGGATTATCTTATAACATTATTCATACTTTGAGGGTGCTTCGGTTAAACAGTGGTGAGTACTGGCCAATAGTGCTCTGAGGTGGAACAAACATGGTGCTGTGTATTGTGCAGGAACAAGTCTGATCTGTACTGGACTTAAAGATCTGCTGCCTGATACTACAGGACACCTTCAGAGTTCTTGTGAAGTCCTAATGAAAAGCTTGTATTTGCAGCATATTCAGAAATTTCAGCCTCGTCATTTTACACTGAAATGGTGGTAACAGTCTCAAAATAGAGCACTGCATTCCTTTCAATATTCATATGACTTCCAGAAATAGAACTTTATGAACTTGTGATGACGGTACAAGAGCTACTGTTGGTTCTTTGTCTCTGTGATATGCAACCTGCAGTTTGCAGAGTTCGCACTTGACCTTTAGGCCATCTGTTTTAACAATCTGCAGCCAGATCAGTGGCTACTTTGACACAGTGTCAGTTAGTCTGGAGTTGATGCGATTCCATTCAGTAAGTGCTAACTCTAAAGAAGCTCAGCCTTGGTATCTACATGGCATGTAGAGTTCAAACGTATGAAAACATGGATGTGTTAATGGACAGCTACGAATAATAATGGAATAATCTGAGACTGAGAGTAACACCAGCGATTGTTCAACTGATAAAAACTTGGTCGGATAACATTATGACCACCCCTATCTGGTCACAATGTTTTGGCAAATGATGTACAATATTTCACTTTAAAATTGTACTTGTCACTTGTCAGAAGAGCTTAGTTTGGTCTGTAAGTATTATTTGTGATTGCTGGTCCGCTCACATGATCATCAACTTCACATCTTTCTGATGTTGGTTTCCTTAGGCAAGGTTTATGCTGTTGGGGGCCACGATGGCAACGAACACTTAGGCAACATGGAGATGTTTGACCCCCTCACCAACAAGTGGATGATGAAAGCCTCCATGAACACCAAAAGGTACACAGACACAGTGTAGTGAATAATTCATAAACACAGTAGATGGAAAACTTGTTCCACTGTAGCGTCTTTATAAATTGTTTTGAAAATATGCAATGTTACGATGATACAGAAAACATATAATTATTTTCTGATTATAAATATTCATAATGGTTTTTCCACTCTGACCCACTCATTAAGTCCTAATTTTGATTGTCGATTTTCTTGCATTTAATCTCAGTTACATACGGTAGTCAGTAGCTGTGCAGATTAATACTTTTTAATTTGACATGCACTTCTTCCAGTGAACCATTTACCATCAACTCTATCTCGTACATTGTTTGATAAATGGCATAAATATCTGCTTTCAGGAGGGGTATAGCCCTGGCAGCTCTTGGTGGTCCTATATATGCTATTGGAGGTCTGGATGACAACTCCTGCTTCAACGACGTGGAACGTTACGACATCGAAAGTGACTGCTGGAGCGCCGTGGCTCCAATGAACACACCCAGAGGAGGAGTTGGATCTGTGGCGCTAGGGGTAAAACTGAAGAGAAAAGACTTTAATTTGTGTCTGATATTTTTATATGTACCCTGCACTTCACTGCTTTTTTTTAATACTCTCTCCTCAGAGTTTCGTGTATGCAGTGGGAGGCAATGATGGTGTGGCGTCACTGTCGAGTGTGGAACGGTTCAATCCTCACCTCAACAAGTGGTCAGAGGTCAGCGAGATGGGCCAGCGACGGGCCGGAAATGGAGTCAGCAAACTCAACGGCTGCCTCTATGTCGTGGGTAAGAAGAATTAGATGAGATTTTACTTTTGGATTCATTCCACCTGCAATATTTCAGATCTGATCCCTTGGAGAGCCAGATCATATTTATGGGGTCCCTATACAGCAGTTCTGAGATTTACCTGCTGAGGCCGATTGTCATTATTTTCTTACAGTACATGGGCGTTTTTTCGATAAAACCACATCACATGCTTTAAGTACACACCAGTGGGTTAAAAGTTCAGCCTGTTTGTAACTGATTCACAGACTAAAGTATGTGATTGTTATTGCACTACTTGAATTTGAAGAGCCATTTGAGCTTCATTAAAATTTTTGCTGTGGCAACTTGCTGAGTAGATATCCTACTGTAAAATCTTTCTCTGTACCTGCTCAGTTAACACCAACTTAGTGCTACTTTAAACAACAGACTGTTACACAAAAGCATATTCTTTCTTTGTGTATTTGGCATTTCATGTGAGGCAGTTTGGACACGTTCCCGAGAGGTTCCATGAAATATTGAAGTTCTTGTCATTTTAAGTGATTGTCTCTCTCACTATTTTCTAAAGGTGGTTTTGATGACAACTCACCCCTCAGCTCCGTAGAGCGCTTTGACCCACGAATGCACCGCTGGGAATACGTGTCGGAGCTCACCACTCCGCGCGGTGGAGTCGGCGTCGCCACTGTAATGGGAAGGGTGTTTGCGGTCGGGGGACACAATGGAAACATTTACCTGAACACGGTGGAGGCTTTTGAGCCTAGAATGAACAGGTGAGGCAGAGGGACGGTGAAGGCTGTTTAGTGCCATGTGTTTCTAATGTATCAAGGAGTGATGGGGAGTAAAAACCCTCTTTTAATGGTAGAAACCTTATGTGTCAAGTCATGCGGTAGATGTTTCCATGCTTCAAGTCCTTGATTATTATTTTATAATGCTCTCCAGCAATCTGTGAATTTCTGAAAAGATGTAAAATATGAGGTGTGATACTTTGAGACAACTGGTTTGTACGTATGGTTCAAAAGCCTTCCTCGGTGGAAAGTATAAGGCAAGCCATTTTTTAGTGTGCACACGGATAAACTGTTCATTCAGCTGAAAACACACCAGGGTTATTGACAGTGTCACGGTTTTGTATTTTCTTTTGGAGTAATGCCACACTTATTTTATTACAAGCAACTAAAAATGTATTTCTGATGGCATCAGGTTATGTTAGAGCATGTTTGGGGTTGCTGATATTCTTTATTGTTATTTTGGGGCTCAAAGAATCACTGAGTTAAATGTTTCTGCTGAGGTTGATGGAAATCTGCATCCAGTCCAGGATGTTACACCGTATATAGATGAAGCTGTTTTAAAACCTTTAATAAAAGAGGTGTAACATTTTTTCAGTATAAGGTTATTGTGATGCTATCACCAAGCCGTAATATGCTAGACACACAACATACAAGTGGGGGAATAATGTTTTATCTTTTTCTTTTGTTCTTATTTTAATAGTGCAGCAGCGAGGGGAAACCAGTGTATGAAACTTAGGACACAAGCAACTTTATAAGCGTTTAACAATAGGCAACAGTAAAATAAAATGCAAAAAAACAGAGAGAGCTTGCAATACACAAACTGCACAGCACAGCAGTTAACCCCACTAAAACAAATATTTCATGTGTAGTCTTTGTGCAATAAAATGATGATCATCTTACCTGAACATAAAAACTGGAGGAAGTTTGATGGCACCCTGGACAGTGGTCCACATATGAAGCCTGTTCTTTGACGTGTATTTTTTTCACAATACTGAGAGCGAATAACTACACAGCTCTTACTAAGCTAATTTAAATTCTGTAGTTACAGACGTTTAATTTTGTCTCTCCATGTTAAATTTAGTTTGTATTTGTCTTTGCCATTCAGATGGGAGCTGGTGGGCTCAGTGTCTCACTGCCGTGCCGGAGCTGGAGTAGCTGTCTGTTCGTCTCACGTCAGCCAGATCAGAGATGTCGGTCAGGGATCCAGCAACGTGGTCAACTGCATGTGACGGCCGCCCAGAGCTACCAGGTGACTGACGGCCAGGTCACCTTCAGATCTGACCACTGCACAAGCACACAATACAAAGCACACAGTGATTTCACTCGGCAACGTTTGTACTGAACATCTTTACGCTGAAGGCTGATGTTCCACTTGTACACAGTAACTGAGGAATATTAGGGAGATTTTATTGACTTGAAGTGCACATTTGACAAATCTGAGGTCTTCTTTGACAAAATGACACATTTAAGATGTGTTTCTTGACTCCTGCTGGTGTTATTTGCAATCGTTGATGTAGTATTTTGTACTGTATTTTCTTCCGTTTGTCTGCTTTGACATAGTTTTGACTTTTTTAAGGGAAAATAGTCGCTGAGCCTTGTAATAAATACGAACCTCTTGAGAATGAGAGGAGCGCTTCAGAGCTCCTTGGTTAGCTGTGCACATGAGAAAAAAGGACTTTACAGTGGGCCAGTATGAAAGATTGTAAAGCTCGCCTCTAACCAGTTAGTCTTCTGGCAGTTTTTGTTATCCAGATGTGACAAATCAGTAATTTTAAGACATTCATACTGTATTTAACCTGACCTGTGTGGGTAAATCGATAACATTTCAATCAGTCTGGAACAGGATGTTGAGATGCAAATAGTTTACAAGATTCCTGTGACTTTATTCCAGGATTTTCAGAACTGTTCTATCAGCAGCTGCAGCTGGAGTTAGCTGGATCATAACCCAGCAGTTCAAGCTTTGTTTTGCTGTTATCGTGCTTGAATATTCATTTAACTCAGCTCATTGATTAGGAGGAATTACACTGCGGCAAGTGCCAATCGCAGAAAAGCCATTGGACGAAGCTGTAAATGCAAATCCGCAAAGTCGACTTGTTTACCCCGACTTCAGAGCTGGTTTACAACTTTATCTGAGAGTCGAGGATTGATCAGAGCAATATGGTGCACATCTTTACTTCTTTTCCAGTTTTGCATTGTGTATAGAGATCTGTTCAAACTGGCAGGGACAGACTCTCAAATTGAAGATTTACGTTTGACGATAGCTGGGCTGTCAGAAATCCTAATCAGAGATTTTTCAGATGTGTATGAGATTCCGCTGAGGTTTGTGTCTGCAGATGGTTCAGTTATATTTTAATATATGGACATTTTTGTATAATAAAATAGCCGTATCTTTGGTATTATTCTTTACTATACTATCTAATCCATTGCTGTGCACTATTTTCCTAGAATAGATGTGAAGTCTGAGTATATTTTTGTCCTAAATGGAGAATTTCATGTTATTCATGATATAAGTTTGAAGATGTCTATTTAACACACAAGTATTTCTGCCATATTGAAGAAAAATTTATAACTTGTGGCAACAGTTTTGTTTTTGAATAGGCCAACAGATGACTATTTACTCTTTATACAAGGTAAGATACATATTATTGAGCAGATAGTGTGTCGCAGGTATTAATACTATCAGTCATTTTTACTATTAAACTGAAGCCAACTTTGTTAGCAAATGAGTCTTTTGTAAACTTTGATGTGTGAACTTTGTGTTGTTCTTCCTCCTCTTGACTGCTTCCATCTTGTGCTTTATTTACATTGTATTGGTATAAATTGGTACAATAAAGTTATGTGTAAAGTTCATTGGTGGGATTCCTCTGTTTTTCTCAAAGTTTGACGTTTGTCTTTCAGACTAACAAATAAAATGAGGCCAAATAAGAAACACTTCTGCCTCTGTCTTAGATATATGAAAAGTCTCCCATAACATGCCATCAGATGCTCTAACCTTCAACTACTCTGCACAAGATACTCTTATGAATGAGTTTTTTTTAATGAATTATAAAGTGTTACTTTAATGAAAACATTTCGCATGCTCAATACAGACTCATAATCTTGTTTTCCTGCCTCTGATAAATCTGCTGAGCAGTATGACATTCATAAGAATGTTGATTTCAAATTAGCAATTTTATTCTTTTGTAACATCCCATTAAACCGCGTTAAAAAGTAACAGTTGGAGGCGGAGGTGTGACAGTATAAGTTTATTGAGAGTTGAACTGTGGTTGTTATAAGCACCATCTTATGGACTTTGTGCTTTTATTGTGTCAGATGTGTTGTTCTTGTTATCAAAGGGTTTTTTAAAGTTCCCTGAATCTCCAAATGGTTGCAAGAATTTCTTAGATTTGTTTAAAGCTTGAAAAGTTCAAGAAACAAAATGTATGAAACCGTGCGTGCGTGCGCGTGTGCGTGTGTGTGTGTTTGTGTTATCATTATGTACCATGTAATTTGATTTCTCAGGAGCTGATTTCTGCCATTTTCAGCGAATATTATTTTGTGAACTGAAGAAAATGGATCCCAGCAGTTAGATCAAATGTAACGTGTATAGTCTTAATGCTTTGATCAGGTAAGTATGTTTTATTCATCTAACAGTCACAAGTAAATCCAGTGATTTGCATTGAGATGCATTTGGTAATGTAGAAGGAAATAATGTGATAAACATAAGACAAAACCTTAAATTAACCGTAGTCTTTACTGAAATGTAAACCTTACAAGAAGTTTAACCTTAGAAAACTTTGCTTTACCAGCCATGCTTATTTTTGTTAATTGTTATTTACATGTATATGCTGTGGTAATGTTTTATCCTTAATCGCCCAAAGGCTGGAATCGCATCACAGTAGTTTTATTAATCTGTAGTAGCAGTAAAATAAGTCAAGAGGTCAAGTGTTTGTCATCAGTGTTTTACTGCTTTCAGTCTTTGGACCCTGGACAGCTACTGAAATTGAATGAACCTCAGAGACCATGTTCAGATGTCTGAACACTTGGAGGTAGAGCACATCACAAACACTGACAGACTCGGGGGAGAAGAACTTACAGCTACTAGGATGTGTAGGAACACACTCTGAGGGCTCAACACAGAAAAGTAAGAATAAGAAGAAGACACAGAATGCTTCTGAGGCTGCTCAGCTTTGCTGCTCTCCTTGCTGGTGGTAAGTCTTTTTGGTTTTTGTAACATGTATGAGATCATTTTTAAACTTCTGAAAATGAATTTTCTTTATTGGTGCAATTACAGGGAGTGATGAGCTTAGTTTTAGTTTGGCACAGGGTTTTAAATGTGGTAAACCATCAGAAATATGGTCTGAAACATAGACTTTTAACCTATAGTGTGTTTTGATGTGAGACACTGTGGAGAACATTGATCACATAACTTGTGCTTTGCGCTGCAGGTTTGAAAAAATGTTTAAAAGTACGTGACATGCAGGTCTGGGAATGAAGGGAAATCATGTAAACCAAAATCTCTTAAGAGAATATTAAAATCTAAACTTATTTCTGCTGAAATCAGAGCAGTCAGACAGACATTTTACTTGTAATAAGAATTTTTATTCTTTAATAGTCTGTTTATCATAAAGAAATGAAAATGTGTCTTATAGGAGTATTTAAAAAATGTTGTACATCATTGTTTAATTTTAAAGTGTTTATTTTTTCTAACTAATCAACTCTGTTAGCTGCTCATTTGAAAATATCTTTCTCGTAACACTGTTTTTTCCACTTTTTAGTTTAGTCTACCAACTGACTTTGTAAGAAAATACTGGTTTATATATATATATTTTAAAATCCAAGCTAAAGAATATTTTAGTTGCTGATGGCAGAAATTAATATCTGGCATTTTATATTTTTCACTCACTACAGTGCCTTGCAAAAGTATTCATACCCCTCGAACTTTTCCACATTTTGTCACGTTATAAACACAAACTTCAATGTTTATTTATTTATTTATTTTTTGGATTTTATGTGATAGACCAACACAAAGTAGTGCAAAATTGTGAAGTGGAAGGAAAATGATACATAGTGTTCAAGATTTCCTACAAATAAAAATATGAAGAGTGTTGCGTACACATGTATTCAGACCCCTTTACTCTGATACCCCTAAATAAAATCCAGTGCAACCAACTGCTTTCAGAAGTCACCTAATTAGTAAATAGAGTCCACCTGTATGTATTTCAGTCTCAGTATTAATACAGCTGTGAAGGCCTCAGAGGTTTGTTAGAGAACATCAGTGAACAAACAGCATCATGAAGACTAAGGAACACACCAGAAGGCTCAGGGATAAAGTTGTGGAGAAATTTAATGCAGGGTTAGGTTATAAAAACATATCCCAGGCTTTGAACATCTCACAGAGCACTGTTCAATCAATCATCCAAAAATGGAAAGCTTATGGCACAACTGCAATTCTACCAAGACATGACCGTCCACCTAAACTGACAGGCCGGGCAAGGAGAGCATTAATCAGAGAAGCAGCCAAGAGGCGCATGGTGACTGTAGAGGAGCTGCAGAGATCCACAGCTCAGGTGGGAGAATCTGTCCACAGGGCAACTATTAGTCGTGCAATCTACAAATCTGGCTTTTATGTTAGAGTGGCAAGAAGAAAGCGATTGTTGAAAGAAAGCAATAAGACGTCCCGTTTGCAGTTTGCCACAAGCCATGAAGGGGACACAGCAAACGTGTGGAAGAAGGTGCTCTGGTCAGATGAGACCAGAATTGAACTTTTTGGCCTACATGCAAAACGCTACGTGTGGTGGAAACCTAACACTGCGTATCAACCTGAACACACCATCCCCACTGTGAAACATGGTGGTGGCAGCATCATGCTGTGGGGATGCTTTTCTTTAGCAGGGACAGGGGAGATGGATGGAGCTAAATACTGGACAATCCTGGAAAAAAGATCTGTTAAAGGCTGCAAAAGACTTGAGACTGGGGTGGAGGTTCACCTTACAAAAAGTTTTTTAACCTTAGAAAACTTCTTTTCAGCAAACAACAGGACAACGACCCTAAACATACAGCCAGAGCTACGATAGAATGGTTTAGATCAAAGCATATTCATGTGTTAGAATGGCCCAGTAAAAGTCCAGACCTAAATCCTACTGAGAATCTGTGGCAAGACTTGAAAACTGCTGCTCATGAATGCTCTCCATCCAGTCTGACTGAACTGGAGCTATTTTGCAAAAAAGAATGAGCAAAGATGGCAGTTTCTAGCTGTGCAAAGCTTGTGGAGACATACCCCAAAAGACTTGCAGCTGTAATCGCAGCGAAAGGTGGTTAAACAAAGTCTTGACAAAGCATATGTATGGGGCCTGAATACATATGAACACAACACTTTTGCACTCACATAACATCCCAATAATACACATTTAAGTTTGTGCTTGTAATGTGACAAAATGTGGAAAAGTTCAAGGGCTATGAATACTTTTTCCAGGCACTGTACGTGGCAGCACATTGCCCTAAACAGAGAGACAACGGTCTGGTGTTAAATGCTCGATAATTAACAGCGTTATTGTGGGCTTTCAACCAATTAAGGATGCGTGCAAAACATGTGATTCTATAGAGTGTAAAGTTGTTAAAGTCAAACATTTACCCAAATATTCTTGTGAGCCGCTCAGGGGTGACTGACACAGCTGAACTGTGGATCTGTCATGGGACTTTTATGATTGATGAGCATTCAAATGATTCACCAGCTTGTGAAATTTAACAGCAACTGGGCAACTTTTGTACTCATCAGCCATGTAAAGTAATCAGAGTACTCAGAATAATCTGTGTAGTGGTGCATCAGTTTTACTGACTGTTGAACTCTTATCTTTTTGTTTCATTGAGAAAACAATAGTGACGTGAGTAGGAAGAGCTGAAAAATCTCTATTATTAGGTGAAATTTTCAAACCATAAAAGAATGTCAAATTAACAAACTCAGATTTCTGACTTTAAACAGAGCTTTCAAAATAATAAACCAAGAAATCCGAGCAGCAAACTGTAGCCTGTGTGGAGTCACAATATTCTAACCTTAATTTTTAAAGCACTTTTTAGAATTTGCAAAGTGCTTCACAAGGCAGCGATGTATAACAGACAAGTCATGAAATCTTCAAGTTCTAAAAGAGATAAAAACACAATTTTGTGTATAAAAAACAATACAGTGTTGGGAAAAGGTTGAAACATTTTTTTAAATCAATAAAAGACAGTTTAAAGGAAAGCAAGCAAAATCAGGGAAGGCTCTCCAATAAAAGGATGTTTTAAGAAGAGATCAGGGAGTAAACCAGCCCAGCCATGAAGGTCCCTAAAAGTAATGAGAAAAGTCTTCAATCTTCTGGTTCTGTTTAAAAGTCAAGCAGCTGAGTTCTGTGCAGTTTGACGTCGGTCAGTAGATGACTTCTCTGACCTCTCTGTAGACCAGGGCAAGTGAAAGAAACACCATTACAGGAATAAACTGTATCACAACAGCAGAACAGGAGGGCAGTCTTTCTGTATTTCCATGTACTGTCTGTCTCACATATATGCTTTGCTGTTTTGCTGTATTCTTATGTATATTTTTTAAAATATATTTTCAGCCCACAGCCAGTGCCAGCAAGGCTGGAGGGAGTATGAGGACAAATGTTACTTCTTTTCAACTGATACAAAGTCATGGACGGAGGCGAATGCGTTTTGTTTGGAGCAGAACAGCAACCTGATGAGCATTCAGGACGTTCATGAGAGGGTGAGACACACAAACACAGATGAGAGTCCAGCAATAACTGATCATTTCATGCACTGGGTTCATGTATTTTTATGTCTTTTCTCTAGTTATGGGTGTCGACCCAAATCGGCACAGAGATCTACTGGTTCGGCCTGAATGACCATGTGGTAGAAAATGTCTGGGAGTGGAGTGATGGGACTCCTTTTATAACATACATATCGTATGTAATACAGTAACCACCACTATAGTGAAGCCAGATCTGTTTATTAACTGTTTCTCTGTTCCCTTTACTCGACATCTATTGCATACTTCCTTTCTCTGTTACTCTTCTTTTTTAACCCATTAGAAAGTTTTTCCTTCTCTGAGTCGAGTGCCTAAGATCCCTGAGATAATATCACAAAAGCATGAAATTGCATTACATTGCTGATGTAGATTTGTCGATGTGTTAAGTATTTTTTCTGACATTTATCCAATAAGATCTTCTCACCCTTGTTTCAGATACTGGAAGCCAGGCCAGCCTGATAACTGGGGTGATGAGCCCGGGGAGGACTGTGGTCAGGTGGTAGGAAGTAGCTTTGGACAGTGGAATGATGAAAACTGCGATGCTAAGAGGAAATATATCTGCAAGCACATCAACCGTAAGTCCACTAGCATGCATACAATCAAATTTGTTTCACTAGCCCTCCAGCTACTCAGGCAACAAAAATTAAAAAACTTGAAGAGCCCATATTATGCTTTTTGGGGTTATGTAGCCTTTTTGTGCAACTTACAAACCCAAAGTCCACACCAGAGGGAGTTTCTCTCCCACAGAAAACAGCCTGGAACACCTTATTTGAAGTCCAGGCTTATCTTCCGTTACTTATTTACATCACCATGTAACACATTTGCATCGTATCTGCCAAGCAGCTAGTTTAAACAAAGAATAAGCAGCTTCCTCACAGTCTGCCATCATTTCCTCTCTGCTAGAGTTACATTCCTGTACTGAGAGATCTGGGATTATGGTACATAACCAGTATTACCTGCTTTAGTCAGGCCAGCTGACCAATCAGAGCAGGATGGATGTCTTAAAGAGACAGGAGCTAAAACGAAGTGTTTCAGACAGAGTGAGAAGAGGTGCTGCAGCAATGTACAGTATGAGAAGAATAAAGTCTGTTTTAAACATTAAAACATGTACAGATGTTGTAGTAGACATCAAAAATAAAATTATGAACCTGGAAAAGTGCATGACAGGGGCTCTTTAAAATTCAAGTGGAATCACACAGTCATTTTTCTGGATCTTGGTCTCTGTATTCATAGAAACCCTGCAATACTTACTCGTTTAGTTATTTTTCATAAAAAGCAGATTCAAGCTCAACTACATTTTGCACACATCTGACACACACATCTGTTTGGTCCTTCTAGATAATGAGTATGTGGGTGCACACTGTTTTGGTTATGATGCTGAACTTTGCAACAAGAGGAGAATGTGGCTTTTCAAATATATTTTGAAGGCAGCATCATGCATGATTAAATTGGCTAGATTTTCTTTTTTGTTGTTGCCTTCCACTGGTGCTTTGCTTCTTCTCTATTCACATAACTAACGTATACTTCAAATCGTTAAACTGCCCATTTGCAGCTCCACCTTCTACTGTTATTAGAGCTGCATCAAATCACCGTCATTCTCATGTACTGTAGGTGCACAAGCTTGTTTTAGTTCAGCAAGAGAAAGACATGTCCCTCCAGGTCAAAACCTGCACCCACTTCATCTTTACCCAACATTAAACTTAATTTAAAGTATATTAAACATTTAAAAGCTTTACAGGGATGTATCAGGTACCTCTTATTCTTCAGCTGCAGGATTGAAATGTCTTGGCTTTGAACTACACACTACATCAGTGTGAACTACTTGAATTTCACAACATTAGACTATTCAGCTGGCAGGATCATGCTTTATCATCATCATTCTTCACTAACAGCACCTTCTGCTCCACAGCAAATCCTGGCCCACAATGTGACCTATCAAACGGCTGGAGGCAGTATGGCTCCAACTGCTACAGGCTAAAGACAGACGTAAGGAAGAGCTGGACTTTAGCCAGAAGGGACTGTGTGTTCGAAGGGGGAGACCTGGTGTCCATTACCTCAGCAGAAGAAAACCAGTTTGTCACTGCAACGATGGGCCCAGATCACCTCGACCTCTGGATTGGGCTTTCCACACTGGTGAGAGGAGCATCGTGTGATGCTGAGAAGCTCATATTTTAATATTGAATATGAATATTGAGGATATAATTGTGAAGATGAACTTTGTTTCTCCAGAAATGCAGCAAGATTTCATGTGAAGTTGAAGTGGGGAACAGCGAGCTCGCTTGGTCTGATGCTCGAAAAGATGCGTACAGAAACTGGGACGAAAATCAACCCACAATGTAAGATATTGAAATCCGAACCACTTAAACTTCAATATTAGTTTAATAAATCTGACTCAAAGCTTATGTTCTCCTGCAGTGACACGCAGGTCGGCACATGTATTGGAATAATCAAAGACTCATCAGAGGATTTTGGGAAATGGAGGTCCCACGTGTGCAGATATGAGCGTCCCTACATGTGTAAACGTCCCCTGAACAGTAAGCAGGATTGTTTACATACATATACAATATATTGTTTATCTTCATGATTTCTGCTTCTCACATTGACCTTTTCCTGCCCTTCCTCCAGCCATCTGCCATCCTGGCTGGGTAAGCTTTGCTGGCAGTTGCTACTGGTTGATCAGTAATATCAACATGTTGACCACGTGGCATGAGGCTTACACCAAGTGTACTGATATTGGGGCTCACCTGCTCATCATAAACAGGTAGGCAAGAACAACATTGCAGGCGTTCATTACATATTTAAAGAAAGTCTATCTAACTTTGAAAGGAGAAACAACGCAACCATCCAAAAAGTTGAATTAATAGAAGCTAGTCAGTTCAAACACTCAGTTAAATCCAGAGAACTTGCTTTGCACAGGAGACCAGTGGCCAGTTAATAAACAAACAATAATATTTGTTAGATAAAAAGAATAAACCTTAAAAGACCCATAATAACAAAAAAAAAAAAAAATTCCCAACGTGAATCAGTTTAATTTTATTGTTAAGTAGAGAATGGGGTATAAGCAGTAGTTTATGGTGGTTAATATGTACAAACTTTAAATTATTGGGTCATTATTGATGCTAATGTGCCAGAGATGACTATCTGTGCTGTTGTTTGTTCCATATTTAAGCATGTCAAACATTTCCATGAATTTATCACAGATAAATAACAATATACTGTGGTCGAAGAGAGAGACAGAGACGTCATAGATCTGCACATTCTAGAGGAAGCAATTGTGTTTCACATAAACAGTTTTAAGGCAGGAATGGATTATCTTAATGGAAAAATGAGTTTTTTAGGGTTGAATCAATGACTCAAGAGGAAATTTAAAATGTCTCTTGTAGCTGGAGCGTCCTCTCTTTAGTCAGAGGTGCATAGTCTTGATTTAAAAATTCAGTTTTCATTGTTGCAACCAAAATCTCCACTGTGTTAACCACACAGAAAAGGATCTTATCTGTCCTGTTTGTCCTCTACAGTGAAGACGAACAGTTTTTCATTAATGGGAAACTTCCAGACTTTCATCAGGTGGACATTCCTGACATCTGGATTGGTTTATCAGGTACTTTACAGACTGAAACTGCCCCGTTATGTAATAAATGTGATTTGTAAAAATACTCTATTAACTCTCTGGATTGTCATGTTACCAGACATGGACAAGGACGGGGTTTTCAAGTGGGTGGATAAAACCGCGGTTCAGTATTCAAACTATGGAGATGGTTGGCCCAGAAACACTAAAGACATGTGGGACTGTGGACAAATCTTCACAGGTACGACCGGCGCTCTGCCACTCTTACCTTGAGCTGATCTTCTCATAAGCTATAGCTATCAGGCTGGCATTGCAGGAGGAACAACAGCTGAGTTTATGTTCTTGTCCAGGAAATTATGCAGGCAAATGGGAAACAACCAACTGCTTCAAGAGCCTGGGCTACATTTGTGAGATGACAGGTGGACAGAACCCAAAACCAACGTCAGCTCCTGGTCAGTGAAACGTCTCTCTGCACGGACTGTCTCCTCTCAGCTTTGTTTATAACTGCTAATTATCTGCTTCAGATTCCCACTGTGCTCATGGATGGTTGTTGTATGGGGACCATTGCTATCACTTTGAGACTGAAGAGGTGAAAAACTGGCAAGATGCCGAGTCTCACTGTAACACAGACCAGGCTCACCTGGTCAGCTTCCACTCACAGGAAGAGCTGAGTTTCCTGACTGGTGAGCAGCTCAGAAGGAACATTAATTCATCACATTATCTTAAATCAATTCAGCAACAAATTATATGAGTGTTAGTGCAGGGACTGCAATAATCTAGTTGGAAATTTAAATGAATGTGATACTCTTGTCTGGCATTTTGATGAGATCTCTTGTCTTTTGTAATGCAGCTCACATGCCAGGGGAAGCCTGGGTGGGTTTGAGTGACACCAATATTGAAAACCAGTTTGTGTACACCGATGGAACACCATCAGTAAGTGACAGACAACAAAAGTAATATCAACCAGTTTGACATCAACAAGTGAATTCCTAATATCTTTTGTTATACTTTGTGAAAGTGAGAAATGCATTTTAATCTCATTCTTGGGAAAGATATTTTAAAGAGATGCTGCAGTTTGACTATAAGCAATGTCATAGTACTGTTAAATAAACATCTCACTCTGTGCTGCTGTTTTCTCCTGATCTCAGGACTTTCTTCCCTGGGTGCCTGGTCAGCCAGACAACTGGCAGAACGATGAGGACTGTGTGCACCTCAGAGGAATGACTCACGCAGAACCCGGGTTGCTCAATGATGACAAATGCACCGCCACGAAGGAATATATCTGCAAAAAACGTGTGATGCTCACAGTTGTTGCACTTTTTTATTCACATAACTCAAAAAAAAAATTGTATTTGGGCTTATTTTGTCTTTGTCGTGTCTTTCCTTAGCCAAAGGACAAGGACCTCCTCCTAATCCTCCGACATCTGGACCAGGTCAGCTTCATTCTGCTCTGTTTAGACCTAAGAGTGTATTTGCTTTTCTCTGGATGTGTGAACTGTTGTCTTTGTTACAGGATGGAATGAAAAATGTGGGACTTGGACGGCCGACCCTTTCAACGACTTCTGCTACCTGTTTAATTACCTGCAGATGAGGACCTGGTCGGAGGCTCGAGCCGACTGTGTCAATCAGGGAGGAGACCTCGTTAGTATCACAGATCCTTTTGAGCAGGCCTTCATACAGGGTAAGACCTTTACTTTGAACTTCTGACAGGTGTTATGTGTATTCATTTCTACACTCAACCTGATTACTGTCTGTTCCTTCCTTACTTCTGAAGTTTTTGTGTTTGTCCCTACAATTCTTTTGGTGATTATTTATTTGAGTTTCAGCATGAGTTCATCCAAAGGTGGCTGCAAAACAGTCCCAGTTATGTCTTTAATATGACAGAATAGCAGTGCTGCAACAAAATTTAACAGAATATACTTGAATACCATGAAGTACGAAATTGGAATGTGAGACTTTCTAAACAGTCTGCCAACTTTTATGTTGACCTTTAAGGTTTCACCAGTAACCACTTCATTATCATAGAAACTTTAGTCTTAAATATTTCAAGTTTATAATCCTTCTTGAAATCTCTGATTGTTTTTTCCCTGTTGTACTTTTCCTTCCTCAATGCAAATACCCACTGATCAGCCGAATCATTAAAACCCCCTCCCTGACCCATGGACACAGTACCAGAATAGCTGACAGCAGCGGACCCTTTTAGGGCTTTGGGTTGTGTGATGAGGCCTCAGATGTTCGACTGGGTTGCGATTTAGGGAGTTTGGAAGGCAAGCCAACACCTCAAGCTTGTTGTCTGTTCTTCGGGCCATTCCTAAGCAATTTTTGCGCTACGGTGTGTTGTCTGCAACAATGTTTTGATGGGTGGTATGTGTCAAATACAATCAACACGAAACCCAGGATCCTATTCTTCCCAGCAAGACGTCACACTGTAGAAAGAAAATTAAAGGCTAATTGGTGTATACTTAACTTTATCCAATTTGTGGTTGCTTTGAAGCCACTGTGTGTGAGACTATAGCATCTTTGAAATCATCGTGATCTGGTGAAACCTGGGTCTGTATGTGTGTTGTTTTCATATGAGTTTCATATGGGAGTAACTGGTTTCACAGGTGAACTCCAGGACAGTGTTAAGTGCAACAAAACCCACATGTGACCACAATCCAGAGGTCAAACAGGCTCAAAAGAGGACAGTGAAATGCCGTGTCGTTGTCTAGTGTTTCTTTCTTTGCCTTCATGTATAGTCTGTAATTCCTTAATCTGTGTTTGCTGTTTCCTCGCAGGTCTGATCCAGCAGAGTCCCACTGGGATCTCTCTGTGGATGGGCGGCCACGACTCCATCACTGAAGGTGGCTGGGAGTGGACAGACGGTTCTCCTTTCAGATACATCCGCTGGAATGCAGGTTTGTTTGAAGCCAAACATGCTGTGTGATTTGTGTGAGATAAATATTATTGTCTTGGGGGAAAAAAGAAGACAACTCAGTTTACGTTCTTTCCTCACAGGTAACCCAGACGACTACGAGGGTGAAGACTGTCTGTCTATACTTATAAACAACGGGTACTGGAATGACGACAACTGTGAGTACAAGAGAGGATACATCTGCAAGCGGCGAGGTGAGAAAAGTTGCATGAATTGTTGTTGACACCTGCAAAATGAAAATTAACAGAGTACTGATACATGTTTTTTCTTTCAGGAGTTACACCGGTTCCTCCTCCACCTCATGATGGTAATGATGACGCCTCAGCGTCGTTTTAAAACCACAAAAAGATTACATGTGTTCTTTTTGCCCTGCCATTGTCAACAAGTAACATTACACAGCGATTAATTTATTGATTAATATGTACTTTGCAGGTTTTATGACAGCGCTGGTGTGCCAGGACTCTACCGCTGTCCTTCACTGTCCAGAAGAAAGTGTAATTAACATCCAGTCTGCTTTCTACGGACGAAAAGATGCTGAGACCTGTCCACACTTTGGTGGATCAACAGGTAATGAAGTGCTTTATCTGCAGTTCCTCATCTATCTGTATTGCTGCCTATGACTGTGTTAATCATATCCGTGCTAAACCAAAAGATTCTTTCTGTTCTCCAGATGCATGCACAGTACCAGACATCCTCCCTCAATATAGAAAGGCATGTGACAACCGTCCTGTCTGCTTTGCATTCGCCTACGTGGAGAAAGATCCCTGCCCCACTGTTTCCAAATATCTGGAAATAGTCTACAGCTGTGAACAAAAAGGTGGGTTCTTTGTCTTCTTTTATTCATTTTATCATTTTCGAATGAAACCTTTGTGTTTCCTAAAGTTTTACAGAATGACCTCAACCTCAGGCCAATGCTTTATCTTGTGCTTTGGCTGCTTACAGTGTGTCTGCATGGCCTGGGTGTTGCGGATGGGAATGTCACAGACTCCCAGCTCACTGCTTCCTCCTCCTCCAGCGGTCAATTCACTGCTGACAAGGCCCGTCTGAATGGAGATTCCTGCTGGATGCCTTCAGGAAGCCGTACGTACCAACACAATTGCCTCACATGTAAAATAAAAGAATTAAAGGTGAAGACAGAGTTCAGGTTTTTTTTGACACAGCAAAGATCTTCATCTTTATTTGACTTTTGACTTGAAGTTGGTCAAATGCTGTAATGAATTGGTACCTTAACATGCCTCTTTATCTCATGTCCCCTAATTCCAGCAACCTCAAGCTGGATTCAGGCAGACCTCGGCCAGACCAGAAAAGTGACTGGGATCGTGATGCAGGGTTGCCCTCAAAATGACAACTGGCTCACCAGATTCAAGATCCAGTACAGCAAAGATGGAACAACCTGGACTGACTACACAGCCGACGGCGGGGTGAGGAAGGACCAAACCCTAGTTATCCAGAGTTCAAGACAAGATCTCAGACAGGCTCTCTTACTTAAATATTGTTAATATTCATTCTGTATTCCCCTATTTCCTAGTCTTTCCCAGGTTCGACTGACAGGAACACCGCTGACACTCACCTGCTGGGTACACCAGTGTCAGCTCAGTTCATCCGCATCCTTCCAATGGAGTTCAACGGTCAGGCTGGCTTTCGCTTTGACGTCTTAGGATGTTCACCCGACTGTAAGAAATCATTTTACTAGTTTGATAAGTATACTGCCAAATTCCAAAAACTGTTGTTTTTATCGTACAATTTATAATTTCATTGATCAATAAAAACAACTGTGGTTCAACAGATGCAGTTACATGCGCAAGCAAGCCCAACTTTAACTTTGCCAATGATCGAATGACGTGAGTAAAACCGGAAATGTTCACACATGTACCGATGTGCTGCTGCGTTTTTATTTTGTTCTTTTGTTGTAGTTTTTTATGTGATGCTGGTATTTATCATACAACCTCATGTGCTGTGTTTTTCAGTGTCCACTGTCCAGGACACTGCGCCAAAGAGGATTACACTGTGTATGGCACTGCAGTGTATCGTGGGGTACGTAAACATAACTTCTAATCTGTATCACAAATATATTTTCTCTCTGTTGTTTAAATATTATATTACTTCTTTCTTTCTCAAACAGGATTCAAACATCTGTGCAGCAGCCATCCACGCTGGAGTTGTACTAAACGAGAATGGAGGAGACTGCACGCTGTTGAAAGCTGACGGACAGGACTTCTACGCTGGTTCCACGAAGAATGGCATCACCTCAAGACAGTGAGTAGATGAGTTTTTGGACCAGTGATTCCCAACCAGGGATACTCCAGGTGGTATTAATGCAGTTTCTCAGAAATGCATGGAAAGATTAGTGACACTAATATGAAGCAATCAGAAATTCAAGTTTGACATATAAAAGAATATGCTGACTAAATCATGCAAACTACCAAGCAAAAAAGTAGACAAGTCTGACCAGCTGCCTTAAAGCACTGAATCAATGAAATAGAGAGATAAAAGTAGGAAAAGGTCAGCTGGAAGTGAATTATTTAATGGCTAGTTAAAATAACGGTGACAAAATGTAGCTAAATATCATATAAAAGCCAGTTTAACTATTGAACATACCACACAAACATGTTGAAGGTCTGCAAGCTGTTTGTCACAGTTATGTCACTAGCAAGACAACGTATTAAGTTCACAATGAGATTTTGAGAATAAATAATTTGAGAAAAACACGTAATATTACTAGACATAAACCAAGTAATTATTTAAAATTGAAATATGAGATATTTCTAAACAGGTTTCACCAAAATACCCTTTCTCAAGTTAAAATAATGACTCCTTGCCTTTAAATGATCAACTTTGTTATTTTTATATTAGAGCTACTGATGTCTGCCAAAACATTTTCTGAAACATATTGTGAGATCAATGTTGGGCGTTAATTGTAACGCTAAAAGTAGTGAAGATGGTTTTGGGGCTGTAGGTAATGGTCAGCAAAAATGATTGATAATTTTGGGCAAGTATATCTAGAGGTAATGGAAAAATAGTTTAATATAAAGCTAAATGTAATCAACATGGCTGTAACATCCAGGTTCTGTAGTAGTTTAATGTAAGTGAATTGTAACATAGTAGTTTAAAGTCTAATTTACTAATGTAGAACGTAACGGGTGGTGTTGATAAAGAGGAATGGATCTGACAGGCCTGAGAATCACTGTTCTTACTTAATCAGTTTTAATAGTGCAGCATGGAAGTCCAGAGATGCTAATTCAATAACCAAAAAATAAATGAATAAATATGTTTCTACAGATATGATGGAGACTTCGCCGTGTCCTACACTTTTGCAGATGGCGGTGAGTTCAGATGCTTTTCAAATCCCTCAGCCTCCCCTGGATGCACTTGTTTTTAATATGAAGCGAAGACTTCCATGGACTGAATCGTTTTATTCCTCTCTCCCTCAGAGCTGAGGTGTCCAGGACCTGACTGGTTTGAGTTTGGAGAATTCTGCTACAAAGCTTCTGAAGACAGAAAGACGTGGCATCAAGCTCAGGAAGCCTGCAGGGCTCTGGGTGCTGAACTCGTGTCCATCCTCTCGATGACGGAGCAGATGTGGCTGGAAAGCTACTTGTACAGTGGTATGAATTTAGAAAGTTGAATGGAGAAACAGTAAAGGTTTAGAGAACCCATTATTAAACTCATATTTATTCTCACATGAAACATTTAGAGGCACTGGTTCAATTTTGAAACTGTCAGCTTGAAAAAGTTCTGTGTGTTTACCGAAAATCACCAACAGCATTCATGTAGTAAACAAGTTTGTTCCCCTTTCCAGCCACCAGTGACGTGTGGACCGGTCTGAATGACCTGTATGTGCCTGGTATGTTCATGTGGTCTGATGAACACATGGTGTCCTTCACCTACTGGGCTCCAGGAGAACCCAACAACCACGACGGGTTCAGTGAGGACTGTGTCGAGATGTTACACCAGGTGAGAAACACGGAAAACTTCACATGCATCAAATATTTTATCCTACAGGTAGAAACACTTAACTGCATCAGCTTGCATTATTCGTTACTTGCAGCTTATTATCATTGCTTTAATGTTAATTTTTATTTTTGTTCCAGACTGGCCGGTGGAACGATGTCGCCTGTACAGAACTTAATACCTACTTATGCAAAAGGCCTAAAGCACATTACCCAGTTCCCTCTGTGAAACCCACTGTTTATGGATGTCCTCAGGTAGCATATTCTGTTTCTGTTTTCTTTTTTCAAGCTTAGATCAAGATATGCAAATTATGAATCTCACTGCCAATGCATTCTTAATAACAAGATGGTTGTTGTTATGCGTCAGGGCTGGGAGGCGTACGGCTACGGCTGCTACTGGATGGAGGAGACGCCCAGGACCTGGTCTGAGGCTAAAGACTTCTGTAAGGAGCAGAAAGGCTTCCTGCTGCACATTGGAGACATGTGAGTTGGGTCTTTACATTTCAGATTATGTATCCAGACAGATTTTAGAGCTCATTTGGAATGTGCTGCAGCCTCCTCTAGCTCATCATTTCATCATTCTTTCCTCTTTTATCTGTAGAAGGAATTTTTTCCCGCTTTTTATTCCCAGTGATTGACCTCTAGTTTATGTTGTGGAATATGTAGGAATTAATAAGAAAATGAACTGATTAATAATGGTGGAATATTCTGCATCTTTATGTATCAGTTTTTTAAATATGACATTCTGATATGTCAGCACTATTAAAATTGAGTGATAATAAATCATATTTTTGTACATAACTTTCAGTTTTCTGTTTATCACTGCAGCTATGAGCAGGCACATTTCACAGTGACAATGTCGGGAAAGACGGGTTTCTGGTGGATCGGCCTGCGTGCTCGTGGAGATGCAGGTGTTGGAGGGGTGGACTACATCTGGGACAACGGCTTGCCTCTCACCTTCACCCACTGGGACAAAGGCCAGCCAGGTGCTGACTGAACATTAACCCCAGTATGAGCAGGACAGAACAATATATCCACATCAGAAAACACTAATCTCCTTTTTGTCTCCAGATAGCGGGGATGGTACTTGTGTGGCTATGACAACAGGTTCGGTTGGTGGTTTCTGGGATGACAAACCGTGCACAGAGAAATACGCCTTCATCTGTGAGAAAGAAAGACCCGATATCCACCCGCCCACAAAGGCCCCTACTCCTCCTCCTGCACAAGGCTGTGCTGACAGCTGGTCGTCCCTGCCCCACTTCAGATACTGTTACAAGGTAAAAACAGCTGTGAGTCAAACATTTAAAACTGTGATTCCCTGCAGGGCTCATTAGAGCAGTGATTAACCTTCTAGTACTGATCTACTGCAGCTCTTCCATAAAGTGGACTGGTCCCAGAAGAAGAGCTGGGCAGGAGCATATGAGGACTGTGTCTCCAGAGGAGCTGATCTGGTCAGCATCCACAATCAGGAGGAGGAAAATTTCCTGGCTCTGTTCAGCAAAGCCAGCAGCAAGTGGATCGGCCTGAAGCACAACCCTACAGAAGGAGGTGGGTTTAATGTGTTTAAACCCTCTGAACCCCAAAATCTTGAAAAGCATAATTTCTTTAGAAAATTGCTGAAGTTGTACTACTTTTCATAGCTCGAAACTGTAAAAACAGAAGAATTGTCAGATTCTGACATTTCTTGAATGAATCATGTGGGACCATCATCAAATTTAAGCTTTAGATTGTTATATTTAATCCAAATGAACTTTTTCTGCTCACTCAATTTTTTTCAAATAATCCTGTTTTATTTTTAGTTTTTTTTTAAATCCACACTCTTCAGTACATCTGAGAAGCCGTGACTGACGCTGTGACATAACAAACATTTTTGACTTCTCAGGTGAACTGCAGGCAGTGTTCACACAGAGCAGAAAGGTCACAGCATGAAAGATTAACGGAGAAAATGAGACATGCATGAACAATAAATTAAATGCAGCATGGCTGAGAAACAGTGTAAAAAGAAGCAAGTTGTTGGAAGATACATTCTGCACTGCGAAATATCTTTTTGGACTAGTGTGTAGAGGTTGTAGAGGTTGTTCACATGGAAATATTTAAATATCTACAGCATCTTTCACCATCACTTGGACAAATATTGTACATATTGATTCTAGTTTCTTTGTGTTTTTTTTCTTTTTTCTGATTTATGGCAATATAACTGCATCATGTTGAACAGAAGACATGTTCGAGTTCTCTCTACTTCTAGTCATTGTTGGCTAGAAGCTGCTTTCATAGAGGTGCAGGACTTAATGTTACAGTAAAAAAATGAGCCCACAGTGAGTAAAAATGTGAGGAGCAAAAATCAACCAGAAACTTCATGGAGTTAAGGAAGCTATTGAATCTAAATGGTATCCAAAAACACAACAATACACACAGAAAAGCTCATGGCTTCTCTCGTATCGTAGGATATTCTTGGAGTGACGGCACACCTCTGTCTCACACCAACTGGGGCTTTGGGGAGCCCAACAACCATGAAGGTCGTGAGGAGTGTGTGGAGATGGTGAGCAGCACTAACGGCACTGTATCCTGGTGGAACGACCTCAACTGTGACGCTCATCAGGACTGGATCTGCATGATCGCAAAAGGAAAGGACCCCATCCTGCCCCCAGTGCCCCCACCTCCTATCCCAGGTAGGCCCTCTTGAGTTTTCTTGTGTTAAAGCAATTTTGAATGCTAACTTAGAGATGAGGGCAAAACTCGGAGTTGAAGTGTAAAACTGAAGCGTTGATACAGCACGTTTTACAGTGTTTCTCTTTAAACGTTAAATAAAGGCCAAAACAGAGCAGCAAAGTGGAAAGAGACACTTATTAACTACCCTAGTAGAGTTCTTTTTATTTTATTAATTTACATTTGTCTCAGGCTACATTAGGTATAGTAAGATACATGTAGTATTTAGCATATCTCACATATTCTTTTGGTTAAAACCTGCAAAATTAGTAAACCAAGTACAACACTATTGATTAGAGTGCCTTTTCTGAGTGAGAGATTACTGTAGTGTAAAATAATGAGCCTCGTTTGCTTTTCCTTCAGCTCCTGACTGTGGCAGCAACCCAGGCTGGAGGAAGAACAACAACATCTGTTACTACTACAACGACACCAACATAGTCGACTTCCACGAGGCCATGAAGGCCTGTTTTGCAGAGAAGGCGCTGCTCGCGTCCATCCTTGACAAAAACGAACAGGCATATGTCAACAGCATGGTATGTTATTTTTAAAAACATTTTTTAGGGATGATTGATTGTAAGAAATGCTACGATGAAGCATGTTGACGTGATGGTTTACTGCTCTTCCAGGTGGGGACAGGGAAGGTGTCTGCAGCCTGGATTGGACTGAGGATGTTTGGGGTTGCAAGTGGACAATACATGTATGTATTTGTGAGAGACTGGAATTAGAATGAAGGGACAACATAACACAATAAAGACTTTACATTAATAATATTGCACAGATATTTTTCAGTTGCTTTTCCTTATTTCGAGCAGCAGACTGACAGACAGATATTTTTAGATTTACAGCTAGAAAAAAAATTAAATTCATTTGGAGGAAACATCCAACACTACAGTCAGTGCTTACTAATTATTAATGAACAAGCTTCAAAATGTAATAACTGATTTCCAGCTAAGGAAACTTCATCATTAAAACCTAAAATGATGTGAATGCCACACTGTAAATCCTCATCCAGGCAGGTCTTAGTTTTTTTTACTACATGGACACAAAAGGTCAACAATGAGGTTTTACTGTTTTACTTGCTCAGGTGGGTCGACGGCTCCCCTCTGACATTCACTCAGTGGAATCCAGGTGAACCCAACAACGCCAACGGGGAGGAACAGT
This sequence comes from Dascyllus trimaculatus, assembly GCA_024666655.1. Taxonomy (NCBI): domain Eukaryota; kingdom Metazoa; phylum Chordata; class Actinopteri; family Pomacentridae; genus Dascyllus; species Dascyllus trimaculatus. The sequence goes on along the minus strand of CM045460.1, from coordinate 11,921,717 downwards.
GTGTTCAGATGAACAGACATCATGGTACTCCAGATCTATTCACTGAGCAATTAAAGTCAAATAAATGTTTGATTTTTTTTTTTTTTATATTGCGTATATTTACCAAACAACTCCCCGGTGCTGATGTGTACAATAAATTCTGGTTTGTTAAGGTGGATGGAACGATGCCAACTGTGGCCGGGCCGGAGCAGGTTACGTATGTAAGAAGTTTCCTGGAGATGTTCACACTCCTCCTCCACCCACACAGCCCTGGGAGGGCAACTGTCCTGAAGGTAACACATTCATTTTACAGTTATGTTATTATTTTAAAATGGAACTGTATGCAGTCTTTCCTTATTAAAACATGTTGCTTATATATCGATACGTATGCTAACATAATTTGAAGGGTAAGTCTGATCTGTTTATTATGCTTCTTTTATTGTCATCAAATCCCATGAGAAGACCATCACAGCAATGGAATGATCTGATAGATACATGATATTGTGCATTCCTTTGTGCCAAACTTGTTCTCTAAAAACTGTGCTGGGTGACATGTTCCTTCAGCTGGATGTAGTTTATTTTAAGTCAGTCCTAAATACACCATCCAACTGACAGAAAAACTACCTTTTGCCAGTATGTTAGTTTATGAGGTAATTAAGTCATTGTTTAAACCAAAGTTAAAACATTTCTGTCTGGTTACTGTGTCTTTAAACTTTTTTCAACTGATTCTTAAATAAAATGTACTGTATTATTATACGTAATGGTGTCATGGTGTTAAAAACTGATATATCATGATAGAGGATTTTATTTATGCTGCCTCCACAAAGATAGTCTTGAAGTAGAGCCCAGGTATTAGAACAACAGGCTTTGTTATTCTGAGCTGTTTTCACAGACACATACATGTGTACACCGATTAATGTGCAACTAAGTGCAAATTAATTGTATCACCTCTACTCATTCAAAAAGTGTAAAAAAAAACCCTATTTACCTTCCCTTCCTGCAGGTTGGATGCGTTTTGGGAGTAAGTGCTTCATTTTCAAAGGGAAAAAAGACAATATTAAAGCTAACTGGTCTCATGCTCGGAGCTGGTGCAAAGGCCAAGGAGGAGACCTGGCAGTTATTGACAGCCAGTATGAAAACGGTAAGCTCAGCAGACAGTCATTATCTAAAAGAACTGTAGTAGTTAAGAGAGACTGCTGTGTATATTTTGATCCTCTCTTCTCCTCCAGACTTTGTGACTAGTTACCTGAAGGACCTTCATTACCCTGCATGGATCGGCCTGTCAGATCTCTTGTTTGAGAATCAGTACGCCTGGAGTGACGGGGTCAGTCCAGTGAAGTTCACCAACTGGAATGAGAAGGAGCCCAACAATGTAGGAGGAACGGTGAGGACAATCTTACAATACAGATTTTCTGATAATAATTGAAGCAAGGCAGGTGAGAAACATTGTGAAGCTTTGTACTTACGGGCAGGATGGCTTGAAATGGAGTTATTTTTAAGTTCTGGCCTCCTGCTCAACAGGAACACTGTGTTGCGATGACTCACAACGCTCTGGTGAGTGGCAAGTGGAACGATGACGCCTGTCATAAGGATCATAGCTTCGTCTGCTCCAGAAAGAAATGTCAGTAAACACTCCAGCGCTTATTCTCTCTGCTCAGAAACCATTAAATCCAAATAGGCCTTGCTCATAAGCATTTCTCTTTTTCTTCACATCAGCAAGCAGCGTCAACCCTCCTCCTCCGACCAAGAACCCCTGCCCATCCGGCTACATCTCCTGGTACCAGAACTGCTACAAACTGGTGGAGACGCCAGCAACCTGGGACGCTGCTGAGGCGGCCTGCCAGGAGGAGGGCGGCAACCTGGCCAGCATTGACATGAGCTACGACCAGGCATTTGTGGCTGGAGTGGTGCTGCAGGGAAAAGCAGATGCCTGGATCGGACTCAGGCGCCAGGTGCTGTTAGGGCAAAGATCAAACAATATTCAACTACAAATACATATAGATTAAAAAGACAATAAAGTGCTTGAGGAGTTTTTCCTTAAGAGAAAAATCTACAGTGATCAAAGTAGTCTTATCCTTTAGTAAAAAATAAAAATGCCAGTACAACTATGTAAAAACCCTGCATTGAAAATCCTACATAAATAAAAGTCCTAAGGTAAAATGCACTTCAGTACGTTTACAGTAAAAGAATTTACTCAAATTTAAAGACCTCCATTCATGAATAATGCATAATGTAGATTTAACTCTCCTAGCTGGTAGAAGTGAAACTACATTTAACTTCAAAAAGGTTACAAAAATAAATAGGTCTGTGAAATAATTAATTGGTCTGTGGGGTCATCAGTTGTTATTTGAATGGTTCCATGTGAGACATGTGGAGGTTAAATTACTGGTGAAACTGTCCAAAATGGAAAATCACAAGTCACCAATCACAAGTTTGGGAACTACTAGTTTTATCTTTAAAAATACATAGTATTTCATACTATACAAATAACAAATACCTGTAGTGGAATGATAAGTGCAAGACAGCTCTGTGAAATGTAGTACAAAGTAACAGAAAATGAAATTACTTGAGTAAAATGACTCAAAAGCTAATTTGCACTACTTTCTAATAGTTTGAACAACACACAGAAGATTGTTCTTGTCCTGTTGCTCCACAAGTGAAATTATATCTACCAGGAAGGTGTCAGGGTGGAGGCAGGAATAAAAGGCGAATATGCCAAGAAAGATCAAAATCTTCAGGGGCCGCTAGAAGAATAGAGTGTACTGTAAAAAAGTGAGGCTGCTTTCAAAAATAATACCGTAAATATTATCAGTTAACCTCACAGAAAGGTTTTGGAAAGCATGCAAAGCACCCCCAAAGTTGACTACTTAAATTACAACTCCTTTATATATGGATAACATCTCCTCATATGGCCTGTTCTTGTATATTTTGTTTTCCTGGTGCATGTGCAGTTGGAGCAGTATGTGCAGATACCTTGCGGACTTTGGAAGCTTGAAAAATTTAAGTCACAGGGATCCTTGAAGAGCCATGTACACACATGGATGTTTAGAGCGTGAATTTGCCTTAACACTGGCCGTCTCATTGTCTCCAGATCTAATACCAGACTGACTTCTTGATGCTGATGCTTCTTTGTGGCTCTGACTGCATGTTTGGGCTCGCTGTGTTGCTGCCGAGTCACTGACTGATCAGACGCCTCCCTGATGACACAATATGATGCTAAGAATCTAAACATCTAAAATACCTAATCCTTTATCGTCTTCTATTGCAGGATGATGGATCCTACAAGTGGACAGATGGCTGGCCAGTTTTTTTCACTCAGTGGGGACCAGGAGAGCCCAGTAACGTCAAGGATGAGGGCTGCGTGAGCATGCATGCTGCAATCTATTTCCACGGCACCTGGAACGACACCAAGTGTGACGTAACTAAACCCTACATCTGCAAGATCTCCTCAGGTATAACTCACTGGACCTGAAGGGATTTTTGTTTGTTCTCTTGTTATTTTTAGTCTTCTCTAGTCTTTCTTTTAGACCCATTACTTGAAATTGAACCATTGTTGATTTTACAACTTGCATCATCTTTCAGCAAAGCCACCGCCGACTCCCGCCCCTGGAGATGGGAAGTGTCTGCCATTCTGGGTCCCCTACGGCCGATACTGTTACACTGTGTACAACGGTCCGGAGGGCTTCTCTTGGCCGGACGCCCGACATTACTGCCAGTCGATCAGGACAGAACTGGCCTCCATTCACAGCAGAGCAGAGGTGGAGTTCATCAGGAACATGAACTACACCAAATATCACCACATCTGGATCGGCCTCACCAGGGACAACAACTGTAAGTTTAGAAATTTGCAGAAGAACATTAATTGTTTTCATAAGAGAAACACTAAAAGTCACTTCAGAGGTAGATTAAGAGCTACACCCACATGCTAGAAGCTTGTATGTTGTCTTCCAGTTGGATGGGCCTGGACAGATAAGACGTCTCTGGGCTTTCTCAACTGGGCGCCCGGTGAGCCCAATGCAGCCTTTCATCCTGGAGATGTAGCTGAGGAGAACTGTGTGGAGATGTACCATGACGGACACTGGAATGACAACAACTGCCTGCAGAAGAGAGGCTTTGCTTGCCGCCACCGCCAGTGTAAGGATTTACTTGATTAGTGTTGTGACAGTTTTATGGAATTTCTAGAGATTCTACCTGGAATGATGAGCGGCAGATTGACAGTCTCTCCATGTGAAACTCTCTTTCAGTCTATACAACAGATGATGGCAAAAATCCTGTTTTCCCCACTGATGGCCCCACGGGTGCAAGTAAGTACAATTACTCAGCTGGAACAATGTTCAAAAATACTGTTGTAGCAACTTGATTCCAGGAAATCTGTCACTATGTACTCACAGTTCTAAAATAAATTTATACTCAGAGCAGAGCGTCGCTAGTACACTTCATCACTTTAGTTGAATGTTGATGGAAGCATGTAACCAGAGGCCTGCTGCTCCTGAACATTAGCAGCGTTAGCAGCTACAGCTGCTCTCTGCTGCCAGACACTCAGCTTCCAGTCTGTGTTAGCTTTAAAAATCCTAGCTTTGCATTAGCATGAATCTCAGGCAGCTAGCTCACCTGGACAGCCATTTTTTTAACATCTTTATGCATCAACATGACTGAAGTTTGATGGTGCCCTTTATGCGACCCTAAAGAGCGGTCAGCAAACACACCTGTAACTCCATCTCATTAAAGAGAAATTCCAAATCTGTGACACACTGTCTGACTTGTATGTCCATCACGTTCTCCTTATCAGTTAATATATTTAACCAATTAAATTATTAACAGCCATTATTATTTGACTAACAAGTAATGATCCAGACTAAATTATCTTGTCCAGTGATAAGTGGATTTCAATGAACGTTTTTGGATCGTTATTGTCCCCAGTCACTTCACTTCAGTGATCTTTTCCTATACTGCCACCTTAATGTTAAAAAGTACTTTTAAGTTAAATGCCTCAACAGCTGATGGATGGCATCAGCATGTTAACATCTTCACTGTTAGCATGTTAGCATTTAGCTCAAATCATTGCAGTTCCTAAGTACAGCCTCACAGAGATGTTAGCATGGAACATCTCTAGACTCATTTCACTCATTTTTACCTACTTGCATTTTTTTTCTAGCGTACACAAACGATTGTCAAACTGAAGCAGATGCACTATTGACACAACTGAATGATCCACACTGCCTTACATCAAAGTTCAGTAGCCCATCTGACATCTGCTGTGTCTTTTTTATACAGACGGAGGGGTGATAGCCGGCGCCATTATCGGAGCCATGTTGTTTTGCTGCTTGATAGCTGGACTGCTGTATTATGTCTTCAGGGTGCGCGGATATAAACTGAGCAGCTTGAGCTTGCCAACAAAACCAACTAGTAGAGTTGATGTGGTAAGTTATTAATTAGCATGTTGTGATTTTGGAAAGTAGATGTGCTTAAGTTACTATAAATATATATGCTAAGTGGGGTCATTTCTCTGTTGCAGCCTGCTTTCAACAACCCAAACTTCGGAGGAGAATCAGACACATAAATCATCATCATCAAGTTTTGTACAGTCATCAACGGTGATACTATTATCAGAAAATTAGTAATAATGTAGTCTGAAAGTCTCTGAAGTTTTATAAGATTAAAAACAACTGTATATATTGTAATACACCAATAAAAAGAAGTATTAAAAGATGAAACTTCATTTCCCTGTGTTGCACTCATGTTTCTCAAGTGCAACAGTTATTGTGTAATGCTCACTATAATGATTTTGTGATAGATGTTGAAAAATAATTCAGAAATATTTTTTGAAATAAAAATATGTAAACTATCCACAATCGCAAATAGTTTCATGTCCTTAAAAAGTCAGAAAGAAAATTAATTCATCACACATTATTAGGAACTGACACTACAGAAAGGAGAGACGATGTTCTTCATTCATGTCAAAACGCTCGTCTCTGACAGGGAAACGGCAGGACGTATCCATAGCACTGTAGATTGAGATTGATTTGTCTGAAATGAAAGCGCAATATAACTAAACTAAACATTGCTCATATGGATCAGAGGGAAAATAAAGATAAAACAAGGCAAAGAAAATCAGAGAAATCTCACTGTGGACCTGTGCCGCCTCCATTTCCATTGTCAAATTGAATTATTGTAGCTGTCTTCAAGAAAAATAAGAGTTCACAACAATAAATTAGTTTCCAGTGTTTATTCACATCTGTACACTGCAACACAAATTTTTTTTTTTACATATTTCCCAAAATGGAAAAAAAGCATCCTTCAAAAACCTCAACATTTTTCCAGTAAATCATTATTTGGACTAACTTGTTGGAAGGTAATTCAAAAATGAAGCAGCAACAATCGAGCGTAATGAAAATAAAGCCACAGATAAGACAAGAACCCAGGAATTCAGAAAACAGATGAGATTGAACCATTTATGAATGTCGAATGCCACATTTGGCGGTTTCACTGAATGTGCAGCGTCGACATTCTTGGTAAGAAACTCTAGAGGCCGTTTCTGCAGCAACCTGCTGAGGGTCCGTACATAAAAACAATCCCAAATCCAATGGCACCAGTGTACTCGCTCCTTCCTTAAAAAAATATCACTGTTATCTGTGAGAAAATAAACTCAGGAGCACTTTGTGATCCTTATCAAGCCCTTTTTATTTGTCGTGTGATTGCACTGACACACCAACTGAATTAACAAGTGAAAACTTCTCAAAACCCAGTGGCACTAATGGCGCTCTTTACATGCACTAGTCTAAACCAATGTTCATTTTGCTGCATCACTATTTTCTACTGACTGTATCCCCCCCTCCACGTAGAAATAAAAATTAGAATTTTTTTCGCGCCAACTAAACACTATTGCTCAGAGTCAAACGTACAGTAAACAATAATAGAGACTAGCACAGCCCTGCCAGTCTTGGGAGGTCTTCTGCACAATAACGCACTCAAATCTACTACAAAATACTCAAAAAACCTCTGCATTCTTTAGTAAGCTATAGTTTGGCCATTTAGATTTAGTTAACATTTTGCACTCAACGAAAGAGTTGGAAACATGTACATGAATTCAGCTTCCTGGTGCAAAAATTTAAAGGCAACACTACTGTACTTGACTCAAACTGACAAACATGGCTGATGTGAATCAAAACATCCACCACTATACATAAAGAAAGACTTGGAAGTCAAGCTATTTCCCTCTTTTTGATTTTGGAAGTCCTTGTTAAAGTAGACATGTCTGGTTAAACAACAGGTTCACTTTTTTGATGTCTACGTACATTGAAGGGGTTACTGGTTGCTGTAATCAGTCTTCTATTCAGTGGGAACCCTTCGGTAAAAAGACTTCAGAGTAAGTGCTGAAGGAAAAAAATCCACAGTCCTCATTCTGTATAAAAATGCTTTAAAAGTTCAGCTGAAGTGAACATAAGGTGATAGAAAGTTCCCTCCTTGCGTTTTGTGACTGCTGTGTTCTTTGATTATATGCAACCTGTATCCGAGTAACTAAGCTACATAAAGGAAAATGCATAAATGCAAATTCTGGGAGAAAATAACCTAACAAATGTTTTTTTTAGCTCTCCCAAAGAAGAAATGCTAGCGTAGCCAAGAATTAAGCAATGAGAAAAACAATAGAGCAGCGTTGCGTCTCTTTACCTGGGATATGTCCTGTTTGTTGCTAAATGTAATTTACATATTTTGATGTGACCAAATTTCAGGCACAATTGGGAGGATTTTGGTACCAGTATGCAATTTGGGAGATGATAGCTGCTAAAGCCTCACTCTAGTTTAGGGATGCATGATTCTACAACAATACCACTGTGGATTTTGTCCTGCCCTCACTTCACAGCCAGTTTGGGTTGTAAAAATGATTACAGGGACCTGAAACTCTTTCAATGTGAGCATGTGAATAATGATTTACTATGTGTATGTACCATTAGAATGAGGGCAGAAGCACAATCCTCATTAACAGGATGATGACGAGAATAAAACGAAGTCTGCTTTGGTCAGACAAACCAGGCATTAACAGCAAGAGTGCAAAAGACAATCTAATCACCTCTGCCAGGACCCTGAACTACACGATCAATGCTTACTAACCTCTTAGAGTAGTGGAAAGGTAAGAGAAGAAGAAATGGTTGTGTCTTGAACTTAGTGACGCTACAGTTAGAACTGATACACGGTCTGAAATGTACAGATGTTTCCCCTGAAGTAATAAAACCTTTCCTAATGTGCTTCTTCAATATTTAGTCATATCTGGATCGTAAATTCAAAATGTCTATTTACCACTGTTATGGCAGATGTTTGTTATTCATCCTTAGTCATTATTGCACATAAAGCATGTTTCAATATAAGCAGAGCCAAGTCAATTTGACACTCATTTGAAAAACTGAAAATACAGATTCCAATACGGGATGAGCTATAAGTAACAAATGCTGATTTAATATTACCATGTGGCCCTTTTGCAACACGCTTTTTTTTTCCCAGTAAAAAATGTCCCCATATTTGATTTCTGTCCACTGCCTACATAGCCGGGGTTAGAAATTTCATAAGAAGTTACTTCAGCCCAGAATTGTCATGTTATACAGTCAGAGTAAACAGAATATTATATATATATAAAAAAAACCCTAATCTCAAAGTCTAAATCAAACCAATCTTTCACAAGGAAACTTTAGTGAAAGGAAATCATTTGGCCAAAACTGAGTCTATGATGAGTCTAAATATGATGTTTAGTTTGTTTTCCTGATTACTGGCTATTTAGAGGTCACAATAGTAACATATGAACAAAAGCCATGGTAATAATAATAAATAAGATCCGTGTCTATACTTGCACCACAACCACATGATTACATGGGTAGAAATACCAAAAAATTGCCAGCAAATTGCACTTTTACTAATATTTGATGTTCTTCATCCAAATGTAGTTACTCTTGAATAAAGCCCTGATTTCAGTATTCAGAATCATGACATCACCTGATAACGAAACGGGGAGACATGGAAGTGTGGATTAACCCCTGATGTCCATGACTTAAAGTGCCAGGGAGAATTATTAAACAGTGCATCATTCTGTGTTGTGGGAAAATGAAGAGCAAACATGAGATGACATCTGGATCGTTTGTTGATGAAATGTCCACGTGAAATACAGAAAACGACCACAAGCCCAAGGAAGAGTTCAGGTCAGGATCAGTGGAGCAAAGGCCCTGAAGGGCTTACATGAGTCCAGTTTCATACCTTTTGGCTGTCCAGCCTCAGCCAGTGGACACCTTGTCGTGTGTAGTGAACCATAGAGCTCATACTTGAAGTCAGGCTTAAAGGGCCCATGACAGTGTCCAGCTGTGCCAACATACCTGAAACATACACATAGAAATATTACGACAACAATATTTATCATATATTCATCAGTAGTAATTATTATTCTAACACCTCTGATTTGACAGTTGAAATTATTTTTTAATATAACTTAACTTTATGACTGGCAGTTGAGCCATTTTTAAAAATTTGGTAACAAATGTCAACATAAGCAGCAGCCCTGATGTGATTTATCACAGGTGAGCCAAATAATTTAGTTTATAGCTCAAAAAAGCCTAAGTGTGAAGTCCCTCTTCAAAGCAATTCATTTTGAGCTTTAATTTGAAGGGTGACTGCAAAGTGACATTATAGTCTGGTACCACTGATATGTTCTGTATTATGTCTTGTCTTGCTGAGATTAAGAAATAGCTACATGATTCTACATCAGATATCATTATAATTACATCTTCTGGCTACAGCATTATTTACAGTCTCTCTTCTACTCAGTGTACCTTACGTAGAAAATGTGATACGAGGTCTACACCCTACATGTGTTCAATGTAAATGATCCACAGTCACACTACTTCACATGCTTTGGGTATTTTCAAATATCCAAGCCAAGTCATCATTATTTATACAGCAGTAAATATTAAGTTCAAAACTGTAGAATTATGTTATATGCCATACAAGTTTACCTGACTAATTTAAAATCCAGCTTCTGGAATTAAATTTACAAAAAACTTCAGCCAAAGTTGTAGAAAGTCAAGATGTTCTATTACTGAACATTGCAATATTTGGGAACCCAACCCCCCAAAAGGCTTCAGTTGTTTTTGATATCTTCTGATCAGCGGACCTATTTTCTCTAAAAGACATCATATTCGACGTACAAACACTACAATATGTCTGAGGTTTTTAGTTCTGTAGAAAATATGAATGTAGACCGTTTTCCTTTTGTAAAATGTGTTTTTGTTTTGTTATTATTCTAATAATATGAGTGTCATTACTACCATAGAGTGAGTGCCTTTTCTACATGTCCACTCTGATTATTGTTGCCACTACCTGTTAGAGTGGGCACAGGGGTGAGTAGCGTTGTATTTCTTTAATTTTGTATCACAAAATGATAAAGAAAAACAATGTAAACAAAACAAACAGGAAAAAAGAAAAATGCCCTGTGATCTTATTTCTGACTCAAAGCTGTATTTTGATGCTCAGAGGACTGAGGTGGTACAGTCTTGTTTGGGTTAGAGAAGGTCAAACATGCCCTTTATCTCCTCCACACATTCACTCAGGGAGAATCAGGACCTTGCTGATCAGTTTGTCTTACAGCTTTCAGAATTAGCCAAGTTATTTTATATTTTACATTTTAGTGTTGCTTCATGTAAGTTTCTGCTTCAATTTGTTTAGAAGACATTTAGATTGTTTTCCATTCATTCTCACCGCTGCCTTTGTGTGCCAGCTCCTCTGCCTGCTCCCAGATGTCATGAGCGCTCAGGAATAATGTAGTGATGTTGACGTAGCTGAAGGCCACTTGTTCAATGGCCTGAGGAACGGCCACAGTGGTGCCAGCAGAGCCCACAACCAACCCGCTGCCACTGTGGTTGGAGCCGGGACCTGAGTTGGTGGATGTGTTGGCTGGAGACGGCATGTTGGGGGACGGGTTATCTGTGACCCTAAACAAGGCAGGTAAAAAAAAGAAGAAGAAGAAGATTTAATAAGTGCAATGTGGCCAAACAGTGAAAGTAACAAGGACAGTAGATGACCTACTTTGATGTACAGCCAGGAGGATTGTACGTTGCCTGAGCAGAGTTCTGAAAGAGAAATTTAGACATTTTACAATTTAGATCTATATTTAGATACTACCCAAATAGTCACAAAACTGGCTATTAGAAATAAAGAGAATACCTTCATTACTTACATTAAAGTGATCAGTGAGCGTCTTTGAATACTTTAGTGCAGTTTTGTGTTTGTGGCGAAACATGGCCATCTGCAGCAGAGACTGGCACTTCAAACTGCAAGACACAATCAACGGTTTCCCAGGAATCACATGATTTGTTACAGAAGCGCCCCCCCTCCCAAAAAAAGAAGAGTGAACATTTTATTCAATAGATTTTATCTGTGAAGCTACTCTGCCTGTAATTAAACATTCAAATGTGTGGGAACAGTTTAACAAACAACTTTAGAGACAAAAAGATGGTAAAGTGAAATATCGGCATCAGACAAAAATGGAATACTGACAGGCAGAAAAGATGACGCTGACAAATGCTCATAGCAGTGTTCCCACCACGAGGGTGCACACATGGACAGAGATTACATGTATTTTCTTGTTTTGGAATCTAAAATAGATCAGCTTTGCTCTAGTTGTGAGGAAGGGTATCAATTAAGCCTGTTAAAGTAGGATGAAGTTTACAGTCTTCTATGAAAATGTTACATAAAGAAAAACATGTCATTGTATTTTATGTCTGCATTGATCAGTGGAGTAAGACTAAGAATGAGTATCATTAAGATTTTAACAGTACTATTACCCTTACAAATACTGCTTCATAATGTGGTACCTTAACAGTACTCACTCGGTTCTTTTTATAATTTTTTTAAACACTGAAACAAATTAAGAACAAAGGTATTGTTGCTTTATTTGGTCTCTGTTACAATTACTCTCTAGCTCTTCATTTTTAAATGAGAAATTGAATGCAGGACTTTTTTTACATTTTTTTTTTTTACTGTGTGGTAGACACAGTTTTACTTAAAAAAATGGAGCACTCCTTCCCCCACTGCCGACACATTCAGTTAGAGAAAGGGTGAACATAAAGCAAGACACAGTTTGCTTGCAGCCTCAAACCACTAAATCTAAGGCTGCTGTGAAACTTAAGCCGTGAGTATCTGAATAACAGCTCAGATGATGCTCTGACCATTTTGGACTGAATTTATAAACACATCCACAGATAGACAATCTGCTGGCTAATGGCTACATTTATTTATTAGCCATGTTTGTGTAATCTAGTTAACTCCATGTGAGGGCGCTAAGCTGCCAGCACACATAACACACCAGTGGCATTGAGAGATGAAAATATAACCAAAGCAGTCAAAAACTGGTCATTTATTTGGTTGTATGTGATAAACATTCACTGAATGTTTCCACAGACTGATCGTGTTTCAGCTCTTACATGCAAACTACTCGCTGCACTTGTGGCAACAAGCATTGTCAGCACTCCAGTGAAGTGGAACCACACTTACAAACATTGAACTCTCTACAGCAGTGTCACTAAGAGCAGGATCTGTGTGCTGCAGGATATGAGAGAGACAAGGCTGCCTCCACCCTTTGCAAACACACTCGGTGAGATACAACTCTCCTCTGTTTTAGTGGAAATGCATTACAGACTAACTAGGAGTTAGTGAGCTAAAATGTGCAAGCATTTATGTAGCAAAAATAGAAAGGAACTCAGTTTTCTGAATTTCTTCAGTATTGATACCAGAACCAATTACATTGGAGCCTACTAATCATCTAGTCATTAATAATTTAGCCCCAAGGACCAGTTAATTCTGAGTTTCATTACCAATACCTAGGTAAGAGCAGACGTAATAATATGTTAATCTCACAACACAAGAAACTTCCCCTGAAGAAATCTAACATATTGTACCTAATGTTCAAGCAGGTAGCATCAATTTTTAAATAATGAAAACAAAAATCAAACAAGTTGTATAAATTCTCCCCTTCTACTGTTTCAGATATTGATCTGAAGTACTGATATGTCATCAATTTAACGTTTTGTGTAAAAGTACATACAATTTTACCAACTGTTTCTGCATAAAGATAAAGCAATAAAGCTCACTCCATTATAAATCCAAAGCAGCAAACTTATAGTGAGTCAGTGTGACTCACTGACCGATGCAGACATAAGATACAACACTGGACATGCTATATCGCCTATTTAACTACAACTACACAAACACCTACTGACCTGCAAGTTTCACTGTCTAATACTTCTCCAGCTTTTCAGTATAATGCCACATCAATGCATACTACAGACTCGAGCATACTCTGAGATAAATCAGTGAAAACTAAAGGTCCAATTTAAAAACAAACCAGTCAGGAGCATGTCACCAGACATTCCAGTGTGTATAAAGACAGCACATAAAGAATTCTCTGCGCCTTACCATAAAGCTAGAAAGTCCTTTTCTGAGGGGGGAGCAGAGTGGTCCACTGAGTTTTTAAGTTTCAGTACAAACCTACAAGAGACAAAAGTGAAGCAGTTGAAAAAAAAGGCATGAAGCAAGCTCAGTTACAGACCCAAAATGTTAATGTTCAGCCACCACCTTGCCATAAAAATAGGAAAACATCCTAATGACTCCAACTGCAAAGCCATAGAGTGCAGGTTCTTCACCAGCTTTTTACAACCACAAAATTCTGCACTGTTAATATATTATTGTATATCAATAATTAACTATTATATATTAACAGTGCAAATAGTCTATGATAATAGTGGGTTCTTACTTAAGGAGCTCCACAGTCTCTGCAAACATCGTGTAGGAAGACATTGAAATCTGTGGATCTTTTTCCATGGCGATCCCACTCTCAACAAAGAACATGGCTGCATCCAGGTAGTTGAAAGCTTTACTGAGCTTATCGGACTATAGAGAGAAAAAAAGGCAAACACAGTTCAGGTACTGGTTACCTGTGAACTTGCTGTGCAGACTACAGTAATTGTTATACATAATGAGTTTAAACACATAAGAAATCCTACCTCTGCATCTGCTTTGTGCTTCAGTCTTTTGGCCTCTTTTATGTAATGCTTCACTGGATGCTGCCTGTGGGAGAAAAAGGAGTAACAACAATATATGATTAAGAAAGCATAACACTATAAAAAGATGTCATATAAACAAAATAAGTGTTCTGTTCTAAATTTAATGTGGCATCCTCACAAGTAAATCACAAGAAATGACCGGACTTTTGAGATCAGACTCTTTTTGGAGGCAGTGATATCCTTTAACTAAAGTCGAGGCATTAATTAGTTTCAAGACAATCTAAAATCCTGAAGATAACCAATGCAAAAAATTAAACTTAGCATTAAACAACAAATGATATTTACTAAAAAGGGTGAAAAGAATGTCTTGTGAAAACACAGTTGGCACAACAATGTGTAACTATAATGATGAGCCTTTTACAAGAAACTGTCAAATCAATCAAATGAATGAAAACTCATAGCTGTCAACTTCTTCCAACCCACACATAACACTCCAGCTCACTGCTTTCTTCATCATCCACCCACATAAAAGTCCATTAACTCACCAGATCTGTCATTTTCCCACTAAAACGGACCACTTTAAGAGGGAAACCAGCAGGTGATGTTAATTAAGTTGCAGGGTGTGTGGATATTGGGCTGAACACATTAGGCTAATTTTAGGGGTTTAAGTCAAAACTGGGAAAAACTGTACTCAAGTTTCTTCTTTCATATAGTCTCTCATAGCCAGACCTATCTCCACAGTGCTGTTTTAACACTAGAGAATGGTCTTGCTGCACCTCATTATCCGTCTGTTCATATTTCACCAACTTAAACCAACTGCAATCATCTTGTCTTGGATGTCAATGCAAAATAGCAGAGTGAAATATTTTGGTAAGACATTTGCATACACAAATTGCCACTTTCAGCTTGTAGGATGTTGCTTGGAGGCTGTTGTTTTCCACAGTGAAGGGAATTTTCAAAACCGTCACATGCAGATAACAAAAGAAGAGAACAATCTTGTGTGAAATATCCAAGGAAAGGGGCAGGCTTCCCAGTGAGTGGGACTAACTTCTATATTAATAACCATTTGTGAGTCGTCGTGAACTCAGCCGCATGTGCAAAAATGTATTAAATTATATTTATTTAACTATAACAAGTTATAACCGTGAAATGGTCTGGTCATAGTTTCTTACAGAAGTGTAAAAATATATTTTTTGGATGTTAGCTGTAGCTTTTAAAGAGTAACTTGACACCCCTGAAGAATCCAGTGGTTTAACTTTTCACCTAGCTGTAGTGGAATCCAGGTGCACTCCAGGAACACTGGGTGTAGTTAAAGGTTCAACAGAGCATGACAAGGTGTAGTCGCCTATGAAACGGGCCTGAAACTTTCCTCAGAGTGGGCAGAAAAATACTGCTTTTCTACCTGGTGTCTTAACATGTTGAGAGTTCTCATTATGTAGGTGGTCCAAACTAACAACAAATGTCATTGTCAAAGGCTTTGGTACACTGATAAAACCGACACTGCCTTGTTAAATATGTGGCTACGATTTCACAGCTTGCACTGTCCTGTGGATGATATATAATATAGTATGTATGGAAATATGAAAATTCTGAAAATCCAAAAAAGAAGCAGACTTTAAGACAAGATAGAAAAAAAAAATCGAACACGTTATCAGCTTCTTGGAGAAAAATCTTACCTCTCCTCAAATCTGAGCATCGGCCTGCTGGTCAAAGCTTCCCTGATTGGCCATGAAGGTGAAGGAACAGAGAGGCTGCTCTTTGGGGGCTTTTGCTAGGATTGAAGTAAAGACATAAGTGAACACATTTGGTTACAACTTGACGAGTTCGGTTTACCAAGTAATTATTGCATTGTAACAATCAATAAGTCTTTATCATGAGCAACAGTCACTCAAAATATGCAAACTTGCAGAAGCTTGTCCAGAAGTGAGGTTTTGACAGCTACCTTTTCATGGCGTTGGTGCTCTGTGTGTTTTCCACTGCTCTTCTTGTGCTTGCGGGATTCTTTATTCTTTGCAGGCTCCCTGCTGGACTCCTGTATCTTCCCTGAATAGCATTTGTCTAACTTTAAGTCCTTAGCAGCATCTTTGGATGGTGTAGGGTGCCGAAAATGTACAGGATTTTTCTTGGCCTTCTTTTGCTCTCGAGCCTCTGCTGGATTGCTGGAATTTCTGTAGGTGATGAGATCAAAAGATTGTGAGTAATGGACATCTAGTTTAAATAATTAAATATAATCCTCAGTAAAAACAAGATGGCTTTGATTTAGGAGACCTACTCCAGTTTTGTGGAAACATGGATTGATGAGGTATTCTTGTTTTCCAACTTCTGTTTCTTCCTGGGAAGAGTTTTATTGTCTACCTCAATCTAGAAAAGAACAAATAACACATTTTTAAAAAAAAATGTACTTTCCTTACGTACATGTATGTTAAGTAGAACAACCACAGAGCCTTGTATTTCTCACATTTTGAGGTATACTCTTTTTGCTGGTTTTGGTGTGTTTCTGTAATGTAGAAGCATCACTGCCTCCTCCGTGCGATCTCTTTGAATTGCTGAGTATCTTTTGGTGAATGCTGGAGGACTGTGGGACTCTTGAGAGCAGACTTAGATCTATTTTCACCATCAGGGATCTGGGAGGCCCATGGAGGTCCCATGAAGCTTTGCCTGCATGCTCAGGCTTCTCCAAGTGCTTGTGGTTTGTTCTGTGAGGCATCTTGGTGCCCTTCTGGCAGATGGTTTCTGCCTTGGGTTTGCTACTACTGACTCTGACCGGTGGGGCAGAAGACAGTTGGTCAGGCTGAGCAGGACTCTGGGTGGGGCAGGAGCAAGGGTTCGGACATTGCACACCACATGATGGACAATGACCAGACTGGACAAGTGTGGCTTCAGGCCCAGGTTCTGAAGCAGCCTTCTGCTTGACAAGTGAGGTGTGTTTAGTCCTTTTACTGTCTCTTTTAGGGTCACTGCCGTCCTTGCTTTTCTTACCATGTCCTGTTTTCGTCTTTACCTTAGGTCTATCTGTGAAACATGGTTCTTTTGTCTGTGTGGTTATGACTTCCTCACACTTTGCACTGACTGATGCTTCAGTGTGATCTGGGCAACCTGCCTTCGCTGGTTTTGAGAGTTTCCTGGAACTGCTACAGCTGTTCACATCAGCAGAGAGAGATTTTTGGCTACTTTGGAGGCAACAGTTCTGAGGGCTTTCACTGCGCTGCTGGGGAATGGGAAGGTTGTCAGTAAGCTCGTCTTGATGAGAGGAAAGCTGAGGCTTGGACTGCCCAGTGGGGTCGACCACCTCTACACTGGACTTCTTGGAGCTTTGAGTGGGCAGTCGTTTTTTGTGAGTGGGGCTCTTAGAGACGTTTGCACCGCTTTGATTTTCAGTGCTGGAGTTTTGTTGGCTAGACCTGATCCAGTTCCCCAACTGCCAGTTACCATGGCTCACTGCTGGAGCATCAGGCTAGAAAAAGACACAAATGTTGTGATGTTAGAAAATTAAGAGTATGTGTATCATTTATTCTGTATGTGTTCATACCTGTATAGATAAAAAACAAATTACCTCAGCTTTAACTAAGCTGCCCACTGGAAGTTGAGGTGGCTCCTCATTATCTGACTCTGATCCGGAGCTACTGCCGGAATCGCTGGAGCTTGTAGACTCTAACCCGCTGGAATGTGCTGCTTCAAATGAACTGCAGCACAGACACACAAACACCACAAAAATATTCTTAATAATACTCTTTGTGACCTGCATACCCCGTTTTTTTCTTAAGAAGAAACCAATGGAAGAAATGTACAGCTGAATAATTCCAGAACTAAATTAGAGCTACAATGAATAGTGAATTTATTGATCACTTGTTTGACACAAAATTAATCTGTTAATATTCTCGTTATCAATTGGTTGTTCAAATATTTTTCAAGCAGACATTTGCTGTTTGCTTCTTTTAGCATTTATAATAGTAATATGAATATATTTAGGTTTAAGTAAGTTATCTGAATACATCGCCTTGGACTGAATTGGAATTATAGCATGATTTTTTCTTGCCTTGATCATGAAATCCAATAATTATCACTGGCAGCTGTAATAAAAACATGTATAATACTATTTTTTGTCTGCAGTGTCCTCTAAATGTAGAGCGTGTAAAATGTTTCTTTAAGGTGAACGCTGGGTGAAACTGAGTTTGATTCACAGCAGCCTGCAACTAGCTGTTTCTGAGTGGCTGGTTGAAAACACCTTGTATAAATTTGTCATGTCACCGACAAAAAATTGGTTGTGCTACATTTTCAACATTATGGCACAAAAACTGTCCTTTTGAAAAACCAAGTGACTTACGATGAGGAGCTCTGCTGGCTGAGATGGGATGGATCTGCAAGAGATGTGTCATGGTTTTCTGGAAAGAAACAACAGAGTAAACAAACATTTGTCCGACAAAAATAATCCAAGGCCGTGAATTTAAACTAGTGTGGTTCTGGCATTCACATACTGCAATTCAGCTTTTGTTAAACTAATAAAACCTGCAGTCACAACTGATGCACTGAGACATTTCAAGGACCATTTGATTCCTAACAGATTTAACACTATAGATGTTTTTGCTTGAACTGATACCAATATATTTCAACAGCTCTACATAGCTACATCCTGGGGTGCAACAACTAAACACATCACTAAATATCTAAATAAATTGTGTTAAAAAAAAACACAGTTCTTTTGTACACTATGATATGTTGGAGCTCCACTATGACTTGGAGCGTCAGAGTGACAGAAAAACCGGTTCTCTAAATGTTTTGTTTGCATTTTCAGACATAAATTATATATTAAACACACACTCGATAGCATTGGTTTTTTGTCAAGCCTGTTCGCCATTGTAGCCACAAAACTTATATAAGCTTTTGTGAGATTGCAAACACTGGCCAGGCAGACTGTATCACTAGATATGAAATGAATTTGCTTCATGAAAGTTTAATATTACACTGACTCAAAAATGGACTAACCTGGATATGAATTGAAAAAACTCAAGTCTCACAACGTGGAATGCTAGCAGCCCATAAATCCATAAAACATTAGCTTTTGCACAGAACTATACATTATTTTTCTGGATGCTGAGCAAGTGTTCACGGTTAGTTTATGATGGTAAAAGATTGCATCCCTTTTTAACTGAGTTTCGGGCAGGTAGTCACTTTCAGCAGCTGAGTGAGTCATAACTGCAGTGCTGACACATGTGTTTTAATGCCGGAAGCACTTTAAGGTTAGTGGCATTTCAACCCTTAACAGCCAAAACATTTTTTTTTACTAAAAATCACAAGCCGGAAGAATTTTGTTTGTTTGTTTATGTGAAAACAGAGTGTAGCAATTACCCCTCTAGACAACATCACAGTTATTAAAAACATCTAAAAAAACAAAAACCCATTGCTGCTGCTACTATTGTCACTGGTTATTAAATGGGCTGGTCCCACTCAAAATACAGTGGAGGTATTGTCACTTTGCCCATATTTGGACCAGTGAGTGTTTAAGGATTAACTAATATGTCCAGTAAATTAAGTTTTTTAATATGTTTCCTTTCCTTGCTTACCCAAGAGGGCCCAAAGAACATTTACTTTCCTTTGCTGTGATTTTTTTATCTTCCAAAGGACCTCATAGATTCCTAGGTTCAATGCACATGAAGCACTTAACAGCTGATGGATTAAAAACATGAATTAATCATAGCGAGAGTCACTGGAACTTAAAAGTAAGTGACAGCAAGGTTTTACATCAGAGACAGAGAAAGGAGAACAGTGAGAGCTCACTACTATGCCATTTTCTCTTAGCTGAGATTAATGCGAGATGAAATTGTAGGGTTGTTTTCCCCTCTGGTATTTTGTGGCCAGTTCACAGGATAGGGCACAGTGGTTGAGCAAGTTGCCATAGAAACATTGCTTGGAGGAAAAGGAACAAAACAGAGGACAGAGATTATCAGGGATGTTGCTGTAACTCAAGCTGGATGTGAAAGGAGTAGATCACAGCAACTCTCACCAATAATAATCAACCTCTGATTTTAGCTACAGGCTGTAGAGTACATATTTCATGAAAACTGAAGATCAATCTACACACTACCAACATAAACTACAGACTTAACAGACTCTAATCCTGGTTTCCATTCAGTTTTTACTTTCCAAGACACTAACAACATTTCCAAATATTGTTGCTTGTTTTGTGACTGAATGATACTCAGCTTCCTGCCCTTATTACTCACTTTGTCCTGGACATGAAGGGACATGCTCTGCTTCCTGAGAAGACAGAGAAAAAGGAGAAACAAGAAAGGTTAAATCTCTCACTCATGTGTTTGATTTGTATGTGCACTAAATCAATAATTGTTTTAATAACAAGCTTATGTGTTTCAGTGTTACAATGACTAAATGCCAAGTCAATTCACCATTAGTTATACGACATCAGATATAAGGTTAACGATACAAATTTTCTTGACAAATTTCATACAACTTTGGCTTTTTAGTTATAGCTTTAAGATCTTTTGGCTTGTTGTTGTTTTTGGTTTTGCTCCGATTGTGGAGCAATGGATCTTTAAAGCCAAAAGGGTGTACATGAGAACCCACATGTTCAAGAACCATATCAAATTGCATGACAATTTTACATTATGTTAAGTCCTATGTGGTGTCAGGAAAAATAACCTCTATGCACCATGAATATCCTGAGAGTCTAAATTGAGCCACAGGTTTTTTTTTTAATTCTTTTTTGTAACTTGTGATAGTTGGTTACAAAATAAAACTGACTTGACCTGACTTGACATGTGTCACTGGCAAGTTGACCAGAGGCTCACACTTGTAGAAGGATTACTAAGGATCCAAAAATCTCCATGAAAGGGCTGTTTAAATATCTGACAATGTGTGTACTCAGGACCCCCTCTCTCCATCAAACCATAGAAAATATCTTTAATTCTGCTAAATCAGTGGGGATTTCATACTTTAGAAAATAGCTACTTGATTTGGATAACTTGGATTTTTTGAAGCAAGGATTTAATTACATTTTAAATTCAAAAACATGATGTAGTGTACAAGAATTGGGAATTTGTACTCTCTTACAGTGACTGGACTCTACACACAACTGGTGAGTTAAAGCTTCAGAACAAGTCTGGTAAGGAGAAAATATCAGGGCAACTAGGATCCCTTCTTTAATATACACAGAGGCAATGAGCATAAAATATAGGCAGACTTTAGTAATTCTCAACCTTTAATCTCTCACCTTGGCTGGAATTGGGGACTTGGAGGGTTCATCTCTACTGGGTGTATGAATCGCTGGCAGGAGAGGAGGCCATGAGTGAGTCATTTCCTAAGAGGAGAAACAAAGTGTTATATGAGTTATTGAGACGAAAGAGCCCTGTTACAACACATGCTCCACTCTTTATGAAACTAAAATAACCGCCTCAGAGTTGTATACCTCTGCAAACCAGTCAAGTTACACTTAAATTCAAGTCAATCCAGACTCACAATGCTTCAAATTTTAAAATGTGGATGCCTCAGACACTTCTTCAACCAGGCAGCACAAAAGATTTATACAAATATCTATACAATTACCACAGTTTCAACATGGGCTTCCAAAATTAGTGTCACCAAGATGGCATCTGATCAAATGGGAAATATAGTCACAATCCCCACCTCTGTTTCTGATTTATGGCAATAAATAATGACCAGAAAGGTGTTTACAGAACCTTCTAATGTGAAGTCGATCTTTGATGTTTTGGATAAGAAAATTCTTCAGACGCTTGTGTGTAATTTTGTCAGAGTTGGTGAATAAATTCTTGAGTTATGACCAAAAATGTGTTTTGTGAGGTCATCATGACTTTAACCTTTGACCACCAAAATCTAACTTCATCCTTTTGTCCAAGCAAACATTTGTGTCAAATTTGAAGAAATTCTCTCAAACCGTTCCTGAGACATCAACACGCCGCCAGCCACGGCTGTCACAAGTGTGAAGACATTATAAACATTAATACACGCAGGTTCTCTCACACTGCAGTTTAACCTGTAGGCCGCAACCAGCTATCCAACTTCTCCAGTGAGACGCAAAATTCAGCATGGTTCATCTTTGGGTGGACAATTCCAGTCTAATAAGGCACAGTGTCACCAAGTAGGGATGTTCATTGGTGGCTGAACTCAAATTTAGATTTCTGATTGCTTCAGTGACCTGCAGAGTTCTGCAGTCTTGGTCCAGCTTTCTTAGGATACGGACATTGTACTTGTGTCTGACAGCATGTGTGCAAAGTTGCACGATGTTCAGAAACATTTTCACATGAAACTCTGTAACTCTTTTATATCAGCAGCAAACATCTTGCTGAGCCTATGTCCAGATGTATTCAAGCTGCTCTAAAGGCCAATGAGATACAACATTCTACGACAATAAGTATCAAAATTATATAAACATGTCGCTGTTACTGCAAAGCCTCCATAACTAGATAATTCCACACAATCCATGTAAATTTAGGCATTTTATAAAAATGTGACACAAATATAGGATGATTCAGGATATAATTTCCAGACAACAATCTCATTTTGCAATCCCAAAATACAATAATTCACAAACATTCTTCCATTCCTTAACCTGCACTGCAAAGTTGCCCACATGCTGATGTTTGAAAACTCAGGGGAGTTGTGAAGTAAGCGAACAAGTAAAATACTTGGGGGAGGGGGGAAGCAGTGATAAAGAAAATACCAAACATGGAGAGTGCAGAAGAGATTAGAAAGAAAGCTAAACAAAAGTTAGTTCAGCAGCAGTTGTGCAAGTTAGTGGGATTGTGAAGCAACTGGAAACATCTACGTTTGAATGAAAATGCAACATGAGCACGGTCACATTAGGTACAATCTGTGCTGAGCAGAGTACACATTATGATAAAAAATGCTCTCTCACTCTAGTTACAGTAGATAACACAGGACAGTTCAGTGAGAACAGGAAAATCTTTCCCCGATTGCAGGTCTTCATTTTATTTTGTTGTGTCAAAAAAATGCAGTCGCTGCTAGTGAGCAAGGCCACTGTTTTTAAATGTTGTAAATAGTGCTGTCAAAAATATCGCGCTATTAATGCGTTAACACAAGCCAATTTTAACTGCGTCAATTTTTTTATCGCGAGATTAACGCAGGGGACAGGGGGGCACGATTGGGGAGGGGCGAGGTGCTTGCCATCGGAGTCCGGCGGGATCTCGCGCTGGCAGTGACACAGCAACAGTGTCCTCGCTCGTCATGCACGACTATTCGGATACCACCACAACGACCGGATATTCAGATATTCGGGTCCAGCCCTACGATTGACAAGACCAAAGTTATCTGTGTGTATTGTCAGTGTGAACTGAGTTCTCATCGTAGCACATCCAGTCTGAAATAACACTTGATGGCCAAACACACAGCTGATGAGAATTCTCTGCCTCCTCCTCGTCAAAACCAGGAGACAATGGTGATAAGAGTATTAAAATGACAATTAAAGGGACATCTAGAATAGATAAAAAATGTGTGATTAATTTGCGATTAATCGCGAGTTGACTATGACATTTATGTGATTAAACATTCAAATCGATTGAGAGCACTAATTGTAAACAATGGATGTCAGAAGAGCAGCCAGATGAGCTGATTAGATTAGCTCACCTGTTAATTTAATGGAACTGGATAAACTCATATCTGTCATCAAGGAAAACTATACCTTCTGTCTTTTCAGTAATGCTTCACAGATTTTGCATACGAGGTGTGGTTACTATGAAAATGTGTTTTAAACTACTAAATTCTAAAGACAATTGTCTACATGCAAACATGTTTACTTTGTACTGATGAAACTTAATTATCTGTTTTTGACATCACTTAGAAAGACAGAATCAATTGCTGTTTATATCAGTACATGCTACATACTGTACAGTTCAGCTTTTATCAGGCTACTGTGGTCACTTTCAGTTTACTGTTGCTATAGATAATGCATGTAATATTTGAAGGGTAATTTACTATGACATTCATCATCTTTTGCATAAAATGAATAATTTATTAACATACTTTGCATTTGAACCGTAAATGAAAAAGGAAACAGCTGGACTTACCCTTAAGATGTCCTGCACACACTGAGCTTCATCTGTCCTTGTCTATAGAGAGGAATAGTAATTATTATTAGTCGACTGCACACTGTACGCAATTTTAAGATAAAGACCAAACTTGAAAACAAACTTTAAAGAGCAATAACGCTTACTTGCACATCACTCAATCCTACTAATACAAGACCCGTCACTTATCTTAAAATTGGTCCATGTGAACTGAAAACATGTACTGTTTACAAAGTAGAAGGGACTGCAGCTCTATGTATGACAATGAGACAAATTATTCTGTCTGGCAACTACTAGAAACACCCACTATCATATTTGTGTTACAGCCCTTCAACTGCTGAAAAGGTTTCCCTTTAGAGAAGACAGAAGAATCTTGTTGGATAAAACTTTACATAAAAGTAAAAAAAGACAAAACATTTGAAACATTCAGTTTACTGTACTACACCATCACTAACTAAAACGTCAAAAACTACATGAGTGATGCAATACCTCCTGTCAGTCAAGAACGCAGGCCAGCCTCTACGTTAGATAAATACTGCGTATGAATGAGTCAACAGGCTACATTTCTGTTTGTTTTCAGGCGTCTCTTTCAGTTTTTCCTTCTGAATGGACAGTGTTTGAGATAAGGTCAGACTGAATAGGCCCCCAGAGCAGTTATGTAAGTTGGTGACAAAGCTCATTTATTGTTCTGCTGAGCCCAGGGGTGAATTTATCGGAGGCAGCCGAGGTCGCAAACACACACACACAAACAAACCACAGACTGCTTGCAACATACACCATAAAGTGCACCTGTGCAAGACATGAAAGCACATGCTCAAAAAGACGTAGTGGATAATAACATATAAACAATAAATACTTCAGCTAATTTTTTGAAATGGTGCTATGTTTTCTATAAAGCGGTTTTCTGTTTAGCTGATTTGTGTTATTAAAATGTGTTTTGCGACTGTAATCCAGACACCTGATTGATATTTTTCTGCCCTCTGGCCCATATTGCTCATTGCTGAGACTAATATTTTATTGTAATCATGTTACCCCTCCCACTTAAACAGTACAGCCCAAAATGAGATCCAAAACAACTCTCTCTGTCAGTGACTTGGAAGTTAAAGGAACATTTTCAATATAAATTAACAGAACTGACTTCAACAGGGCCTTTTGCAGATATGGCACTTAACTAAGGAGAGAGGGTTTAGTAAGAAATAGTAGAATGAGTCACTGCCAAGCTATCCTGCACTGGATTAAACCCAGCAGTAAAAACAGCAGCCTATTCAGTACTGCTGTGCTGCTGCAGATGGCAAGAGGGAGGAGTGGAGTGCTGCAGGTGCAAGGGTTGGTTGTATGTTTGTGTGTGACAGGGAACAGATGAATAGAGTTGAACTGGAGTTCAGCCAAATTCTCCAAAACAAAGAAAGTACAAGACCTTTTTGAACGCCTGAACAGTCAAGCAGAAACATCAAAACTCTGAAGAAGTTTCAGGGAACATCATTAGATCAGCAGAAAAACACAATCCTCTTAGCACACAGTACAGTATATTCAAAGCCAAGACAACATTGTTGAGAAGTAATATGTAGGAGTTCCCTTGTCCTGTTGCCTGACCTACAGACTCTGGAAGCACCACACAAGAGCTTCAGCTTCATGTAATATATCGTCAGACAGTCATGGACAATAATATACAATATCTACCTAATCACTGTATATGCTATGTATATGCTATATGGAAGTATAAATGACATGCTGTTCTTCAGATTCATCCTGTAATCCTAACAGCTAGTGTTTGAATATTTCAGTACTTCTTTCAAAAATTTAAAATCACACTTTTTTACACAACAATCCAGTCCTGCAAGTAACAATGCTCACCAGTATGCCATTTGGTAATTTCTGTCATATTGTAGTATATTTTGTAGCAGCAGTCGTTTTAGGGAGTGCTTCAGGAATACATTTCCCAAAAGCTCATGAAAGTTTGACAGACTGAAACCCATTAAGTGGCTGTAGCTAACCTTGAAACGGTGACAAAATGTTAGGCCGGATATTGTCACTTGTATAAATGAAACAATTTGATGTTTTGTGAATTACACTTATTTGTTTTCTTGCCAAGATACCACTGGCTGTTTGCTAAATATGAAGTTACATCCAGCAGCTGATAGGGGAAAACAGTTTGTCTGGCTAGTCAGTCTGTCCTGACGGTAACAACAGCAGCCGACTTGGACTTCTAAAGCATGGATGTTATATCTTGTTTATTTATGCTGTGCAAAAAAATAATTTCAAAAGAAGTTGAGATTTTGAGAAAAACACAGTATTTATTTTTCTTAATTAGGCTGTTTGCCACTGTTTTGAGTATCTATGCTAAGCCAGGTGTCTCCTGGCATTAGCCCCATATCTAACAGGCACAAATGTGAGTGCTACTAAGCCTCTCTTTAACCTGGGCAGCTGTAGCTCAGGAGAAAGTGGGTCATCTACTAATAACAGCAGTGCAGGCGGTTTGATACACCAACACTGCCCTGATGGTTAGGCCAGGACCTTACATGGTATCTTGCTGCCCTTCGTGTGCATGAACAGGTGTATCTGAGTCAAAATTGCAAAGCACTTTTGGTCCACTTAAACTTGAGCTAGAACCTTTTTATTTTATTTTACTACAATAGTTATATTGTTGTATCTGATTAGTGCATCATTCTCATCTTACAATCAATAGTACATTTTAGCCCACTGTATTCCAAGCAGTTTCTGGGAGGTTTCTGCTCTTGTCAAATTTTAACTTGCTGTGGGCTCTTTTTTTCTGCAATATAAAGGGCTGCACCTCTATGGAAATATCAGAAAGATAAACAGAAGTAAAGACCTCAAAATGTGTGTGCAGTATAACAAAGTTGTAATGCTGTAAATCATAAAACAGAAAATGAAACTAACAAAAACATGTACAACATTCCTCAAGTGCCAACAGGTTTTACCAGTACCAAAAAAAAATTATGACTCGACCTACAATAGATATTTTTCAACTTACATTTTTAATTTGTTTCCATATTTGTCTCTGTGCTGCTCTGTATAAACATAGCCTGCATTTCATCCCAGTTCAACTGAACAGTCTCTGAATTTTTGTCACAACTGCTGGTCACAGCCAGGTAACCAATGGTTTCTCAGTTGCACCAAGGAGTACAGAATTTTTAGTTTTTCACACCATCAAAGTTAGTGCAGTCTGCTTTTGGTGAATTTCTAAATTAGACATGTAGAATAAAATGATTCTGATGAAACAAACAATACCAGAATTGCACACGATTAGCTCGAGGACTATTGGAAAGTTAAAAATTCAATGATTCTTTCTGTTTTTAGGTTTTGACTCTGATAAAAAGTGTAATTTTGGCAATTCAAAAAAACATGCCTTTCAAAACTGCTGGCAGGTTCTGGGGTTCAGAGGGTTGAATAATAATCCGAAATACAGTCATAAAAGACAATAAACTCACCTCCAAATATTGGGGCATCATTTTCGTTTTGTCCAGGTCAGATTTGTTGATTAACTCTGGTAGTGGTACATATGGCTCTGGTGAGGGCTTTAGCTCAGGTGACTCACTGACCACCTGGTCCGGACCATCCAGGGGTCGCACATACGCCGTTGGCTTCTGAGTCATGACTATGCTGGGCTGCTTAGACGACAAGAGTGGAGGAAAGGTCTGGGAGGGTAGTGCGTTAGTCTTGTTGGCTTGAGGCAGAGATGCATCTTTAGAGGAAACATCCATGATGATAGCAGAGTCAGAGGGAAGATCTGTGGACCCTGGAAGCTGATGTCTATCAAGTGCGTCCTTAGTGTCTTTGTCAGTGTTATGATGGTCACTGGAATGTAGGAAGGGTAGTGGCTGAGCATCAGGAGACTGAGCAGACATTTCCTGTGGAAGGCTGACACACTCCCTGAGATCTGAGAAGACTTCACTTTTCTTTTGTTGAGGTGCTGCGTGGCCGAGCTGACTGCCCTGACTGTGGTTCAAAGAAGGCTTTGAAAAAGTGGATGAATGTCCCTGGTGATTAGGAGAAGCAGTGGACATCCTAGTGGGCTGAGGGGAGTAACTGCTACTAGACGGCCCTTTCTGGCTTTGGGTGGACAAGTAAAGGACCTGGTTGTGGAATGGAGGTTTTGTTGATTTATCTGTGTTTGGCTGACCCAGATCTGACTGTGAGAAGGTTGCGTAAGTAGGAATGGGTAAAGCCTCGATGGAAAAGGGACAGGAATTATTCACATCTTCATAACTGCCCAGCATCCTCTGGATTCGATTTGAAAGCTCGTCCCCTTTGTTTGTCTACAAAAAGACGGAACACCTTTGTGTTAATAAATGTCCAATATCTCAGTTTAAGAAACTTGTTAACACATTTTTATACTGAACCAAACACATATGCTGTACCACACTGCTTATAACCAACAGTACATTTTAAGGAAGAATAAGAACACTCAAGCATAAAGATTTTTAAAAGAGTATAATTTTCAAATAAAGTTCCTACTGTCTAGTGGATGAGAACCACCTTTTCAAAATCCCCATTTTGCCTTGCCAATATTGTACATTTCATTTATAGCAAGTCAGTAAAATCTATCTGAACAGCACTTTCTAGCTGTTAGAGCCCAAAATCCAAACCAGGTAGGAGAAATCATGCACAAAGGCTCAATAGCTTACCCGAGTCTCCTTTAACTATTAGTGTGTTCAAACAGAAATAATCCTTACAAGAAAGCAGCTGGGGATTTACTGACAAAAGACCCTCGGTTTTACCTCCCAGGCTACATAAGGGCTACATCTTTTTGACAGAAATTGTTAAGGTCATTGTTACCTCAGAGGAACAATGCAGACCCTGACGAAACTGCAAATCAGTCGTTTCATATCATAAAAATACTATATAATCAATTATTTTACTCCCACTTGATATTTTTTTGAAAGCTACTAAAACTAGTCATCAGTTTAAAGATGAGGTAATATGAAACAAAGCTCTTTGTATCAAATTTAATGTTTTCTATCATATTCCTTTTCCAGGAAACTAAAGGATGGTTAATGCATTATAAACACAGCAACTTTCAAGACACACCCTCATTAACGAAAATGTAATAAATAATTTCATCATTTTCTCTTATGCACTTGATTCAAATGCCAAGAAATGCAGGAAAGGCATTTTGGGGAGTTTGAAGAACATCTGATCTGGCTGAACTATGTTTACATATATAAATATATAGCAAAGATATATTGTAATGTCTCAGCATGTGTTTATTGCATCCTACATTTTGATTTTTTTCGTGGTATTGTGAGGTATCGTTTTTATTCCACAAACTGTACTTAAAACTCTTATGTTATTAAACTTTAAAAACCATTTTTTAGCAAAAAATCTAAGATAAGCACCTTGCTATTCATAGCAACAAGAATAAAAGCCTTGCCTGAGGCTACACTGCTGTTTACACACAAACGTACCAGAGCTGTCTAAACCAATCAATCACGAGGGAACTAAAAGACAGAACCTCACTCCACTATGCATGTTCTTACCTTGTATGGTTCTCCAAAGAGTGGCACATTCTCAGAGTTAAGTTCTTTGGTTTGGCTGGTTTCTTGGTTCCTTTGTTCCCATGCTCTGAGTCGAAGAAGGTTCCTTTCTTCATTGTATACACTGTAGAACATTACAAAGAAAGACAGCTGTCAAGTGAACACTGCATTTAAAAGTACATTATACCCAGTGTAGCAAATACCAGGTTAAATGCCAGAGATACAAATATTAGCATTAGGTATCAAAATATAAATCTGACCATCAGATTTTAGTAAAATGTGAGTGTGACTACAACACAACCTGCATTTTGTAAATTTTCTGATTTTATAAACCCCAGAACTATGAATGGAATGAATGTTACTGATGCTTATGATGACACCAGCTGGGGCTGAAGACACTAGAAAATTTAGAGACTGCAAATTTAGGGCGTCTCACCACAGACTTATCCACCCAAGGGGCAGAGCAGCAGTGTCTAATGGGAGAAGATGGCATCTATCATATCTACAGACAAGTGTAATTAGACTCAGAGCCACCATGAGGATTCACTACAACATTCACATCTGTTCTCTCTAGTCCCCAAAGGTGGCATGTAGTCCATTCAGACATCAAATGGATAATTACAACTAGTACTTCTGATGTTCTCCCATTGCAAAAAGAGCTTGTTTACTATAACAAATTATATTGGGAAACAACAGCAGTTCTCATGGGACTAAGCCCAGCTTAACACTTTAAATACAGTAAAAGGGAATTGAACACTTAATGCTCATTTTGAGATTTTATAGTTCCCTTCCCAAAATACAGTGTTGATCACTGACAGCAGCCCCAGTGGAACTCTTCCATGGCAACAAGTGGAGCAGCAAATATTTGGGACGAAGCCAAACAGATGAGCGCTCACTCATTAATGTAGCAGAAAAACTAGTCGAACTCCTCGGATAGCACAAACTGGCACTGTCCAGTCACAGGTCCTACATAACTTATACCCACAGGTAAATAACCTTGCCTAGCAGTTGTGTATTTAAAAAAGAAATCACACAATAGTCTTCTAAAACAGTTTGTTGATGATTGCACATAATCATGATGCACACAGTAATAATTACTATAGAAACGACACCAGAGAACAATAAGGGGCTGAATTACTGATGAGACTAGAATGTAACCTGTCCAGAATTAACAATTATGGGACAACCCTGTAATTATCAAATCATTGGTTAAATCTTCACAAACACTGTAATTAACAGGAGTGCTCAACATTCAAGGCTGAATGTTGAGCATTCCTTTGTGTGGGATTGTAGAAACTACAAGCTAGATTTTGAAAGCATGCATCCGAAAAAAAAACCCCACTGCCTCCCTTCAGGGCTTCCTCCAAAGCCATTCCTTCAAAATACATGAAAGGACACTGCCTGAGTACAGCTGGAAAACAACACTATGGCAGAGATGATTGATGGGGAGTAGGGACTGACCGATATGGGTATTCCAGGGCCGATACTGATGCCAATTATTGGTAATCAAGAAAGGCCAATAACCAATATTTGGAGCTGATATACATTACATTTAATGTTTAAACAGGACCTTACAGCAGAGAACCTGTCACTTATAACCAAGCTTCTTCATTAATAAGGGTGACTGTGACTGATTATGTAAAATAGAAATAAGAGTCATTAAATTAAAATGCTCTTCTCTGTTTAAGTGGGATCGACAGAGATTGAGCAGTTTGTCTCCTGCATTTAGGTCCACTGTTCTGTTTTAGGATAATTTGTGGGTGCCAGGTCAATAATCGCTCTATCCCTAGTGGGAGGAGGACAGCGGTGTATCAAACTGCCTTAACTCTATAAACACATTAATAGGGGAAATTATTACATTTGAAAAACATCCAGTTCAAAGCCAGTATAGACTTACACAAGATAAATACCATCAAACAACACTTGCACACAACCAGGCAGCAAACAGATGCATGTAAACATACCCTAATGAAACTGGAGGAGGAGACTGCGAAGAACACTGAAAGATGCAAGAAATACACAAATGGATGCTTAGCAGTACAAGTATTTATAGATTCTGGTGAAAATGTAAAATGTGGCTACACTTTGGCTGCATCCAAATCTCCACCCTCTGGACTTGTAAACTGAGCCCTTGCTCGCTTCGGGCGGACAAAATGCGACGTCTTCACTGTCATCACATAAAGTCTGCAAGAGCGGGAGTCTGCAGCATTATGACTGGAGCTAATAGAAAGGCTTGGAGTTTGAGAACATTTGAGAGACTATCATGTATACGGTATTCACCACAGCACTCGCCTACGTAATCGTTCTACTCCTTACAAGATACCAGATACAATAAAAAAAATGCAAGTCTACAAAGGTACCTTTTTAATTTCTTCTGATATGTATAGAGAAGCGTGTGCCACTAAAGTCAGTTTAGCGTCATCACCACACTCACATAAAGCCCTCAGCTGAGGAATGTTTTACACCTGTGAAAAGGTGGTCATATTCCTCCTGTACTTTAATGAGCTGAAGGGTTTGTTCATCTGTCCCTGCAAATAACAAGATGTAAATCCCATTTAACAAATCAACATTCATACAAATAGGCTATACACATTTAAAACCAGAAATGTTTATTTACGGAACCAGACTAGTACTAACTAATGTGGGTACTGCTTACAATGGAAGACTTGCCTTTGTCTTTTTGCAGACATTTTTTCCTCATCCCATGACTTTGGCTTCAGACTGCACAGCTTTTATAGGCTAGGCTGCAATAATAAAATGCAAAATTGAAAATGTCACGTCTGTATTGCAATGAATTGTGGGTAATCAAACTAGTGAAGTCTGCTGAAGTCTGCACCCCAAGCAGACTCTCTGGAAGTTTGCAGAAAGTCCGCTTGAGGCCCTTTGTGGACTGGATGAGTTGTGGATTTGGACAGGCTTCAGCATTCCCGGACTTCCCGTGAACGCGCCCGCAAAGTCCACTAGTCTGCAAGTGTGGTGAAGTCCGGAGATTTGGATTCAGCCTTTGTCATTCTTGTGCTACGTGCTCACTAGCTCTAGTAGTGGACAGGTACTAGTTAGAAAGGTAGGCAGGCTATCCAATCATCTCATGCAGACCAATACAATGATTGGCTGTATAGAGAACTAAGACTGTCACGACAACAGATATGTTTTGTCCTTTTAATTATCACACCACTTCATATATCAATGGCTGTCAGGATGTAAAGAGATTTTGAATAAATGTAACAAAATAAAACTTATGGAATGCATTGCATACTCACACAGCTTTACCTCTCTTGGAGCCATGTCAACTATTGTGAGGAGTCTGGCTGGCTCTGTTGACAGTCTGAGAGGCAAATTTCTGTCTTTAAAATAAACACTCCCTGTGTACTGTCTTCTACTATCAAGGTGAAAGTGAGCACTCTGAGTATGCCAATGTAACACTTGCAGAGGACTAAACATCAGAAACTGAGCAACTGTGGAACAAGAAAGTACATGACAACCTGATCAAGTCGTATAAAAACCCACAAGAAAGCAGTACTGATACTGAAACAGCTCCAGGAGGCAAAGTCACTGAGCATTTATGACAGAGAGTCCTGTAAGACAGTGTCACTTCTGTGACACCATCAGTGACACATCAAGGTTGCTCATTTGGAAACGCAGATTATTTATATGTCAAAAAACCAAAAAAAGATAAAACCCCCTCTTTGAAACACAACTCTAGTTCATCATGTTATCTTGTCAAACATTTGCCGCATTTTAAAACATTCTCACATTTCAAGAGGCCAATACAGTTAATGTGGAACCACCTCTATAACCGAGATGCCAAATTTAAATTTAGCGTCTGCTGGTAGTATTAAGAAATTTTATATTCTTAATTTTGTTGAATATTTAAGTGCTTTGTATTGCACAGTGGCAGCAACATGTTAGGAGTCAACACTTCAATTAAGTAACGCTAAAGCAATTCAGATAATATAGCTCGTTCATCAGGCAAAAATCAACATAATATGTGGGGACTGGAGACCTTTCCATTTTTATTTTATTATTTTCAACTGTTGGTGAGACACACCAACATATCTGAGAACATCTCTTTAGAATCTCTTTTGCACTCTCTTTTAGTTATTCTTTATTGATTGAAATGTGAATTGAAAAAAAAAACACTGAAAGATTAATAAACATCATTCAGCCTTTATGTGAGACTAGTAAGTTCAACAGTAAAATTGCAATGCAGCTGAATGACAGTCTAACGCTGCATGTACACTTCACATCATCATCATATGCACTGTGATAACGATGACTAGGCTGTCTACTGTTTCAATCCAGTGAAACGAATTATGTGAGCCCTTTCTTCTCAAAACTACACATTTGTCTGAATTTCCACATCATTGTAATGGTCATTCTTAAAACCATGTTGTGGCATTTTATAAAATCAACTGTTATTCAAGAAATGAGTCAACAGATTAACTGAGAATGAAGATAATCCTTATTTGCAGGCCGACTGAACAATTTTCTTTATATTGTAATAATTCTTTTATATTGGTTACTGAGCTCAAAAACTGATACAATACGCATCTGAAAACTTAAGGAGGGAGGCAATAAGTGCAAAGATAATTCTAAGACGTCTATCTGATCCACGGTGAAAAATTTCTGTAGTCCCTATTGACCACAATTTGTATTCTCCGTGTGTAACCTCTCTGCAGGGAAAATCATGTATTGGTCATATTTTGACAATGACAGTGAGAGTAGACAGCAAGAAAAGATGGTAAAAAGAAAGAATGACTGTGAATCTGTTAATTTTTCTTCTATAAATATATGAAATGAAGTGCATGAGTAACAACTCCTAACCACCTCTTTATCTCTTTAATATTCTAGATTTGTTTTCCCCAATGCAAGATCCTTTTAAGTGGGCTGCAAAATACTCAGATATGATCTTTATTTCTGTTTCTCAGCTGTATATTCATCTTAGACTCCCTGACTAAATAAAATCTTTTGCTGTCCTTTAACTAGGGCTGCAAATAACATCATTTCATCATTTAAAATGCATGATTAGTTGTTTTGTTGTCAGAAAATATCATCCTCAAATGTCACGTTTCGTCTACAACTGAAAAATATTTAATTTACTGTCAAAGAGGAGGAATATATTTACAGTTAAGAACCTGGAATCAGAGAAATTGGACATTTTTTCTTTAAAAAAATCCTCACCCCAATTAATTGATTAGCAAAACAGTAAACATAATAGTTGGCAGCTAACAGATGTTGTAGTTCTATTACTGAGCTCAAAAAGATATCCAATATACATCGGAGGGGCAAAGACACTGTAAAATCTGCAACCTGGTTCTTACCGACAAATTTCTGTGATGCCTCTGAGTACACTTCTGCCAGTGCACAATTTCTCTGTAGAGAAAAATCATGTATTGGTCACATTCTGACACTGAGTGTGATGCTAGACTGCATTCCTTTGCAAGAAATTAATATAACAGTAAGAACGAATGTGAAACTGAAATTTATTATTATGCTTCTCCTGACATATAAAATTAAAAGCATGGGCAACTACACCCAGCCACCCTTTCTCAGTACTGTAGTTTTATCCCAGTGCAAGACACTTTTAACATGGGCT
Organism: Dascyllus trimaculatus; assembly: GCA_024666655.1. NCBI lineage: Eukaryota > Metazoa > Chordata > Actinopteri > Pomacentridae > Dascyllus > Dascyllus trimaculatus. The sequence goes on along the minus strand of CM045460.1, from coordinate 11,886,556 downwards.
GCACAATGCTCATGGGATCTTTAACTCTGTCAGCTGTAGTTTTATAGTCTAAATAAAATAACTGATTGTCCTTTAACCTTACAGTCTGCAAGAACGTCCAGCCCATTGTATTAAACTGCTAAACAGGAAACTGTCAGTGTGAATACTAGTAAGTTTGATCTCCTCTGCTGAGATAATGACGGTCCTTGTATCCTGTGATGTTACTGAGTGTTTGGCTATTTTTCCTCGGTCATTATGTTCCAGCTTTTTGGTTGGTTTGAAACTAATAAAGAGTTAAATCAAATTAACACAAACACCCCCCCACACTGTCAAGCTCCACTGTTTTCCAACTAAACCTAAGTTTGTCAAACACGACACCTAATGTTTGGTAGTCTGTGTGTGGAGAAACTTTTGTTCAAAAACTGAATTTGTAAGCCTTGTCTTGTACATAAAATAAAGATAAGCTGGTCGGAGCAAAGCAGCCCCGCAGACCAGCTGGTAAAAATCACACCAGCCTGCCGCTTCCAGCTGATTCCAGCTCTTCCTCGAACTGCTCATCGAGCCAAAACCCCGTCAGTCACTTTGACACTAACCACCGAGCATTTACAAACCACACGCAGCCTTCCTGATAATACTTTCACACAGTTTGGAGGTAAAACTTTACTTGGAGTCGTCTCCGCAGCGCTGCCACTGAGCTCCAGCTAATTACCTCCGTTCAACGGTCGGGCTGAGCAGCTAGCGCCCCGGTGCTAGCAGCTAGCCGCGGCTGTGTCTTCCTACCTCGGCTGAGATGCCATGGTGCCCCTCACGACAACCAAAGTTGCTTGTCATGCGTTTCTCGCAGTCCTCGCCGAGGTGTCCCTCCTCACTCGGTCACATTGTTTACCGGTGACGGTGGTTTGTTAGTTTAAAGGACTGTCAGGCCGCCGTTGTTTGATAGTTGTCTGCTAACAGTGTTTGGGTTGTCCACTCCGTCTGCCTACTGGATTGTTCTACTCCACTCTGCCGTCCGGGGACCAAGCTCAGCTTTATACACTTAAATTCGTCAAAAAAGATTTCTAAGGTAGACGTGTTACAGTTGTGAGCGTAAAAATAAAGTAAATATAGCAAATGAGTCTATTAGAAGCTACATTATTTACTGTTTTTTCTTCTTCACCACAGTTTGCGCAAAGTTTGCACTCGTACCCCTGTGAGACGGACATGGTACAGCCACCTGTGTTTATATGTTTCACCACATGATGTTATGGAGTTTTCAAGTTAAAGATCTCAACTTAATGTGGCTCCTGAGGCTTAAAACAAAGGCTTACCAATATCTTACAAATATATAAAAGTGGAAATAGACAATACATTTAAAAAACAAACACACTTTGATTGGGCTTTAAATTGACAATCAATAAAAAATTAACTACTTTTTCTGGAGCAATAATATGTTAATATCTATGCCTTCTCTGCTTCCACAACTAAAGCATTTTATCCTATTGCCTGTTCATCCTGTCTTCTGTAGAAAGATTGAGCTTTGATGTACAGACAAGAGAGAAATTAAATGCAAAACCAACATAAAGTGTCTCAATAAAGATGCAACACAATTTTTCCTGAAGATCAAACAGATTCTGTGGTTGAATGATGGTTTTGGAGAGCACGGTCTGACACGTCACTGCAAAAATCTAGGTGGGGGAGATCTGGTCACACCAAAGGTCATAGTTTAATCATAATGATCTTTATTTTAAAAAGCAGCAAAATGAAACAGCCAAGTCATAAAATCTCCAGATCTCATAAAAAAAAACAGATAAAAACACAAAAAGCTAAGAAATACGATTGACAGAAATAAAGATTGTTCAAAAGAAAATAATATGTAAGTTAAACCAGGAAAGCCTCTCAGATTAAAGAATGATTGAAGGAAAGATTTAAAGGAGATCACTGATTCTGCAGATCTTTTCAGAGCCTCATGGGCCTGACTGTAAACTCTGTCCCCTTCAGTTTTCAGTCAGGCCCCTGGAACAGAGAAAAGACCTCAGTAAGAGGATCTCAAAGGTCAGAGATACAGCTAGAGGAGAGGCCATGAAAGGCCTTAAAGGTAATCAGTAAAATCGTAAAATCTATTCTACAGTGTACTGGGAGGGCAGAGAGGTTGAAACAGGAGTGATGTGTGTTAAGAGCCTGGCCGGAGTTCTGTACAGTCTGGAGTTAATTAATAGAGCGTTGGCTGAAGCAGTTAAAAAGGCTGCTCAGTAATCCAGGTGTGATAAAATAAAAGTGTGTAAAACGTTCTAGATGGCTCCAAAAGTTAAGCTTTTTAAATTGACACACACTAATAATTACCACTCAGTGACCTCCTGTGCCCTGTGAATGGAGGCGCTGTCATCCTGGAAGAGATTCACAATTAAAAACAAAATGGCCCCTATAGCATAACAGAACCACCAGATCCACTCACTGGAGAGATTCAGGATTCTTCCTTTAATCTGTCGCCCATCTGTACATAAATTAGAGATAGTCTGCTTTGTTAAGTCTGTATATACATTCAATAATAAATTCAATGCACCTAATAACTGGAGAATCTGTTCTTGTGCAATTTATTGAGTGAATCAAATAAAAATGAGGGAATACTGTGTAAGTAAGACAACAGCAGGGTGGCATGTGTGCCAGAAAGCACGTATAAAATTCAAATCCTGACACGCAACATCCGTGTTCTAAACCTTATGTCACACCCTTTTTGTTTCTGTTAACGGTTAGAAAGCAGGACTGACACAACCAGAAGAGATCTGCTCTCCTGCCCAGAATCACTAAAAGTAGTGCAAATGTGTCCTGCAGGTTTTAAAAGCTTTTTAATAAAACAAGAAAATGCAGATGAAGTCAGTCAGGAATGAAAAATCAAGCAGCACGTGTCGCTGCTCTAAGAGAGTGGACACAGACAGGTGCATATTTTAATGCAGGCCTGAGCACAGCCAGCAAAAGCTCGGTTATCGGACACCGACCCTGTGTGCTTATGTTCTGCTGCTACTGGTCACCTGCCAACAGCAATAACTTCTGCCTTCATGTAGGTCTACAATGTTGTAGAGTCAAGACAGGTTGGGTTTCCATGTGATTGCAACACTAAAAGAGAATGAAAATACTTCTTTTGAGTCCATTTGTAAAAGGAAAGGATACTGTAAGGTAAATGATAGGTTCTAAGACACTGGTGGGGCGTCTGTATTAGCAATGAAGCATGTTTTCCTGCTGTAATCATTCCACTCATTGAACGCTGATCATTAAAAGGCTCTTTCAGTCTGTCAGAAGTGATTAGGGATGAAATCCACAGCCCTGTAAGATTAATTCAGAAGTTTATCATGTTTCAGCAGCCCTGAGCAGTCAAATCTAGTGAATATCTTTCAAAGACATGTTAACAATTTCAATTTTGGTTGCTGTCCTTCCACTGCAGCTCAGCGGGGAAGCACAAAGAGGAAATATTACACTAAAAGACGGTGACATTGATTTGACTTTGATTTGACTCATGCAAAAGATGTAAGCCTCACAGTAGCTTCAGACACACTGCAGTCCACATGAACGGACAGTAGGAAGGAATTTTTAACAGCCAGTATGAACAGGAGAAATGATCACAGCTGGTAAAATAATTTTAAATAGTTTATCTTAGCACCTGACTGTTGTTTCAGGACTGATCTGAAACCTGAACCTATTCTTTCAACTATATAGAAGCTTGTTTGCTTACTCGGAGCTGTAATGAAGACTCTAGAAAATCTGGTGTCTGTTAAAACATCTTAAAATATTTTCCAGAAAGTGAATTTAGATTTTATTTGGTGAACATTTCTTGCAATGTAAAACCAATTTTGGAAGCTTATTACATCGGAAAAAGGTGATACCAACTTATTCTTAAAGGATAATAACATTGCTTATGTAATAGCTTCTACGAAGTGATTTTAAATGGCACTGGCTTAAGTTTGTAAGTTAAAAAAACGCATTGTTGACTCAGTAATTTTCACTATATTTTTGGTTTTGCTATGTAAATTAAAATTAAGTATAAATAATCTGAACATTTCATCACAAAGTGTTTAATTTCTCAGTGGCAAATTGTCCACATGATACTAATTTAAAGTTTTTTTTTTTTAATTCAACAAAGACCTCACCTTAAAGTCAAAGTCCTGTGTAAGTTTTAGTTTCTACTAATGGCAGTAATTAATCAAAGACACAACATTTTGATTGTGGTTTTCATGCATTTCTCAAGAACAAACTCTTGCAATACCACCCTGTCACAAGCCTGCCATCTGGTGGTGGGAGGGTGAAAAGAGTTAAACACGGTTCTACATAGTTTAGCCAGTAGGTGGCACTATATCATTCCTTGTGGAGTAATAGAACACAATAAAATAGATTTTTGCCACAGAGTCAGTGGCAGGTGAGATTATAGGCGGGTAAATGATTTTAAAAACCAAATCCTCACATTTCATAAAGACCAGATGGTTACACATGCAGTATAGTGTTGTATCAGTGGTGTTCAAATAAATAGCATACCTCCAGAAATAAATGTATCCAAACTCAGTGTTTTGTAGGTTTTACAGTTTAGATAGAGATACAAATCCAAAAGGGGATACCTATTCTTTATTTTTTATTTTTTTTTGCAATTAACTGAGCTAATAATTGGGTTTCACATTTACAAGTTCTACTCATAGTTAGGAAAAATATAGTTTAATGTTTTTTTATCATAGTCAAACATTTAAGCCAAGTCAGTGTGAGTTAAAAAGCACATTTAAAACAACATGCATTCAGTCAAAGTGCAATCCAATAGATTATATAAATAAAAATGACGTTACAAATTTCAGCAACATGTTTAATATTTAAGTTAAGACCCTACAGTGGTAAATATTATATAAGTTTACTTGACTAATTTTAATATCACATTAAAGCGAATGAATTGTTAAATATCAAGAGCAATAAACACATGGACATAAAAGGAAAATAGAATGTTTTAATATTACCGTAGACACATATAACCATCAACGACACAACATAAGAATAACATCGTAACATTCACCATTTAACTGAGAACTGTTCCATCACACTCACGGAGAGCTCCACAAATACAAAGTGTTTGCTTTTTGCTCATGTGTCATCAAAGATCCTCACGACTACAAACGAGAAACAAAACTGACTATTATTTACCTCATATAAAACTACAAGAAAACATCTCATTAACAAATAATGTTGGTAAGAAAAAGGATATATATAATTCTCAAAAGATCCTCTTAGCTTGATATGTTCATGACTGAAAATGTGTATCATAAGTACAGAAAGTGCATTCTTGTATTTAGTTTGTAGAAAGTGAATAAAATGTCCTTTGTCAGAATTACAGATAAACAATAATTGTATAGCACTCAAATGGCTGTTTACTTTGCAGAGTTTACTTTGTGAAGGCGAAAAGTAAACTCATTGTCTGTTCACTCAGGTAATATGAGAGAAAGAATAAAGAATAAATCCATGTGAGTTATATGAATGCATATAAATGACATGAATCTATCTTTTTGAGAGCTTGAGGGCTAAACAATGGTTATGTTAGCAACAGGACGCCTAAGTAAACCATGTTACATCACCTCACTGCTACTCCATTTAGTCAAGTGCTGTACTGAAATACATAATGACAGTTCTTGTGCGTGCCTATTTCCACTTTAGAACATTCTTCACTTCTGTTCCACTATATAAAATAGAAAAATGATGTATTTCACTCTACTACATTAATCTTATAGCTTTCATTACTGTCTGTTGGACAAATTGAGATTTTCAAATACAAAACATGTGGTAAATTTATGGTGCTTGTTATAAATTGAACTTCCCAGGACTGTGTAAAACAAGACTGCTTAAGTCAATTTTCATGTAAAAATGCCAAAATTGTGGCGATTTCACATTGGGCTTTGGATATTTCACAAAAAAATCATAATGATAATCATCATTAGTTGTAGCTTTATGTAAAATTTGCCTCATGTCAGCCAGTTACTACAATAAAATGATGCTTATGCATTAATACATGAGTAATTACAATGTAATGATGGTATATATATACGACATAAGAACTAGATTTACCATTTTTCTGCATTCAGTACTTTAGCTCTTAATAGTTTTATAATATTTTCTTGATTATGTTTACATAGTTTTACTTATGTAACATTTCAATGCAGGATTTGGATGTTGTAATTAGTGCTTGCAAGTACATGCTTACTCTCCCACAGACACTTTATCTGTCACCTTGTCAGTTGGGCTGGGTTGGATTTCTCTGCCAGAAGGTGACCAGATAGGGAGGACATTTAAGAAGTTTGTCCCCCTGGACGCCCTCCTGGGTGACAACCTGTATGCAGAATGACGTCTCTGTGTTCTGTGTGCTGAAATGCTGCGTGACGTCATAACGGAGGCCGCAGCTATCTGCGATTGTGGTCGGGCTGTCATGTGCGTGCAGCGTGGTGGCAGCGGGGACACTGGCTTTGACTTCCAGCTGCTCATGTCCAACTGCAGATATGTCCACAGGCAGCACCACGAGGGCCTGCAGGAAGCTCTCTCCAATGTTGCACTTGAGCTCAGTGGACCAACAGTATTCCCCAAGGTCTCCTGGGAAGAAAAAGTAGTTCATGAAGGCCAACACACATCAGATGATTTTATATATGACATAAAACTTGTCTAAGACAGCCAGACAGTGATGAATTGAACAGAACTACTGTCACTCCTCATGATGCCTCACAATTTAATCCATGTGTTATTTTTAGAACACAGCTTGAGATTTCATTTTGCAGCAAACCCTCCTAGAGTTCACAGTGTCATTTTGTGGCTCCTTACCCTCTGTGGAGTCTTTAAGCCGTATATTGTGATTGTCCTGAAGTAGCTGTTTTCTGATGTATGTAATCCCAGTGCACTCCATTAAACAGTCCGACGGTTGTGTCACTCTTCTGGGAATCGGCTTCAGCAGCGTCTCCTTCTCTGAGCACTCAACTGCTCCTACAGCCAGTAGAAGTGGGCACATTATGCCCAAAGACACCCACAAGCTCATGTATGGTGGCATTCTGTCCAGTATAACTGAAAAATAAAACTGCTGGCAACGACTAATTCTAGGCCTAAGATTTATCCTAATCACAAATGCATGAACAGCGACTGGAAATGTTGAAGGCTGCTCTGAAGTGCGCAACATGCTGCTCTTTCCTTTCACCAGCAGCTGTTTTGTTTTAGAATACAGTGCCAAAATTTCTTCTTCTGGTTGGTTAAAGAGTCCCTCCCTCTAGACTTACCCATTTATCCACGAAAGACTGGCACATGAAACGTTTAACCAAATTATTAACTTCATCCAAAAGAAAACTTAAATTGATATTGCAGTTGAAAACAAAAAATCAGTCTATTTTAAGTATTTTTATTCAAATAATTGAGAGCAAGAAAATCAATGAATTGGTACAAATGATTAAGCAGTATCATAAGTACAATTAAACATTTTGCATTTGATCAAAATGTGGTACACTCGTGAGAAATACTTGAAAAAGTATATGGTGAGGTAACTTTGTAATATAAGTGAGAGTATGTAAGAAAATAATAAACAAAAATGTGTTGAGGAAATGAAAAATTCACAATTGAGAACTGTGACCAATTATGGTATAATAGGTAAATGCATATAAAATCACTCAGATTATAGTATGTAAATCAAAATAAATGTTTTGTATTCATACACAGAAAAAAAGAGCAGAAACCAGTGGAGACCAGTGGAGGTTCATGGAAAGTCACAGCAGAGATGCTGTTCATATCCAGGAGAATCTGGTGACCACAAACAGCTCTCATTACTCTTCCCACAAAAACCCTTTAACCCCAAAACAACAAATCCTTACACAATTTACAACCTCAGTTCGTTGACCTCCGTTTGCCCACTGAGGTCAAATCAAATTCTTTTCCATAAGAGGACAAAGTTGTATCACATGTCAGAGAAAACACAACTGGCTTGTGAGTGGATTTGGCTCTGGACCGTCTCACATTTTTTGGAGGAACACTAAGTAGCAGCTATAAATAGTGGTCTGCACGCATGAGATTTATTTAAAGATAACTCTCAGCTGCACTTCACTTAGTCATTTCCAGCACTTGGTGCCTAGAGAAATCAGATTGTATAAGGAGAGCAATAATGTGTGATTACTGTCATATCAGTTTTACCACCTAAACAATAAGCTCAACAAATCTGGACTGGTACAACAGAGACGCAGGGATGCAAAAAGGAGTTCTTGGGGAGTCTTTGGTTATTATGATCGGTGCTGAATACAGTAAAAATCTAAGATAGATCTACAAAAGCAGCATAAGTGGTAGAAGAAATGCCTGCATATAATGATCATATCTGATGCATACGGCTCATGTTACATATTCAGGCCTGTAAAATGAACCTCAGCCTACACTGTGTTTGGTTGCTGGATGCCGCCAGGTCCACAGCCGCAGCTGCGAGTCATCTGCATGGAGGAAATGACAGTGGTGCTGGATTCATCCATGTAGACGATGGGCACCATTTCCTGGGAGGTGGGCTGACAGCAAGGCACCTGGTCCCAGAGAGAGGACAAAGAGCGAAGGAGTCAGACATGGTGAGACATTTTGAAAGAGAAAAGACTGAGCTCGAAGACAAGTTAATTCCTTTAAGGACCGGATGCCTAACTGTGAAGACGAACTGATGACGAAATAAAAAAACTTTAATATTAACTAATACCAATAGAAAGAACAAAAAGTGATTTTAAAAAACAACTTTATTCTAAAAGTTGCAGTGTATTTTTTAACAAAAGGTTTGCATAGGGTTACTTAAAAATTAAACAAATGTAGAAATTCATGTAGTTTCATGCACACCATTGTTGCATAAATTTACTAATTTACCAATAAATTCTAAATTTACTTCAAATAAACTGTAAGCTCCTCCACCGCTAGTACAAGTTTCTTTCTTTCTTTCTTTCTTTCTTTCTTTCTTTGTGTTTGTTTTACGCATAATCCTCTTCTTTACCTATGAGTTTCGTACTCTCATTCTTATTTATATCGTCCTCCTGCTGCTGCAAAGCTTTCTGGTTGACCAGCTTTGTGCAATGTCTCGACTTGTGTTTGGCAAAGTGCTTTTATGTTGGCAGGGAGAGGAAGAAAACTGGCTTATCTCCTGGCAGCTGTTTCACCTCCAGAACATGCCGAGGAAAACTTTTAGCACTCACTGTTTGAAGCTTCAACACTGTGGATCTCAGGCACAGTGCTGGGGAGTAACTAAGTACACAGACTAAACCACGGTACTCAAGAAACATACATACTACAGTATTCCTATTGTGTATAGTTTTATAGCATTCCTCTCTACAGTTAGTGCAAAAAATATTGTGCAGATCTCTTAAGCCAGATGTTTTTGTATTTGAAAATTAAGTACCATATCCATATTATACGTACATATTACTTAAGCAAACTCTTTCAACTGTTGAATTGTCTTGGAGAGTTATACCTGTGAGTTGGCATCTTGCATGTTGGAGTGGGGTGACGGACACTGCACAGTGTTCATGTCAGAGTTGCAGAGTGCACACTGAACAATGGTGAGGTTCTGAGGAAAGATCACCCATCTGTCCCAGCCCAGATCTGACAAATATGGCAGTAGATTACTAGATTGTTTAAAAAAAAAAGTGCATACCTACATACAGTGCATATTCACATGTACACACATTGTACCTTTCATGAAGATCTCGGAGGCCCTGGAGCAGCACTTGTGGCTGGAGCTGTCTGTACTGTCAGGTGACACAGAGTAGCCATCGGCTGCTGGAACTGGAAGGACGTGGAAAAAGACACTGTAAAACTTTTTTTCAGTGGAGGATTACATTCAGAGTGGAAAAGCGTTGGGATATCCAGTTGTTTCTTTATATTCTGGATTCCACTTACTTGTGGTGTACGTGGCTCTGTGTGAAATGGTGCTGAAAGTTCTCCTCCACTGCTCTCTGACACTGTCCAGCACACCGGCAGGCAGCTGTGGCTCAGTCTGCAAGTTGAGAGCCGCGAGGAGACTCTTCCTGATGGACTGCAGTGACTCAGTCTGGCACCTGGACATGATTATACAGCGTCACATTGACATATAATATTAAAAAGGATTATACGGAAATGCACAGTAATGGAAATCCTGGGCATTCCACATCGTAAGTGACAATCAAGACAAAAAAAGCACTTTGTGCCAACACATGCTGGACGTTCATGCACTCTTTATACCCTCACTGAACGGTGGAAGCACTTTACAGATGTTTGGCTGAGTCTAGTGAAAGAACTCATGTCTTGTTTAGTGATTGATGCAAATGCTGAAGCTTGAAAAGAACAGTGTGTCCTATCTCTGCCTATCCTAACAAAAACCTTTCAGGCAACATGAACTTGAATCACACCCTGCATCTATGTGGCCTCACTGCCTCTGCATAAACACAGATCTCATTATATTTTACATAATAAGCATTTCATACATATTTTTTAAATACACTGATGCTTTTCCATGTTCCCAGCAATTAAACAACTGCCACAACTGTCAAAACATTGCATAAAATTGCCACAATCTGCCCATAAAGACAAGTTTCTTGCACAAAAAAGGTTTGAAACTGACCTGTGATGGGAAACAGCAGAAGAAAAAGAAAGTTCTTCCTTGGCTGGATGCAGCACAAACGCCACGGCCACCGAGGAGCCCAGAAGCATCGTCATGAAAGCAAAAGACATGGTGGATGAGTCGGATGGTCAATCTTACAGATGTGAATCAAACTGGTGGCGAATGACGGCTACGGCTGTTCCTGTACGTCTGGTCGGAAGAGATGGGAGTGACGAGGCAGGGATGCTGCACTAGGTATTGTTTGTCAGAGCCTGGGAACCTGGGTTTTTATCTTCTTGTACCCCAACGTGGCCTTGAGATACTTAACATTGTTGTCTTGTCCCCTGAACTGTGTGAAAGAGTAAAAAAGAGGATGATCCAGAGTGGAGAGAAAGAGAGACTGTAGGCAAACATTCAGGAATGAGAGGTGGGAGGGAGACAGACATAAAGCATATAGATTTACCATGTATGTCTGCACACAACACTTGTGAAATGCAGGGTGCATGAATGGAGCTCCTAATGATTAATTGCTCATGGCACTGTTGGCTTGAGTTCATTTATATGTTTATTACTTCAAGGTGGTGCAGGTGTGCCTATTATTATGGATACTGAGTGTAATCAGTATGAACTTGTTCCAACTTCTTGAAAAATGTCGGACTCTTTGCCCTTTTCTCAAAAAAAAAAATCACCCAACATGTTTGGTATCTTTGAACACTTTGGAATCTCAACAAGAATTTAAAATAAAGCAGTGTTGGTTTGAGCAGTGACCCAACCCAGTGGTGGAATGTAGCTTGTACTTTACTTGACTATTTCCATTTTATGCAACTTTGGACTTCAACTCCACTACATTTCGGAGCAAGTGTGTGTACTTTTGCCCACTTTTCTTCCACTACATTTCCTGACAGCTTTAGTTACTCTTCTTTTGGTCACTTTTTCACACCATTCCTGTCTAGTTATATTGGCATACCTTCAAATTTAATGGTGTTGAATGTTTGTGATAAACTGTGGGACTAAATATTCCTACATGGGTTGAGAAAATTCTCTCACTTGTTATGCTAAACAAAATATTTCATTTTTTTAAGTAGCTGTAAAGTGCTTTCTTGGACAGCTGGAAAAAGGGCTGTTGATCTGAAGCTCATGAAAAGTTACATTTTAGAGACATGTGGGGTTTCACAGGGCAGTGACGCCACAAACATCTGAAGATCTAATAGAATGTGATGAGCTCCTAGAGTTTAAGATACCCAGCAGTGCAAAAAGTAATTAAAATGAGCACAACGGCAAGCAGATGTTGCAGCAACATGCAACACATGCACATCAATGCAACAGCAATATTTATCCAAAAAGATAAGGATCATTTTAATGCACAATGAGTTCTTTTACTACAGTAAATTCTGCGGCAGTACCTTTAGTAATGCTTTTCTAATGCTTTGAATGCATGACATTTACTTGTTTCTGCAGTTTAGTATTAGTCATTTTACTTAAGTAAATGATTTAATTATTTCCTCCACCACTGCCACCATCTGCAGTCAGGAAAGGCACAATCCACATACATACAGAAAGTTTTTATTTTGCAGGTTTCCACTAATAGACAACTAAATTATAGCTGCGTGTTCATTTCTCCACGTAGTCAATTATCGGTTTCTATACACCTCGCATTTTCTGGCTTGACATGAAAGGCAGAAATCTCCCTGATAAACACAATAATGACGCTATACCCCTGTACTTGTTTCTCAAGGACAGGATCTGGAGGGAAGAAATGTAACACAAAGCAATAGTGAGTGCTGCAGGTGATGCCAATATCTGAAGGGGAAGGAAGAAGCTTGGCAGCGCTTTGAGTTCTCTGACGCAACACGCCTCTGAGATATGCATGGACTAGTCCTTAGATGCCCTCTATTCAGATTCCTCTGTAAATTGTAAACCAGCCCAACTTTCTCATGAGGCCCAAATGAACATCGTATATGCTTGCAGTGGACATTAAGCCATAATTCACTCAAACTGCCAGAGGAATTGTCAATATTAGCTGATAGGTGAGCTGATACGTGCTGATTGACTGTCTAAATGAGGAGTCAGGAGGTAACTGTGAGAGTGAAGAGGACAATAATGAGGCTAAAAACAAAGACACAGTTCTTTCTATATTGATGAAACTTTGTCATAGTAGAGCCAAGACTTTGTACTTGATCCATTTCACAACTACAACTACATCTTTCACACCATCAGTCCCGTATCTTTATGGCATTGTCTCCTTAAAAACAAACATTTGTGTCCATTTAGTTCCCTTTGCAACATGTTTCAGGGCTCCATGAGTCATCATCAGTTCCACCAATGAGAAAAACAATTATTTAACACCCAAACAGGAAAAAAAACATCCAATAATCCACAAAAAAAGCAAAGGTTTAGAGTAAATCTTAACTTTTTCATTTTTTTCAACAGTATAAATTAGAGAATGTAGTAATAAAATGCTGCTTAAATGTTGATGTATTAGCAATCTAGTAATATACCTGCCAGAGGAACTATTTACTGCAAAAAAAGTGCTTAGTACAATACTATACTATATACTATATGCTATATACTATATACTATATGCTATATACTATACACTATACTTCTGCATTATTCGTGCAGTCAAATATGCCATATCAAGAAGCACTTGTTCGCATTTAATCATTGGTTCGGTATTACCATGGGGTTTTCCTGACAGCAAGAGACACACAGAATAAGGCCAAAGTGATCTTTTAGGTGTGTATATGTGGTAACAATCATTATTCCACCAAACGAAATTCTGTTCGTCATTTTCTGACAGCGTTCCAGCACTGAGAAGCTGAGACCTGCTGATAATTTAAGACTGGAAACCTTCCCTGTGCTGTTGGGACCTGTAGAGTGTTTTGTGCAAAAATCAATCACATATTTAGGGGTTGTGAAAGATGAGACAGTGAATGCAAAAGTATTCAGGTTGTTTTACTTGAGCAAAAGGGTCAATGCAGCCATGCAAAAAAATATTTGTTTGTGAGTAAAAGTCCTGCAGGGAAATGCCTATCAGTGGGATGTATGTAAAAGTAAAAGTATTAATTAAATATATCATTTTATACCGATCAGCCCCAACATTATGACCACTGACAAGTGAAGTGAATAACATTGATCATATTGCTACTATGGGGTGTTCTGCTAGAAAACCTTGGATTTTAACATCCATGTTGATGAGACTTAAACACCCAAATAAACATTGTCCCACAACAAGCACACTCCCTCATGCAAATGGAAATCCCAAATGTCACTGGTCTACCCTCACAGGAAAATGCACCCCACCACATGGAAAAAACATCAAACAATCAGGAACATGTTGAGGAACATGACAATGGCCCAACATGTTGATTTGACCTCCAAACTTTCCTACACCCCATTGTGATCAAGCATCAACAGGATGTAGTGGAACAAGTTTGTTTGACAGAGGCCCCACTGAACAAGCCAGAGTACCCAAAGGATCCACTGGCAATGTCCTGGTTCCAGACCCCATAGGACACCCTGAGAGGTCCTCTTGTCCATTCCCAGTGGTTCAGAGCATTTTTGAGCACATAAGGAGGACCAACACAATGCTAGGCAGGTGGTCATGATGTTATACCTGATCAGTGTGTGTAGCATAACTAGACTGTAATACTGATGCATCAATGTGTGATCTCAGTGATTTTCTTTGGGCCTAAAACAAACATTTAAATGAATGATGTGAAGAGTTTAGAAGGCTAATATCCTTTTAGTGAAATTATAACAAGAAGCCTCAGCTATTCAATACACTGTATTTTAAAAGGCTATCATATGCTTTTTACCTTTATTTTAATTTCATTCTAGGGAGTTCTTTGGAAATATTTAGGAACAGCTACTACTGTCAGACAGTGGAGTATGATTAACAACATTTGTCTTTGGTATTGTATAAAGTAGAAGTAGGAAGTACCAGACAATGAAATACTCTTAAGTATAGTGCAAGTATCTCACTTGTAATTAGGTACAGTCCTGTGAATTGAATGTACTGAGTTTTTTTTCCATGTGAGCTGAGATGGAAACATCAAGGCACATTACATTTCTTCTTTCCATCTCTCTACACTAAGTGATCAGTGCATGCAAGGCAGTCTTACATTCTGCAGGTCTTATCAGTTTATATTAGCTGCAAAAGAAACCACTGCAAGTCTTGTATCAGCGGCTGTCACACAGCTACCCGAGAAGAGGCCAAGTCTCCCACACTGTTCTTATCAACTCATATTAAAGTGGGGACATGGCGCTTTCATGTATTTTCTGCGGTCTTTATATCAAGCTGAATTCAATGATGCAGTTCAAATACGTAGGGTTTGGGCTGTACATTTGTTTTCTACAGCGCCCTAAACATAATCAATGCTATTAATGTTTTACATTTTGGGGACCCAGCAGTAAGGTTGTTCCACTCAATGTGACTGTGTAAACACATTTATGTCCCCATAATATGAGAAATACACACCAGAGGTCACAGTAGGATACTCCAGGTCCAGAGCTGCTATGACTGTGCATGAATGAGCGAGTCCTTGAGTGTCAGACATCTCCCACAACTTCCCTGTTGTACTACTGCTGGGAGTCACACCACCGACAGCTGCTGATGGGGTTAAACAAGGAGCCTTTATACACAGATGAATGAACTGCGCGATAAACATGAGTGCAGATACCACTGATGACGTTTTGTAATGCACCTCAAATCATACTATATGAGGGGAGTTTTACAAGCTGCCTTTGAAAGACGGTTACTTTTCACCTTTGGTCAACGAACCCTGGACAAATGTAGCAGGATTTAATCTAACAAGACAGCGAAGCTAGATTATCAGACCTTCTACTGTGAGAAATAATAATTCAGGAATAAATGTCAGAATGCAAGAATAAACACCAAGATGTAAATTTCAGTGCAGATAGCACATATATTAGAGTAGTGGACAGACAGATGACCAGCTGCAACAATGTAATGCAATCTCATAGTCCTGCAATAAATATGACATTTGTAAGGCTTTCAATGTGCAGCTTTTGTCAGAACTGTGTGTTATTATTAATTCCTATTTGTTCTTCTCTTGTCCATTAAAAATCATATTTACAAGCAGTCATATGGGAAGAAAAGTTTACCTCAGTCTCAGTTCTCAGTGTAAAAGCACTACTGCTGGCAGATACATTAAAAAAGTCCATCATTAACATTTATACAATCCATTAAGTCTATAAAAGTATTTACCTTCTTGTAGTTTTTATCTTTTATGTTTTTATTTAATTGACATTACTTTGCAGAAATCATTTTTCCATGACAAGAAATAGTCTTTTTATTTATTTATTTATTTGTTTCTTAAATCGACCATGATTCAGTGCTTATAAGCAATAAAAGGGAAACACTTCCAAATAGGGTAAATACTTTTTATGGGCACAGTATACTTTTATTTGTAGACTTAAGATTCCCATACAAACCAACCATCCACAACATCATGACCACTGACAGGTGAAGTGAATAACATTGATCATATTGCTACTATGTGCCGTTCTAATGGAAAACCTTGGATTTTGACATTCGTGTTGATGAGACTTAGACACCCAAATAAACAGTGTCCCAGAACAAGCACACTCCCTCATGCAAATGGAAAACGAAAATGTCACTGGCCTACCCTTCCAGGAAAATGCACCCCAACACATGGGAAAAACATCCAACAATCAGGAACACCTTGAGGAACATGACAATGGTCCAACATGTTGATTTGACCTCCAAACTTCCTACAGCCCATTGTGATCAAGCATCAACAGGATGCAGTGGAACAAGTTTGACTGACAGAGGCTCCACTGCACAAGCCAGAATACCCAAAGGATCCACTGGCAGCGTCCTGGTTCCAGACCCCATAGGACACCCTGAGGAGGTCCTCTTGTCCATGCCCAATGGTTCAGAGCATTTTTGAGCACATAAGGGGGACCAACACAATATTAGGCAGGTGGTCATAATGTTATGTTTGATTGGTGTAAATAAGAATGAGGATTTTAAAAAATCTGCTCATAAAATCAAATAATTGTTTCTGAAGATTATCCTTACTATCCACTTAGAAGTCAAGTCAAGTGACCATTGTATGGCACTTTTAAAACAACAGGCGTTAAGCCAAAGTACTTTAAAGAACCAAAATGAGATTGCTGTTGTGAATTTACTTAACAAGTTCAAATATGAATATGGCATAAATGTATAATAAGACTAAGACCATACAATATTATTTATGATGTAAATTTATCAGAGTAGTTTAAACATGATGGTTAAAAGCCCACATAATTATAGGAAGAACAATTTTAATTGACTAAATTCAATAGTACGTTTAAGACCCTACAATACTGTTATTTACTTGACTAACTTAAATGTTAAGTTTAAGAACCTGCAATTTACTCAAATTAGCTGATAAATTTAAATTTTAAATTAGTGTCCAAAAAGAAAAAAATGGTGAAAATAAGACAGTGTTTAGCTGTTACTGGAGATATAAAGAAAATATTGATGCTAATAATCATCACATGAGTCACAGTGATGACACACTGTAGGTCCTGACCTGAGACCAACAAAATCTCCTTTCAAAACACTTGCTGCCCTTTATCAGAGCCGTCATGTGTTTATTCAGCGTAGATGTGAGCGGTAGTAAGGTTTAATCCTAATCCACTTGCGCCTTGTTTTGATTAGGTGATCACAGGAGCCTGTTCAAGACACTTGGCTCTGATACTCGCAGCCGCTAACTGGTGTGTTCTGGTGATGGCTGAGAGTGTGTAGCTATGGAGAGGAGAAATTAAATACAACATTACAGCTACTGTGTTGCTGTGCCTCAGGAATGGAAAAGTCTAAGTGATAACACATACTTAGTTTTTGCTTCTGCTGGAGCGTTTATAATCAAAAAGTTTTTTTTAAAAGTGCTGAAGAAGTGAGTGGAAGTAATGACAGGAAGGTGGCGTGGCCAGGTAAGTTTCCTTTAAGCCGGTCTGGTGCTTTGTTTGTTTTGGCTCTGGATTGTTCTGATTTACAACTGTCTTGGCAACATGTACTGTGTCAGACATTAAATTAAATGGCAAAGTGCTTATTATATTCATAGTTTTGAAAATATGTTGTAAAATGTAATATATTGCTCCAAATTCTTTGTTTATGTAGTTGCTCATGATTTATTATGAAGATTTCATATCTCAAGTGTGCAGTAAAATAATAGTAATAATAGTGTGATAGTTTCTAATAATAGGAAAATGTGTTATGTTACATGTAGAGATCTATTATTGCATTATGCCCAGGTTGCAGAACACAAGGTCAGATATCTCAGACTCATGCCTGAAAGTATCTTTGTCCCTGACAGTGAAAACAGCAAAGGGTCATGGGATGTGGCATGGGAAAATCTGAACTCCAGCTGAAGAAATGTGACAGAGGTGCATCATTTATCAAAATCATTCCAGTCAATACATTATTTAAGAAATGCTCCTTTTATAATACAACACATTAAAATTGGCGTCTTTTCTGTCAATTTCAGTGAGCATCTCAGCTCCAGGTAACTTTATTCTATTCTAAAACATATTTACCCATTGAAGCTTGCACTTAAATCTAAATGTGAAATATTCTCAATAGGTGTTCGTTCACGTCTGCAATCTCAACCCAAATTTCATGCACACTGTGAAGCTGCCACAGGTACATCTTTCAGCATAAATATGCACAGTGAACTCAGGTGTTGGACATGGAAGATGAACTCAACTTAGTGACTTCTTTTTCCTTCACCAGCGATCAGAGCAGCTCTGTTGATCCAGCGCTGGTACCGACAGTATGTTGCTCGGATGGAGATGAGACGCAGGTGCACGTGGAACATCTTCCAGTCGATCGAATATGCAGGAGAGCAAGATCAGATCAAGGTGAGGTCACACAGGACTGAAATACCTCAACTAGCAAATAAATTGCCAAGAATATATTGTAAGAACATTCATGGTCCCAAAGGGTGAATCATTGGATGATCCTACGGTGTTTCCTTCTCCTTTCACATTTGTGGTCCGAAGTCAGATGTCTTCACTACTACAGGTGGATCATCACAACATTTTGTGGACATTCATGGTCCCCAGATTATGAGTCCTTCTTCAATTTATGATATGGATAGCAATGAAACCCAATTCAGACATGAATAGTTCCCATTATGAGCCCTTAGCTTTTCTTTTAGCGCCATCATTGGAGTCAAAATGTCAACATGTTCAATACTTTGGTTTATGACTCCCAGCACCAGCTGTTCTTTTTTATTTAGTACCAAATATCAAATCCTGAGTGCTTCAGTAGAAGGCAACTGGACTTCTTTTAAGTTCTTGAAGTAGTTTTCCCTTGGTGAGTCCCGGGTTTTTATTCTCACCCCAAATCATAACGGCTCGTGGTCCATTAAAGACCCAAGATGCTCAAGGTGTAAATGGTTGTAAAACTGCCTTAGGAAATATATCAGGACTGCATCATAAGCACGTGGTAAGTGGTGGTGTAGACCCCCTCCTTTGTTTAGACAGTCGTTCCAGTTTGCTCCTCTCACATAATTTATTCAGACCAACTATCAAATGTTAACATGCAAAAGCTGTAAGGCACTACTTTCAGCAGGAATCATGAAAAGACCAAAACAATTAGAAACACCAGAATTAGCAAATACAGAGCCATCCCCCTACAGCTCTTTTGCTTCTCTATCTGTCCTAAGCTCTTCCTATCACATGAGCAACAATACAAGTATAGTTGAGTTAAAAGTCAACAGTCATTTGTGGCTTTACCTGGGATTCAAACCTTAGTGAAAGCCCTAAATCTAACTCACTGCATCACCACATCCTGCTCTCATCAGGGACTTTGGTGTTGTATATACTATATACTATCTGAACAGCTGAAATCTCCCATCACATGCTGGAATTTCTATAGCCTGAAATCAGAACCAGGAGGAGATGAGAAGGTCTAGTTTTCTCTCAAATGACTTGAATTACAATATGCTGGAATGTTATTGTGGAATTTTGGCTCAATGGTGGCAAAAAATACTGCCTACCCCGGCTTTAAAATAAGACAGTAAACATCATGGGCTATATTGTCATGGTCTGTTGAGATTTGCTGTGCTTAGTCTTACAGAACTGTTGTACAGCATAGCAATAGACTATTAGGCTTATTTATCAATCTCTTCTATGACATGGCAAATTAATCTAAATTTTAAGGTTGTTTTCTCCCTTTGTGCAGCTGTACAATTTTTTTGGCTTCTTGATGGACCACTTCACTCCAGCCAGCTGTGAAAGTAAGACAATGACCGAGTGTTTCATTCACTGACTTGTAGGTTTCATTAGATTATTTACTAATCTGAGCTCACTCAATCTGCTGCCTGCTGAAAAACACAAAGTGGCTTTTTCCCTTCCTGCACTGATCCACCTCCCTCTCTTTTCCTTCTCTGTCTTTAATGCAGGAAACCTAATATCTCACATCTTCCGTGAGAATGAAATCTGCCGTGACATTGAATGGGAAAGATATTTTTGCTACAAGAGCATTGAGGTACCCGAAAGCTACACCGGCCCCCATCTGACCTTCCCCATGACCCTCTGTGGGGTGTCAAAGCTTGTAGAGGCTTTCAAGCACAAACAAGTAGGTGCACACTAATGAAGCACACAAATTGCAGGTTTTCAAAGCAGAGAAAAAGAAGCTTATTCATGTGTGTTTTTTCCCAGTAGCAGCTCCATGCTCGATATGTTCTGCAGATTCTTGGAGAGACTTGGAGACTTCTAAGGATTCTACCAAACATCAATTATGTCTCCATCTGCCATAACCAGGAAATTACAATATGTGGTACAAAACAGCAGGCCTTTCCTACATTTAACTCTGATGTTCTCTTTGAATTGCTCTTGAAACATTCATCGCACACTCACTGCCGTCACTAATATCTTTCCCAGGAGACTTGCACGGTCATCTTGAAGATCTGCTATTAATCTTCTATAAGGTAGTCACATCATGTAATGGATCATACTGTCAGTCAAGGAGGTTCAATTTAAATAATACTTTATACTTAACCTATCCAGAATGGCTTGCCCTCATCTGAGAAACCGTACGTCTTCAATGGAGATTTTGTGGATCGTGGCAAAAACTCACTGGAGATTCTTCTCATCCTGTTTGGGTTCCTGCTGGTCTACCCCAACGATGTCCATCTAAACAGAGGGAACCATGAAGACCACATTGTTAATCTGAGGTAAGCATTCATATATGGCTTTCTGAAATCAGTGCTCTACATTGCAGCTAAAGTGTATACTAACACATTCATTATTCATTATGTTTTCTCTAGATATGGTTTCACTAAAGAAGTTTTGGGAAAATACAGGGTAAGTCTCAAAAATACTCCATTAAAAGTAAAAAACATGCATTCACATTCTTTTAAATCTTGCAAAAATATATTTAACCATCAAATAAGGGTTAATTGTTATATAACTTCTGATATAAATGTCATTTTTAAGTTCATAAGTTCAGCAGTGCTAGCAGCTCTGTGAGGCTTTGCTTTGATCTTTGATGCTACTAACACTGCTAATGCGCTAATATGCTGATGCTAAGGAACTATAATGTTCACCATGTTCACATCAGTAGGCTGCTATCATGATATAGATGCTAATCAACACTGAACATAGCATAGGTGAGGAGAATATAATTAGTCTTGCAGGTATTTGATAATAAAAGTATTACAGACACTGCAGTAGTTATTGACATGTTACATATAAAACTACACTTGTCAACCTTGTGGTGGAGCTAGAGGATAAATCATTTTTGTTTAAAATTTAATGACAATCCACAGAACAGAATTTGAGGGTGGGCAAAGTAGAGGCACATGTAAGTATGGCTAAAAATGAGCAAAACAAATAATAGTTCATAATCTTCAGTTCCTGGTAAACTTGACTTGGTCTGCAGGTGCATGGCAAGAAGATCCTAAAGCTTCTCCAAAAGATCTTCAGCTGGCTGCCTCTGGCCACAGTGATCGATCACAAGGTGCTGATTGTCCATGGAGGGATCTCCGACATGACAGACCTTAATGTGATAGAAAGAGTGGACAGACACAAAGTAAGAGAGGCCTGCAGTTTCAACTAAATAAGTGTATTTTGGGCATTTTGCAAGGAGTAAATCCAGTCCAATCCAAACGCAGTGTTTCATCTTAATGTTTTTGAATGTGCGCAGTATGTGTCGGCCCTCAGACCAACTAAGATAAGCCAACAAGCCGTCAACGGCAACAAGACAATGAACAGCAGGAACAGAGAGGCTGGTGGACCAGTGGAAGGCCGGCGTCGAGTGTACTCTCTGACTCACCACAGCCCAGCCTCGACTCAGAGACACGACCCCCCACGCCGCTCGCTCCACAACCTGCCTATCAGTAATCAGCTGAGCTGGTCGTTGGAAGAAGAGCTGAAGAGGAGACGCAGGTTGGCTGGGTTTGACCAGTCCTATGGTGACATGAGTAAGTCAGACTCTGACTCAGACTCAGAGCCTGCAGGAACAGAGACAGATGAGCAAGAGTGGAAACAAGTAAGTGACAGTTTGTACGCACTGCAACTGTCTCTAATGTACATATTTTAACATTGTGTGACTCATTTGATGGGTTAGTTAACAGTACAGATATATCCATACAGATAGTAGACCTGTTATGGAGTGACCCCGTGCCCCAAAATGGCTGCATCCCCAATGAGGTGCGAGGCGGAGGCTGCTACTGGGGACCAGATGTCACTGAGGAGGTGCTGGAAAGACACAACCTCCAGCTGCTCATCCGATCCCATGAGTGCAAACAGGACGGCTATGAGTTCTGCCACAACCGCAGGGTGAGCACAAAGAGACAAATAAAGTACAGGTATTAGAGGAAAAGATCAGTTTAAGATGGGTGACAGGCGTTATCGAGAAAGGGTCAGATACTGTACAGGAATTCTTTGCATTAAACCTACAAATAATGTTTAGTTTTGAAATTGACTAATCCATTTATGATTTCCTTAATTATTCAGTTGGTTATTTGGTCTATAAGTCTTGTTATGCCCATTCAGTTTACTACCAGAGATGAGTAAAGAAAACAGAAAATATTCAAATTTAGAAAGATGGAATCTGAGAATTTCAACTTTTTTGCTAAGAAATGACATAAACTGATTATGTCATCAGTTTATGTCATTAATCTAACTATTCTATTATTAGAATAGTTAGATTAATCTAACAGTCGAACACTAATTGATTATTGTTGCAGCTTTACTTTACAAATTTACTATCTTTCCTCTGCATCCAGGTGCTGACTATATTTTCAGCGTCTAACTACTATGAGGTGGGCAGCAATAGAGGAGCCTACATCAGGATGGGCCCTGATCTGGTCCCACACTTCATCCAGTATCAGGCCAGCAGTACGTCCAGGGAGCTGACGCTGAGACAAAGGTACGCACTTCAAAAGCAAAGGCACCTGTTATTAAATTTAGATGTCCAGTTATCAATTCAGCAGTCACCATCAAAAGATGTACACAGCGAAAATGATCAAGAGTTTTTAAGAAAATACACCAGTGCGCAGAAATATTACAATGTGATAATGCAATTGCGAATAGTTTTAAACATGACTTTGTGATTCCAGGATTTATACAAAATAACAAAAAATAGTGAGCATTTTCTTTCTTTCTCTGTTCTTTGTCAGTGTTGGGTGGACAGAAAGATCAGCTCTACGAGCTCTGAGGGAACAACTGTTTGTACACAAATCAGATCTCATCAGTGCCTTCCAGGAGTTTGATCCCAACAATACAGGTACTTGGTAGCAATGATGCATTTTACCAGTAATGCATCAGTAGATGGCCGCTGGACCCGTTTTTGGTTCTTGAAGAGGTTTCACCTATCATCCAAGAGGCCTTCTCAGTTCTAACTTGAATGGTGGGAGGACCCTGTTATTTATTCTCACCTTACAATCACAAGGTTCATGTCTCTTTAAGGATCCATGACTGTCTTGCCTCAAGCGTGAATAGTTGTGACACTGAATGGAGAGTGCTAACTGAAAGTGTTAATGGTTGTAAAGCAGTCTGGGATAGGACCTCAGGACTGCACTATAAGTATCTGATAAGTAGTGTCGTAGTCCCCTCCTCTGTGTAGAGATGGCTTTATTTCTCAGTCAATAATGTCTTCTCTGTCTACAGTGTGTACATTACTGTCTTCAAAAGAGTGGCCTGTGTCCTTTAGGTACAGATGGACTGCTGAGTCTTGAGGAGCTGTCTCTCCTGTGTTTGCCATACACTTGTGGAGTGGTTCATAAATCTCCCCTATATTATGATACCAGGGAATCTTCGCCTTTCAAGTTAGAACTGAGTAGGCCTCTTGTTGGGAGGTGAAATATCTTTAAGAACCAAAAAGAAGTTACCTTCTACTGAAACACTTAGGACCTGAAGACTGAGAATCTACACATAAATTCTACCCAACAGAAGACTATATATCCACCAGTGTCCAGAACCCTTGTATAAGAATTCAAATCTTAATGCATCTTCTGGTCCTTTTCTCAGGGATGATCTCTCTCAGGCACTGGGCCAGTGCCACAGAGAACGTACTGAATCTAGGTCTGCCTTGGAGGGTCCTGCGTCCTCAGTTAGTCAGCTCCACCAAGTATGGCATGGTGGACTACCAGCAGTGGATAAGGGAGCTCTCCATCACTGAGCCCAAACTAGAGGTGCTTCAATCCCTTTCCTGTTGTTTCCCTACTGCTCATGGTGCTGTAAAATAAGGAACATTTCTGGTTGATCAGTATATCTGAAAATATATAATGAGTATCTCTTCTAACAGATCTCTGATACCAGTATCCTGGAGACTATGTACAAAAACCACTCCAACCTTGAAACCATCTTCCGAATCATTGACACAGATCATTCAGGTCAGTAACAAGTCAAACCCCGTTTTCTCCTACGTTTAAACAATACCTTAACCCCTACCCTATTTAATTGGCTGGAAACATAAAATGGCCACTTGTCAATGGGGTTTCGCTACAGATTTTCGATGCAACAAATTTGGCAGTTTAAACCTCTTCCTCCAGGTTCAATCTCTTACGAGGAGTTTCGTCAGACCTGGAAACTCCTGAGCTCCCATCTCAAGACAGAGATCAGTGACGAGGCCATCGCACACCTGGCCCAGAGCATCGACTTCAACAAGGATGGCAGCATCGATATCAACGAGTTCATGGAGGCTTTCCGACTGGTGGATCTCTCTGCACATACCTGAGAGCCTGGACCGGGAGCTGTAGCTACACCTTTGAACATTTTCCTGATGATCCCCAGCATATAAATCAAAGAGAAACGTCTTGGGTTGACATGTTTATCTGTAAACACATTTGAGGAAGTTTGAATGGTTATAGCACTTCACCATATGACATGGATAGTTAACCGAGTGCATTATTTATCCAGATGCACTGTAGATATTGTCTACCTCTTAGGGTTTTTTTAGCTCTTGTTTTTTTATCTTCTATACTTTTTGTATTACCTGTTTAGTTGGTAAATAAAAAATTTATGCTCGGTGTGCTGCTGACAATGTCTGGCCCAAAGAGATTAAGAGATAAAGGGGAGTTCCACTGATTTTTACACATCACAGTTGGTTTACATGTCTTGGGGAGTAGTACAGCATGTGTGGGAAAAAAATGTCTAAAGCCTTTGGTAGCTCCAGAAATATTTAACAATTTTCAAAGGTAAAAAGGCCCAAATTTCTCCAGGTTCAGCCTCCCAAATGTCTGGCTTTCGTTGTCTAATGTGACAACAAAGTAACAAAACAAGATATCTGAAGAATTCACCATATACTGAAGGCATTTTAATCCCCCCCAACCCAAACTTTACAGACCAATTTGTCTGAAAAATAGACTTTAGACAGATTAACAAATGGCAAGCGTTAGTTGTGGCACTGTACATCAAAAATTAAAAGTCATATCAAAAGCAAAAGCTACTACTTCTGGCATATGGGCATCTTCACTGTTTAGTTGCTGTGATTTCTGCTTCCCAAGGACCAACTTGGTAATAGTTATTTATCTAATAGCACTATTTCTTTTTGTCTGCTTTATTTAAGCAACCAAAAATAAGTAATAGTTTATGTGCCAACATTTTTCCCGTAAAGAAACACCCTATTCTGCAAAAGAGATTACAGTCAGTTACTCCTTCCACACAGATGAGAGAAACTTCTACCTGTGCTCTAGGCAACACTGTATTATTCAGACCCTTGGCATATGGGTGACCCTACTGCATGAGGGGACATAATCTGTTTGAAAGCTGCCTAATCAGTTCAACTGCCAATCAGTCTTTCATCCGTGTAGGGATGTGAATCCAGGACATAAATCCTATCAACTCAAGCCCTACTTTGATGAGATGCTGGAAAGAGCTAGTCTGTAGAAGTAAACAGAGAGTGTGAGGTGTCCCATGTTAGTACCACTACAATGCAAACGTATGTAACCTCTTCTGAATAAAAAACATAGAAATAGACATGCAAGTAAATGGTGGCAATTAGCAACTAAAGGTACAAGAACCTTAGGGGGTATGTCTGCAGTAGGTAGGGGGTATGTGGGAAGATAACTCGTGAAAGACTAAATTAAAGGACTAAAGCTGTGAGAGGACCTGAGCAAGTAGCTAAACATTGGACACAGACAGCCAAAACTAATACAATGATTCAAGTAAATAATGGCGGAAAAAAAAGTGATTGAATGATTGAAAACGTTAGTCTACCTGAAAGCATCTCTAACAATACAAACTGTTAGCTAAAAGCATGGACAAACACTTGAAATAGATGGCTAAAATCAGAAACTGCGGACAGGTTAAACTGTTAGCTAACAAGCTAACAAGCTCACAGAGCTTAATTAAAGAACTCAGTGGACCTGAGCAGGTTTGAGAGAAAAAGTTAAGTTAGTTGAAAAAAAATAAGCAATAGACACAGACAGCAAAAGCAATATATAGATAATTAAAATAGGTAAGATATAATGGTGAAAAGGTGAGTTTATAGTGGAAATAGCTACTGAAAAGTGTGCCAAAAAGTTGAAATTGTTAGCCCCCGTGAAGGAAAAACAACTTGAAATGTTAGCGAAGTGGACAACCATTAAAAAAACTGGTCAGGGAAATTGTAAATAAACTGTAGAAAATTATTAGATAGAAGTACGGATAAATAGTTGAAATTGTTAGATAACAGCACACAATGAATAGAAAAATCAAACTGTTAGCTAAACAAAATCAAGAAAATAAACTGTTGGAAATTATTAGCTGAAAGTATGGCTAGCATTTAAAATAGTTAACTAGCAGTAGGGGAGAGTGGGGTAAGATGAGACAGTGGGTAAGTTGACCCACCCCTTGTATCTAGGTAACCGTGCACATGTTTTGTCATGTGACCATAAATTCAGGAAGCACTCATCATTTCTATACTGCTGTGATGCAGAGAGACACATGGGAGAAGGTGTAAGAATTTTTTACACAAAAAACTGTTTTTTGCTTGTCAAAGTAAATTTTCTGCATATCAGGTAAAATGACTGTTATGTCAAAGCAAATTTATCCAGGTCTAAAATTATATATTATACATGTTGGTTATTTGCTAACATATAAAATCATGTAAATCACTGAAGATTAGCCTGAATTTCTAAGCTAGCCCGTTTTTTCCAAAATGGTGGCTTTGGGGCAAAGTGAGCCAAAGGCTATGGGGTAAATTGAGTCAGTGGTTCAACTTACCCCACCATAAGACACTGAAATTCAGTTAAGTCTTTGATGTATAAAATGGTATTTCAGTTGAGTATATTCAACTGGTTTGGTGTGTTTGTCATATGTTAACCATTGTAGAAAAGGTATCATGCCGAGAACCTACAAGAGGAAAACAAGCTGGGGCTCAACACCCCTTGAAGAGATGGAGAGAGCAGCCAACGATGTCAAGGGTGGAAAGTCCATCAGATCAGTGGCAAAAGAGAGAAATATTGACAGGTCAACATTGAGGAGGTACATGAAAAAGAGGGAAACAAAGGAAGTAAAAACAATAGGGTACGATGGGACAGCAGAAGCAAAGAGAATCTTCTCAGAGGAGGTGGAGGAGGAGCTAGCAGACCATATCAAGAAGCTCGCAGAGCAGTTCAATGGCCTTACTCCAAAGAAATGCCGTCAACTGGCATTGGAATTGGCAGAAAGAAACAATATTCCTACCCCCAGCAACTGGAGAGAGAAAGGTTTAGTCGGTAGGATGTGCAAGACATAACATGACTCAGTAAGTTGGCAAAGAGTCATTCATTTTGTGTAGCTCAATACATTACCATTACTTCTTTTTAGGTAAAGATTGGTTCAAAAATGTTATGGCACGCCACTGTCTCTCCTGCCGTATGCCTGAAGCAAAATCTTTCTCTTTCTGAAGAGGAAACAAACCCAGCAATGGAAAGCAGCTCTGAAGAGGGTAATGCTGTCATCCTATTTGATGACACTTCTGAGCATGAGAGCTCTAGGGATGAAAGAAGTGAACCAGATCTGGTAGTTGGTGACTTTGTCATCGGAAAATTTGCGTCCAAAAGCAGGAGCCACCATTACATGGCTTGGTTGACAGCTTTGCAGGCAACAAAGTGAGTGCCAGATTTCTCAGAAGAATCCAAGGGATCACTGGCAGGAAGAAACCCACCTTTGCATTCAGGGAAAAGGATGAGGCATCTTTGCGACAGAGTGATGTGCTGAAGAAACTACCTCAACCTCAAAAGGCTGGAGGAGCTGCATGGAGGGAGCAACAGTTCATGTTCCCCTGCAACCTTAACAGTTGGAATATTGAATAGTTGTTTTGATTAAATGGTTTTGAAACTAACTGGTGGTTTGTTCTCACAAATCCAGAACTTTTAAAACTATTTGTTAGCACAATATGCTCAGGTTTAAATTTTATAACTCAGATGTTCAGTTTACCCCCAGGTGGCTCAACTTGGAAGATGACCAGTGGTGTTGATGAAACTGCTTTCAAGCCTATCGCTGGCCTGTAAGGGTACAACAGATAATAAAAAGGTTGGGAACCACTGCTTTACATTTTGTATGTGAAGGAAGAGATGCAGAGAAGAACTTGTTTTCAATTTAAATGAAATTTATTAATATTCTAACAGCATAAAAAAGAAATACAAAGATGTATTTACAGTGTTTTCAAACATGACACACGCTCAACCCCACAACTTGTTTACATGCCCGTCACATTCATAGTCTCATATCCATAATCTGATTTGACATAAGGGAAGCCAGCTATTATTAGACAGTAGTGAGTCTTTCCATTGAGCTGTCTGCATCAGTCCAGGAAGCACAGATTAACCAGTCATTGTTTTGCTGGTATGGATAGTGGGCCAATGATGAACCTGTTAAAAAGGTGACATAGAAAGCAAATACGAATTCAAACTGATCTTTTCAATGAGTATGTTCAGATAGCCCCCTTAGATCAAAGCTAAAGAAAAGAGATTGCTTCAAGATGAATCAAACACCATGATAAAATGTTGACTGGCCTGAGTGAGAGGCATGACACTTTTAATAGGACTGATACAGACGGTCTGAGCATGTGGGTGTGTTGGCGGACAGGTTGGCAGACTCAGCTCAGGATGCCTCCTCTCAAGTGTCCACTGTCGCTCAGCCCGTGCTCTATAAGTTTGATGTCTTCCAAGTCGTCTTTGATGACGCTGATCAAATGACTTAAACCATCCTGCTGCTGTTTCAAGTGCTGAAAGTGAGAGATGCGCAAACAGTGTATCAGTTAATGCATACTGGTACACTGGTATTGTCTGGACAGTCACAACTGTGTGCTTAGGAGTCTGGGTTTGCATTTACAAATCTCAGAATGACACACTTGTGGTCCTACTTTTAGACCCAGAAGTAAAAAGATTTAAACACCTTTCCTAACTTTTGAAATGACCAATATCTCCAATATTTGGGAAGACTCTAAAGGAGTCAGTAAATGCAGCTGAGGATATTTTGAAAAACTTCTGAGACTGACCTTGTGTGGAACACATAATCTTACATGACGTCTCTGAAGAAACCAACATTTTCACGATGTTGCACTTTTGTGGCAACAGTGAAAATGCAGCTGTGCAACAAAGATTATTGTGCCAGTAGGTTTGATCATACTAACAGCACCTCATAAAAGTTACATACACTATATTATCAAAAGTATTTGCTCACCTGCCTTGACTCACATATGAACTTAAGTGCTATCCCATTCCTAACCCATAGGGTTCAATATGATGTCGGTCCACCTTTTGCAGCGATTACAGCTTCAACTCTTCTGGGAAGGCTGTCCACAAGGTTGAGGAGTGTATTCATGGGAATATCTGACCATTCTTCCAGAAGCACATTGGTAAGGTCGCACACTGATGTTGGTCCAGAAGGCCTGGCTCTCAGTCTCCACTCTAATTCATCCCAAAGGTGTTCTATCAGGTTCAGGTCAGGACTCTGTGCAGGCCAGTCAAGTTCATCCACACCAGACTCTGTCATCCATGTCTGTATGGACCTTGCTTTGTGCACTGGTGCACAGTCATGTTGGAAGAGGAAGGGTCCCGCTCCAAACTGTTCACGCAAGGTCGGGAGCATAGAATTGTCCAAAATGTTTTGGTATTCTGAAGCATTCAAAGTTCCTTTCACTGGAACTAAGGGGCCAAGCCCGACTCCTGAAAAACAACCCCACACCATAATTCCTCCTCCACCAAATTTCACACTTGGCACAATGCAGTCCGAAATGTACCGTTCTCCTGGCAACCTCCAAACCCAGACTCGTTCTTCAGATTGCCAGATGGAAAAGCGTGATTCATCACTCCAGAGAACGCGTCTCCACTGCTCTATAGTCCAGTGGCGGCGTGCTTTACACCACTGCATCCGGCGCTCGCATTGCACTTGGTGATGTACGGCTTGGATGCAGCTGCTCTGCCATGGAAACCCATTCCATGAAGCTCTCTGCGTACTGTACTTGGGCTAATCTGAAGGCCACATGAAGTTTGGAGCTCTGCAGCAATTGACTGTGCAGGAAGTCGGCGACCTGTTTGCACTATGCGCCTCAGAATGCGCTGACCCCTCTCCGTCAGTTTACGTGGCCTAACACTTCGTGGCCGAGTTGCTGTTGTTCCCAAACTCTTCCATTTTCTTATAATAAAGCTGACAGTTGACTGTAGAATATTTAGGAGCGACGGAATTTCACGACTGGATTTGTTGAACAGGTGGCATCCTATGACAGTTCCACGCTGGAATTCACTGAGCTCCTGAGAGCGACCCATTCTTTTACAAATGTTTGTCAAAACAGTCTGCATGCCTAGGTGCTTGATTTTATACACCTGTGGTCAGGCCAAGTGATTAGGACACCTGATTCTGATCATTTGGAAGGGTGAGCAAATACTTTTGGTAATATAGTGTACATGATGAGGAGTACCTGGTGGGTAATTTGACTCAACGTCACTTGCATGATTTTCCTTTTTGCAAGTCAGTGTAGGAAACTTCAAAAAATTGCTTTATAGTCCTCCTATGTAGTGCTCTTACTTACAGGGTGAGTTTCAGCAGGATTCCTATGAGTAATTCTTGGATGCTTGATGAATACAAGCCCAAGAACTATAAGACACAGCTGTGAAAATAAACTGTGTGAAATTAAATGTGAATGTGTTGACTCACTTGTTTGATTTCTCTGAGAAGGTCTGCATCAACACTGTAGCGCTCTTCTGATCTCACAGCTCCGAAGTGGTTCTGCATCCGGATTTGGGACATTAATTCATTCAACCGACCCTGGATAAGAAAAGACAGCACAAATGTGAAACATCCATCAAATTGTTTGTCTCACATAGTAGTTTGATCTCTAACAGTTGCCGAAAACACAATAATTTTGAGTCTCAAATCAGACAAAATAAAACTTGACTTTGAAATGCAGAATTAAAGCCTAAGTAATTACTGAAATAACTACAATATGACAACACTGTTTCTTAACCCTCTGAACCTAAAACTTGCCAGAAAGTTTGCCAAAATTCTAACATTTATCAGCCACGCAAAAACAAATACAGGGAGTATTCAGGTGAATAGGGCTGAACTGCAAGCTGTGCAAATAGGAGACATGTATAGAAACATATTTAGAATACAAGTTGTAAAATATCTATTCTATGCAGAATTTGTCCTGTACTGGTAACACATGTGGGCACCTGGAAATATGTTGTACATACATGTTTATTTATTTTACAAAAATTGTAAACTTATTAAGTTTAAACTTAACTTAAACATCCAGTCTTAATGTTTTTTAAGATTTATGGCAATATAACTTTATTGTAATGCATAGAAGACAGTTTTTGAGTTCTTGCTACTCCTAATAATGTTTGTGCTGTTTCCATAGAGAACTTTATTTTGAAGTGAAAATGAGTCCACAGTGAATAAAAATGTGACAGGAGCCAAGAATCCCACAAACAAATGGGGTTCAGAGGGTTCAAGACCCAAATTTTGCTTCCTAAATATGTAATGTTATTGACTCCAACTTCTTACACAGAGGAGAAAAATATATAGTTTTACTTGGTAATTACAACATGCAAATATGGGATCATCAAGTTTGATTATTCTGCTTAATGGATTGAAAAAAATAGCACTTCAGTGTTTAGTTGCTGCTACAGTTTAGACACACTTGCCTTGAACTGTGTGGGGGCATTGAGTTCAGACTGAATGGTATCCAGCTGCACCCTGAGATGCTCCTCATCCACTTGGATAGCATAACCACTTTTCCTCTGAATCTCCTGTTTGATCAGCACCTATCAGGAAAACAGAGGAGAGGGGGGAGGGGAGTAATGAATACAGAAGAATTACTGAAGAATCAACAATAAAGCAGGAAGAGGTGCAAACAGTGCCAGGGCATTCATTCAAATACAATTCAACGTACAAATGCTGCCAGGATCCTAAAATGTATTTTCAAGTCAAGACAGCTTTATGTAATTTAGACACTTGAATGTTCACAATTACATTATTCAAACAAGCCAGTACTGGTACAGAGAGCCATAATGCACAAGCAATATTTGGTATCCAAGTTACAAATGATCTATAACCAAAAGTCCAGTTACAGTCCTGTTAAGCAGCCTGATTACCTTGTCCTTGGTGTAAAGGGAGAGCAGCTCCCTGATCTTGGTGTCTGACCTGTTTCTAGTTCTTTTACAAAACATTTTCACCAATGTGTTATCCAAAAAATCCAAAACAATTCCTCTTTGCAGTCACACCTGTTGCTTTCAAATAACTGAAATTAAGCCACAGCTTTTAAAGGACTGCCTTCCAGTCCATCTGCATCTGGAGGACACGGGCCACTCGTTCAAAGACAGTAATGTATGAATTTTGCCCAGAGAAGCCAGATGCTTCCATAGTGTTAATGACTCCTGAAGAGTATAAAAATGTAGAACTTCCAACCAATCAGTTTAGAAGTGATGAAGCCTCTTGGATGAGAAATGAAACATCTTTGAGAAACTCAAGCAAGTCCAGATGCTACGATTGAAACTATGAGGACTGCCTTCCAGGCACACTGTATGTAAAATGTCCTATATGTTGTGATCTTAAGACTTCTCTGCGTTGATGTTATTAGTAAAACTGTTGTCATAACTTTTATATAAAAGTGGTCTGTGTGCAATTGCTTCAAACATGAAAACCAGCATGCTAAATTTCAGTGAGATTAACAAAAGGGTTGCATGTCTGAAAGGCCTTTAGAAAGGTGAAGCAATTACCTGTAGCACCCTGTGAGAGAGATCCATCAGCTTCCTCTTGTACTGGGCAATCTTAGCCACTGTAGTCGCCTGGTTCTTCTGCAGTTCACTGATGTCACTGGAGATAATCTGTAAGTCGCAATGTGCATGAGTAAAAACAGGGCGGAAGGAAATTGTAAACATGTCTGGTATTTCTCCTTTGATTTCAAATGTTTTTTTGATTTTTTTTAAAGCAGGTTGAAAAAAAGAAAGCATGCCAATTCTTCTACTCTGATGAATTTCCTTAGACACCTAAATCCTACATGATATATCTGTAAATAAACTCAAAGCCAATGTGGAGGCAGCAAACAGAGAATACTTATGACAGCAAATATAAAGAGGATTTACCTCAATAACTTAAAGCTATATAAGCCAAAATGATTTTTAAACCACTTCTAAATCCTGACACTACCACGTGCAGATATATTTGCAATAGCTACTCCAACTGATAACAACCTGCTGGCAGCAAGCATGAACTGGACATCTGTGTACTGTCCTTGACGCCACAAAATGTGCTCCAAAATTCCTTCGTTGATAATGAAACAGCATTGAGACTATGTCCAGTTAGTTTTATTTTTGTAAACATTTACAACAATAAAACTGTAAAGAAAATCAGCTCTATTTTTACTCACATCCACTCTGGTCTGGTGTTGTTTAGTCATCTGCTCCTGGATCTGCAGCCTGCGAAGTAGCTCCTTAAAACCCACCATGGGCACTGGGATTAACCTGGAGAAAACACAAAAACGACATCTCAACAAAGAAGGATGATCAGTGCCATCATACATCTTATATGTAAAGTGGCATGCTCAAACAAATTAAAAAAAGATAAAGACGACTTGTTTTCTGATCTGTACCTTCTGCTAACACTAAGCATTCTGACTAAACATACAAAATCTGAAAATGCATACATGTCAGCTCATATGGAATGTCCATAAGTTTTACAGATTCCCCCACATTAAACTTGCTTACAGACTGATGCATACAAATCATTTGAACTATTTTTTTTTTAAATCTACATGTATGTGGATAAAGTTCTGTCAGGTTGCCCACTACAGCCATCAGCAGATGGTGTTGTGCTAAAAAGTTGCAAAGCATACCTTAAGCTGTTACCACGTTTGTCAGGGCATTGGATTTGAGATGTGGAAAAATCATCTGAGGCAGATTCTCCCACTGATAAACAGAATGTGCTGCAGTTTTAATTTGAAATGTTCTTTTGTATCGTACACCCTGGACGCTGCCACATCGATGTTTCACCAGTACTGATGTGTTTGTATTCTTTGTTTTTTTGCATAACATCACATTAATATAAGATTTTTTAAAAAGATGTTGTTATTATTTAATATATTTTACAGCAATATATATACCCTCTGAATTTTTTGGGTCAAGCAAACTTTGCCCTGTAGGAAGATCCTTGTGTTGTTAACTACCACAGCTAAAATGAGGAGCAAATTTTGGGGGTTTTAATTATTAGAATTCTTTATAATAGTACCATGATTTTTTTTTACGATGAACTATATTGTAAATGTGTCATGGGGTGGTTACACCCAGTTTAATAGGGTGCAACAAAGTTTTGAGGAAAAAAATCTAAATGCATGGATTGAGCCTTGAAAAGATCTTTTTAATCAACTTACTTCTCTGGATCAGGGTTGTCTACTTTAGCCTGTTCCCAAATGATGGGATCCACTCCTGGTGATGGAAGAAGACACTTCTTAGTTACCATTCAGTACAACATACATACAAATTTTTTTTTTGACTTTATTTCAAACTTTGATGAAAATAATACATATGTATATGTACACATATATTCATATTAACAAAATAAAATGTAATAGTCAGCAACTACAAATATTACAGCTTTTTTTTTTCATATGCCCATTATCAAATTCAGTTCGAAAAGGGTGTAGGAAGAAGTAAAAAAACTTATCAAGTCCTACCCCTTATTCCTTCTAAAAATGTGTTAAATTTACCCTGAAGCCCTGTTCAGGTCATAGTTCATAATATAGTTGGCACCAAAATGCAACAACAAACAAATCACAGCATACAAACCGAAATTGAGCAAGAAAAACAAAATGACATATCACTCGATACACTGTACCCGTGATGGTACTAATTTCCCCTAATTTTCCGTTCGATATCTGTTTAATATTTCTGTTTTAAAGCTGTTTAAATCTGCCTATTGAGTTACATGATTTCAGTTCATCACTGCAGCTGTTCCATAATTTAACTCCTTTTACTGAGACACAGTGAAGTTTCATGTTTGTTCTCACTGGTTGCTTTATGGTTGTCTGGTTGTTTCATTTGACACAAACACTCAGGCTTATATTTACCTGCTGGGGCATTCTGCAGCAGCTGTTTGAGCTGCGTTGGGGACAGCTCTGTGCGTGTGACTGACATGGCCACTCCAATCTGTGTGAGCTGGACCTTAATGTTGGCCTGCTCCAGGTAGCTGAAGAGTGTCGACGCAGGGATCCGCTTAGAGGTTCCATTAGGAGAACGTTCCACCACGTAAATGATCACCTCTGTCCTAACAGACAGAAGGCAAATCGGTTTAGAATCAGTACAATGTCTGATAGCTAAAAATCTACACAATCTGCTCCCTGGAAGGCATTACAGTAGTTTTCTATGAGTGTGTGACGTTATAAAAACTTACTGGTCACTCGGTAGAGCTTTGACACCATCTACGTTGACAGTGAGCGTCTGGTTACTTCCCAGGACTTTGTGCAGTGACTCAACCAGCTGCTGCTGCTGCGCTCTCAGATCAGCCTCCTTTTTATTGAGGACCAAGACCACTAAACCATCCTCATCCTTACTCACTGGGACACAGCTATAACCCACCGCCTGAGAAGTACAAGACACAGATGACCATATTTAATATTCAGAGTCAGCCAGCCTTCAGATCAAACCACCGCACTGATATCCACCAGCACCTTAAACCTGCAGAACGGGTTCTCCAGGGTAAAGTCCACAGGTGGGTTGTTGTTGCTGTAGTAGCCCTTCCCAGTTCCCCAGTATGCCTGCAGTTGGTTCCATTTGGCAAGGATGGAGTCTCGCTCATCGCCTAACAAGGTTGGAGCTGACAAAGCAGTGACCTGCTGGTAAAGTTGGGTGGGCTGAGCCTGACCCTGCTGCTGAGCCTGCTGGCCGAACAAGCCTCCTGGTCGAGGGAAAGAGAAGTGAAATCAGAGGTCAGAGTGTCTGATTCTTTACATTCTCTCTTTATGTCTGTGGTAATGTCAAAATATCACAACATTTTATATGAATTTATCAACTTTACAAACTGTATTTGTAGCCTGTATCCAAGATTTGGCTGAATATTGTTGGACTGATGATGATGTTAAAGCTGAAATATTAGATTTTATTTTTGCTTGTTGATGCTCTCTCCAGTGAAAGGAGGTGTGCATCACAATTATTTCTGAATCTGCTCTGAATTCTGTGAAATGCAGTTTCCAGAGAGTGCTGGCTGTGCTTTAAACCAACTTTTTTGGGAAGGGGCTACTTTTTGTTTCTTTAGCCAAAATAAATTAACGCTTTTCAGGGTTTTTTCCTGCACAGAGGACTTTTTGGCAAGCCCTAAAGGGGTCTTGCCAACAACAAAGCACCGATATGATGCTTTGTATTTGACACCGACAACAACCACCGATATGAGAAGAATTAAGAATAATCAAAACCTAACTGTTTTTGTTATTTGAGGTTTCATTTATTCAAGCATAATGTAAATCTTTGGTTATCGAATCATCAGAAAAAACAAGGAAAATGCATAGATTTCTGTCGAATAGGTAATACAGTCTCATTGTAGTTACTGTACATGAACCTAAAGTGCTTACAGAGATGCACAGTTACTCCCCAAAAGCCCATTCTGAGAAAACTGGTAGTCATATTACTAATTTACTAATTTAAAACAATGCAGTTATAGAAGTATGTTTTTGCAATAGCTGGCTTGTTCGTGTCATGCTTTTCAAATCTTTGCATGAAACAAATAAAATTGTCATTTAAAAAAAGTTTTTACCTTGCTGCTGCTGAGTTGGCTGGATATTAAAGCCTCCAAACCCACCAAGGCCAGTTGTTCCTAATCCAGTACCAAATCCTGATGTCCCGGCAGTGGCCCCAGTACCAAGCGCAGACGAGAACCCAAACCCTTTGTTCTGCGTGTTACCAAACAGGCTTCCTAAAACAGAAGAATGCGCCAATATGGTGGTAAAATATAAACTCCATTAATGTTGCTGAACACGATTTAAGTCTACAGTGAAATATGCGGTCAGCTTTGCAGAGGGATCGCTGCAGGAATAAAAGGAAGGACTCATGTTATAGTAGAGTGAGTGAGACATCTTGTGGCTGGTTAGTGTTGGCATTTAAGCTCAAAGCTGAATATGAGGCAGTATGTTACAGCACAATCGTGGGAAAGCAGTTTAGATGACTAAGAGAACTGAAGTGTTAATCAAAATTTGTTTTCACTATTCAATATTTTTAAAGACCATTTCTGAAAACTGTCCTCCATTGGCATTTCAGCAAACACACCTGTAACTATCTCATTAAACCATTAGAGGTAACCCCGTACTACACAAAAAACACAATACATTTTCTGACAAACTTCTTGTCCTTCGTCTTCTGTCTTATCAGTTAATATATTTCATAGTTATATATTTCATTGGCATATTTTACATATCTTTTTTTTTTTCTTTTGGGGAGTTTTTCCATTTTTTAATGATGGAGGGAGAGACAAGGTGAAAGGGGGTATAGAGAAGAGAGAAAGAGGCATGCAGCAAAGGGTCCTGAGCCGGACTCGAAGTCACGACCGCTGCTGGCGACCTGTGACCACATGGTAACACCCTAACTCAGTGAACTATACAGCGGCCCTTTATATATCAATTTAATTGCTGTTAGTAACTGAATGCATAGACAAAATAATCTTTAATATGCCTTTGCCTCATATACTAACACAATTTTCAAAAATAAGATCTTAATTATTTTTGTCCTAATTATTTCACTAAGCCTTATTAGGGACATATAGGTGCAACAATGGTCATTAGCTGTATGAATGAAATGCACAATAGGACAGACCTTTGATAAAGAGGTCAGTAAACAGCGATGGTATCTGCATATTAATGAAAAGCTTTTGGTTTGTAATTTGGCCAAGTGGTGAAGTTATTCTGTATTTTGATACTGGTTTCATCATGCTTTAGTAAGACTAATGATTGTCTCAGCTGGCCAAAATTACCAGACGCCTTATTAATGCTGTGTGCATTTTTTTGTGCATAAACATAAAGACAAACAAAATAGGGTAAAGTTCTGTAAAGAGGTAGAGGCAGCAGCTCTGTTGCTGACCTGTGGCGTTAGAGGGGGCAGCAAAGCTAAAAGTTGACCCTGGTGCAGCAGCAGTTGTTGTTGTTGTCCCAAAGCCACCAAAAGCACCTAAGAGACAAAGCAAATCATGACGAATAAAAGAGGTGAGACAAATGGGGGTAAAAGAATGAAAAAATGAAATCATGGACTATTTGACATACGGCAGAAGAACAAAATCATAATGAAGCTTTTAGGATTATTAAAAAAAAAACAGTATTGGACTTCACTGACATTGTTCTTCTGACTTACAGATATGTGAAAATGTACTGACTTTCCACAGCAATCAAATGAGAGGAGTCAGTAATTCAACAATTTGTCTCTTCATGCAAATAGAAACAGCAATTCTTCATATTTTATGAAATGAATCAAGAGGTGAGATGAGAAAAAATCACTGCACCACATAAATGTGAAAAATGGATGAAAATGTGTATTTACAGACACAGAGTGTACTGAATTACAAAGGTCATCTACCTGTGCTAGCCAGGCTATTACCAAAATTGAAAACAGTGCCAGTGGTGGTTGCTGTACCAAAGCACCCCACATTAAAGCTGACTGCTGCTGGGTTGGCATTTAAACCAAACCCCCCAAAACTAAACCCACCAGCCGTGGTGCTTCCAGCTCCTAGCCCCCCAAATCCTGCAGCCGAAGCAGGCAGGCAGCAAGAAAGAGAGAATCACATGGAGGAGTTAAATGACACAACACCACACCGAGCATGCACTCATTATTTGTTAAAACAGTTAAAGTGCCTCAAAAGAGATTGGTATAGAAATATGTTACAGAAGCTACAAGATTTTCTATAATAATGAGCATCTTACCAGTATTGGTGGAGCCAAAACCAAATCCTGTGGCTGGTGCAGCAGCAGTGGTGGTTGTCGCCCCAAAACCAGGGGCTGTAAGAGCTACAAAGACAGAGCAGAAACCAAACAGGCTGTCAGTCAATCCAGCATAGAGCTGGATGCAAATATAAAATGCAAGGACACCTAAAAACACACAAATGATTATGCAAATTGTATACACAACTCTGCTTTGTGTTAATGAGGAAAATAAAACAGTAGCATCCAGTAAAGAAAACAGCTTGTATATTTCTTAAAATCTACCATTACACTCAACAATAAGCCAATGGCAATTAATTTTTTAGTTTTTCTTCACACCCTAGAGAATCCAAAGAACCAACAAAATACTAATAGTAAAAAAGGCACAAATATTTGATTTTTAATCTAAACAACATATATTAACCTCATCATTAAACCTGTAAGACTGCTGATCTTTAACTGAAACAATGAAAGACTTACTTCTTTTACCACTATTACTGCAACTTACTGTGTCACAGATTAACAAAAACACTCATCATGACACCAAACACACACTGAGCTAAATATTATCAGTCCTACAGCATTACTGCTATAAGTTCTGTATATGCATAGTATACTGCTGTTGGTTTTCTCAGTGATTTGTGTTTCCATTTACCTTAACCACCAGTAACCTAAGCCCAACCTAACCCTAACTTTAACCAGAATACCCTGCTATGCTTAACCTCAACCAGTTGTCTCTGCGATGCCTCAACATTACCTAAGCTCAACCACATAGGACAGTGTTAAGGAAAATAAAAAGGAACATAGTAACAGAAAGAAAATCATGTCATTCACTTCATTTTGGTTCATCCACTGTGAGAGATTTTCCCAAAGCCTTCCCTTTAAGATGCAGCTGTGCCTTAGGGCTGAACAAATTATCAATATCACACTGAAGAATGCAATTTGAAAATCACAAATGCTGCAATTTAGGATAAACTAGGTTTTGCAAATTCATGTCATCCTCTGTGTGACAGTTTTGATAGTTCTAACAGTGTCTCATTTGGTAATGCTCCATCAAAATTGAATCTAAAAAGTAAAAATTAAACTAAACCACTTTGTGTGCTGCTCTTTAGTAGATGCTGGACGTACTTTTGTTAAACTACTCAGTTATGACAGAAGGCCAGGAAAAAACATTTTTTCCTGAAAGAGCATACACATCACTTTTAATGTGGCTTGTCCAAACAGTATGTCTCACTTACACTTTCTTTTAAAACAAAAGCCTTCAACGTGGAAGCATACATCAAGGCTAAATCTGGCTTATACAAATGTATAAATCAAGCTTTAAACTGGAAGCTATAGAAAATATCCGTCTGGTTTAGTTCCTACCTCCAGCCAGTACAAAGCTGCTTCACAAATATTTTCTAAGATGGGATGTCAGACTATCTTTTAGGCTGGTGAATGAGTCTGTCCCACTCCCAATGCTAAGTAACAGAGGGGGGTCTCTTCTCTAAAAGTACCACAGCCCAGCAGCTGTTAATGACCAAAGGCAGGAGTCCCTCAATGTGGAGCTGTGGACTTACTGCCGAATCCGGATGAGGCGGTGGTGGTGGTGGCTGCAGGGGCGAAGCCAAACGCTGTTGATGCCGTGGTCTTGTTGGCACCAAATGAACCAAATGAGAACCCGGACGTGCCTTTAACATAACATAAGGAGCTGTAAGTGCATGACAGTAAACGTTACAGCTGAATTTGACAGTCATCGAGCTTATCTGGTCCAAAAGGAACGTTAGCTAACCAGGATAAACAGCAACATGTGACGACTACTGGTAGCCAAAACAGCTAGCAAAGCAGGTTCAGCACGGTGCTCAGTAGCAACTTAGCACTGTTTTACTTAAGTCTACGTTAACACTGAAATGAGTCTCCATATATCTGATATATCTGGCTCAAAAGGTATTTAGCTACATGCCTCAAATGTAGAAGCTACACAGCTTTTACCGTTACTTCAACGGTAGATGATTCCACCGTTGGGACTGCACCTTAACGGCAGCCCGGAGTGAACCGTTTATATTTATTAATCATGTAAACGCACCAAAGTACTGCTGTTTTGATAATAAATGTGTAGCATATTTCCAATCTTAAAAAATACTCCAAAAGTTAAGTATAAACGTCCATACTTGCCGCTGGGTTGGTCGTAGCGCCGCCAAAACTGAACGCCATGTTGACTGCTGTCACAACGGGCTTCTTGTTCTTCTTCTTCCTCTTCAGTTCAGTCACTTATCGTCAGACACAGCGGTGCATTAGCGCCACCTGGTGTTCACGGAAGAGAGCGACACTGCTGCAGGAGCAAACAGCAGAATTACTGTTATCTTTTAATTTTGTTTTGTCTGTCTTCTTTTTGGACTCTCCATTTGTCCATTTGTCTCCATTTGTTTACTCAAGTTAAATTTATCAGATAAATGTTATTGTTATATCTATTGACAGTTTCTCTTCATTTTTCTTGCAGTTGAGGACTTTGTCAGCCGTAGTATATGATTCCAGCTTTAACTGACCTAATGTTGACCCAATTGTACTAATTAAACTAACTGTTCAACACACTAATCTTAGCAACCAAATGAAATTCCAGGATAGAAAGTAATGTTTGGGACGAATGAACCTTTTAAACTATACATACTTAGAAAATGTAGTATTTGTGGTGAAATAAACATATAAAGCCATTAGTTGTGAGACAGAATGTACTACTTGTGCGGCATAAATGCTTAAACTGCTAGTATTTGGACAGAAAGTTGTATTTTAGATGGAATAAACATTTAAGTTATATGACTACTTGAACAGAATGTAGTATTTTGGGTGGAAAAAAACTTTAAAACCACGCGTTATTTGACAGAAAGTACTGTTTAGGTGGAATCAACCTTGAAATGATATAATTACTTGGACAGAATGTTAGTGTTTTGGGTGGAATAAGCCTTTAAAACCATAAATTGCAGACTTTAGTAATATCATCCAATGACAGGTGCCAATGTGTTGAAAAAAGGTTCCCAGAAATGTGGTCCTGAAACTGCAGTCTCCTCTTCTTCAGATATATGATATTGAAATAAATTCCTAAATATGTATTTATAATATCTGTCAGCCATAAGAGATGCCTGGAAATCCAGCTTCTAGAGCTGAGTTTTTGGAGATCTCCAATCTGAAAAACAGCGTGGCATATGAATATTTGTAAAAACAAACAAACACAAAGCATTTAGGGTAATACTGGTGTTTTAGACACTGTTTTTGTTACTTACTATTCCTTGAGTGTAAGTCATAGCATACTATGACCTTTTAAAGACCCCTCTTGTGAAAATAGGTTCTTTTTCTACCTTTTTAATATGTCCACATGGTGTTGTTTTATATACTGGAAGACACATCTTGAGCAAAATAAGCAGTGTGATGATAGTCTTAAAAAATACAGGTTCTGACTACAAGGATTTCACATGTAACAAATCTAAGGATCTTTCTGCAGCATTGATCCTCAGAATCAGTTCTTCTGAATTACTCCAATATTACAACTTCTCACTGTGGAGCACAGAGCAGCGGTACAGTGTTTGAAGTCAAAGTCAAAGGTGAGCTGGTGTGCCTGAGCTGCAGCCAGTAGGCAGGGGTGGGTGGAGCAAGACATTGGGACTTAGATCCACACATGCAGTAGTGAAACCTTGGAGTTGAACATGCCATTTTAAGCAGAAAGGGATTACTTTAATGAAAAAAACCTTCAAAATATGTAACTCTGACACACACAGATGTTTGCTTAATGGTTAAATCAATGACCAGAGAGGGACTTTTTAATCTCTTTTACTTCACTAATACAAACCTAATCCTCAAAGAATCAACACCTTGAAGTCGTATGTAGGATCATAACAACTATGTAGTATTTGTCAGTATTAAGTATTTTTCTCCAATTTGGTATGAACTTCTTGCCTCTACTTCATTAAAACAAGAGACAAACATGTAAGAAAGCGGGGAAGACACATCTACTGAAACTACTTTTTATTTGTGTGTACAGAGTAAAAACAGTATTAACAGCCAACATTTCAAAACAAGCTGACAATTAGAAGAATATGTGGTTATAGCAGTAACAATAATTTCAGAAAGTACAATCTGTAATCAAAGTATGGCACAAAGTAGCCCAGTGTACAGTCCATGTGGAGCTTTGTGTTTTGGTTTTTATCAACGTAAGAAAATAACTTATCCTTTTAACCACAACTATGCTAATGTTGTGTAATATTGTGTTTATTGCATCAAAACTTTGATTTATCCATTCATTCAGTCAGTCTCGTGTGAATTCATAACTACAACAATATGC
Source organism: Dascyllus trimaculatus (assembly GCA_024666655.1). Taxonomy (NCBI): domain Eukaryota; kingdom Metazoa; phylum Chordata; class Actinopteri; family Pomacentridae; genus Dascyllus; species Dascyllus trimaculatus. The sequence continues at coordinate 11,842,867 of CM045460.1, read as the reverse complement.
ACGCTCCATTTTTTGTTTTTTTTTTGTTTTACCGTTTTCAAAATTATTTTTTTCATTGTACATGATCAGATTAAAGTATACATCAAATGCAAATAGTAAAGATCAAATGAAGGAGGAAGAAATGTCTCCACAATCGTCTGATATATTCACTGCTGATTATTATAGTGCACATCATGAGCTGGTGTCAAAGAACTCATTATCCTTAAAATGTTACGACAAAGTGTAAAAGCAGTAATAAAAGCTGGGCTCATCACAGTTCAAACTGAGTAATTGTGCAGCATTTTCTATATTACATTAAATGGCACCTGAAATCCAACATTTTCATCACCGGCACTGAGAGAGAAAGCTGCGGCCCTGCACGACAACCTGTCATTCAAGCCTTCAGAGAGTTTTCAAAGTGCAGTTTGACCCTGCTGGCTGTAAAAAACAATGGATCAGTTTCTGTTTGGTAGCTGGAAGAGAACCAAATGCACTTGAGAGTAGACTTGTTGATATGGCATGCCATTCTTATCACAAAAGAAAACTATTAAAAGGAAAAGAAAAATCCAGTAACGTTGATCCTTTTGAGGCACAACTACAGCATTTGAAAACATTTTGTTAATAGAAGCAGTTACACAGGGCAAAATACTGTCAGCACACAAATCCAGTACTGTATGAATCATTGCTTCAACCACAAAATCCTGTCATATCCAGGGCTTCCGGTGGCTGATGAAAGCGTCGCTCATTATACCACCAGAAGACATTTGTGAAGCTCCAACTCCAGATATCCTTCATTCAAACATTTCTACATTACCATTTACAAAAAAAAAAAAAAAAAAAAATGCGAAGGATGTCTTATTTTACAAAAATTAAAGTTTCCAAATATACAGCGTTTTGTCTGATATTCATCCCCATCATACAGTGAGAGGAATGTGAGCAGTTCAACACGTCTTACACTGTATATATATACAAACAAACGCCGTACTCTGAAGGTCTTTCAGGTACAGCAGCGACAACGTGCACAGGTATCCCTCTAAATACAGTGCATGAACAGAAAATATTGAGCTGTGAAAATGTTACGTAACATTAGCTATAAGATGAAATGCAAATGACACACTAATACTGAACTGATTGAGAAAACTTTGCAGCTCCTCTCCTGCTTTGATAGTGTTCGATAGTGTCTAAGCAGAGGCCCCCTGAGAGTGATGTGTGATGAAAAAAATAACTCAGTTCATGGATTTCATTACCCTGCTCCCCCAAATAGCCCCTCTGTGCCCAAGTAGTCAGTCCCTAAAATCTGAGTTCAAGGCAAGACAAGAATCCAGTTGAGCCAGGCGGATAGCGAGGTGTGAACAGCACGCTTACCTCACATCTCAGATTTTAAGGTTTGTTTTAGAAGTGCACTCTCTGTCTTCAGCCTGTAGAGAGGTGCGACCTGTTGTCAGTAATTCTCAGCAACTGATAAACAGCGAGAAGCAGCCACCGGTGTTTTAAAGACCAAACTTTTTCTGGTAAATCCCCGTGCTAGATCTGGATTTTCGGTGGCTCTCCATGAGTGAACCTTAAAACATATAGTGTAGTATGTTTCAGACTAAAACCACGTCCCCTCCCTCTTTCCCCCCACAGCCACCCACCCCACCTCACAGAACCCCGTTTCCTCTCCATCCTCCACTTTTCCCTCAAGCTTGTGCGTCGACTTTAGGCGTCAGGCCGATGTAGGTTCCGTTTTGGGGATCATCCTTTTCCTTGTCATTGACCGGAGAGTAAGAAGTGTCGTCTTCAGCAGACGTCTGTTGTGGGAGATAAAAAGGAACTCTTAAAAACTACATTACATCTTACCTCACCTTCATACAGTTGTACCTAGCAATCCAGAAGGGATGATGTCCTTACACATGCCAGTGAAATACCTTTTTGTTAAAGTGTTAAAACCAGTAAGATAGTAAGTTTACTGTACAGCAGCAGAATTATTTTAAGTGGGAAGATAGTTACTGCAAACTGTAGATTAAAGAGGCATGTAAAAAAATAGCATACAACACAAGATTCAAGAAAGCAAATGAAAACAAGGCAGCAAAATAACCATGAAGACTTACAGCATAGAGCGGCTTGGTAAACACAATGCGCTTTACTTCATTCTGCACAGGGACACACAGTGATAAATACATGCACAGTGCCGTTAGCGTGTGGTTAAGCAACTGAATGAATTGTGCAAAAATAACACCAATTACTTATTAGGAGCAAGCAAATTGTAAGTTGTTAGAGTAAAGCCCATCCAGAAAAGGTGCTGTACCTTCTGTTTGCGGGCCCGGACCAGAAGGACGATGAAGACCGCAAGCATAATGCCTCCAAGTCCCACAATAATGAGCGGGAAGTTGGAAACCAAGGTGACGATCAGCAGCAGCTTTTGTACTCTGGCTGCAGACGCGTCATCAATAACCACACTCTGTGTAATTAGAGACAGCGTGAAAGATCCATTAGAGGAAAGCGGATGTATAGTAAATACAAGACAATAAACCAATCACCATTAAAGCAATGTGAGCTGCTAGCTAACAACTGGAAACGGGGGAAAAGCTTATCAGGCTTCATCCATTGGTGACAAAATCTCCATTTGCTCTAAGTGTTTAGTTTGCTCTTGTTGATGAAATCACCAAGTCGGCAGCAGACGGATCTCAAAAAATAAGTGGTTCCAATACTTTTTTTTCTCAGTGTAAAGTCTCAGACACATTTCACATCAGAATACCAACAAATTGCTTCATGCTGCCTCATCTGAATGGACCTGTTGCTTCTTTTTTTTCAACCAGGCACTATGCGCTCTGCTGCACTCAGCATCAAAACACCAGGCAGATGCCCAAGGAGAAATTCAAATCAAAGACAAACAAAACAGAAAACAGGATAAAAACTTTTCAAAAATAAATACTAAATACTTATAAAGCAAGACAGAAGAGGAGAACAACTTGTGAGATCCATTTCTAAAATAAAACAAACAGCTTTGAAAACACACACATCTTGAGATTCTTCCTAAAACTGCCAATGGAAGAAGAGCATTAGGTTAAAAGAGAAAGAGTATTCCAAAGCTTTGGACTCGCCACCACAAAGACAAGACATGATCTCCCATCGACCCACTCGTCCCGATTATGGAACACCTTACAGCAGGTGTTCTGAGGATCTAAGAGGTCTAGAGGTAGAGTGTGAGCAGAGAAGTTCAGCAATGTGCTCAGGTGCCAGCAACTCATGGCTTTATAGACAAATAAAAGAAGCTTAAAATCATTTCTGTAATTAACAGGTACCCAGGGCAGGAATACTCATGCAGGTGTGAAGCTTTCCCTTTTTATTTGATATCAGTTAGGAGTCTTGCAGAGTGTTCTGCACAAGCTGCCGATGACCCAATGAACCTGGCCAACACACCGGTACAGTGAGCGACTGACTCAACTGTACTGCCATGAAAATGTGGTCCAGTATGTTCTACCTGGGAACAAAAAACTTCTTGTAAAAACGAGTTGTGGAAGGTTGTTGAGCTCGACTGTTTCCTGGCGAGACACAGATACTTCTTGGAGTCTATGCTGCAGAGCGACCTCATGCAGGTGACATCAGAGCGAGATCAGCCTTTCCCCACTGTTTTCAGTCTTTTCCCTGAGCAAAGCTAATCGAGCTTACAGAAAGGTTGATCAAAAAGTTCAGAGACTGTTCATGGTGGCAGAGCGCGTCACAGTTACGCAGGTGCGACACGTGCAACCACTATCTACCATGAATCAGGATGTTATGCAGTACTATGCCATCACCAGTGGGATGTCTGTTGCACATGTTTTTGTGTGAGAGATGGAGCCGTGGCGGCCACCGAGGCAGAAACCGCAGTTTTCACAGTGGAAGAACCTGCAGTCTGCAAAAGTGGACAAAGCACTTTAGGCCAGCAGTGCATCAGGAGCACAGCTGTTGTTTTCTTCAACATTCACATGGTTGTGCACTGGGAAGGAAACCCCCAGAGTTCTCCTGTAAAAGTCTGAAGTGCCTTGAGGGAGAACACTTGGTGCAAAAAACCCGAACTGTGACCCTACACTGCAAAAACTCAACATCATACCAAGTTTATTCGTCTTATTTTTAGTCCAAATGTCTCAACCCACTTATTTAAGGATAAATTCACTTTCCAAGTAGCATTTCAGCATGATGGAGGGACTTGTTTTAAGACCAATTTTCACTTGTTCTATTGGCAGATTTTTTCACTTATTTCAAGGTAAAAGTGCCTTGAAATAAGTTTATTTTCTTGTTTTGGGAGGGGCATTTTTTCCAGTGTATGGCACGTGAATGCTTCACAGTACGGTGCAGTGATTGCAAACAGGTTTTTTGGACAAAACACAATCATTGCACACCACCGAACTCACTAGTTTTGGCTCCCTGTGACTTCTTCCTCTTGCCCCACAAGTAAATTCAAGTAGAGGGGTCACCAATTTGACAGAGATTTTAAGAGACTGATAAATGCAGATGGTGCTTGATATATTTACAAAACAAAGTGTTGCAGGAGCACTGGGAGCGGTGTATCACCACACAAGGAGACTACTTCGACAAGGATGGTGGCATAATTTAAATCAGATGCTATTTTTTTAACTTTATATAGGCACAGTCTACAGCAATTTGATCAATCCTAGAATATACTGGAGAGAAGTGTGAGTGGTATCGTTCTCCTCAGCTAACTCACTGCAACAAGTGTATTTATCAGAATGTTGAACTATCACTTTTACTACTTTTACTACTCCTAACTGTAAATACAAACTCCTAAAATGCATGTTACAGGACACAAGTGTGTGTTTTAGCCTGTCTTTAATGTCTCTTACCTCATTGAGGAACATGACAGGAAAGATGGTGTCATTAAGGGACTTAGTTTTCCTGTAATGAATACATTGAAAAGAATGTGAATCAATCAAATACAGTACAGATATGCATATATCTATATGTACAATGAAAAAATAGTGTTTATGCTGAACACAGATACTCACGGGAATCCAGGGATTCTGCTGAGCAAGATGTTAATCTGTGCTCTTTTGTTTGCACGAACAATCACTCCGGTGGTCTGTGAGGGAAAAAAAGGTTAATAAAGTAAAGAAATGCAAGTCTCATCAACACTGTCTTATAGGTGTAAGTATGCAGCCTCTGCACTTTCACATAAACGCCACTAGGTGGTGTAGCAGTACACAATGTAGCAGGGCATTTACTTCACAAAGTTCAGTGAAATGTGTTGCTTCTGCATTTTTCCAAATGGGATTGCAAAGTGAAGTGTGACCTAAAAAAATATGAGTCACAGCATTAACGTTACTAATCACAGCTGCAGAGTGAAAAGCGCATGTAAGTCAGATGAGCCGAAGCCCTGCGGCTTACCGGGTTAAGGTCTAGAAACGTTTGGTGATGCGTCCTTTCTGGGGACATTCCTTCAATGGCATGCGCAAATTTAGAATCAGCCAGGTAGAAATGAGGAAAGGAGGCGACCACTGGTGCACCTGTGAGAGGAGAACAGAGGAGTTTAATGACTTGACACACAACCTGATCTGACTCATTCATTTGGATAAATCACTCATTTCTTACGCATTACTTAGCGAGTATCCTGATGTCAACATACATATCAGCACATAGTACATAGACAACATTAACACCCAAAGCCCTAAACTATTTTATTTGAGAGACCTCCCAAATTCATACATTTTTTAAAAAGATTGACTCATTTAAAATGGAAAAAATATTAGTATAAAATATTTTTACAGCAGTTTTTGGGAAGGTGATATCTTTGTCCTTAGGATCACCAGTTTGAGCTTTTTTAAAAATCTGACACTGTAGAAAAAATAACGATGCATCAAATCAATACTGCTGCGAATCACTGACCCATTTCAGAGCCTAACAACAATAATATTTAAATACTCCCTGAAATGTATTTTATGAGAATTATTTTACTTTTTTGCTTTTTTTCCCCGAAAACTGAAGTTGTATAAACATACTGACCTTTAATTGAATAGAAACCTGAAAATACAATTAATATTCGATATGTATATTTTAGGCTGAAGAAGTTGTAAAAGACTGACTTGTTTAAAGTTGAAAAAAATAATAATATATTTTCACAGCAGTTTTTAGGGAAAGTGACATTATTTGTCCTTAGGGGTCAACATCTGAGGCTGTGTTTGAACGACAATATCTCAGGAAGTATTAAAGATAGAAGTGTGAAATTTTCACTGTTATTTTCATCCTGATACTCAGAGTCTGGAATCTGTAGTATTGGAACAGTAAATAAATTAATGCATTCTGTCCAGCAATAACCTTGTGTTTATAATACAGCTTGTCATACCTGCTCAATCAGTTATTAAAGTTCACCTTCATTTTGTGACCTAATGTTTTGAATGAAAAGTGTTCTATGTTTTGTTTTGCATTATTGTGACAAGCTACATACGGTTCAGAAAATATCACTAGCTGACTTCTACATTATCATTTCTTTTGCTAATTTGTGCTCAAAGGTGAAACTTTTCATAACAACGTCATTTTTTCTTCATATTTCAACTGACCCATAATTATTTGTGGTTATTCAAAAGAGGCAGTATGAAGCTGGTTGTTGAGATTATTCAATCTACGTGTTCAATTTTGCAGATTTTGAATTAATGACATGATGAAAAAAAGGTGAATATTTTGATAGGCAATTAAAAAAAACGTATTTGATACATCAATCTAGAATTTCACAAAAGAAAACTTTTAAGGCAAATCATAGATGGTGGAGCAGAGTTTATTCTATTATATGATGATCTGAGATGGAATGACCCTTATAAGTCTTCTTGTCCCAATCACCAAACAATGCTGCATCTACTTTGTAACAACAGTACTAGGTGGACTCTTCATTCAATGCGCCACATCACAAACTTAAAAAGATGCCCAAGAGTTGGATTTTATTAACAGACACAGCCTGAGATAGAAACCTGCAAGGTGGAAAAAGGGTTACGATGGCCTCTACAGAATCTTAACCCTCTGAAGCCCAAAGCCCACCAGCAAAGCATGCTATCTAAATCGTCAAAATAGCACCATTTATCAGAGACAGAAACTGTGAAGACAAAAAGGACTGCTGAATTTTCAACTTTCCAACGGTCCTACACCTACATATCTGTGATGTGCTGTTCCATCGCAAAACTTAACCAAATCTGAGTTTAAAATTGTGCTATTTAATCAAAAATCACTTTATTATACATGTCTTATTAAAAACTCTGCCAAAAATAATACATTTGCAAGATCCAGATTCTGTAAAAAAAAAACAAAAAATCCTGTGGTCCTTGGCAAAACTGTGAAGCAATTACTGACTGCGACCTACAGTCACGTGAAAAAAATTCACAGACCTTTTGAATGAACTGCAGGCTGTGTTTACACAGAGCAGATAAGATACAAGTATGGAAACAAAAGAAAAATGTAAGTATTAAATCATCTGTAATATGTGTTGGTACCACCTGAGTCTTTTTGAGTTCTCTCTACTTGTAGGAGTGGCTATGTTATCAGGAATGTCTGTGTTTCCTAAATAATGTGCTAATTTGTGCACCAGAGTTGCACTAATGGCTCTATAAACGTAAACAGGTTCTAAGTTGTGGCCATACCACCTTGTGGATGCCCGATCCCATCAGATCTCGGAAGCTAAGCAAGGCTGGGCCTGGTCAGTACCTGGATGGGAGACCATGAGGGAACACCAGGAAGCCTGGGTGGATGCAGTGTGAGAGTGAGTGGTTGGTGGTGGTCAGAGGGGCTGATGGAGCAGACTGGCAGCCTCGCCTCTGTCAGTCTACCCCAGGGCAGCTGTGGCTACATACGTAGCTTACCAGCATGGAGCGAATGAATAATGCAATGTAAAGCGTCTTTGACAGTATATCTACCCATAAAGGAAACACCATGATGTGCTACATTAAAACCTCTCACCAGGTAATCAAATATATTTTAATATCTTATTTCTTTCTCTTTGATCTGATCGGTACATAACAACCAGTAAAAACATTTGGAACGAGTTCTCAGGAAAAAGTCCGAAGATATGATCTCGCCTTCGTGGCTGGACATGCTGCGTGCATGTTACTCATGGTCAACTTGCCAAAGAAAAATAACAATACAGGTAAACAAATGGACAATAACCCCTCTTGTATAAGTAATTAAGGTCAGTCACTGATATCCAGATAAAGAGTCTTGTTACTACTGAGTACTGAGTTCCTTCCTCACATTGTCGTCAGGAGACATTGCGTTCCTTCACTATCACCTTGTGATAGTGAAGGAACCGTACGGTCGACTGAAACATTTTTGGTGAGGTCATGCTCATACATTTACTCAAGTAATTGGGGACGTGTGCAGTTTTGCTAAAAAAACTAAACAAAACATAAGTAGCCAAGCTTTCACCTCTGCAGCAACCACTATGTGTATCAGCAGCAACAACAAAGTCAGACGGTGGCACAGTCCGAGGTGCTGATGAAGTGGGGCAGAGGTAACAGTTTTCCTACTCTTGTGTTTAGCAACAGACGTTTGATAAAAACATTGGACACCCACAGTCACCTGAGAGACTGTTCACGTGACGACCAACAAGGTCACTGTCGCGCAAATACACAAACACACACACACAGACTGACACACATATTTGCAGTTGTACACTTAAGAGTGCCCTTGATCGCTGTGTTCATGGGCCTAAACTTAACTCTGCACTTTTTCCTCTTGGTGGCTTCAACAGTGCTTTCATTTAGTATAAAATCTACCCATGTTTTACCCCAGTTACTGCAAACATGTGAACTGGTTTCCATTTGTTTCAGCACACAATAAAAGTTATGTTGCAAACACTAATCCATTCTGTCTGTTTTAATCTTTGTTCTGTAACAAAGCAGTTTCAAATCAGTATGGAGCTCTAGATTTATTAACTCACAGCAACAATGTACATATCTTGTTGGAATACCTCCCTGAAACAAACTTCTGCATGTTGACACTGAAAGGAATAGAAAGTAACAGATGCCCCAAAGCTTTTAGGTTTACGCCCTGAAATGCACCCAAAAGCCACAAATGTGTTTTCAAACTTCCTTCTTCGGTAATGAAAATCTTAAAGTAGTAGAAAGAGACACAGAGGACAACTGGGCCGTGAACGCAGGCACTAAGGCAACGCCTGGTCATATTCGAGGGAAGAATCAGGTGACTGGGCTTACCGCCCCCCTTAGATACTGGGCCAGCCATGGTCAGATGGTGCCTGAGGTGTGGAGGGAGCTGGAGAGCCGTGTCACATGGGTCATTTAGGGGGTATTAGCAGGACTGGGGATAGTGAGAAGGAAATTAAAAGGAGGACTTCAGTGATAAAAACAAACACTGTGTTGTTCTTTATCTTTTAGGGAGCTTAAAATTCCAAGTCGGGTGGGAAAAGAAGAGAAAAAAACAGCAAAGAAAATGGAAGCCTTCAAGACAAAGTTATGTGTTTACTACTGAACCCAGGTCAAGAGGGGAAGTTGTGTAGGATGCACAGCTAATTAAAGAAACATAGAAAAATGCAGAATTCACCACGGCCACTATAATTTGTGGGTGCAGGACCTTGAGAGAGGCCTGTAAAAGTTCAAAGTGTGGGTGAGAAAATGTTCTGCACAAGCTGACATTTACCTTTCCGACAGGGACTGACTTTAAGAAGGCCGGTTCCCAGGCACTCCTGTGGGGTGACACAGAAACCCTCGTTGGCCGGGTTCTCCTCTTTGCTGGCCAGGACGGAGCGCGGCGGTGTGAATCGGTACGCTGGGATTCCTTTCACCTCGACATCCTTCTCAAACTCCATGTAGATTGACCTGACGAGTAAAGCAAAATATCACATTACAGAACAAAAGTTAGCTCCATGAACACCAAAAACCTACTGGCAGGTTTTAAAAAGCAAGTTATTATTTAAAAAAATAAGTAAAACTACACCATTTACTAGATTCAGGAAACTTGAAAACAGAAAAAAGTGTCCAATTTTCAACTTTTCAACAGTCTGTGAACATATCATGTAGGATATGTGGTTCAATCACAAAAAATTACCAAATTGAAGCTTAAAATTGTGACATTTCATTAAAATCCCTTTATTCTTCATACCTTGTTTAAAATTCACCAAAATTAACCAGTGTGCACTATCAATATACTGTAAAAAATAAAAAAAATACTACACTTCCCAGTGCAACAAAAAAGCCATTAGTGACCCTGCTAACACTATTAGTCACATGACAAAAGTTCAGGGACTTTTTGGCTGAACTGCAGGCTGTGTTTACACAGAGCAGAGAGGAAACAAGTATGGAAACAATTAAAAATGTAAGTAAATGTAAAGTAAATTAAAAATAAGTAAAATGTAGAGTATGTGGAGTTTTTTCCAATATTGGTAACACCTGTGGACACTTCAAGAAGTGTTAAACACGATGACTTCATGTTTTGAAAAAATAAAAAAATAACTTTCATTTCTTTTATTTTTTACGATCTATAGCACTATAACTGTGTCACACTCCAAGGAAGGCCTTTTTGAGCTCTCTCTAGTTGTAGCAATAGTTGTGCTTTTTCCACAGGGATTCAGGACTTGATATTGCAATAAAAAATGAGCCCACAGTGAGTAAAATTGACAGGAACAAAAAAACACCCTATAGCTACTCGGAGTTCAAAGGGTTGAAGAACCATTCCACTGTGATTAGACAACTTCTATTTACATTTATGCTATAATTGAGTTACTCAACATTTTAATATCAACGATTTATTGCTGTTTCATGTGTGCACAGTTGGTGTCTATTAAAGCCTACGAACTTGTACTTGTATTCTTGTATTTTCAGCCAATTTAGCGATTAAAACATCATCGTCTCGTTAATAAGTGCAACTGACAGAAACACACAAAGATGACTGCAATGGGAAAAGTACTCTGATTTCTACACAAGGGCTGGCAGAGGGACAGGGTTGATAAAAACAGCAGTTGACATTAAGACCAAAATCATTTCCAGCTAAGAACTCACTACAAAAGCCTGTCTGAGCTAAAAGTCTGAAGTCAACAAATGTCATTAATAAGTTATGACATAAGACTACAGGGATATTGCTGCACAGAAATCATGAAAAAATTTGGAAAAATAAAAATAAATCTGTGTGACTCATGTTCTTTCCCTTCAAAGGCACCAGTTGACAAGCAAGTAGGATCCAGAACGCACTTCTCTTATCTCTTTAATATTTATTTAATGGCAAAAGAATTGTGAAACTAGCAACAAACAAGTGAACACTGCACTAACCGGCAATGATAAACAGTAATGTGTTCTCTAAGTTATAAAAGACAGAATCCCCAGTCATTTGGTGCTAAAACGCAGCCAAAAGTTCATCTGAAGTTAACATCAGGCTTCAAATAGACATCTTCCAAGTATTTTTAGTATGAAATTCTCTCTTTTCGTTTAGCTTCATAACAGTTTCTTTGCTAATCGTAACAAAAAAGGTAGTTTTGCATTAACTTTGATAGACTAAAGGGATTAACTGTGGCAGCCTAAACCTTATATAAGCTTCACATAAGCTTATGAATACATTTTTTCAAGGAGGGAGGTCCGCAAACTCTGGGAAGGGGTTTCTAAATTAATGGTCATGAGGATTTATTACAGCGGAAAAACCTGTTTGGGCTGTTCATATGGGAACCACACTATTGTTCTACGACTGACTTGAATAACTGTGAATGTGTCCTGCAAGCTTGGAGCCTGCAAGCAGGATGATTTACACGGACTGTACAGCAATGCTGAATCCTGTTGAGTGTGCTTCTCTGCTTCTAAACACGTCAGGGGAAAATAACGCTGCTCTGCCGTGCTGACCTTCCTATTGTAGTGGAAGCGGTGACATCGTAAATCTTTCATTACGTTTGAGCATTTGTTGTGTTTTTACAGCCTCTGAGAGAATTGCATTATTGTGAGGCAGTTCATCCTTGTTCTCTGTATCTGCAGTTCTGTCCTGTCGAGGGAATCCCGACGATTCTCAGAGAGAACAAAGCGCTCCATACAGTGTCTGCCAACTGGCTGGGAGGATGCAGCTCTTCGCTACGCAGCCCACCAATTGTGCAACAATACTGTCCGGACCTTTCCCTTGACCTTTGTGAGGGAAGCCAAGTAAAAAGCCTGATGTGTTTCTCCACGAGGACAGGACAGAAGGTCTCTGCCTTGTACTGCTGGGAGTGAGAGACTGTTACAGTATGAATTAATTTCAGATGAGCTAAGCAAAGACGTGGTTGTTTTGGATCCAGGTCCTGAATATCTGTGGGGCCGCTGAAGGGATGGTGTGACATTTTTATAGTACAGGTGTAAAAACATTACATTTATACTTAAAACTCTATTAACCCTTTAAACCTCAAAACCCACTGACAGCTTTGAAAAACATGTCATATTTTCTCAAAAAAAATCTCCAAAATGGCATCATTTATCACAGCCAGGAACTGAGAAGACAGAAAAAAATGTCAGATTTTCAACTTTGTAACGGTCCTTGAACTGCTATCTGTGAGGTGCAGTTCTAAATCCACTCTAAGCTTAAAACTGTGATATTTTACATGTCTCACTTAAAAATTCACCAAAAATAAACTATTTGTAGTAACCCGATTCTGTAGAAAGCAAAAAATTCTGCACTCATCGCCGCAAATGTTTACTCATTAGTGACTCCGCTGTGACCAACAGTCATGTGATAAAAATTCACGAACTTGCATGAACTGCAGGCTGTGCTTACACAGAGCTGATAGAAAACAAGCATAAATTAAAAATATAAATTGCTAAATATTTATAGTATGTAGAGGTTATTTTTTTCAGTATTGGTAACACCTGTGGACACTTGGGAAAATGTTGTACATACTGATTCCAGGTGTATTTCAACTGCTGTAAATTAAACAATGAGAAATTCAACCTTTGCTTTTATCTTTTTATGATTTATGACATAACTGTTGCATACTGAAGAGAACACATTTTTGGGATCTCTTAACTTCTAGCTATTGTTGTGCTGCTTTCATAGAGGTGCAGGACTTTATATTGCAGTGAAAAATGAGCCCACAGTGAGTGAAAATCTGAAAGGAGCTAAAAAAACACGCAGAAACTGCTTGGGGTTTGAAGGGTTAATAGAAAGAAAACAGAACACATGAGGGGAAATCTAAAACCGAACTATCTGTTTCATTAAAGTTTTTTTCTTTTGATTTATTTTGGGTAAAATTCGATCTTTTAAAGTTCTAATCATGGTTATAAGGAAGATTAATGTGTGGCAAAAGGCAAGTTGGTATTTAAGCAATGACATCTGTCTGCAATTCATCAAAATCCTGAGGTTTCTGTGGCTCAGCTGTCAGTCACTTCACCGAAGGGTCACAACCCCGTCAGCTCACAGATGGGAATTTCTAGCACTTCTTTTAACCTGCAGATCAGTCCCAGATTTAACCAAACACATGTTTTAAAACACAGTGGCGTCGAGCTAACGCTACACAGGCTCAATGCTGTGCGTGTGAAAGGTTAACGTACACTTAATGGAACATTTCCTCTTCAAATTAGTGTAAAAAGTACAGGAAACAGGGAGGGAGCCTTCCCTTCAGTCACAGTAACACAGACGGCCACGACCGCACCACCCGGGAATGAATAAGTAGGTGAAAGTGTGCTGTAAATATTTGGGCGAGGGGTTTTTGACGCATGTCCAACCAGAGTCAAAGGTGGGAACGTACCGCTCCAACAGATTCTTTCCATGCTCAGCAAAAAGGCAAAGATGTGTGCAGCAGCTTCTGTTTTTAAGGTCAAGGTTGTTTGCAAAATTAGAATCTCTTGTCACCATCAAGAATGAGGACGCTGCTCGTATATTTTGCAACAAACAAGGCTTAAAATTTGTGAACTCAGACCCCAAAGAGCTGCTCATCAGTCATAGTGTGTGAGCGGTTCCCAACATTTATATTTCAGTAGAGATATCCTGAGATCCTGCGGGATCCTCCTTTATTTCAAAATTCCCAGGAGTCTGAGTCAAGGACAAGCCCGGCAGTCAGTTCCAGTAAACACATATTAATTCTTGTTAACAACCATAAAATGCCTTCTCCCTTTTTTTAAATTCATTGTCATTCCCACAGATTTCCTTCCTCTTACATCTTCATTACTCTCCAGAACAACAACCCTCTTGAAGCTGTCGTGTTTTCTAGTCTTTAAAGCAACCTCACAGTATAGGCAGGATATTCAACAGCAAACAGAGGTCACCTGTGGTGCTGTTTGTAAGTGATCAGGCAGGATGTTATGATAACAATCCATGGGATCCGAAGCCTGTGAACATTATTTCCATACGAGATATGAAAGCCTCCAGCCCCGTCTGCTGGGTCATGTACCAGAAATAAACATCATCTCATAACCACACCGCGCTCAGGTAAATTGGGACATGGGACATTTGACAACAATAGATTGAGGGGATGCAAATCCCTGTTGCAGCCAGATTGCTTGTCTGTGGTGACACATATTATAACTCCTGGCACTTGAAACAGATGAATGTTTAACCTTTTGAAACCCCAAACCCACTGGTGGGTTTGAAAGGTACGTTGCCTTTTTAAAAAAATCACCAAAATGACATTTATCAGAGAAAGAAACTGTAAAAACAGAGAGAATTGTCAGACTGTCACCTTTTAGATTGTCCTTGACCTAATTTTCTGTGATGTGTTATTTCAATTGAAAGCAGTAATCAACCCTAAGCTAAAAACCCTACTATCTAATCTAACTCTAACCCCTTAACCCTAAGCCTTTATTCTACATCCATTCAAAAATTTACCAAAACTTTTATTTTACGATTTATGGCATTATAACTCTGTCAGAGTTCTCTCTTCTTCTGGCCATTGTTGTGCTGTCTGCACAGAGATACAACATTATATTTTTGTTAGGGTAAATTACATTTAATCTTTCACTTTTAACTTTTTACTTTTAACACATACTCTCAGGGGACACTGACACTGAGAAGAACACCAAGCAGCTTCCTTATTCACATACTTTTTGAGCACTGAATGTTTGTTTGCTCCTAGTTTGGACAACAACCTGCTCGTACCCAAAACATGAGCACCAAATCTCTGGGGACTCATTCTCCTAGGTCATGGTGTACGTGATAGCTCTGGAACAGATAACTACAACTAGGACTTGAGGCACCAGAGCTGTCTTCTAAGAGTCACCCTTACATGACATCACAGGGATTAAGAAACACACAGGGTGGGGGGACAACGTCCTTCCACAGGTGCGTCGTTTGGTGATTGGTCGGGAGAAGAATCCAAAGATGCAGACGAATCGGATGGGCTGCTTCAGGAAGGGCGGATGCCTTAAGCAACCTCCCTTTCCATCTTTACTATAAAAATTGTAATCACTTTTCTATCATTGTCTTTATTGCGTGGGTCGTGTCATAAAGTAAAGAACCTTACAAGCTTTTGAGAATCTGATATTTATATTAAATCAACTAAAAAAGAGAAGTTGTTTGTCTTCTATCCCAAATAAACCAACACACATCTCAACATTTTGCATTAAAAATTGGGTAAAAATGTAATAATACCAAAGAAAAACACAACCCAGAAACTGCTCAGGGTTCAGAGAGTCAATTAACAACATGACCAAGCGTCTACAGGCATGGTCGTGGCTCTGTGAGGCTCTGAGGAAAAACGCTGCCCTCTGACCTTTCGGATGCTGGGTTTGTTGTTGGTTTGACAGACGCCTGCAGTAAGTTTCCAAAGATTCAACCGTTAGGCAGGGCAGTAATTTCAGCTAAATGCTGACATTTGCTAAACCAAAGCAAAGCTGAGGCTGACACGAATGTCATTAGTGTTGCAAGTATAAACCAAAAGTATTTTACACAACTGAACAACATAAAATTTGACCTGCATGAGAAAAAGTCACAAGATCCCCAAAGTCAGTAGGATTCATCCCATGAGCACCTTAGATTTCGTGCCAACTCACCTCACCCTTTCAGTTCATGTCATGGATTTTCTTGAAAGAACTGTTTTGATTGCTTCTATTAATTTCATGGGACCTCGCAAAATAAAGCTCCAGTCTAGATACTTGGTTTGGAATTAATTTGTTTGGTCAATGAATCTCATCATTTTTGATTTTCTTTCTCAGCCTCAATATTCACTCATTTATCACTGTACATAGTTGAAATCTGAACATCAACGAAAAACCAAAACATAAATCGTAAATGAAAATCTGTTTCTGAACGTTTGGCCGTAAGCAATTTAATAACAATAAACAACTTTCCACCCAAATAGAAACTCATAATTTTCAAAGGTGTCACATATTTTCACTTCTTTGCAGTCAAATTTTGATCCTGTGTAGTATTAGCATCATAACTAGCAGTTCATTTGGTACTGCACCTGCACAGGTCCGGAGTGAAGATGTAAATACGTTCGTTCTTGTCCAGCAGAGGATGGAAAGCACTTCCATCGGACCCATTGATGCTGTTGCTTTGGTTTGACGACCAGAAAGTCAGCTGGCTGCAAAACATGCGGACAACAACATGAGCATTTAACCAGCTGAACCCCAAAACCCGCCAAAATACACCATATATTATTATATTATTTCAGCCTAAAATTGTGGTATTTCGTGACATTCTACACGTCTTGTCAAAAATAAATTCTTATTTCTTACCAGAGTCTGTAAAACGCAAAAAAAATCTGTGCTCCTTGCTGTAACGAAGAAGCCATTAGTGACAAAAAATGTTGCAAAAAAAATCCAGAACTATTTGGCTGAACTGCAGGCTGTGTTTCCACTTGGTCAAGCAGTAGTAGCAATTTATCTATAGTTTGCAGAGCCTCCATTTTCTCCCAGTATTGGTAACACTTGTGGGCACTTAGAAAAATGTTGTACATGTTGAATCAAATTTTTTCTTTTGTGTTCAACTTTCTACTTATTTCTGCTTCTAGCCATCGATGCGCTGTTTCTGTAGTGGTGCAGGACATTATACTGTAGTGAAAAATGATCCAAAACAGTGAGTAAAAATGTGTCGGTATCAGATTTTAAAAAGCATTATGTTCATCCAGAAACTACTTCTTTGGACTCCAGCTAAATGCTTCTATAACATTCATGCGACCTGCAGAGCAACCAAAATGGGGGCTTTTGGAATGAGCGTTCTTGTACCTAGATTCATTTTATATAGACGAAACAAGAAAGAAAAAATACTTGATGTTTATTTTTTAAAAAATTCCTACTTGCAATGTCAACAACTTTATCATCTCAGTCTTAATTACGACAAATTACCATGACCTGTTTTGATGATCAGACATGTTTTTTATCTGAAAGTCAAAGTTGAAAAAAACATTTTCCCAGGAGTGGAGGGGTAATTACAGATTACGAGCAACCAAAGACAATAAAATTGGACAAGAACGGTCAGCAAAAAGCCATTATTAAGGCATTCCAAGTATCAGGATGTCCTGCCCTGTGCTCTGAGGAAAAGGCAACAGCCAAGACCGACACGCAAACAGAGTGAAAATCACACAGGCAGCCAGTTCCCCTCTTAATGTTGGCAGCGGTTTTGAGAAGCTTGTTAAACCAAAGGGTTACCCAATGAGGTTTCATCACTGTGGATGAAGACAGAGAGGGAGTGTGTGTGTGTGTGTGTCTGTGTGCATCAGTGCTACCTTTGACCTTGCCATGTTACAACCCGGCCGTAGTCCAGGTAGTTCTGCTGTCCAGTGTGGTACACAAACTCCCCATCGTTACTTCCATTTTTCTGAAACAAACAAACATTCAAGTCTTTAAAAAAATTTTGGATTCAATGACAACATAATCTTCATTTTGATTGCTTGTAACTGTTACTATTTGGTGGAGCTGTACATGCCTTGTACATGAGGCCAAATATCTTCTCCACTTCAGGATTGGTGGGAGCAATGCGAGCCAGCAGGGGGTCTTCGTAGCCCCACAGCAGCTCGTCCACAGTGCGAGTGGTGAAGAAGCCGCTCCCGAGGGAGTTCATCCAGATGGACACCATGGCCGCCTTAAAGAAACTCCCTTTTAACTTGGTCATTACGGCCTGGAGACAGGAAGAGGAGCACAGATGGGGAAATATGGACAAAATAGGTGGAGGGTGGCGGTGGGAGTGAGGAAACAATACACAAAGTGCAGAAGGAAATCTTCAGAGTTACAAAACATACACTCCACTTTCCCCCACTTGGATTTCCACTTTCCTCCACTTGTCTGAGACATTCAGTTCTTGACTCACCCAAGCAGGGATGTTGACCGTGGTGATGCTGTCCACAGTTGGGTCACCCACAGACCTCTCCCTCAGGAACACAAAGCTTTTGGTGGTGTACGCCGACACCTTTGTGCCGTTTTCCACCATGTTCACGTCTTCCTTGTACCTGTACTCCCTGTGCAAATACAGTGAGACAAAAGGTGATCATCTTGTTGAAAGGTTTCTAGAATCATTTCCATTTAAAACTCAATTGAATTCCAACACACAACTACACACAGCTGTGCAATGCGACCATCTACGAGAAGGAAAAGCAAACAGTTAAGTAGAGGCTTGATGGCAGGGGCAGATTATCTCAACATGCTGATGTAACATATTTGGTGCTTTTAGCAGTGAACCTTGATATTTATTTAAGGCTTTCAGTGGGTGCATTTCAAAGTGATTCAAAACGACTAATCTGCACACAAAGAAAGTTTCTTGGCAGGACACATGTGACAGAGTGGACAGGACATGCTGGCCGATTTTTACAGCTAATAATATTAACCATGCTCACTGACATTTCACTTCAACATTTTTAAGCTTTATCATGAAAAAAACACCCATAAAACTACTAAATTAAACTAATTCAGTATACTTAAATCAGACTAAATAACAGTAATTTTAGCAGCATTTTAGGAACAAGTTTGAAAGAAATCTTCTTCTCTGTTTAAGAAGAGTAGAGTTTTTTTACAATGTTTTTCTATTTGGGGGGTTTTGCACTGCAGGTGTGGTTCAGATTTGGAGACATGCCGAAATACAGTACATAAACCCACAAAGCCAGTAAACTCAATACTTTTCAACAGTCCCAGTGCTGCTAATTTCTGATAAAAATGATCCAAACCTAAATGTAAAGTCATGATATTTCATCAAAATCATGTCTCATTTGAAAATGTGACCAGCTTCCTTGCTTACTGTTAGCTTGCTCTAACAGATTGTGTAAAAACTAAGAATTTTGCACTTCTCAGCTCAAAAATGCCATAAATCAAAATTTGGCTTTAATTTTTTTTCGTCTTTTTTATGATTTATCACTGCTCAGAAGTGATTTTGGAGTTCTGTGTACTTCGAGTTATGGTTGTGCTGTTTCATAGAGGTGCAGGCCTTTATTATGCTGTGGCAAATCAGCCCACAGTGAGCAAAAATGTGACAGGAGCAAAAAAAAATCCAGAAACTGCTTTTAGGTTCAGAGGTTAAGAAAAGTGCAATTGTTTAAAATGTTTTTCTACTCAACGAAACCTATTTTGTGATTTTTGCATTGTAGCTGTGGTCCATAACCCACAAAGCTAATAAACTCAGTCAATACCAACAGAAACACAGGTTTTAAATGTAGACTTTATATGTGCGGTCTGTGCATGACCTTTGATATTTGCTTTAAACTAAGAAGGCAACATGTCAGAAGAAAGACTTTGCAGAGCATTTTCTTCTATATTGTATGCTTTCAAATACTTTTTTATTTCTTTTACAGTCAACACAACTTGTGCAAGAACAAAATGCACTTGTGCAAGTTACATTATCCACACATTGTGCTTTTCTTTGTTGATGTTGCATCCTACCTGTATGCATACGGTCCAACCTGTGTGACCTCCGGCTTTGCCCCTTCAAGAAACTCCTTCACATTGGTCACATTGAAGAAGAAATACTCCATGTAGACAGGAGGGGGAGGGGTCTTCCATGACTCAAACACACGGCTGCCTTCCACCAAAACAATCTCCTGCAGAGACATGAAGAGCACATCTCAGCTCAGAACTCAGCGGAATTCATTCAGATGCACAGACACAGTTGGGAAAAGCAAAAATCCATGACTAAGCTCTGATTGCACATATCGTAAACTGCAATTAAACCTAAGACTGCTTAATGAATAAGGTGTTTTTCTTTGACTGATAATGCATTTCCTGGTAAAAGCGCAATATAGTCCAACAGCAAACACATGTTTTGGATCTGAAGTTTCCACAATGTGTTCCTTGGAAAAACAAGCCGGAGAACAAAAACATCCTTGGGGGGGGAGGGGGGGCTGCAGTGTGAGCGTCGGACAAGAGCATTGGCTGCACACATGAATGGTATGAGGGGAGACCCCTCCACCACCTCCATTGTCAGCAGTTGCCAATGACAACGGGGTCTTGGGGAGAGACAGATCATGTGATGCGGAGAGCTGGATGCCCAACTGTTTGTGCTGCGCTCCAACTTTAATGATCTGAGCCACATTCCTCAGGGCCGAAGCCTTATGAGGCCCTGGAAGTGCAACACGGGCAACCATCCCATTATTACACCGTTAGACCGAAAATTCTCACAGCAAATGCCATTGCCTCTCGACTGAGATGTCCTGGTTCTCAGCAGGAATCTTTTGAAATATTGAAAAACACAAGGAGAGAGAGGGGGGTGGGTGGGAGGAGGCGAAAGGATTAGTATTTCTTTAAACAGCACCTCAAGAAGAAAAATCTTGCTCTGGCCTAATTGTGTCAGATTTGCGTTCAAGTTAACAACAATACTTTGGTTTGAAGAGCTGAATACGCCGAGAGCCATTATTTCAGGAGAGTACAAGCCCCCCTCCTTCTTCGGGGTCCTCTCTACTTGCTCAGAGACAAAAGTTTAGCTGAGTAGCCAAGGACAATAAAGCTGTCACCTTGGATTGAGGAAGGGAGAGCATGGTCTCTGTATGTCACTCTTTCATGCTTTGAACAATCAATACGGTAACCTTCTCAGCACCCCACATAAAATACGTGGAAAACAGGAACAGAGAACCCTCTTATCTCAGCACTTACCACTGCGACTCTTACACCACTCCCTATATGAAAACACGTGGAGCAGGTGGATACACAAATACACATAAAGGCGGTGCTTTGATGTGGAGTCGTTCACATACATAGATGTGGACCACAGCGGGCACAGCGAGAGGCTATTCATTCAGTCCTCCAATCATGGTGGACAAGCTCCGCATGCTCTAAATGGGTTTGTCTCAGTAGTAGCCAAAACGGCAAAACAAAGCTCAACCAGCTTTTAGTCCAACTCTGCTGTAAGTGAACCATCAAATCCATATTAAAATCCACTTAGGTTTACATTGACCAGAACACCCAGTGGCTACCAACTTGCAGGAGCTGCTACAGACTGCTTGTTGACACGAACACAACCAAAGGAAGGAAGTTTCTTTACTGTACTGTATTGTTGATTCATGGCTTCAGCACTAATGACATTCACACAAGCCTGAAATGCACCTTGTGTTTAAGGTTCCTCTTCTTCCTTTTTCTTGCTTCCGCCCTGTTTGAGTTTGTCGTTGGTTAATTTCCCTTGAAGAGATTGTTCTTAAAGATTATTTTGGGCATTGTGTCTTTTTTTTGATTGCTGCATTGGGGTAGCCAGAAAATCCAGGAAAGAGAGCAAGGGATTGATACGGATCCAAGGACATTTTTCGTCCATTGGATTGCACCTAATTACCCTTTTAGCTAACTAAAACAAGGTTACTTTCGTCTCCTTTCTCCAGCCTTCACCCAGGTGAATACTTTTTGAATAAATTCCCAATAATACTTGTTGTCGAAGCTACAAGAAACCGCAGCAGAAAACCTAAACACAGCAGACCACCCACAAAACAGGCCGCCAGCCACGATGTCTAGCCTAGTCTAAGTAAAATTACCAAATTCCAATTCAGGAACGAGCCGTTTTTCACCATCACCTCATTGCATACTGACCCCGGTTGACTCACATGGAAGCTAAGGGGCTGCCAACCCAGCCGGTTTCCCAATAAACCTCGCAGTGTGAAAGAGGCTTAGCACACAAAGCGAGTCTGCTGCTGGGAGGGTATCCATGGGAAGAGATCCTTCACACTGGTGCAACTGGGGTCAGGCAGTAACTTGATACAGCTGAAATAAATCATACTGTCAGGCCAGCAGACAACTACGTACGTCTGCATGTGAGTTCTAAGCATGCGTGTCACACCCACAGATATATGTTACTGAGTAAGCCTTCTTTTTAAAATACAAATTAAACTTGATGAGATTTAATAAGATTTTTTTTTACATCTGACGTCTGATTAACTTGAAAGCAGCATAACCCTCTGAATTCCAAATCAGGTTTAAAAACGGCATGTCACTTTTTCAAAACTCACTAAAATTACAACATTTATAAGTGCCAGAAACTGTGAAAACTGAAAGAAGCATCAGATTTTCAGCTTTCTAACAGTCCTTGAACTAATCATGTGTGTTGCGGAGATCCATGGCAAAAATCAACTAAATCCAAGCTAAAACTGTGACATTTCTACGACATCTCTCAACTGTATTTATTATATCAAAAGTACATTGTTTCCATTTACCAGATTCTGTAAAAAAACTAAAAATTTTGTGCTGCTCGATGAAACTCAGAAGGCATTAGTGACTCAGCTGTGAGCAACAGTAAGAGACACAAATTTTGGGACTTTCAGCTGTACTGGGCTGAACTGCAGGCAGTGCCTAAACAGGGCAGGTAGGAGACAAGTATGGAAACAAATTGAAACATAAGTAGAAAAATATCTATATGTAGAGACACCATTGTTTCCTGTCTCGGTAACATGCACGGGCACTTGGGAAAATGGTGTACCTGTTGCTTCCATTTTTCTCAATTTCTGTAAAGAAAATGAACAATTCAATTCAATTTTTGTTTTTTCTTTTTCATAAATTGTGACATGGCAATTTTGTCAGAATGCACAGAAGACATTTCTCTCTATTTCTAGTCATGGTTGTGCTGTTTCCATAGAGGTGCCAGACTTTATACATCGGTGAAAATGGGTTCAGGGGTTAATCTCCTATTTTCAGTTGGCAAATAACAAAACTGTGTATCACAGCCAACATCTTGTAAGAAGGGAAACAGACAACCTGATTCATTATTTCATGGTCGGGACAAACCAGCATGAATACAGCAGGTTATTAATGATGACAGAGAAACTCACAAAGCTTGTCTTCTGTATAAAAGTTGAACTTGAACTTACTCCAGCTCAATGTGGATGGATTCAAAGTGAAAACAAATCTTACTAACTCCTGCAGCTGCAACCCCCTGCTAAGATGTACAACATATAGTTCAGCATCGACACTGCAACATGTGCAATAGTTACATCACAAGAGGTGCAATATGAGGTGAGGAAACTAACTCAAACACATCATGCTCTCCTTTTTTAGTGACCAACCTACAGAAGAAGTCTGGCTGGAAGGAACATCAGTTACTCCAATTTAAGAGTATTTTTTAAAACTTAATTTACAACATAAGAGCAGAGTTTGTTGGCGTGCAGGCTCTACTTGTGGACATAAAATGAGCAATGAACGGGGAGGAACACCGAAGAAAAGATTTGGTTGCACAAAGAAACACAACATCAGTTGTGCTGAAATATTTCAGCGACAGAAAAGTCGTTGCTGACCAAAAATAGGTGATCTATCAGCAGCATCTTGCAACTGCTGCCACCACATGAAGCAACACATGTGGTGGCATGTGTTGCCTCAGACAATTTGTTTGATCAGTTAAATCAGCAGCACAAAGTTCTGTATAATGAGTGTAAAGTCAGATATGAATGCCATCCAAAGCAAAAAAAAAAACTAAGCAATGTCATTTTACAATATCATGTTGATGTAACCTTTTCAAACACTGTACACTGCAGCAGAACGACACAGTTAAACATTACGATCTAGCGCACCAAAGTCATGGCCTTAGTCGAGCTAGTGGTTTACTAAATGAACTCAATTAAACAGCCACATTCAGGAAACCTTACCTCCCACCTGACCTTGCCCCCCGCCCCCACCCCCAGACTGCTGCTAACCAAAAACCCTCCCCCTCGTGTCTTAACCTCAGTTATTTTATGTTCTGGTTACAACCCTGCACACTTTTGTTTTGTGCCGGAGAAGAAACCCCAGTGCACTTGACGGGTCAATAAAAGCACCCTCATAAACTACTAAACCACTACATAAAGAGCTTCCGAGGATCCCACCACACCGTCTCAAAGGTAAAGACTTTCAGTAAACATCTCTATAACTGACGAGCTTAAAGCAAATACTGGAGGTGCAAATACGGTAGTTAAACAAGGGTAAACCGTCATTGATGATGATTTTTTAAAATCAATAACTAGTACAACTTCCTTGATTTGTCTGTGTATTCTGTCATGCTGGTTTCAGCAGTCCTCCTGCCAGAGGAAGACATCATTGATTTTGTGATACATCTGTGACCAAAGTGACTGACAAAACTCATCCTTGCTCAACTGATGACTACCTCCCTGTTATTGTGTATTCTGCAGCTTTGTCTCCTATCTACTTTCTGCATTTTTTTGCCATAAAAGCCTCCTTAAGAGTAAAGAAAACATAATTTTCCACATCATTACCAGCTCCTTGCAATACAGTAGAAGGTCTTGAGAAAAAAGGCCCTTGACCTCTAAAGTCAACACTAAGCCTCTCGGAGAAAAGCAATCCGATGCCTGTTGGAGAAGCAGGCTTGATAGGAAAATAAGGATGCAGGTGTGCCATATGATAACAGGGAATGTGGGTCAACAGCACTTTCATGTCTGCACTGTTATCAAAGTAAAGTGAACCTTCTGGGAAGGTAGCACTCACTGACACAGGCTGAAATGTTGGAAATCAAGGAATCTCTGGACTCGGTTAGAAAAGTTATTGCAAATGATCAACAGCATCAGTGACCTGAGGTGTTTGCAGCATGTTCACACACTGAGTAAATACTGCACTGATGCAACCCAACAGAACAAGACTGTAGTATTGCTATACTGACCAATGGACTGCTATAGAAATAGTAAATCCCCATTTTCACTGTAACTGTTGTAATTAAGACACATTTCTGCATGTTTCTATTTGCATCTACGTTTACACAGACCCCGCCCCGCTCGGGTTGGGGTTCTAGGATCCTTCCAGCTGGAGCTTGCAGAGTTGCAACACAATGCAGCTGTGGATTTCTGCAGAAAGGTTCACAAGTGCGGTGTCGACCACAAGGATGGACACGGTCTGAGAGCTATGAATAACCAACCTTAGCTCATGCACAACAGTACGACCTTAAAATAAGTGTTGTTTTCTATGAGCAGCAGGATTTTCCTATTTAAAATAAAGTCAGCACCAGTTGTTAACCCACAATAGAGATGCAACGATTAGTCGATTAGCTGCCAACCAACTATTATAATAATTGTTTAAATGGTTTTAGTAGTTTTTAAGAAAGGAGAAGTAAAAATTTTAGAGTATTTTCTGGTTTGGTTCCTCCTGTATGACAGTAAATTGAATATTTTTGGGTTGTGGATGAAACAAGACTTTTGAAGACGGGCTTTTGTTGATCATTCTTTTAAAAATTTGACAGGCCAAACAAGTAATCTATTATTCAAGAAAATGACCAACAGATGAATCAACTAGTCAACAAGTAATGAATGTAACTGTTAACTTGATGTCTTCTCCTCTTATAAGCAGCAAAGTTATTGTGTTTTGTCTACAAAGCAGGAGATTGACAAAAGGGGAGTTTTTACGAAGGGTAAAGGGTTGGAAAGTGTCAGTAGAAACAGTAACTACATGTCGAGCATATGAACTTTCTTTACTTTTTTGTAATAGTAAGCAGTGTTGGCTAGTAAACCTGCCATTGCCTCTGAGGAGAACACCACATAGCTATCACTTTATGTCTCAGTGATACTGCTATTAAATGCAGTAGTAAACAGTAATCATTCAAGTGTTAAGATGTGCTCTTACTTTCAGATCAATCACATCATTTCTGAAAGTGCGTTCATTTGTATGTGCGGTCCACTGACTGCTAACTGTGTGACTGAACATGAAACCCCTGAGAACTCTTCAAAAAGCAGAGTTCAACACGTTGAGGTGTGTGAGATGAGCGTGTGCATGACAGTCCTGATGATTACGTGAGTTTCATTTCCCCTCAGCTTTCAGCAACAAAGCTGCCGCTGCTGCTTCTACGACCACAAATCAGAAACCGTTTATTCAGCGCCTGTAATAAACTCAAAACTGCTTTCATTATCAATCACGGACTTTAACTTTTCAACTACCGGAAAGACAATTGGAAAACAGCAACTTCACAGCTTTGACCGTTAGTAAATCTTAAATGAGGATGGAAATGAAAAAGCACATTCGCTGTACACACAGCACTGCACGTCACACACAACATAACGGACGCATATTCTTTAATGTTACGCTATTAACAAATGGATGTTATGTATATCTGTTAAAAAGCCTGCGAGCACCTTGGACATTAGAAAAAAAGCCAACTGTGAGACAGTTGTGTTCTTTCTAAATGACTGACACACACATCCACCAATCAAACGGAGCGACCTTGCACATCTCCAGGCTTCCCTCCAATAAGCAAGTGTCAAAAGTTCAACAACTTCTGATGTCAATCTTTTGCCACAGAATGAACCACAATAGTAAATACAACCTGAGCCGCACATCCAGAAACCTGCAAACTTTTACCACATTAAAATCAAGCATCTGATTGGTTACATGTCAGAGTAACAGCTTGTCAATGGACGATAAATGTTGAAAGGTTCTCTGATAATTAAACATGTGTAAAACACAAGAAAAGAAAAGCATCCGAACAAAGTTTTACATTGGAGTTTGTGTTAGTCTGAAGTGTTTTGTTTTATGCTGCACATATAAATGTTGATTATCTGCCTCCTTCATTGCTAATAATCAGCATCTGCCCTGAAAACACACATCAGTTGACCTCCATGTGGCGTGTAAAAAATACCAACCCAACCCCAACTTATTCTTAGCCGTTGGGCCACCTGCTGTCATAATTGCAAGTACTGAAGGCAGAACCATACATCAATGTCGCATCAGGAATTTCTTTAGATCCACAATCTGCATGAAAAATGCCTTTTGTCATAGAGTCCTTTACCACAGTCTGTGATACTGAAACAGGAACTGGGACTGACGTAGTCCAACTCGAGGAAAATAAAGTGCTGACTGTAAAGTTGAGGCCACTGAACCCATAACAGCCTCCATCTCCAGGAGCCTGAGCTGTTTTTTAGAGTCTTTCCATTTCAACAAACCAAAAGTTAGAGACAACAGATTACAGCATTACACATGTTGACCTGCAAAGGTTAGAGCTGCTGTTTCGGCTTAAGTCGTGACGTTAGCACATTTTACATCGCAATGCAATAGACCGATGTGTCAAGAAAATGCTGACATGATCAGCTGGTCAGTCAAGTAGCTGACTGCAAGAAAAATTATCTGCAATATTGCGATAATTGATGGGTGGTTTCGCTGCAAAGTAGAGATGATTTCTAGCTGTTTTGTTGTTAATCAGCGAAGCGAAAGGATAACTGACACAACTGCTAATGAAAACTAATGAAAGTAACTTAAGTTTCAGCTCTTGGCCCAAGTGAATAAATGAGTTAATTCTTCTAATGACTGGTAATGATTTGCACCAATAAAAACAAGAAAGGTCAAAGGACTTACAACAATCTAACAGACTCACAGACGACGATCTGTCAGTTCATCAAACACGTTCTGACGGCGAAGAAAGTTTAGAATAGCAGCAGAAATCTGGCCTGAACACACAAGTTTAGACTGTCCGAGGATTCATACATTAAAATAATAATAATGAATAACTTCATGACCTGGTTCCACGTTCACATTTAAAGAGGTTACTTCTCTAAAGACACAAATGAGGACAGAAGAGTAAATCATGCCGATGTATGTGAGTGGCTGCAACTAACAATGATTTTTAGGTTAGGGTTAACTGATTAGCTGTGTGGTCTACAAACTGACTTTTTGTAAGTAAACAAGTATGAAAATAGGTAGCAATTAACTTAATAGTGGTCCAAAAATAGATTAATAGCTCGAAATGTGTGTTGACGGAGCAGGGATAAATGAGTAAAGTTGATCCACAAGGAAATAGATGTTTAAAAGTAATATAAAATAGATATTCAAGCCGTCACCTAGTGTCTAAAATGTGTTTTCCTTTACTTAAATAACACTGGCATCACAAATTGTTGCAGAAAGTCACAAATTAGTGCAAAAAAACAGACCAGAATGCGGGAAAATAAGTGTTAGGCTTAGGTTTTGCAGGGAGAGCCCCCCCCCCCCATGATCAAATGAAATCTACGCCCCTGGTCTGACAAGCACAGTGAGCTCTCCATCTAATCCTCTGAAGTTTCCAAACAGTAGAAGGTCTGTAAATGAGAGGCTCACAATCCCACATTGTGATGTTTTCCATCAGTGAGTCCATTCAAAGGGAACAGGCAGGAAAAAAACTCCCAGCTGTCCTACATACACAAGTTTTGAGGATAAACGTGGGATTTTTTTTGTTTCTTTGTTTACCTTTTTCAGCCGGTTGAGCATAAAAGTGCGGAAAACTTGCGCCACCATCAAACCAATCCCGATGATCAGCAGGTGAGCGCAGATGATCCCCACAGCGTAAATCGCGCAGGATCTTCGCGTCATGCTGGCTGGTAACGGACGGAGCTCTGGAGGGATGGATGGAGAAAGTTTCCCTAAACTGGGACAGAAACTTTGTAAGCAACAGCTCCGACCTAGATTTCAACTCCTGGCTGCTTTCCCCTTTGTTGAGTAGACAAGTTTGGAGGAAAAGTTTGAGCTGGGAGGTGTTTGTGTTCGTCCAGCGGAGTCTCCGGGTTACGGAGCGTCTGGGGGCACCACGAGGTCTCCTCAGTCAGCGACCTGAAGGCGCATAGAATGAAAATTGTGCAGCGGAGTATTTGTAGCGGCCCGTCACCTCGCTCCCTCCCTACGCACGAGCCGCGCGCTGATTGGCCGAGACGGCTTGTCCGAGCGCGAGGAGGGGATGAGCGTGCGCGTGGGCGTGCGCGCCGTAAAAACGCGCCTCCGCCTGAAGCGCGACAACCCGGAACTACGCGTGGCCAACCCGAGCGTCCTCTGGTCCACATGAGAGAAGCAGAAGCAACAAGTCAGTTCGGCTCCGTGAAGCTCGCGTTCATGCAGCACCAACTTCCGCCTGCTGCTCCATATCCGAACACCTTCAGCCAGCTGAAGGACAGGTCACACTCAGGTCACTGGTACTCACACTGCACATTTAAAACTACAATACATCCTACAATATGTTCCACTCTATAAATTTACCAAACCACTTTAACTAGAATATCATACATAATAAAAATGTACCTGACAAGTTTACATATTGATGTTAAGACACTACATTATTATTGTTATTTACATTTTCCTGGCCATTTTAAAGAAATAAGGCTCTGCAACGTTATTATATACTGTATGGTCTTAACTTTAATACTCAAATATGTATTATATATTTACCTGACTGACTTGAGTATTAAAGTTAAGACCATACAGTATTATATGTAATACAAATTTACCTGACTAATTAAAATATTATTACTTTACATTATGATTTACATATTGCAAATCAGCTTAAGACCCTAAAATATTACATACAATTCAAATGTACTATTATCCATCCATCCATTCATCCATCCATCATCTATACACCGCTGGAGCCTGTCCCAGCCGACCCGGGCGAAGGCAAGGGACACCCTGGACAGGTCGCCAATCTGTCGCAGGGCTACACATATAGACAGACAATCAAGCACACTCACACCTACGAAAAATTTAGAATAATCAGTTAGCCTCAGCATGTTTTTGGACTGTGGGAGGAAGCCTGAGACCCTGGTGAAAACCCACACTTCACAGGAAGAACATGCAAACTCCACACAGAAAGATGACAGGTCCTAACCGGGATGTGAATCGGGGATCTAGCTGTGAGGGGATGCTGCTAACCACCGTGCAGCCCCATGTACTCTTATTTAAATATTTGTATTTACCAAGGTTAAATGTTACGACTAAGACCCTGCTATATTATTTATTATATAAACGTCCCTGGTGAACTGAAATATTAAGACCTTACAATATGATATATATTAAAATGTATCTAACAAGTTTAAATATTATACAATATAGTGTACACACTATATTGCCAAAAGTATTGGGGCACCCCTCTAAATAATTGAATTCAGATGTTCCATTCACTTCCATGGTCACAGGTGTATAAAATCATGCACCTATAGGCCATCTGTGCAAAAAGTCCATTTGTGAAATCTCCTCAATACTAAATTTTCCACAGTCAACAGTTAGTGGTTTTATAACAAAGTGGAAGCAATTGGGAACAACAGCAACTCAGCCACGAAGAGGTAGGCCATGTAAAATCACAGAGCAGATTCTGCGGATGCTGAAGTGCGGAAATCGCCAACTTTTTTCAAATTTAAATTTAAATTCACACACCTCAACGTGTTGAACTCAAATTTAAATCTGTATGTTCTGACTTGTGTTCTGTGCTTCAGAACGACGTGCATCCTGTTTCTCTCATTTCTCCTAAGAGTCAGCAGTACTTTATCAGAGCTGATTTTATCTGTAGAGGTTCACAGCAGAGTAGCTGTTGGTCTTCAATTTCCAAAATACACATTTACACGAGAAAAGTCACCACATCTGCTTCAGGTTCGTGTCATATCTCTGAGCTCATCTCTGAGCCCTTTCATGCAACATGTTATTTTATCTCCTCTGGTTGAAACTTGCAATGATAAGATTTCTGGGTTTCTTGTTCTCATCTGGGACTACCCTCTATGATGTCGCCTCAAAGAGGAGCCAATACTTTGATCTGGAATGTCTATGTTGGTGTAGATATCTATCTATCTATCTATCTATCTATCTATCTATCTATCTATCTATCTATCTATCTATCTATCTATCTATCTATCTATCTATCTATCTATCTATCTATCTATCTATCTATCTATATACCTATATACATCTCCAATCATGTTAAAGCCCTTGAAATGATATGATATAGCTAATTAAAAACATTGATATATTATTTTACTGTTCATAAAAGTCTGCTCTATTAATTGTTTTATTGCAGAGATTTTTCCCTTTCACAATCTCATAGCAGAATTGCTGCAGTGACATTGTTGTGCATACAAACTTTTCCCCATAACTACATGTAGAACACAACCTCTCTGATCATTAAAGTAGCTCATAAAAGCAAAGTAGGTTGGGTTTGTGGGTAGCTGAGTCACAATGAAAACATGATTTACTGTTTTATTGCAAGTTGCGAGTTAGATAACCTATCAATAGGAAATGAAAAGAACTTTTTGTGGGTTTTTTTTGTTGTTTTTTTCTCGTCAGCTACACATACAGATTATGTGGGATATTGTGTTATGTTATATTACTTACAATTTATGATAAGTATTTTTGAGGTACAGCTTCAGGAATGATTATAGCCCTGTAAATCATCATAAATTAGACTATTTCCAAGGCGCACAGTTGGAGAACCTTGCTTGCCTGCACTCAATGTGATCTTACTGTAATGTGGAACATGGGTTAAGCATGGAGAGAAAGTGGGATGACCTCACTTTCCCAGAGCACATGGTCTTTCATTTTATGTTCATTAAAATGATCAGGTTCAAGTCTAAAGACTGCTGTACCGGCTTATAAGGCCCCGATGTGTCAAGATTCTACAACACCTCTGATTAAGACTATTATATGTAAGGCAAACTAGCCTGAGTAACTACACTACTAAGGTTAAGAACCTACAGTGTGATATACTATACCATGACTAATTTATAAATTAAGCTTAAACCCTGCACAATTATACACGGAAAAGCCAGTGATTACAAAGATTCTTTATGAGCAAGGATGTGGGCATTTAGGGTCGGGAAGGGGAAAAGTATAACAAGTTGCTGCACTGAACTGGATAGATAAAGAAATGCATGCGAGAGGTACTTTCTGCACTTCTGGAGGTTTCCAAAAGTACAGAAAGTACTGTTTTATCAGTGTTTTATGGTGAATTAAACTGTTCAGTCTATAAAATATATATTGTCTGTATTTCCACCACACATGATTCGTGGTGGAATGTAAATCCATTGAGACTCCACTGTCCTTAAGCAGACATTTGATGTACTTTATTTAAATAAGGTACAAGTATGTGCTTTTTCATTGCTGTACTGATATGTGTCTTAAATAAAGTTAGAGTGACTATGTATTGTATATTTTCACACAGGCAGTGTTTCTACTTTTGCTTTAAAACTTCATATTTTGCTGATAATCCTTCTGTACTTAAAGCTTTTCAATGCAAAAACATTTACTTATACTTTTACTTTTGCTGTATTGGTGGTTTTCCTCAAGTAAACAACTTAAATACTTCTTTACTGTCCATAATACAGAACAAAAAGGCAGCAACAAAAGTAGTATTACACATTATATATATTAATTTCAGCTTTATTTTGTCCTAAAGTAGACCATAGGACAAAATAGAAAGACAGAAAACACTAGAACCAGCTTAAAAAGATACAGTCAGAGATCACTGTTTGTAAAGTGTGTCCTAACAAGTGTTTTAACAGTCAGTAGCCAAGTAAATCATAGAACTTAATTACTTAGAAAGTACTAGAAACTCACATAAAACACTACAAAATCCGAGAACATTCAACTATCATCATCCAGTCACAGTTAGAACGTCTTTACCAACTCAGCATCACCCACAAGCATTTAGCAGTTCAACCCATTACAGGATCATTTTGGTTTATTTCAACCTGCTGCATTTCCCATTATCCCATAATCACGAGTGTAGTTAGCGTAATGGTCATTCCTGGCATCTGATTTCTGTCTTTATTTGCAGTCTGATGTGCAAACAAGCCTAAAAAATGAGTCATGTCAAAATGTTTTTCAAAAAGGTGCAGAGAGTTTGGGTTATTTTCCCTGACATATACTGTTCTGTGCAACTCCTTGTTTACCTGAATCTCTGAAACCAAGGTGCAGAGTTCAAAGTTAGCATGACCCCTAGACTCATGAATCAAATGATCTTTCGAGCCTTGAGCTGTTTTTTTTTTTTTAAATTTCTGCCTTGAAAAAAACTCCCCAAGTTCAGTCAGTAGCAGCTCAACAACTGTAAGGCCAAAACGAACAACCTTGAAGTAAGTCTCTTTGACCAGAGTAAGATCTGTAAGACTCCAGCAAATTGGAGATTTTTACTTCTGTTTGATCAAAACTGTAGCCCAGTAATGCTACAACCCCTTTTAGTCGCAGTACTAGGCGACCTCTCCATTGAATGACTTGAGGTTGTGTTCTGATACCAGATACAGCCTGGTCCTGGTGCAGGGATCTCAGAGATGGAGAGGGTTAACGGTATGAATGCACAAGGAATAAGATCATTTCTTACACTGTCAGGCTTGGAACTATAAGTCTCTGTCCGCAGGGGGGAGAAGCTCACATGTTCCCTATAGAGGATGCAGACAACAATGCAGAATGACGTGAGTCTTTGAAATATGGGGGAAATGTGACATCAAGGAGGCTGTTGAACACCAATGATTTAAACGGGCACTTCACTGCTGTACTCGTAAATCGATTAATAATATAAAGAGCATTCATCCTGCCCCTTTATCACTACCTGAATGAGCGTATGACTACTTCAGATATCAACACATGCCTCTAGTTTCGGTGGTGTTTTACTTCTTGGGCGGCCTTTATCACATCTCTGGGTACGATTCTCAGACACAAGACTGTGACCAGTCGCTCCCCCGCAACAGGCCGACAAGGACTGAATCATCTGGATACTTTAGGACTTCTGCTTTTGTCAGCACACATATGGGAAGAGGTGAAAGGACACAACCCTGAGGTGATCCAGCGGAAGAATGCAACATATCTGACACGGTGCGGTTCAACCCTGACACACTGGGAAATGTTCACAGTCATTAAGGAAAAAGTTCACGGCTTTCACCTTAAAACAGATACATCAAAAGTTGTCATTTGCTGTAATTATTCTTATTTGCTGTGAATCAGTCCTTTCCTGACCCAAAGAGCTTCAGTAGAAGGCAGCCGGACTTCTCTTTTTTTCAGTTCAGAACTGAATATGCCTCTTGGATGAGAGGTGTAACGTCTTCAAGAACCAAAAAAAGAGAAATCCAGGGTTTCTTTTTTACTAAAGCTCTTCTGATTACCATGACCAGATCTGCACAGACATCCTTTCCTAATACAATTTCAGTGTAGTTCGAAGTCAAAATCCACAGTTCTTGCTGTGGATTTTGAGCTAAGAAGAGGTATGAAGGGTCTGAATCCAAAAGAAAAATCAAGTGGAAATCTTTTAAGGTCTTTTTCATTTTCAAATCCTTCTGTGAGTCACAGTCCCTCTGCCAACAGCTCAAAAATGAATCACTGTAAAATATAAAGAATGAGTTCTGTACTAAAGGACTGGCACTGACATAGCGTCATCTTTTAAGCTGATACGGTAATACTATTAGCAAATAGGTGCTAATTTTCACATCCATTGTCTACACAGCAACTTTATCAATATTTGGGAGTTTGGGTCGCGTATGGCTCGCAGAGTTAAGGTGTTACCATGTGGACACAGGTCGCCAGCAGCAGTCGTGAGTTTGAGTCCGGCTCATGACCCTTTGCTGCATGTCTCTCTCTCATCTATACTCCCTTTCACCCTGCCTCTGCCTCCATCAATGAAAATAGGAGGGAAAATTTTAATATTTGGGAGTTCATATTTTTTCCTGGACCCAAATGTGTACATGGTTTAACAGGTTTCATTACAAACAGTCTTTGTAGCAGAGGGAAATCAGAGGCGGGAATCTAGAGATGGGGAGGCTGTCTGGCGAGTAGTGGAGCTACGAGCTGAAGTTTAAGCACTGCAGCGGGTGTTAGTAGATGATTCTCAGGGGAGTCACCCTCGAAGGGAAACATGGAGCCACGCCCAGGCAAAGACCTCGAGATAGAGAGAGGCCAAATAAGGACAAACAAGACAACAGGGAGTGGAAAAAAACCAATAGAAACACAAGGAACCTGGCGCAGAAATTATGTCCAGGTGACCTTTTCTTGGCACATATCAGTCCAGTATTTTTGCAGCTCTGTATTAGCGCTGTGTTTTGGTCTACATCAACTCCTGAAGGAAAGATCTTGCTCTGTATGGTTCTCAGAACTGAGTGCGGAAGTCAAAAATAACACTGTGGATGCATTTAGGATGAGGCAAACCAGCAAAGTTGTGAGCTAAAAAGCTAAACTATGAACTAAAACTGTACGAAACTCTGTAAAGCTGATCGAGCTGCAGATTCAGATTCAGATGATTCTCTGTAGGTTCAGCATTAAAAATATCAATTTCACATTATTAGATTATTTGACACTCTCACTTGATGCGTTGTGATGAAAAATATTGATTAGAATTGTAAATGGTCTGCACTTATATACCACCTTTTTCTACCTTTGTGGCATCCAAAGTGCTTTACAGTGTGTTTTGCATTCATCCATTCACACACACATTCACACACCAATGCCACAGCCCCCAGCCAGAATTGCCCCTCTTTCTTCACGAAGGAGGAATGATTGCAGTGATCAGAACTATTTCGATACACATGTGTCATATCAGAAAATGGGCGCCTACCCTCTAACTTTGCCCTTTACTATCACAATCTGTACATGAACTCTGCAGTGAGGCAATACTTGTATTGATCTGGGAAGACTGCTGAGTGCACTTCCACTGTCCAGTTCCTCATTCATACAGTAGTACATGTGCAAGCTACCAGTACTAGTTTGTTCCTCAACTGAGCGGTTTTAAAAGAAACAGCTAGGGACACACTGAACAGTTCATTCATTCACTGTGTTCAGCCTCAAAGGTCACATGCCTTTGTCGCTGATCACTACTAGTCTACAACTTCCCTGTGTAAGTTTACAGCGTGCTTTGTCTTTCGCCTCAGACGCTTTGAAAATGCAAATAACACAACTGGTAAACACGTGCAAATGCAAACACAGACAAAATATACAGCGGCTTCAAAGTGCAACGCTATTGAAGAACAAAAATCCTGAGTCTTTTTCATCTGCTGACCTAGTTTCATAAATAGGCTTTAGGAAATATAGCCATTGTCTTACGTGGTCCCCCTGTAGCTTGCATTGTATTGACAGAGGCAGCCTAAAACTCCTAGAAACTGTTATCTGTAAAGATCAAGCATATGCTATACACAACAGGAAAATGCAATCAGTCGTGTACTCAGCTTCAATAGCATGTTCCTGCTTTGACTTGCCATTGTGTGTTATTGGACAGTATTTAAATAGAGTAGTGTTTGATTGAAGGTATCTGAGGACAACATGTTCACAGGTCATATACGCTAATAAACTTATCCTGAACTTGCAAATGTCTTTCCCTGTGTCCACTGCGAGGTAACGTGTTCCTCCCAGTATCTCTCAAATACAATGGAATGAAGGGAAATTCCTGCACTTAGAGACCAACAGACAGAAGTGGGCAACCTGCGAAAGATTACATAGAGTCCTGATTAGACATGCTGCACCATCTGGTTGTCGTGTGTTTGTGCTGAAGCCTGGGAGAATGTGGAAACAGTCATTATTCAAACAAGAAGGTTTTACCAGAAGTTACTCCAACATTTTAGTTGTTATCGCGTTCTGCAGGGTCAGTTTAGTGCATGATTAGAGTTGGGGAGCGGACTCCTTCATAGCTTGCTTGTCATGTTAATGGCAGACAGAACAACTCTGTCTCCTGGAAATGTATGACTGGATTATGATTTCAGGCATAATCAGGAAACCTTGTTAATTACCATATTTTAGGATTGCACAACATTGGATTTTTGCCAATATCTGATATGTCGATATTTTCCAACTTGCGTTGGCCTGTTGCAGATGCCAGCACTGATATATGCACATATTTTTCCACCTAATTGGGAAGAACATCATATCCCTCCTGATGTGGAATTAACATATTATTATGCCTGTTTATATTGTGATGGCCCACTGGTTGATACAGACATAAGATACAGTGATTTTTAAATGTGGACATTTACTTGACAATAAGAAAATGACTTCAACTTACCGTCATTAATTATTTTCTACATTGCAGATTAATACTGAAGACATCAAAACAGAACAAATACAGATACAGAATTATGCAGTAAACAAAAATGTGTTAAACAAACCAGAACATGTTTTATATTTTAGATTCTTTCACGTAGCCCCTTCTGGCTTAGATGACAGCTTTGCACACTCTTGGCGTTCTCTCATTCAGCTTCAAGAGGAGTGGCTTCGGGACGAGTCTGTCCTTGAGTGGCCCAGCCAACCTCGAGCGAACATCTCTGGAAAGACCTAAAAATAGCTGTGCACCGACGCTCCACATCCAACGTCACTGAGCTTGAGAGGATGTGCAAAGAAGAATGGGAGAAACTCCCCAAATCCAGGTGTGCCAAGCTTGTAGCATCATTCCCAAGAAAACTGGAGGCTGTAATTGCTGCCAGTGGTGCTTCAACAAAGTACTGAGTAAAGTAAGTAAGTAAGTCTTTATTTATGTAGCACTTTTTAAAACACATGGTTACAAAGTGCTTCAAAGGGTGTGGCATGTATGTACATGCGATGTACATGCGATATTTGACTGTTTCGTTTTTAATACATTTGTAAAATTGTCTAAAAAACATTTTTCACTTTACTTCACTAGAATTTTGAGGGAAGAAATGAATTTAATCCAATTTGGAATAAGGCTTTAACATAGCAAAATGTGGAAAAAGTGAAGCGGAAAGTATGAATACTTTCTGGATGCACTGTATATCTTGTAGACAGAAATGACCCAACATGCAAACACTTAAAGTTATATTTTATTGTTACGCAACCTCTAGTGGATGTGATTAACACAGAAAGTTAAAATGTCTTTGACCATCTTGACACTGAAGTGAGAAAAGGTTGGACTTCTGTCTATTTCCAGGTATCTGAAAACCCCCACCTGCTTCACCATCCGCCCTTTTACCCTTTCTCCATGGGTTCAAAAAGTGGGTGGGCAGCATCACCAGATGTCAGTTCTCCCACAGCGCAGCGCTTTGATCTTGGAGAGATAAAGAGCTCTTATAAATGAGGTGTATCGGCCAGTACACAACAATGTTTGTATCTGCAAATTAGGTTGTCAGACTTCTGACTACAATCCAGAAATAGCAGTACTCCTCTGCTGTACGGACCTCACGTTACTGGCTCTCAAGTTTGTAACCTTGATGATTTATGTTTGAGGGCACCGAGTGAGTTGACATCCTCCCATATCCCTGAACTCCTCCACCCTCCGTTCACCTCTTGGGTCGCACAGGTCCTCAGGCCAGATGCTTTTGGTTGTTGCACATGTTCAGTAGTAAACCAAAGTAAGTGCATAGCCTTGCTGTTGTTTCCCCAGAAGTGTGAAATAATTGACCCGTGCACAACAGGTTTTACCCCCTCCTGACATGTGAAATCCTGATTTAACCCATTTTGATGTTTTTTTTTTTTTTTTTACAGAATTACTTTTCTTATATATTCATATAAATATGAACTGAATGTATTTTTCTGTAGGATATTTCGAGGCTTGGATGGATATTAATGTTTTCCCCTCTTACGTACAACATATGAGATCTGTTCCTCTACACTGTGCATATCGTGACAGTATTTTGTTGGATACTGAGTGCAAATAAGTGCAAAGGGAAAATACACAAGCAATCAGAAATCACAAAAATATATATAAAAAAAATATATCTTGAGGGTGTTAAAAATGAGTGATTGCTCCCTCACACAGATACTCAGACACACATGTTGCCCACACAGTCCTTTTTTAAAATCTTGAAACGCGTTCAAAGGTTACATTCCCGTATAATGATGAAATATGTGGCTTCCGTACGAGTGAACTGCTCTGGCCTCTCTGACTCAGTAGGTTGTTTTTTCACATTAACATACTTCACCACCGAAGTCCTGATTACATCACCCGACCTAAGAGAGAACTGCCACGGGAGACATCCCAGACTCCACTTTAAATTTCTCGTAGCAGGTAAGTTAATCTGATTAAGACGAAAACAAAAGAATACTGCCACACATTTGCATATTGCGACATGAGCTCTTTGATGCACACTGCTTTTTGTGCTCCCTGATTTATTATTGCTCATTGTGCCTCACTTGAAGGTTGAGTTGTGTACACAGATTTCTTGGCATGGCTCTCACAGGGGCTGAACCTGTTAATTTAAGCCCACAGGACAGCTGAACATCAGGGCGCAATGCCAAAATAAGAATAGTTCACTAGTGGGGGATGGTTTGATCAAAGGATGTTTATAACGCAGGCTTTGGCTGTGTGTATAATAGCTGCTAATTATTACAGCACTACGGTATGCAGATAATTTGTTCTCAGAAAATAGTTTAGGAATCCACTTATTACAACTTCATTTTCTGATGCGTTGAGGTTTCATGCTGCTGATCATGCACATGGATGTAATTCCCCTCCAAGTGACCTGTTGTATTATTCCTTAATGACTGCTGTATGACATACTAACTCTTATTTTTAGTCAGTAAGTGTTGCTGCATTTCTGTTTCCTTTTTTTGGAAAGTTTTATGATTCATGTTCACAAGATATAGTTTAAAACCCCCTTTTTAAAAAACACTGCATATGTTGTTATGGCCTCTCCCTCTCTATTTCCTGTTATCTAACTCCACAGCTGAATGCACTCTTACATATATTTGAATACTTTCTGTTATGTCCTCTTATCTTTTCTTCTCAGCTGAGGGCACATAAAAGATATCAGAAGAGTCTGTGAAACATTTATATACTATTTTTCAAAATATGTTTATTTTTCCATTAACTTAAGTTCTGAGTTCCACTTTCACATATACCGTTTCAGTGTGTCTCTGATGCTGACAGTGGTTTTGACATTTTCATCCTCAAGTAAACACTGTGAGCCACAAAAAGAACCACTTTAATTTTGAAGAGGAATTTAATTCATGATTTTACTTGTTAAAGGTCCTCTTTGTTAAAAAAAAAATCTCATAGTGACCTTTCTTTAAATTTTTTTGCTTCACTAAGCAGAATGATGTGTTTTTTTCTACACTCTGGAGAAAGTTTCTCTGTACTCATCGACAGTTTACACATATGGGAGGATTATTAGAAAAGAAGTAGTAAACATCTTAAGTTTCTTAACATTTCTATATTCATTCTGTATTTTTGAATAAGGCCTAACAATGTGGAAAACCATATCAAACAGAATTTGCTATTCTAAGAATATTATTTTTATATCCCTCATACCATGAGTCACAACACATGTCTGTATGTCTTCCTTGTTTCCCTCCACTGCCATGTGACCAGCACTGTGACTGAGGATGTAATTAGGTAATGCAGTGCTTTAAGTGCAAATTTTATTAAAGAAGTCGACGTATCATCCAGATCTGAAGAGTAAAGTTAGTATGGCAATGTGTTAATCCTGCCCTCTTTCTACCAGCCAGCAGGGGGCGACTTATCTGTCTGATCAAAAGGAGTCTTAGAGAAAATAACCCCACTTCTGTCTTGATTTGTTACTTCAGTAAACATTTTGATATTGAGTTTATGGCCTGAATTGCATGTTTGAAGTCTCCTTTAATCCAGCATGGTGTTCATTTTGAAAATTATGGTCATATATTGAGAAAAATAGACGATAAAGCAGGGTATGTTTTAGGGCGGGGCTATCTTGTGATTGAAAAGTTACTGTCATATAATAATAATAATAATACATTTTATTTGAAAGCGCCTTTCATGAAACTCAAGGACACTTAACAAGGGAATAAAAATCACAATGATTAATAACTATACAATAAAAACAACAATAACAAGAATAAAACAAGGAACAACAAATATGTGCAAAGCAGTGAAATTAGGATGGGAGGGAGTAAGCAGTCCTGAACAGGTGAGTTTTGAGTTTGGTTTTGAAAGTTTGGAGGGTGTCACAGTTTCTGATATGACGGGGAAGAGAATTCCAAAGCTGGGGAACGGAGCGGCTGAAGGCTCTGCTGCGGAGGGGACAGTGAGGTGGATGGAGGAGGAGGATCTGAGGGAACGGGATGGGGTGTTGACGGAGATGAGGTCGGAGAGGTAAGGAGGAGCGAGATGATGGATGGACTTGAAGGTGAACAGAAGGATTTTGAATTGAATTCTTTGCTTGATTGGAAGCCAGTGGAGTTCTTGCAGGATGGGGGTGATGTGGTGGTAGGAGGGGGTTTGGGTTATGATACGGGCGGCAGAGTTGTGAATGCGTTGGAGTTTATGGAGGGATTTATGAGGGAGGCCGAACAGAAGGGAATTACAGTAATCGAGGCGTGAGGTGACGAGACTGTGAACCAGGATGGAGGTGGTGCGGGGGGTGAGGGAGGGGGCGGAGACGGTTGATATATGAGCATACATTGGGTTCTCAATCAAATTCACCTCCTGTTTCTCACTTTCGGCTCCAAATAATGGCCAAAATGCCAAACTTGAAAGAAGACAACAACACAACCCACACACACTTTACTATACAAGATTATCCCTTATTGTAACTCTAACCTAACCTACACATAAACCATTCTTAAAAAGCATCTTCAACTAAAAATGCAATGATTTACACAAAGTGGCTGTATCATACAACATGCATATCATGAAGTAGTCAGACCTGCTTGAGACTTAATTCTTCAAAACAGTAGTCCACAAATGAATAGGTAATGTCACAGTGGCTGAATTCATGTCTCTTACACGGTCTAATGGCCTTCTCAGACACAACAAAATAGACAAGGTTTGCAGTAATAGATCTCTTGAGCTACATATATAAACCTGAGTTCTGTATACACATTTTGCCAACCTACAACAAGTTACCTGACTGTTAAAATCCATCAGCTGTAAAGGTTAAAAAAAACATGTCTTCTTAGGTGGAAACTTGTTTTCGAGATCTGGATTACCTCTAGAGATATTATTACTATTAAATGCAGCAACGCTGTGCCATATAATTCAGGGAATCCAGACAAACATCAGCTTTTTTCTGTTTTTATTCCGTGCCTGGCTGGATACCTCGTTTCTATTGGCCACTCAGGTGTTAGTTACAACACAAACTCGCCAGGAGGACGATACACTTTGGCCAACACAGCATCTAACCATTTTTGTGTGGCACAAGCAGTTGTGTTGGATTTTAGAGTGCAGCAGTGTCGTCGTCACATCCTGTCTGAAAGGGCTTTATATTCTTATGACTTAGCTAAATTTTAACATCAGCATGTTTATCACAGTTTATCATCTTAGCATTCATCCATGTTAGCATCCAGCATGTAATGATTAAAACTAATCACAAAGTCTAGCTAGTTGCAGTCGGTGTTAAACCAAAGCATTGAACTAATTTTGACAAAAGTTTGATCAGACAGTGACAATAGATGAAAAGTCAGATGATCACTATTAGAAGTTTTCTGAATTCATCTGGAGGGAAACATGTATCTGAGAACCAATTTCATGGCAATCCATTCAGTAGCTGTTGTGATGTTATATCCAACATGTCAATCCCATGAAGGCACTTTGAGAAAAGTAAAGGGATCAACGTCTGTCTGCGATGTTGCGCCAATCTAATCGGTAGATGTTCAGATATTTCACAGGAGAAGTAAAAATTTTGCCAGTGGTACTGGAGGAAAATCACAGGATTCCCAGAGTCGCTAGTTATCCTCTGCTGGGCACCATGAAGGTCCAAATGTGCAATATTTCATTGAATCCAGTGAATGGTTTAAATATTTCAGAATGGTGGACCAGCCGACACCCTGAGATTTCCATCCCTAGAGCAATGTGAACGAACAAGGCTTTCTTTTGTTCCATGCGTTTCTGCCATGGGTGGTAAAAGGCAGAAAGTCTGATACATGCCAGTGTATGCACCACATGCGGACTGTAACTCCAAGTTAAAAACAGGCCTTAGTGTCATAATACTGCTACCGATACTTATGACTACAAGCCTGGCAGCAAAATCTGCCCTTTCATCTCATCCAAAAAGGCTACAAAAATTTTTAAAATCTAGAGAGCAGTCTATAAAGCTAAAGCTTGACAGAATTAAAGAGACCCAGTGAGAGAGGGGGGTGACTTAGCTGACAACCAAGGTGGGAGGATAGGGTAAGGGAATGTGGACTGAGGTTGGCGTGTGGCGTGGCTGGGATGGCGTCTACAAAGGTGCAGGCCAGTTGGGCATCCAGACGGAGCATTTCCAGCAAAACCAGAATGACGGTAGCGGATGCAACCGTGGTCCAGCCTCTAGGCAAGCAGGGCAGGCAGGGAGGGAGGGAGGGAGGGTCATGGACTAAATGAAACAGGAAAACACGGGTTAGCAAAACAAACTGACAACCGAACAAACTGAATAAGGCCTAAGCTGACTAACAATGGTTATACAACGGTCCGACGTTGTGCAGTGGTCTGAGCCTTGCTTTTATGGTAGAGTGGTGATGAGTTTCAGGTCGACCACTCCCCGCTGCAGGTGTGCTCACTCAGGTAACTATCCAATGACCTGCATCTGCACACACACCAAACACAAACACAAACACACACACACACACACTCACACACACACACACACACACACACACCTCACTCACACCCACATGAGTGAAAAGGGAAAAGATGGGAAAGGGACATGACATCTTTCAGACATTTTCAGCAGCACTTTTTTTGTGTGTTTTGACTGTAGTGAGACAGCTTCTGCAGTGGGACGGTCAAAACATCTGAAATCCATCTTTATCTGCTTCAAAAAAGGACTTGGTGATCTCACTCTTCTTTCGATGATTTAGGCACAAATCCATGTGACTCCGCTCATTATCAGCCCAGAGCAGTGCATGGAAACCCGTTCCCAAGGAAAATGTGGAATGGGAGTGCAGCGTGTTTGAATGAGGTTGTGTCAGAGGAGTGACCTCTAAAACTTTGTGTCTACATTGTTCACCTTCGTTCTATAAACTGCTTGAGTGCAGTTTCCAAGGTATTGTCCAAGAACCTGCCATGCAGATTGATATTCAACAATACAGCAATCAGTCACCTTGAGGCAGAGTTTCAAACTGAATAGCAGCTTCGATTGTCAACAAAACAACAAGAATCAACATAATGGGGATATTTGAATGTTAAAACCCTAAATCTGCCCATTATTTTCCTACTGGAGAAGCCAACTTTGGTTGGAATCTCATCGTGCGTGTCACCTGGTGTGCCTTGTACCTTTAGATTTAGAATAGCCTCTTGCCAGTGCAGGAATGTTCCATGTAACACCTCTGTTGAACTGTACAGGATGTATCATGTCCTTGGCCACGGCATGTATGTTTATCTCACTTCCCAATGTTTTTCCCCACAGTTTGAAGATACCGGGCAGGAAACATTGAAGGGGACTACAGAGCACCCCGCCTACCGCAAACAAAGGAGATAGTTGTAGCAGTAGGATGATAATGACATTGGGTGCATGCTATGTGACCCTTTAATGGAGATTTAGGGGCTTTTAAAAAACGGAAATATCGTACTGATATGCTATAC
This sequence comes from Dascyllus trimaculatus, assembly GCA_024666655.1. Classification (NCBI taxonomy): domain Eukaryota; kingdom Metazoa; phylum Chordata; class Actinopteri; family Pomacentridae; genus Dascyllus; species Dascyllus trimaculatus. The sequence goes on along the minus strand of CM045460.1, from coordinate 11,798,494 downwards.
TTATGCCTGTATTGGTAGTTAAATTAAATTTGCATGAATGTGTCATTATTTCCGACACCATATTTAGTGACTGATATTATTTCTCCAGATGACCTTTGTCTCAACTTGACTGACGCGAAACAGAAACGCCCCAAACAGCTGGCACCATTGTTACAAGCTGTCTGTTTTATCAATTAAAATGTTCTGAGGCCTGGTCTTTGTTTATGTAGGACCCTTTGTTTTCTGCTAGCTCAAGACAATAACTTGGCTATATCAAAATTTCTATCTGTTGAGGTAATAGTATTGATATTAATAACACGAGAATTTATATTAGTCGTTACACGATACAGGACTTTCTGTACACCAAAACAAACAACATCTAACTTAGGAATCATTCCCGCCTTTCCGATTTGTAGAGCATGAAAAAATAAAGGGATGTGTGCTCCAACAGCTAATGAATGGATGTATGATGTATTAGTAATTTGAAACGCACATAAACTGATAATGCAGTACATACATTTTAGTCGGGTTGAATGATTGAGAAAAAGTGTGTAATTGCCATTTTTTTCTGGCAGATATTATGATTAGAGTTGTGACATAATGTTTTAAAGTGGCTATGCTATAGATTTAAAACGTGGTAAAACATTCTCACATGAGAAGTCATCGAAACGTGTCACTAAAGGAGAACGGCATGAATTTGTAAAACCACTGACACAATACTTTAATCCTGAATCAGGTATACAGTAACTCATATCCTAACTTGCAGCCTTTGCGATATGGAAATTGCAATGTTTCAGATAGTGATTTTGATTTGAAATCATTCAGCACTACATTTTAGCATAAAACCTCTTGAGTACTTTGACCTTTATTATTCTTCAATGCTGATTTCCTTAAGTCTGGCAGCTGCTAACCTTCCAACAAGTTACTTGATCTCTAAAGCTAACATCGTTATGCAGTAAAAAAAAAAACATTTACAACAGAAAAGATGCCACTTTTGTATCGTGTGCTGATTAACTTTATTTCAGAGTCCCTTTCAATACTCATCTGTGCGTATTAGAATGACATATTCAAAAGCGCTTTGTTCCCCCATGAACATAATCCCTTCCTGCTTAAAAACCACTTAGATGTATCAAGCCATACGTGTTTGAAGTAGAAATTGATTCTGAAGAAAATCTTAATCTGCGTTTTTTAAACTGAGGCAATGGCACACTGCAATTTAAAGGTGGAAATGCACAGTCATTGCTAATTTCGCTTATGATGTCTCTTCCAACATATAAGAAACACTATAGGGACACATTAACAATGGATTACTACAAGTATTATGACAAGGATTTTCACTGGAGGGACTTTTTCATAATAAGATGAATGAAGAAAGAGAAAAACTGCGGCTCCATACGTAGATCCATACCTGTCTATATCTGCAAATACATGTCGGTCAGATTATGATTATAGTATAATGAAAGCAAAAATACCAAATCAAATCAAACTTTATTTATATAGCACTTTTCATACAATAAAATTGCAACCCAAAGTGCTTTACAACATTAGAAACATTAAAAACAAGCACCCATCCCTCCCTCCATATATACACACAACACACACATATGCACGCCAACACACACACCCATACGTGCACACACACACACCCACACACACTCTCAGCACTGACTATAGGGAGACATGGCATGGCACTGAGGATCATGGAGAAACGCCTACACTGGGGTCCTCCACACCGGGAGGAGCCATAGGCCATGACCACTGGGGGCGCCGGCACATGGACACCCCGACCCCGACAGACAGGGGGACCCCCACACCAAGGTGAGGAGCCCCCCAACCAGTCGGGCCGAAAGGACCCGCGGACAGAACCCCCAGCAGCAGGCCAGACACAGCCCCCAGCGTGGAGGACACCCCTGAGGAAACACTGGAGTTAAAAACTAAAAGTTTTAAACTATAAGAGAGAATGAAAGATGTCAAACATAAGTAAAAGGGTTAAAAGAGTAAAATACATAAAGTAATAAATAGAAAATAATAAGAACATGAAAAATTGTAAAAGTCAGTTAAAAGCCTGATTAAAAAGGTGAGTTTTTAACCTTCTTTTAAAAACATCAACAGTCCTCGCAGTCCTGAAGTTCTCCAGCAGGCTGTTCCACAGGTGGGGGCCATAGTGGCTAAATGCCGCCGCGCCGTGAGTCTTTGCTCTGGCTTGTGGAATAGTTAAAAGGCCGGTGCCGGAGGACCTCAGGGTTCGCGAGGGTTGATACATTAAAAGCAGATCAGACAAATAAGAAGGCGCAAGGCCATGAAGACATTTAAAAACTGATAAAAGAACCTTAAAATCGATCCTGAAGCGGACGGGGAGCCAATGCAGCGACTTTAAAACTAATACAAAAGCAGTAAAAATCAGCCTAATGCCATTATGGAAATTAATGTTCCATAGTGTTGGCACTTGAACAGACTTATGCAGTTTACTACAACACCACAGACCTGGTACATCCATGCCAAGGTCAACTATGTGGTCTTGATTTAACAAAGACAAAATACTCGAACACAATAGATAACACTTTCACTCTCAAAGCTTTAACAAGGTCTCACAGAGAACCCCTCCAAACTCCAAAGTTTTTATGATTATGATTCTATTATTATTATGATAAGATCAATGATACAATTTGAGTAATGAAATTCAGCATTTGACAAAGAAATGACTCAGAGTTGACATAGGTGAAGAAAGAAATTATGGCTGCTGCAGCCTGCAGTCATGAATGCAGGTTCCTGGAGAAAAGATGTAAATATACACCTACTGGAGCGCTGCATACACAAACAACCTTGTCTTTAAGCAAATATTAGGAACAGGCATTACTTTATTTCACAGTGTCACAGAAAAACAACTGTATGTATCAATATCAGTAGCTAAAATGCTCATCTATAACAAATAACACAAAGAAAAACTGCATTCATGATAACAGGATACACATGACTTGGTATTATGCAGTTTAGATTAGATTTCTTCCAGCAGATGCAATGTGGATGGTGCTTATATTTATGACAAACGTTATAATATCTAATCATTAAAGGTTTATTTCTCAATTATTAAATAAACTCTGTTGACTTTTATTGTAGGATATAGCAGCAGAATTAATGGCTGATCAGTGTAAAATGGCAACGTAGTGTCTCAGCAAAATTATTCCAAATGTCCAGATTAAAGAGATTAAGATTAAACTTTTAACTGGGAAACTTATTGCTGCCCCGCATTTCATCCCCACCTATGATGCTATGAATATAAATATGTCTCAGTTTGTGTGAATGTCATTTAAGATGCCTTTTATTATTTACTGTCATCATTTGAACACCTTACAGTTCTCTTATCCATGACTGCTTCAGCCACAATTTCTTCTTTAATCTGTATTTTCACAAGCACATTCTAGGTTTACTGTATTTACCATAACAGTTATCTTCAACATTTCCTGATTAAAGTAAAACACAGACAAGTGGTGTTTAAGTTCAGTTACCGTTTATTGATTTACAAGTTAATCATTACCTTTCCTTACTGTGCTTTCAGGAGATATAAAAGGAGGAACACCCACCATTTCCTACTTTCACAGCCTCACTGACTGTAAAATACAATACCTGTCTAATATGAACGGTTTTACATTTGAATATCAGTTAAGCTTTAACCAGTTGAGTTTGTTCAGATACACATTAACACAATTCATTTTGTTCTCTTTGAGCATCGTGTCACTTCTAGTTTCAATAAAAAAAATCTTGAGTTTTCCTCCTGCCTGTTCTGAAGAAAAGATTATGATCTTATGAGATATAATACATGTCTAAAATCCAGTAATTCCCATCATGTATGGATTGTGAATCTTTAACCCTTCCCCTCCACTAAGTGCATATAGACTTGAAGTTTTGTTCAAACTATTTAAAACCTCCAAAACAATCCTATTCTGTCATAACCTTCCCTCTACGCAGCATTTTATGATTAAGACTCTTTTACAGTTATGAGGAAGTCTTCATAAATGGTTAACTGAACGACATCCTTATCTAAAATGATTTAAAAGAAATAACTAAAGGCAACAAAGGAAACTCCTTCAAAATGTATCCACTTATATTTTAAGACTTTTGAATAAGTAATTCCTCCATTTAGAGTACCAAAATAGCCACAAGTAGTTCAGGCTGGTATTAGGTTTTGTGTGTGTGGATTTTCCTTTCTTTCTCTACCATCCAAAGTCCATGTTGACAGGACCCATGATGCAGCAGTAATTGCATTTGTGTGTTTGCACACTGATTTAAGTTCTTTGCCAGGATCAGTGCAGCTGTTGCCCTCTGCAATGCTCAGACTAATAGATCAGTGATAATAACTGTGAAGCTGAAATATATAACAGTTTAAGTTTGATGTAACGTTAAACTGGAGCTTCAAGGCCAATGAAACCAACTGTCTAAAGATTATAATTGGAATTGTAATTGGTTTTTAGGTGCTTGTAGATTAAAAGCCTGAATTTCAATGAATGACAGACTGATGATCTTATTAAATGTTTAAGAATGCAATTCTTTCCATGTTGAACTCTGGAATAAACGCAGCTAAATGTCATTTTTGAAGAGCATCAGGGGCAACTGTTTACCTAGCTTTTTAGACATAGTCAGAAATTATAATTTTAAATCATGTTTTCACAGTTGTTATAACAAACTCTACTAGAAAAACCAGCACCAGAACAGCAAAACCACCATGGAGTATGCTGTTTATACCAGCAGTACCAGCATATGTTGTGCTTTGATGCTGTTCACCAGCATCCAGCATCCCATGCTTTACTAGAAATAAAAATATTCAAATAAAAAACACAATGTAAGGGTTTCACAGAAGTCTGTCTTTAATTAAAAACATATATAAGAATAAGCACATGATATCAAAATATACATTACTTGTAAACACAATAAGGGATTCATTCAAAGAATTCAAAATTGTATTATCACATACATTAATTTTTCTTTTTCTTTTTTTTCAATGCAGTTTGGTAGAAGATTTATTGGCATTATATTTAGGTGAGCTAACAATAAAGCTAAATTTGATTAGTGTTCCTGAGGCATAAAAACAGACAATTAAAAAGAAACAATTCAAGACAAAAAAAAGCATTGGAATTAAATAAAGTGCACTATAGTGCAAAATGGAATGTCACAATAGAATATAAATGCATAAGACAGACAGCAGCAATATCTGAAGCAGCAGGTCATGTATAAAGGATTTCACAGGTTTTAAGACACACAGGCTAAAAGTTGCAGTTATTAATTGGTCTTTACCATATTTACCTCTGCCAAGGAGGTTATGTTTTTGCCAGCATTGGTTTGTTTGTTTGTTTGTTTGTGTGCAAATAGCTTGAAAAGTAATAGACGGATTTGGATGAAATTTTCAGTGGAGACGTGTTCTCTGGAGTGACCAATCACACTTCTCTGTCTGGCAATCTGATGGACCAGTCTGGGTTTGGTGGTTGCCAGGAGAACGGTACTGTGTCAAGTGTAAAGTCTGGTGGAGGGAGATTATGGTGTGGAGTTGTTTTTCAGGGACTGGGCTTGGCCCCTTAGTTCCAGTGAAAGCATACCAAAACATTTTAGACAAATTCTTGCTCCCAACTTTGTGGGAACAATTTGGGGATGGCCCCTTCCTGTTCCAACATGACTGCGTACCAGTGCACAATGCAAGGTCAATTAAGACATGGATGAATGGGTTTGATGTGGAGAAACTTGACTGGCCTGCACAGAGTCCTGACCTCAGCCAGATAGAACATCTTTGGATAGATTATAATGGAGACTGAGAGTCAGGCCTTCTCTTCCAACATCAGTGTCTGACTTTACCAATGCGCTTCTGGAAGAATGGTCAGAAATTCCCATAAACACACTCCTAAACCTTGAGGAAAGCCTTCCCAGAAGAGCTGAGGCTTTTATAGCTGCAAATGGTGGGTCAACTGCAGATTAAACCCTACAGATTAAGAATGGGATGTCACTAAAGTTCATGTTTGTGTAAAGGCAGACTTCTCAATACTTTTGGCAATATGCATCCAAATATGACTGTGTACAATAATAAAACAAAATTTTCTAGTTAAATCTGAAACTTGCGTCAAAATATCCCAGTAGCAAACAGAGAAAATTATTATCAGATTTAAATCTGTATGTTTTGACTTGTGTTCTGTGCTTCAGAACGACGTGCATCCTGTTTCTCTCATTTCTCTGTCCTGAGAGTCAGCAGTACTTTATCAGAGCTGATTTTATCTGTAGAGGTCCACAGCAGAGTAGTTGTTGGTCTTCAATTTCCAAAATACACATTTACACGAGAAAAGTCACCACATCTGCTTCAGGTTGGTGTCATATCTCTGAGCTCATCTCTGAGCCCTTTCATGCAACATGTTATTTTATCTCCTCTGGTTGAAACTTGCCATGATAAGATTTCTGGGTTTCTTGTTCTCATCTGGGACTACCCTCTATGATGTCGCCTCACAGAGGAGCCAATACTTTGATCTGGAATGCTCATGTTTATGTAATAAACTCTGGTTCTCTACTTTAATAAGATCTGTCCTTAATGAAATTAAGCACATATGCAAATCTAATAAGGAAGGTCTTTTCACTCACATTCTGTCTCCATTCCCATCAGTGAAGATGGGCTGTTCCCGCTGCTCTGTTCTTTTCATTCCGTCTCTTTTCCAACACTATCAACTTCCAACAATCTCCAAGTCAATCCCACCCTCAAACCTGCTCTTTAAATTTATCATTATTCTGTCATTCTTACTTCCAGGCCGTTGGTCATACATCCCTCCTCCTTCCCGTCTCCACCTCATCCAGGCTGTCCAGGGCATCTCAGCCAGTTTCCATCAGCCATCTGCCAACTTTTCTCCACCATTAGCAGCACCTAGACTCCAGGGCTCGTGTCTTCATCTCCCATCTTCATCTGGGACTTTGCTCTGTGATGTCGCTTCTCACTTGAGTCTAACCACTGAAATACTTTGATCTAGCATTCTCATGTTTCTGCAATGAACTTTGATCTTCTGTTTTCAGATGATCTCTGCTCATTAAACAGTTTTATGTTGTTTCCGCAAAGTTAAAAGCACAGCATATTCCAAAAATATTTGCAGTATTTATATTTGAAGACGTGTAGAACTCTCTCCAGGCCTCTCATTCTTTAACCCCATGAACCCAAGAATCCACCAGTGGGTTTGCAAGGAATGTTACTGTTTTAAAAATCACCCAAACATACAATTTATCAGAGCCAGAAACTGTGAAAAAAAGGAAAGCAAAACTGTCAGATGGTCCTTGAACTAGTCATGTATTAATTTGGTTACATCAGGAAAGGGACCAAATCTAAGCTCACAAATTGTGAGCTTGAATCAAAATTACTTTATTCAAAACACCTTTATTTGATTTCAATTTTAAAAATGTGTCCCCTGAGGGCAATTCAAATGTAACTTTATTATATTGTATTCAAAAGTTGCCAAAAAATGAACTGCATACAGCCACAAAAAAAAAAAAAAAAAAAATTCTGTGCACCCAGATGCAAATGAAAAGCCATAAATGTCTCAGTTTCAAGCAACGGTCACATGACAATAATTCAGAGACCATTTGGCTGAACTGCGGACTATTAACATAGAGCAAATTGGAAAAAAAGTGTCACAGCAAATTAGAGAGATTGAGAGAAAAACACAGCCTGCTTGGCTCACAAATTGTGTATTTGTATAAGTAATTGCAAGACACATTCAACACTATGAAATATGTCACTCAAGTTGGTGGGCAGAGTAATGTGAAAAACACCCAGTTTGTAAAAACAGTGAAAGTACAAGTGGTTCAGTATCTATGCCATGCATAACATTTTGCAGGCTCGACTGCTGCTGATTTGCTTAAAAAATGTACGTATGCACCTGCCATTTCCTGTTTGTTTCGTGTTTCAAAAAGATACACCCTGTCTGTGCCATTTATCGGTTTTTGGTATCTGTCAGCTGTCGGAGCTGCTTTTATCTTCTCCATTTCATACTCGTTTACAAGAGGAAAGCCAGCATGCAGCGTAAGAGTGAGTGGAAATTCAGCAAAATGCATCTATTGATGTGCAGCCATCATGCCGACTTCACACGTCACTTTTGTCCATGTGTCCTGCTTTTTAGTTGGATTTTGATTATTTAAAGTGAACAAATGTGCCATATTTTTCATAACTGAATCCCAGCTGTATAATGTAATAATAACCACTTAAACAGAAATGCTGTTGTGGTCAAACAACACATTGTACAAACTTTACTGCTACCTCCACATACATGATCTTGTAGCAGTTCACTTTAATGATACATGGTTGCTTTATCCATATGAGATTGTAGGTAACTAATTGGTTTATTGCTTGCTTCCAGTTAATTGCGGTTGCAGACAAACAGTGAGAGCTGACGTTCTTTGAACCAAAAATGAATGATCCAAACCAACGTGCAAGATATCCTCAGGCCAAAGCAGTGTCACGTTGAATATTCCTCTCTAGACTGCCTCTGAATTAAAAAAACCAAACACAATTGAGTAAGTTTGGAGCATTAGATGATTTTAATGTGAAGGTTAAGGCTGCGCCACTTCAGTTATTCCCAGTTCTCAAGATAAGCCACTTGATAAATGCAACCAAAGACGTCCTACGCTTACGCACGATGGATGAACATTTCATCAAAATTCAATCCGAGCATTAAAAATCTACTCAGTACCACATTAGAGGCGCGCTGCACAGTGAGCTTTGAGTATTACAGTCATCATTTTCAACAGAACTACACACACAGTTGTTATTCGTAAAGAACTTTTCAGACAAATTAAATGCAGTTGAAAGTGTTTTGCAAGACAAAATACAGGAAGCTAAAAACAGACTTAGAAACTGAATAAGTAATTGATGTTACTGCCACATCTTCTCTTGCATGGAAACAGTAATGTGGCTGCGATTCTACTCAACATGCTGATCCCATTAACAAAACCCTGTTTATTACAAATGCATGGCCAACAGAGGGCAGCACAGCTCTGCAGCTCCTTCCTGCTATTATCCCGTCAAGTGAACCTCACCTGAAGCGTCTGACTTGCAGAGTGGCTGACAGGATGGTGTTTTTGGTCGCATCCAATCTTATTTCCCTGCATTTTGCCTCTAAATAAGTGTCAACACTGAAAGGACTCTGCCCTTTAGTCTGTGCTGTTTCTTCTGCTGCCCCTGAACAAAGAGAACATTTATTGTGTCAGAGCTGTTGTTAGGGGGCACGAAATTTTCTCGCAGACAGAGAAACGAGTCCCCCTGTGTATTCATCTGTGTTTGGTGTGTGTGGATGAACATGTCTCAGGAAATTACAGTAATTCAGCCAGACTCTCTGAAATTCTGCTGTTCATGTGCGGCTTTTGTCACTGAGCTGTAATAGAGGTGAGGTCTTGTTTCTCAGTGCAACCAACTGTCAAACACACGGCTCTGACTGAATCGTGGGCTCACTTGGCATTCGTATTTCACTTTTTCTTCTAAAATAAAGTCCAGTTTTCTCTCACATGTCTCAATAGCATAACTCTCATTGGTTATTTTCAAAGTCTTCCACCTTCCTCCCTCCGTGGCCACAGCAGCTGAAGGTCAACATTTTTCCATGTTACCCAAGTTAGCTGCAAATTTCGTCTTGAAAACTGCTTGTGCATTTGCACGAGCAAGATCGAAGAAACAAGGTAACAAATGACATTATATCACCAGCATTATAATAATCACAATGTATTGCTCTGACTCATACCTAAGTGGTTCACTTGGCCCAGGCTTCCACACATGTGCACCTTAATGTAGCTGGTAAGTGGCATCAAAGTGCTGTGGTTCAGTGCATTGCCAGTATGTTCAGTGCATTACTGTCCTCACTTTTCTTGGGTAACTGGACATGTTTTTACCTCTGTGCACTAAAATAGCAATGTCATTCTCATGTTGTGGTTCAGCTTTTAAATGATCTAATTCAAGTAGTCTCTAGTGTATTCTCATTTGCAGAGCTGTCCAATATGAGAGAGAGTGGTGCCCTGCATGAAACCCATAACCACCTGCAGCGGTTGCATGTCATTATGACAAAAAACACACTTCTGTGTCACTGAACAGGTGTTTAGGTGTGATAGCAGTGAGACAACAATACTGCCATGAAATAAAATTGGAAATTACAACATTCGAAAAACCAAGCGAATGATAACGATCATCTTGTTACGATGCAATGTTCTGCTGGTAAACCCTGGGTCCTGACTTTCATCTGGATGTTACTTGACACCTACCCAGCAGAACCTGCATTGAGGGCCACATTTAGTTACACAACCATTAAAGTTGATAACCCCATTCACCACGTTATTTTTCACAAGTTCAAACACTTTTGACACCCATATCGTACATACACACAAACACAAACACATAAATGATGATAATGATAATTCAATCAACAGACTCAAGGTTTATTTAACTTTTTCTGAGGCACAAAAGTTGTTTGTAGCTGTCACATTTAGTTGGGAGAGATTATTTGATTTAATATTCCATTATTCATTTGACTAATGCTAGATATTCAGATATAGTTTGGATTTGTTTAATATTGTTGTTGTGATTAATCAGACAAACTGTGTTGTTTCATTTTCTTTACATTTACTGTTTCCCCTGTTGTGCGTATTTGGTCTAGTCAGCCACTATACTCTGTGTGTGTGTCTGTGTGTGTGTGTGTATATACATATATGTATATATATATATATATATATATATATATATATATATATATATATATATATATATATATATACATATATATATATATATATATATACCTTTTGTAGTCGTTGGTCAGGTCAGTTATAAGTTTTTAGCCTAGCCTTAGTGTAGTTCTGTTTAATTGCTTTTGTAACTTGTAATTGTTCTGGTTAAAATGAAACTCCTGTTTTTGAGTCCACCTTTGACTCCTCTTGTTTTGCAGATCAGCCGCTCACACTCAGCCTGGGCAGCAGGACTCCCCAAGCAGGACAATGAGCTTACACAACTCGAGGAACATGAAAGATCAAAGCTTTGACTTGGCCTCCATACACTATAAAACCCAAATCTGATGGAGCATCCAAGGGATGCAGAGTGGCGAGTTCAATCCACAGAGGTCAGGTCAGGAAGATCCAGTCGAAGGCAACTAAACTTCTGTTTCAGGTTTTTGAAGAGGCTTCACCTCTCATCTGAAACGCTTCTTTTATTCTAATTGACTGATCGGGAGTTTACGGTATTCATTGTAACCCCTAACTCACATGGCTAATGGCCCAGTAACAACCAAAGACTCACGTGCCTCAAGGTGTAAAAGCCTGATAACTTGCCAGGTGAAGGATGACTCAAGGTGTTAATGTTGAAATGTTGGTGAAACCTTCAGGGGAGAGAACTCAATACTGCATAATAAGTAACTGAAAGTGGTTGTCGACCTTCTCCTGTCTCTATCGAACCTTTTTCCTTCTCTGTCTTGAACGTGAAAACAGCTATATTCAAAGGAGTATCCCGTTATATCATCCTTTAGATGCAGATGGACTGTTGAATCTCTTCCTGAGGGACACTTCTTTGAGGGCAGCGTTGTTCACTTCAACAATAAGGAACAGTTATGAAACCACTTATCGGTTAAAGCAGTCTTGATATGTCTCTCCAAAGAGAGATATCATCAAAAATTTATGTCGTCCATCACTTTGCAGTTTCACAACCATTCACATTTTGAGGTATCGAGTTGAGATCGAGTTGCATTCCACCTAAGCTCTTAAGATAGTGAGTTCTAATTGCATTTAGTGCATTATATAAGAAATTTGCACTTTATTTGCAAAAAATGCTTTAAAAATTGACCTTTTTTGCACACAGCGCCTTCAGAATTCAGCAACCCTGGAGGTCTTCAGCTTAATGGTAGATAATCCAGCTCCATGTTGCAAAGAATGAAGTTCTCCTCTGGGCTTTAGGGGCATTGTTGCTGTCTGCAGGAGAGCAATCAATGTCTCTGCAGTTACAATTGACCACTCACTATAGCCACTGACTGTTTGCAAAAAGAAATAACACATCACCCCAAGGTTTTCAATTACTTTATAAAATTAAAACAAGCTGCAGTTTAGCAAAGTATGAGCAGGCCATAAAAGCCGGGACACATTAATCATGACACTCAATGAATTTCAAAGGCAGGGACTCGATATTTGTCTTTGAGTCAGATGGGCCGACTCAGTCGATGCTAGATTTAGAAAAGAGGCCTCGTTTAACACCCAGGGGTCCAATATACAACACACTGACCAAATGCAGCATAAAAGATACAGCAAGCATTGTGTTTTAAAAGCTTTTCACAGGCAAAATTGATCCAACATGTGACTCCTTCTGAAACTGTTACCCACCTCAGAGTGTGGATTATTCCCCAGGTTTCCCACATTAAACCTCTGATGTCTTGTCATTAGAGACCTTGATCCTTAAAGAAAGGTGATGAATGTTTCATGAGCCACGAGAGGATGTGACTGAAGTATACACACTCACATGTAAAAAACAAAAAACAAAACAAAAACGAAAAAGAGAACAAAGTAGTGAAAGTCAGCAGTGGGTTAGGGTTAGATCGAACCAATAGTACCAATGCAGCATTTAAAAGTACTTCATGACCAATGAAAGTCCGGCATAAAAACCTCACTCAAGTAAAAGTTAACAAATATTAGTAGCAAAATGGAACTAATAGTATAAAAGAACTACTGGTTTGGTCCCACTAACTGATATATTAATGTACATGACATCATTAGATTATTAATAGTGAAGCATCATTGTGTTAGCAGTCTGTTACTGATGTAGCTGCTGCAGATGGAGCCAGTTTGAACTACTTTATATACAGTTTTAGATACAGGAGATGAAAAACAGGTAAAACAAGAAAAAAGAAAGTTTTCATCCACAAGCCTTTTTTTCAGTTTTGATGTTGGATATTTGAACATTTATTGAAACTAAACAAGCAAAAAAAAAAATCACTATTTGGTGGATCTGTAAACAATTAATAGATATATGAAAGCCAGCCCTGACTACAAACAGCTTTATGTGAGAAACCAAAAAATTTAAGACACAACTTGTTAAAGCTTGTTATTTTATCCATTATGTACAATCTTCATCATTAAAGTGAGTGAAGCTGCAAAATGAATATAGTGGAGTAGAAAACACAATTTTCACATATTTTAAGTGGAGTGGCACTATAAAGTCACAAAAAAACATTTATTATCTACACTGATCAGGCATAACTGTATGACCACCTGCCTAATATTGTGTTGGTCCCACTTATGTGGTCAAAAATGCTCTGAACCATTGGGCATGGACAAGAGGACCTCTCAGGGTGTCCTATGGGGTCTGGAACCAGGACATTGGCACTGGATCCTTTGGGTACTCTGTCTTGTGCAGTGGGGCCTCTGTCAATCAAACTTGTTCCACTGCATCCTGTTGATGCTTGATCAGAATGAGGTGTAGGAAGTTTGGAGGTCAAATCAACATGTTGGACCATTGTCATGTTCCTCAACATGTTCCTGATTGTTTGATGTTGTTTCCATGTGGTGGGGTGCATTTTCCTGCAGGGGTAGGCCAGTGACATTTGGGATTTCCATTTTCATAAGGGAGTGTGCTTGTTCTTGAGACCTTCTTTTATTCCTCCACCTCATCTTTGTGCTGTACACTCAGTTCTATGAGAGTTTCTAACAGTATCTAGAAGTGCTTCAATTGTGGATGCAGAATAGGAGGTCTTTTGTAACCCTGTTAATGAATCCTACAAGGACAGATATGTTGTATGAAGCTGAATTTCTCTCCTCTCGACAACAACATCATCTTCAAGTGAGCTATTTTTACCTGCTTCCTTTGATTCAAGCTTTGCATGAACTCTCCTCTTATCAGCATAAAGAGCAGCAAAAACAACATTTACGCGACATCAGAGCAGATCACTGTGGTTTATGACTCTGCACCTGCAGGACAAAGTGATGTGTATCAGCTTGTTATCAACATTATGTTAATGTATCAGTTAAGCTCATTAGGAATATAACAGGATGATGCAGTTTTCCTATTTGGTCCAGTTCTGCTCACTTGAAGTGTAGTGAGTCATCATGGATTACTTTAGCTGCAAGCTGTAATCATCATTATATAGTTGCTGAATGTAGATAAATGATTTCCCCTTCAAGACAACAGGATTGTTCCAAGACAGAAGGTTCTTTTTGTCTCCTTTCCTTCCAGTTTTCTTTTAAATCAAGACCGAGCTCTGTGTGTCCAAAGAGGCCTTCAATATAAGTTGGCATTTATGAAATGATCCACATAAATCTTGTGTAAATCTTCTGTCCATCTATACTGACGTCTGCATGGGTTGCATAAGACTTGACATTTCCATCATTGTAGGTATTTGCTCCACCGGTGACCAGAAATAGATGTTATCAATCTTTCTTTGACTGACCACGAGTCCTGGTGTGAGCAAAAACAAGTTCAGCCTGATCAATACGGACCACAACCGATAAAAACAAGGTTGTGCAACCTGTTGCAGTCCCAAGATTGAAAGTGTCTGTTTCTTTGAAATTAAACAATGCAGCGTCCACTGGAGGACAGAAAATAATTAGATGTAACTCCATATAGATGTGGGGCAACATTATATAATACAGTACACTGACGTGGAGCCTCACTTACAGTGTAGTCGAGTTAGAAAACAAAAGATGTCAGCGCACAAATAAGAAACATGGAAATCAATAACAATAAACATATTAAAAGTCAAAGTTAGCAAAATGATTGAATAAAAATTTGATCACAGCATTTAAGATTTAAAAATAAATTAATCAAGCATTTGTAAGTAATATAAAAGGAAATTTAAAATCTGAAAACTTGATTTTCCAAGGTCAGTAAAAACAGATGGTAGAAGTAATGAAGTAATTTAAGGGGGTTAAAAAAAAACAAGAAGAGCCTTTTGAATAAATAAAGCTCAATGTGTGCCGCACTTTAGTAAGAATGAGGTCCATACAACCTTAGCATACAGGTCACCGTCATTAATTCAGTGTCCAATTGCTGAAGAGTCCCAGCTGATGCACACATGTATAATCTGCCACCATAATCCAAAACAGACAGAAAAGTAGCCGTAATAAGCACTTTTCCCCAATGCAGTGGGAAAAACAATATATTCCTGTTCAAAGAAACCAATTAGCTGCTGTAATTTAGTCACCAGTTTGGACATGTGATATGTAAAAGTCAGTTTCTCGTTTATCTAAATTCCAAAAAATGAGAACTCCGTGACTTTATCCATAATTACACCAATTAGCTCAACTCAGCAAAACATTTCTGAAAGGTTTTTAAAGCAGGATGTGCAGTTTCTGCATGACACTACAAATTATTTTGTCAGAATGAAGATGAACATTTTAACCAGATACATCATCTATAGTAAGTGGAAGGAAGAGTAACGGCCCCAGGATTGAGCCTTGTGGGACACCTTTAACAACTTTAACAAATTCTGATTTAATCTAATAGACACACACAGCTGTCTGTCCACGAGGCAGCCGTGAATGCATTTAAAAGCATTTCTTTAAAGTCCAACCTGTGACATCTTTTAAAAAACATGACTGTGGGGCGCCCTGATAGCCTAATGGTTATGTCGCGTGACCCAAGTGCCAAGGCGTAGCGGCAGTCCCGGGTTCGATTCCGACCTTGGGCATCTACCGCATGTCCTTCCCCAATCTCTCCCGTTTCCGACTCTATCCACTGTCCTATCTAATAAAGGCATAAAAAGGCCAAAAATAAATCTTAAAAAAAAAAACATGACTGTCTGTATGACATGCCTTTGAAAGGTCAATAAAAAAAAGAACCGCACAGCTTTTACCTTCGGACCAAAGCTATAATAAAATCATTTAAAACAAGAGTGGCAGCAGCAATTGTGTTGCGTTTTTCTCTAAAGCCTGACTGTGGCTGAAAACAGAGTGTGATGAAAGGAATGTTTGAAGTTATTAATGTGTATTCTATGATCTTTTTATGGAATGACAATTCTGAGATGGACCTTTACATTTGATCTTGTCATTCTATGAGTATTCACTGTTATTACAGTGTCAACACATCTCTATGGATGGAAATGTCATCCATCCATTTGATCTGCTGCTTCGGTCAACAACTGGATTACTGTGATGTTTATACAGACTTTCAAGGTTTCCAAAAATGAATTCCAATAACCCTGGTTACTAGAAAATCTGACTTGTTCTCTGGTACTTCACAACACTCCTGCTGGATAATTTGCTGAATTAACCTCAAGGTTGAGCAATTCAAAATCTATTTTTGGTGAAGCACAACAATTTGGCCACAGAACATGCTGATTAAGTTGTGTTACAGACAGAAAAGTAGGCGTGTGTTATTGTGTTTGTTGTTGTTTTTTTCATGCTTATTGACACAACCTTTGTATGTGTGCCGGTCTGTGTATGTGTGTGTGTGTGTCAGGGTGTATTCAGAGAGTGACAGCCCAAAATGTAATCATTATCTTTACGATGCTAACAAATGTTCTCATTAGCTATACACAAGGTTAACACGTCATTTCAGATAGCAGTGTTGCTGCACCATCTCAGATTTTTCTTATTTGTTATCTAGGCACCAAAACTAAGTTCTGCAGAAAGAATTTTTGTGTTTTCTGCCTCAAAAAAAGTTTCACTTGGAGAAGGGCTCAATGGCTCCAACAAATTTTTAATTACTGCCCCTTAAAAATGGAAAAAAAGTGCAAAAGTTTTCCATGAGGGAGGTTTTAGGGTCTGAGAGATTCTTCTAAATCTAGATATATGGATGTATCTTTATTTCCTACTAACAATGTTGATTGACATTTCACCATCTTGTGAGTTCCTCTAATGTCAGTAGAATTTGATGAGTGGCAGGTTTGGTAGGCCACGGTACCGTTATTTTTGCTATTTTGACGTGCCAAAATGGGGATGTGAATTTATTTGTAGGACCAGAAAAAGTGGTGAGCATTGGGATTTATATATTATCATTTTAGGCACAAAGTTCCAAGATGCCTCCATGTTGTCTTCATGTTTAAACTTACCAACACATGAGGCTTATTTTGTATTACTGAATGTTCCCATACAGTGAACAGAGAAAGTGATGATAATTCAGCACAAATCAAAATGAATCTCATGTTTATTGAAACACTTCACGGCAGGTGCTGTAACAACGAGACACGTGAAAGAGGAGATCAATGCTAAGAAAAGACAGAAAAACAATGGAAACAGTCATCATTCCTCAGATCTGTGTTATCTTCTCCTCCTCGTTGTATTTGGAGCCGGGATGGTGGCAGAACAAAAAATATCTCAGTCTCATCGGATAGATGCCACTTGAACAATGCAGCCTTGTGTGTCTCACAGCAAGTGGTAACTGGATTCACCACTGACAAGGATGAAGAGGAGCAGAATGGGAGGGGAGAGTTAATGCACCCAACTGAGCCAGCTGCATTGTTCAAGTGGCTCCCAACTGATTAAATCTGTTGGGTGCCAATAGTATACGTTTCAAATCCAAGACAGTGCAGCAACATGTTTTCTGACTGCTGTCTAAATTTACCTAGACTGACACAGACGAATTGAAAGCAGGCCTTGCTAGAAAAAGTAACCAGTCCACCACAGGATCTGACCACAAGATGGAAAACCTCGTAGATGGGGGGACTAAAATCCTGGAAGGAAAGACTATACTAAGGAGCTGTGCTTTCTTGTGTTGATGATCACAATACATGCTCTTGGCTATTACAGAGAAACCGATTAACTGAAAACCAGTGCACCAGCAGAAGAAGATTCCACTTATTTAGGTTTTATTTAGATTGTGCTGGAATATGAAACTAAATTTGAAATTGTTGCCCTGTCGAATTGCGTCGTATGAGCAACAAAACTTGTCTTGACATTTGACATGCTTTTGTTTGGAAAATTCAAATATGACAGGTTCAAATACTCAACTGCCCTTCAAAATAAAAGTTAATTGCCTACTCTGTTGCTGAACGAATTTACTTCTCAAATGCTATTACATGAACAAAACATACTAAAACTAAAGATTGTGAAAAAAACTAGTTGGAGCAACTTGATTTGATCAGTAATCAACTAAACATCTAGTGATTGTATGCGTAATTAGAAAGTGATCATTTGAAATACCATTGATTATGGAGGAAAAACTAATTCCCTAAATTGCTGCTTGAGCATGATTTCATAAGAAGTTGTCTTTTTTGTTGAGCCTGAACATGTGTTTTTAGAATGTGGGGGGGAGATACCTTAGCAACCACTGGATGGGTTGCCATGACATCTGGTTGAGACGTTCATGTTCATTTTTATTTTTCCCCTGGTGCCATCAGAAGCTCACAGTTTGACCAGTGGAGTCAACTCTCTGCACTTTAATCACAGGGCGCAGACATGCAGATACCAAACCATGTTTTGCAAAACCAAAGACATTCCCACCAGCTGCAGTGGATTTTAATTTTCATTGGCAGCTATTTGCATGCTGAGGCGCTAGACTAAAATGAACAGTAAGCACAGCCTTTCCCATCCTGAACCAAACTCCGCTGCCTTTTTACAAATGTTGCTGAGTGCTCAGTAATAAGGCTGTCTGGTGCCATTCTGATGAAAATGGATGCAGCATTATTGTGATTTAGGTTGTTACCTCAGATTTAAGTAGAGTTGCAGTTGAGAATTTTTAGGACCGGTTCCATAACATCAGCACTTACTAACTTGTTATTATTAAGCTGCTGCTGACTCTGTAATTTAAATGTTCTGATCTGGTGGGAGGACATTTTTGCAGAGGATTTTCTGGCCTTGTGATGGGGAAAAGGAGACTTGTTATGCTTTAGAATTCCCCAGGTTGTCTTTTATCCAAATAGCCCAAGGTTGTTTCCTTTTGGTATTACAGTTTTTGACCTGTTTCTAACAAAATTCAGTTATGTTGAATCAGGTGGATACTTCAGAAATAACTTGACTTACTGGGCCAACACCAACATGTCAGCATTGTCATTGCCAGCCGTTGTCAGTTGAATATTCATAACTGGATTTTGGAGTAAAAGAAATGACTTCATAGACATTTCCTATTATTTGTTATTAGAATAGAGGAATTCCCATTACAGATAGCTCTAATTAAAGATATCTGGAATTAAATTTTGACTTGTACAAAATGTTTGTGGAAACAAACATAATATATCTACAATTCAGTTTCTCTTTTCAAAATGAGACAACTGTTATTGTTTCTCTACAGCTGTTGTGGACAAACTGTCCCAAATGGCGGAGAAGCTTCTCACAACATTTGATAACATTACCTACAAGTCCTAATCATTTTTCTGAAGAAAAAAATTTAATTAAATCATCAAAGATTGCTTCAAGAATATATTAGTTTTGATTAATAATCCTATAAAGTTAATATCACCCCTTAATGCTGGTTGTCACAAATTTGCAACGTACCGCTGCAGCCGAGATAGCGTGTGTATCCCCCCAGTGCTGGTACGTGCATATTCAATACATACCTGGGAACCTTTTGCAAGCACTAGTTTCTCTTAAAACCGGTTTGAATGGCATTTGCGGCATCAATAAAAAAATTTTTACCATTAATGCCTGTTGCATTACACCTTTATATCTATTATATGTGCTATAGACAAATTAACAATCTTCACTTAATTTAACATCAACTTGAAATCAAAAACACATAAAATATTATTTTCTATATAATTGTAAATAAATTCAGGCGTCAAGGGGATAATGTCTTAACATTCAGAGGATCTTGTCAGGAACACACATTATGTTCCATGATGACAAGGGAGGAACATTTTCAAACCAGTGTTTAAAAATGTTTTCCAGATGTTGTTGTGGCCTCATGTGACATAATGTGACCTATTAATAAAGGTGGAACATTCTGGATGCAATGTTCTGAGGACGTTTTGGGGATGTTGTTGAGGAATATATTATAAAACGTTCTTCTATAAAACACCATGATAACAAAGGAAGAATGTTTGCAACATTCAAAAAATGTTTTGCGGATGTTGTCAAGGTCTCAGATGAGAGAATATCACATTACAGGAACGCTTTGTATAGTTGAAGTCTTATGACACATTAAAGGTGGAACATTTTGACTTTTTGTTGAGGGAACACGTTATAGAATGTTTTTGTAGAGGACATTTCTGCAGGGATAACAGATCACGGATGTTCTCAATGCAACATTAAAAGAAAATTTTCCAGATGTTATCGAGGCCTCTGAAGATTTTTGTAGGATGTTCTGCGATATATTAATTAATTAAGGTGGACCATTCTGGCTGCAATGCTCTGCGGATGTTTTGGGGATGTTACTGAGCGAACACATTACAGACACACGCTATAAAACGTTTCCATTCTCAGTGTAACGTTCAGTTTTGAGGACGTTAGAGAGTAACAGTGTGCCAGTGTTAGCACCAGACATTTTAAGAACATCTTTAGTTGTCTTTCATTCAGAAAGAACATTTCGGAAACTAAAAGAAAACCTTCCACTGAAAACATTAGAAGAACTTTCTCTGTGTTTGTATGGTTTTAGAACATAAGAATTCTGGTTAAGCTTTCTGTACCTTATAGTTTATGCATAATTTTTATATACAGTACATCAACATATATGTTCATACTTTATGCATGTTTTGTATACTGTACCAAAAGGTTTAGAGTTGCGGGTTGGTAAATGTTTGCCTTTATGCTAAGCTAAGCATTAGCTTCATATTTAGAGAACAGTAACACGAGTTGTATCAGTTCTCTTATCTTGGCATATATTTTTATAAAATGTTGATTCTTTTCAGTAGATAACTGTATATGTAGCTACTGTATATATGTAAAGATTTAAAAATTCAAGGATATGAATTTAGTAAGATTTCTGTTTATTCTTCTGTTATTATTTGTGTAGGCCGATGTGCGTGTTTTGATGTGACCACATATAATCAAAGGTTGTTAGTCATGGAAGTGATTAGCAAATGATCTATGGCATATGATTCATGGTATTTATGCACCATAAGAAGAGGGCAGATAATAGAAAAGTTTTCTTCTTATTTCTTCTTTTTGATGTATTTGTTTTTGATATATTTATTATAAAATGGAAAAAAAATATTACAGAAATTAAAATGAAAAATAGTGGATATTATTTGACTTGAACTTTTTCATCCTCTGGAACTAAACTGCAGTTTCTACAGAGAAACCATGACAGTGAAACTCAATGAAGCTGATGACCTTGAAAAATTTTAGCAGAGAAGTTAGTAAAAAGTTGGATTAATGAAAGTCAGAAGCTTCCCCTCTTACAAAGAACGTCGCTCCTGTATGCACATTGTTTTTCTCGCCGATTTCTCCTGTCATTCAAACAGCATTTTCTGCTCTATGCAAACACAGCCTTTGTAGCAGAATAATAATGAGTCTGCATCAGCTGCATTGAAAAAAACTGTCTGTCCCTGATGAAAAGCTTTGGAATAATATACTGGTGAGCCGATGTTTATTGAAAATAGCGCCTAACTGCACTGTAGGGATTCTCTTGAAAAAAGAATTTAATTTTCTGGGACATCCAGAGGATAACCAGAGTTAATGGTATTTCATTTCTTTAGCAGTAACAGCAGTTTTAAAAAGAGTCGTGCAGCCTGTGAAGCTCACTTTTAGATCTGCTGATGCACCACAATGAAATAATTACAGCTGTCACACTTCCTATAAGGCGGATCGTGTACAACATTATCTCATATAGCTTCATGATGGAGCGGCTCTGTCAGAATATTATGGAAGAACATAGTTTTTCCCCACAAAAAATGAAATAAAGTTCTATTCCCCTTGTTGTTCTTATGAAATTGTGTACTGTCCAATTTTCTGTTCTGCTCACACACAAACTGGAGAAATGTGTTTGTCTCATATGGTTTGTAGTGGTGCTTTTAAATTTAACAGGTTAATAAACGAATAAAGTGAGACAGGGAAATTTCACATCCTGAAATGCAAATTTAGCTGCTCTGGTCAGCGGAGTGAAGTCACAGACACGCTTTTACCAAACAAAGTGAGAGAAAGGTAACTATACAGGGCTTTCATCTAGTATTTCATAGTTTTATTCACTTTCTCTTTTGATTTTTTTGTCCCTGTGTTGCTGTTTATGTGCTGTCTGCTGTGAATGGAAAAGAAATGTTTTCAAATATGTCATACAGTTAGAAAATACCCAATGAGTCACAGTTGAGAACAAAAGTGGTGATGGGATTTGATCTGAGGCCACTTGGAGCTTAAGCAAAGACTATTTCTGATTTTAGGAAATTGCTTAAGCAAGGAGGGCTATCTGACAAATAACTGCTGAGAGTAGATCAGAGCTTGAAGAAGCATTTGCTGGAACAAATACAGATAATACGGGCTTACTGGAATCATTATGCCTATGGCCAGTGGCAGTATGTTTTCAAGTTGTCTCTTGTACTCATCAATGAACTGTTTAGATTTTGGTAAGCAAAGACCACTTCACAGAGCATGTTTATGTCCATAACTCAAGAATTCATTATGACAAAATTTCACACGTGTCAGATTGGATAAAATAATGAGATGAGGGCATTTGATATTGAAAAGGTCAAAGGTCATGAGTCTAGACAGACATGGTGGTTGAGGAAGAATGAAATCAAGTATATAACCATTAAAGCCATTTGTTCACATATGAAGAACACTCCAAACACTGTGTAAAGGTTTTTAAAAATGTTAGCCAGGGGATGGACACACACACACAAAAAAATCCCAGTCACTGAATATCAGGAGTACAGTTACAGTAAGAAATGGAAGAGATATGGCACACATGTAAATCTGACCCTACAGCAGGCAGTCCTTAAATACTGAGTGACGGTGCAAGAAAGACACCTGTAAGGGAGGCCACCAAGACAACTACGACTCCTGTAAAGGAGTTACAAGCTGCAGTGGCTAAGATGGAAGAAACTGTGGATATGACAACTGTTGACCAGTTCTTCGCCAGTCAAAGCTGTGTGGGACTGTGGCAAAAAGAGAAAGCCACTGTTGAAAAATGCTCACCAGGAGGCCTGTGGGAGACTCTGAAAAGTCAACTACAAGAAGATTCTTTGGTCTGATGAAAACAAAATATAACTTTTTGGCCATCAGACTGCACACTTTGTTTGGCAAACACCAAACACTGCACATCATCACTAACACACCATCCCCACCGTGAAGCATGGTGGTGGCAGTATCATGATGTGGGGATGGCACAGACTGAACTGCAGGCAAAGGAGAATCTATTAAATAGTTATGCAGTCACACATTTTACATTTTGTATTTTCAATTAAATGGCATTACTTTGTAGAAATATGTTTTCACTTTGACATGAAAGAGTCATTTAATGGAAATTCTTAAGCCTATTTTATTAACCGTGATTTAATGTTGAAAAGCATTGAAAGGGTTAAACTCCTGAAAGGGTGGCATACTTTTAATAGGCATCTTGTGTTTGTTTTGCATGTTGGTAACTTGTTTTGTTCATTTGGATTTTGTTTTATATTTTTGTTGTCTTTTTTTGTAAGCTCTTTGTCCATCACACAGTCCTACTGGAAAGAACTGTATAAGGTCATAGGATTGGCACATCTGGTGACGGGTTTTCGATGAATACAACTTGCCAACAGCAGTACAGACAGCCACTTAGGATTAAAGGACAATTAATGGCAAAAAGAGGAAATCAGATGCAACAGCTTGCTGCACAGCTTCGCAAGGGAGATTTTGTGATGTATAAGGTGTTGATTTGGGATTTGTATTTATGAAAACACAGAGCTTCTGTGCCTCAGTTTTCTTCTCAAGGCCAGCTCATTTTCCCCTGCAAAGTATACAGTAAACCTACAAGGAGAAAGAAGATTGCTGACTGCTCATTTTCTTCTCGAATGCTTTAGAGTAGGTCAGAGAATGCAGCAATCAGACAATACTCCACAACATTGTAAACTACAACTCTGCTGGTTGGCAGAGACACACAGTGACAAGATGGTAATTCTAGTTTTCTCTGAATTACATTTGGAGTGGCTCTGTGGTGCATGGTCCCATCATGTGGTATGTTTGAACTGATCACCGCCGAAATTTACTATTTTATTTTATTTTTTCATTTTTCAGCGCCGTGAAGTTACAGAAAATCAGCCGACTGTTAAGTTTAAAAATTTTAATTGGTTTTCTGTTACTTTTGTCCTCTTGTGAAACACTGTTCGCACTAAATTAAAATAGTTCTGTTGCTATTGTACATGAACTATGGTCTCTACTTGCCTTTTATCCAAGCTGGGTGCATGGGGATGTCAATGTCAGCTGGAACACTGGACCAATTATCATATTATTATAACAAATGAGATTTTGAAACACATTATTTTCAAGCTTCTGAGCTCCAGATGGCCTTTCAACAGTTGCCTCATAGGTTTCCTACAAGTTCCTGGATATCTGGCTGGATCGTAGACTCTCTTTTAGAGTGCTGGGTGAAAAAAACTGAAGGTTAACTGGATTTTTATCATCAAAAATCAGAGATAGGAGAACACTTTAAAAAGGTCACTCTCTCAAGTGTTTTAGACTATGGGGACATTATTTATATGCACACTGCTGCCTAGACTCCCTCTACCTTTCACATCCAGCTCATTGTCCAATACACATCACTGTGTACAAAGTAGTTCTGGATGAACTCCCTTTTTAGTTATGTAACTTTCTGTAACTTCCCACCAGCTGCTATAGCTCTCACTTATCTAAATGGCTGCTTCACAGGGTGCCGAGGATTTGCTCTGAATCTGGCAGAACATCCTCCTCCCATTTGTGTACTTGTCCTAGAATAACCTCCAGAACACAAAGCCGCCTAATGATTTTGCCTCCCTGGGAGAAAGTGAAATTGTGACTTCTAAGCTGTAGTTAGTTTTTGTATCCTCATCCTTAGACTGTTTTAATGTGCTTTTCTTTTGCTCTGTGTCAGTTGTTGTCATGCTTGATTTTATGATGTTTTGTATCTCTACAGTGGTTTTCCCCTGTCAGCCAAGACATTGTAGTGTCAAGGTACAACCTGGTTAAAAGAGGGTTAAATAAATCAAGTTTAAATAAAAAATCATGCCATCCTAAAAAATGATAATTTCTCCAATACTTTGGTTAATGAGCAAATGCCATCAAAGTTTACCTGTACTTTGTGCTTCGCAGTAGATAATAGTTGTAATGAACATTTATAAAAACACTGAAAGATGAAAACTTTAACAAAATGATGACTGGCAACAAATATTATTATAAACAGGGCATGTCTAAATGTTTAGAAAAATAAAATTTCTTTAGTCTTTCCAAATTTTTCTTCACATAATTGCTGCTCCAACACTACATATAGAAATATTGTCTTGACTGTGGTTGCATTTTGTCACATAACTGGTCTGTTCTCTGCCAGTATGTAATATCCACATGCCAGGTGTGAGTGTGGTTTTGTATGCAAATTTGAGCGTGCAGGTAAAAGCCAATGATTGGTGGGTTAGCTGCCAGCCTGTAGATGATTGGATCCTGGCTGACAGCCCACAGCAAAAGGAGCCAAAATGTCTGTTGTGGTTCAGAGGAAGTCCGCTCTCTCCTACTACTGCCAAGGAGACACATTCTGCTCAATCTGTCCCCCAGTAGCTTGATGATGTTGTTAATCTGTTGGAGTTTGTTTGGGTGGACAGCCATTTATTTCAACCTTGTTTTTTCCTGTTTATGTGAGACAAGTCGGCTAGATGCTGTACTTTGGTTTGGTGATTTTGGTTATGTTATCTTATTCATTTATTTTAGATGGTTTGTAATTTCGACCTCTGTCCACCCTGAAAGTGCATTTGACTCCTTAGACTTGTAGATATATTGTAAATAAATACAAATATGATCAAATCTCAACACCTAGGTGAATAACAGGTATACATACAATGGATTGACGTCATTCTCTTTCTGCTTCACACAAATAAACCCATGTTATAATCACAGCATTGATACCAGAGGCGTTAATTCAGACAACGCTCTCCAGAAAACTCTTACTTTGCCGCAATTATAAAAAATCAAAAGCTAATTTTGGACCCCTACTGTCATATATAACACTCTTTTCTTTGCATTTAGTGTCTGCAGTTTCAAATGTACATAACAACAACGTATTCAAGCAGAAGACAAAGAGCAAAATTCCAGCACAGCCAAATTTATGTCAGTACATAAAACAGAAGATAAGAGTGATAAACGAAGATAGCCCTTATGCACCTGAATTTATTTACAGTTATATGAAAAAAATGTTGTTTGTGTTTTTGCTTTCAAGCTGACGTTAAATTAAGTGGAGATTGTTAATTCGTCTGTAGCACATACAATAGATATAAAGATGTAATACAACAGGAATTAATGGTCTTTTTTTTTATTAATGCCACAAATGCCACTCCAACTGGTCCCAAGAGAAACCAGTGCTTGCAAAAAGGTTCCTAGCTATGTACTGAATATGCATGAACTGACATTGGGGGAATGTATACGATCAATCTCGGCTGCAGAGGTATGTTGCAAATTCACAACAATCGGCGTTAGGGGTTAAATTAAATCTATGAAAGGCTAAACTTTTGGGTTAAAAAGATCTTGTACCCAAGTCATTACTTTGCTGTTCATCTCATATTTAATTTCCTTTTCAATTCTTTTAAACAATGTATTATACACCAATCAGGCATAACATTATGACCACCTGTCTAATATTGTGTTGGTCCCCCTTATGTGCTCAAAAATGCTCTGAACCATTGGGCATGGACAAGAGGACCTCTCAGGGTGTCTAACACCGGGACGTTGCCACTAGATCCTTTGGGTGCTCTGGCTTGTGCAGTGGGGCCTCGGTCAATCAAACTTATTCCACTTCATCCTGTTGATGCTTGATCAGAATGAGGTGTAGGAAGTTTGGAGGTCAGATCAACAT
The DNA here is from genome assembly GCA_024666655.1 of Dascyllus trimaculatus. Classification (NCBI taxonomy): domain Eukaryota; kingdom Metazoa; phylum Chordata; class Actinopteri; family Pomacentridae; genus Dascyllus; species Dascyllus trimaculatus. The sequence goes on along the minus strand of CM045460.1, from coordinate 11,771,676 downwards.
ATTGGGCCGTTGTCATGTTCCTCAACATGTTCGTGATTGTTTGATGTTTTTCCATGTGGAAAAGCATTTTCCTGCGGGGGTAGGTCAGTGACATTTGGGATTTCCATTTGCATGAGGGAGTGTGTTTGTCCTGGGACGATGTTTATTTGGGTGTCTAAGTCTGATCTACATGGATGTCAAAATTCAAGGTTTTCCAGCAGAACACCACATAGTACCAATATGATCAATGTTATTCACCTCACCTGTCAGTGGTCATAATGTTGTGGCTGATCGGTGTATACTATTTGTTTGCATGTACTGACATTGTGAAAACACTGTTTTTAAATATTTTTGAACTTTTGCTACTATTTGTAATTTAATGTTTTTCTTAATGCAAGTTCAGAAATGTTTTGCAAGACTTAACTGACAGGAAAAAATGTATCTGACTTGAGAAATGTTCCTACAGCAGTAGACAAACAAAAAAATCCGTTTTCTATAGTGTAGTTTCATTTGCCCAGAAGTCTGTACTTTGGCATGCAAAAGAGTTTCAAGGTTCAGACAAGAGGAGGAACATGTCCAGTCAGTGTTGCAACAGTAATTTGAAGCAGATGTTGGGTTGAAGGCCACACTAACAACTAATAATGGGATGAAGCATTGTTTAGCTGTTAGAAAAAGGCTTAGACTTTATTTACAGTTTCAACAGCAGAGAAGGGTCATCAAGTCAGTGAAGTGACTCAGTAAAGTGCATTACACCACAATATTAATGTTCGTTTGCTAACATCAGCCATAACAGACCAGGAAAGTGTCATAAACAGAGCAACGCTTTGTTTTACTGCTTATAAAATCAACCTTTCTTTTGCAAGAGGAAGATTATTTCTTCTCTGAAATGTTACATTTAATTCATGTTTCAGTCCAACAAAGGGAAAGATCATGGTAATGGTAACCTGTTGTTTCAGTTTGTACTCACAAGAGTTTTATTTTTATTAAGTAGGGGTGGAGAGGAGGAATTTGTGGAGACAGAGGAATCTTCAGCTAAACCTTTCAAAGACCTATTACACAGGGCAGTAATGGATCTCTGTATGCCCATGCCCGATTTGTCAATGTGTTTTTTGTGTCATGTTTTAGTTTTATTTTATATTGTAATATAAGTAATATACATTCCAGGAAGAGGCAGAAGACCCAGTGGACCTAGTTGAAACTTCCACATAAATGATGTAGAAATTACATAAAGCCATCAGGAACACAAAATAAACATAAGCACTACGACTAACCATTATTTTCATTGTATTGTTGATTAATATGATGATTATATTCTCGATTAATCAATTAGTTGTTTGTTGTGTAAAATGTCACAAAATGGTTAAATTATTGTTGATTGTATTATTGTTGACCCCTGGAGCATGTGGAAGGGCATTAGGTGCATCACAAATGATAACACCAGGGATACACAATGCCCAAGGGACCCCTCTCTGCCGGTCACTCTCAACAAATTCTATGATCAACACCCTTCCCAGCACCAGACTCATCCCATTACCGGGTGAAGCACCCCTCAGCGTGACCTCAGCAGAAGTGAGGAGGACCCTACTGAGGATCAACCCCCGCTAAGCTGCAGGCCCTGACAACATCACGGGGCGGGTACTGATTGACTGTGCTCACCAGCTGCTGACAGATGTGCTGACAGACATCTACAACACCTCACTCTCACAGGCTGCTGTTCCAACCTGCCTCAAGGCTGCCAAGATTATCCCCATTCACAAGAGCTCCACAGTGACAGGTCTGAATGACTGTCGGCCGGTAGCCTTCACCCCAGTGGTCGCAAAGTGCTTTGAGAGGCTGCTCATGGCTCACATAAACGCCTGCATCGACGTCACTGTGGACCTCCCGTGATGATACCATTTCATCACTGGTTCACACAGCCCTCACCCACATCAAGAGCAAGACCTCATAGGTCCACCTGCTCTTTTTGGACTTCATCTCAGCTTTTAACACAGTACAGCTTTGCACACATGCATATTTATCTGTTTACCACTGGTAAACAATTGTATATATTGTTTTTATTGCTTGTGATTTCATGTATCTTTCTTTATTTTTCTTATTTATTTATTTATTTATTTATTTATTTATTTTTTAATAAATTTCTTATTATTTTTGGACTTATAACCGGGTCTTGAGTGCCAATTTCGTGCCAACTCATGTGAACACGTGTGCTTGTATGACATAAAGAATCCTGAATCCTTGAATCCTTGAATTAGTGTTTTCTAGCTATAGTTAGAAGATTAAAACTTCATTTCCCAGAAATCCTGAGGCTGTCGCGCTGAGGTCACCAGGAAGTCGCTGGTAAATAGGATTCGCTTTTATTGTACACCGGCGTACACCAAAAGCTGCCCGGCTATGCGGAGTCGGGTTGTGCTCTCTACTGAAAACGGGACTTTTTTGACAATATTTACCCACAAAAGCAACATTTTAAGGTTAATATTAGTCCAAGTATTCTGTGTAATATAATTTTCTTTAAAAAATTAATTATTTGATGTGTGCCGCCTGTTTCAGTGTATCCAGCATGTGACCCGCCGCCTGCTCTGTTTGACACGGTTAACGGCTGACTTCAGTCGTACTATGAGCTCTGGTGTCCCGGTGTATACAAAGCTGAAGCAGAGGTGTTTTGCTTTCGACTTGTGTGTTAAGGTAGGACAGACTGTTTGGCATAAAACTGTTGTGCATTGCACTGAGTGGTTGTCCACTAATGTCGCAGTTACTTCTTGTTCTGTTGTCGTTCATACCAGCGCTGCAAACAAAATGGTTGAACCGAGAAGGAGCCTGTCTTTAGTCAAACTGTCTGTCAGTGGTTCGCAAACTAACGCTCTAACAACCTAGTATTTATTATTAAGGTCATGTCAGATAATGTTTTGTACAAAGTACTTGAAGTATTTGTCTTGTGTCGAGCTTTGTATGTCTCCTTGATACATGGTAACATGGTAGTTTGTACTTTGTTAAAATGTCGTGTCCTTTGGCTGATTTTCAAAGTCCAAAGTTTAAAAGTCACATCAGGTGAGGCTCTGAGGCGGGAATAGGGGCGATTCAGAACTTGCCTGAGAATCATCAGGTTCTAGGATTTTTTCAACATCAAACTAATTCACTGACAGTTTTGAAGAAGTACAATAATACATAGCAAAATAGTCTCTTAACAGCTAATTCGGCGTATTTAATTTTTTCCAAAATGTGAACAAATATAGGCTAAAAATGATGCTCATGTCACACATTCATGGCAACGTTATACCAACAGTAAGCTAACTGCTAGCTAGTTTCTTGTAAAATAAAATATGATAAAATCAAGCTCATAGTCATTATGTAGAATATATATTGGGGCCGAACTGTTTTGAAAATCAAAATCTATGTGAAACAATACAACTAGGATATCCTAAAGGAAAGCTGCTTCTGAGCCATAAGTGAATGACTTTCCTATTTCAGTGTCAGGATTTGTTTACAGAAAGATTGTATTACTGTCTTTTTGGAACAATTTTGTTTTTTACTACTATTTTGTTTATTTATTCTAACACGGTTGCAGCTTCTCTGGTACTTGCTCTATGTTCCATTGCTATATACCAATTTAAAATTGCAATAAATATATGTAGGAATCTATTCACATCCTGCATTGTAATATATCATTGTTAATATTTTGACAGTGCTTCACCACGTTTTAAATGTATTACACAGTGAATAATTAACCGAAGCCTGACTTTTAAAAAAAGTTAGTTATAGTACAGATGCTTAAATCATCGATACTGATTATCAACTGACAATACCCAACCTTTTCTCTTAATTCCGTGACAAAATATACGATAAAGAAATTCCATAAATCCTCCCATTGAAAAGGTTGGACTCAGAGAGCGTCCAACATTTACTTTCTGTTGATCAACTATTAGATTAATTGTTTCAGCTCTTGGATTTTCTGTCTTGAAAAGTTGTTTTTTCAGGGATGTGAGGTATTACAGCTCTGTAAATGACACCAGTTTCTTCTTTTTTTTACAATCTATTAAACCTTTGGAAACATATAAGCAAGCATGTAAACATTTAATCAGTAGTTCATAATCAGGGTCAACCGATTATGTTTATAACTGATTATATTATATTTCAAACTGATACACATGGTGTCAAAATTTTAGAAAAACACAAACTCTAACAACACAGAAGAAGTAATTAGAAAACAGTACCTAATATTTATTCAATTACTTGTTTATAAAGACAACTGGCAATCAATGAAAAATGGAAAACTCAATATTGGTAGTGAAATTTCTAATAACATCACAGACTCTGATCTTAGCCTCTGTCCACCTCATCCCTGCTAGTGGCATTACACTGGATTGCATTACACTGAGAGGTGTTTCTGTTATTTGGCCCTGCAGTCCTTTCATCATGGCACTTGCTGGGGTGAGAGTTATTGAGCTGGCGGGCCTGGCTCCAGCACCGTTCTGCGGCATGATCCTGGCCGACTTTGGAGCCAAGGTGATCCGTGTGGACCGCACCAAGGTTGCAGCGTCAATGGACACACAAGCCCGGGGGAAACGATCTGTCTCCATCAACCTGAAGACAGCAGAAGGAGTAGCCTTGCTCAGGAAGCTCTGTGTTCAGTCTGACGTGGTCCTTGAGCCCTATCGTAAAGGTCAGACTGCAGCGCCGCTATAAGTTCTGTAATATAGGATGATCAGAATCAATAAGACAAGCCTTTATTAATCACACAGTGGGGAAACTTGCAGTGTTACAGCAGCAAAACATAATAAATCCCAAATAAACCTACTTGCTTTACTAAAGTATAAGTACCTTAACTTTGTACTCAAGTACAACACGTGAGTGCATTTACTTGATTAAATGTAAAAATCAAGTCATTACAGTCATTTTAAAAATATTTTGTTGTGTTAATATTTGAATACTGATTGAAACAACTTGTGGTTAGATGGGAAAGACAAAGTTATAACTCTGGAGATAAAAAAACAACCCTATCTGTGATTAAAATCTAATTTTAGAAGAACATTGTCAACTGTTGATGCAGTGTTTGCACATTTTCTGATAAATCATGGAAGATTTTAAAAGAAAAAACTCAGTCGATATTTCCAGGATCAAAAGAACGAGAGTCTCCAGCCCCCAAGGTTCCCACTGAGTGAGAACTAACATAAGCAGACACCAAAAGAGAATTTTTTTTTGATGAAATTATAAATCTCTTCTTACCGCCCAGGTGTGATGGAGAAGTTGGGTCTCGGTCCGCATGAGCTGCTGATGGAAAATCCTCGTCTGATCTACGCTCGATTGACGGGGTACGGCCAGAGTGGGTCTTATGCCACCGCAGCTGGGCATGACATCAACTACCTCGCCATGTCAGGTCAGAACACACTGTTCATGTTTCAGATATTTATACACCTTACACTGCAGACTGACAGAATTGCATCATGTATTTATAATGATGGTAATAAAAGATAATCCATGACTCTTGTGAGAAGCCAATCAAGTTTTTTCTCAATGTACTTTCTTTTAGTTTTATCTAAAGGGCATTTATATTTTTTAATGACCTTGAAAAGTTTTGATCTGTAAAAAAAAAACAAAAAAACTTTTACATGATTTCATTGTCCAACACATTTGTCTACCAGGTCAATTAAGAACAGCTCATGCTTCCTGGATTCCCATGTCTGCATGTATCAGTGTGACATAAACACGGTCATTTGCTGAAGTGAACACTGGATGTCCATGTGCAGCCCAAATTTTGTGACTATGTAGTCTGTACGTATTGCTGATTGCACAAGTGACCAGGAAACTAAATAGATGCATGTTTAGAGGAAAGGCAGTGTCAGGAGATTCTCCGTTATTCACAGCTTTATAGTTCAGTTCCTACGGACTGTGTAGGTGCTTTGATTTGTACATGTGTTCCATTTATGGCAATCAAAGTCAAATTAAATCAAATCACAGTGAAAAGTTCCACAAGCTCCAGATGCTATTGAACTCTGGTGGTGCTATTTTTTGCCCCTGCTCTAGTCCAAGTCATTTAATATTTAGTATCTTCCAATCCGATCTGATACCATTTTCCTAGATAATGCACAATTCAAGTGTTGTAAATTAGCTGCAGTAGCTGGTACCAGCCTCTTGGCGTTCAACACTGTAGTGACCAAGGTCTCAGACTACAAACAGTTCTGTGTTGGCAGGCAGAGAGCATTGTGGGGGTTTAGCTAGCAACAGGCCACTGTGACAAAGACTTGGGTGACACTTAATGACCTCCAGATAGAGCTCATGTTTCTGAGACGAGCTGGACTGGACTAAAACAGTATTCCTTCATCCCAGTGGCAGGTGTAAAATGTATCAAGAGCAGAAAACATCCTGAAACATCTCGAGGTAAAGAGGGTTACAAAGTGTTTGTGATTTGTATCAGTTAAATTTTAAAGTTACACAATTCCTCATTTAATAGATTGATTTGTTTAATATGTTCACTTTATTTGTTTTACAAGGACACTTCTTAAGTGCTCCAGTAACAGACACTGCTTATTTAGATCCAATTTATTAGCACACGTGGTTACATTCATAGTACAATTTTGAGGCTAAATCTTGGTCTATGTTTCCCCTCACATCGAAGACAGAATAACACTGAGGGCTGCCGTGGATGTTTCTGATAAGAATTTGAAGACTTCCCACTGTGTTTGGGCTCCATGGAAGCAAAGCACGTATGAATCAAAACACCTCCAAAGTCCAGCAGCGACTACTTCTATTAGGAACTCTTTTAATGATGAATTATAAACGCGTGGATGACATAATGTCCTCACACAGCTTGACACATGCAAATTTGGTGACTTGCAGTGTGCGCAGTCTGGCGCACAAATTTTTTGAGCTTCACATAAACAGACTCTCTCGCTGACTAATCCAAGTGACATAACTGAGATCACACAAACCCTTTTGGACACATGGACCTGGAGAGCATGAATTGGCCTGTAACCTGCTCAGTCTGTTTTTGCAGCACACAAAGAGAACCCAGCTGTACCTGAACAGGAACAAAGGAACTGATATCATTAATGGAAGTTGAGGCAAAAAGCACCATTTTCAAACATCAGTGCCATCCCCAGCAAACGCCTTCTAACCTTACACACATTTAAATGCTGTATTACAAAAAGTGAGCTTGGACTAAATATTACTATTGATTTTTCAGAATGTTTTATACACTTTGTAGTACCTTAACAGAGCAAAGTAGTCGGTGAAGACAGCTGCTCAGTAGGTCTGTCTCTTTAATTGGCACCCAGGGCAGCAAAGGAAAAGAAAACTGGGAAGATAACTTTTGAGAAAATTTCTGAGTCTAGACATTCCTTTTGTTACTGAAGATCTTTTGTAATATCTGTTCAATAGCAGCATAGGATAAAGATATTCTGTGCAGACGTTACGTACTTTATTGATTTAACCACATAAGCAACAAATTTCTCAGACTGAATTAACAAACTGTAAGTTATATACATTTGCATGTCCTAGAATATATTAAAACATTCCTGTTTGAAGGTGCAGCTCAGGTAACTTTTCCTTTTTGATGCTTTGTCACTGAAGTAAATAATGTAGTTGTTTTCATTTAGGGGGAATATTTTGTCTCTTCATTGCTGTCCACAGGTCTTTTATCCCGGCTGGGTCGCAGTGGAGAGAAGCCCTACGCTCCGTTGAATCTGTTAGCAGACTTTGCAGGTGGTGGTCTCACCTGTGCTCTGGGAATAGTTCTAGCATTGTTGGAGAGGACAAAGTCAGGGAAGGGACAGGTCATAGATGCCAGCATGGTAAGCATAACTCCTGTAAACAGGCATGGCGATGGCTCTGAGTCATTTTCATTCATATGCATGAGTACTTTTTTGATATTTTTTCTCTAGTGTCACCGAGGTGCTTTGAAAACTGCTGCCACACTGTCATAGGCCGAGCTTAGGGTACATTCACTCTGACAGCTGCCCTGCAGCAAACTTATTCAAAGGTCTGTGTTCCAGTGGATATATTACCAGAGATACCAGTGATAAGGTGAAATACAAACCAGATAATCCAGAGTGAACACTGATTAGACACAGAAAACTAGGGTAAACCCTCAGAGACAACTGTTTTACAGCTCAGGCACGTTAACACAGCAGCACAAATTTTCCAAACAGTTAAATTTGTAAAATGCTGCAAACTACACACTACTATGTATTGTGTGTGTGTGCACTGCTGTGCATTATGCTGCCAGGTGATGGTGCACTGCACTGTGGTAAAACTTTGTGTCAGGATTAGTGGGATAAGTCGGACAGCCCCTTTAGCGCACTAAAAAGCACTTCAAAGTCTCTGAATCCTGCTGTGCTGTCATGCTGCTGGAAACTTGCAAAGCAGAACCACTCTCATAAAGTTGTTAAAGAAGTGGAGTTGTGTAACTGTTTTTAACACGGTATCGTGTCCTGTACATAACACTGGCAGGCATTTATTTTATTGTGAATCCAGCATTTTTTTCCTTTTAGGTTATGTATTTAAAAGTATTTTACTCACTTAGCTACTATGCGAGGATGAGGAGACTCTGCTGTGATTCATTTCCATAACAGAACTTTTTTTTCATTTTATGTTTTATTTTAACTTCTGCCTCAAGTTAGAGTTCAGATCTACATCTCATTAAGTTCCCATACTTTCTGAATCAGAATGTTGTATGATGAAGAATCAGGATTCATCTGTGTAGTTTTTATATATATTTTTGGCATCTAATTAGTAACAAATATATTTTAGCCCTTGAAGTCTTCCAGAATTGCAAAAGACAAGCTTTGAGTCTATGCTAGTATCAGAATAAGGTTTGTAGCCCAGCAAGTTTGCACATGCAAAAATTTATAACGTGAATCATCTTGTTAAAATGCAATCTTCTCCCAGGAAACCATGGGTCCTGGTATTCATGCAGATGTTACTTTCGCACACACACCAACCACTTCCACGTTGTTGCAGCTCAAGGCCTTCACTGCCTGGCAGCTGGACGTTGGCAGTGGGTCCTTTGGGTCCTGTAGGTTGTGTGGTGGGTTCTTCATGGATCAGGCTTGCTGTGATGCATCTTGTGGATGCTTGATCAGATTAGGATGGAGTCCTGAATTTTAGTCTGAGTCAAGTTTAAAAAACACCAGATCCTACAATTCCTATAATGACAGACTCAGGGACCCCAGTGCTTGTAGTTCCTGCATGCTCTTATCCTATAGTATATTTTTAAATGCGGAAGATTAATACTGGTATGTTTTTAATAAATACAATTCACCTACGATAATGAGAAATGTTTTTTACCCATTTAACAGCCAAGGAGGGTCTCTTGTTTTTCTGTAAGACTTAAATTTCTTAGTTGATCATCTGAAAACATCACATTTGAACACAGTTACAAAAGTTTTAAGTGTATGTCTTAATCATAAGTCAATAATGAAATGAAGAGTCACAGATAGTCTCAGTGGAGAGCAGCACAGGAGATTAAACCAGCAACTGGTTCAGAAGTAGTTTAACTGACTTTGATGTAAATTAGTCTTGCTGCTCTGTGTTGCTCTCTAAAACTTTTCCATCGGGTAATTTTTAAACACAGTTTTAAAAGCCTGTCATGCTGTTGTCCTGCAGTTCCCAGTGTGAAGTGACACGACTAAAACAAACTTCAGTGACTTCGCTGATGAAATGAGACTCAGCTCGGAGGAACTGATGATTTTAACCATTGAAGTTTAGTGAGCAGACCTGTTATTTTCTCAGACTTTAAAAGGGTCCTTCATTCACAGGAGACATTATGCACTCGTTTTCACTTAAGTTACATTATCTCCACTTGTTTCCTGAGCGATGTAATTGCATGTATTAAATGGTGCCGACCGCTTTTTGTCCTACTTAATGTTTTTGAGTTGTCTGTCAGTCCAATCTTGTTAACACGATATCTCAGGAAAACCTGGAGGGAAGTTGACTGCATCTGGCACAAACATTCACTAGATAGAAGGATGAAGTGATTAGAATTTGGTGGTCAAATGTCACTGTGATCTCACGAAACACATTTTTGACCATAACTCAAAAAAACCCTATGCTAATTTTGACATCATTTCACACAAGTGTCTAATAGGACAAAATGATGAAGTGATGACATTTTTTTTATCGAAAAGGTCAAAGCTCAGCTTCACAGCGGAGTCATAATGTTGTCCAAAAACAGAAAGAAGATTGTGACCGTGCTTCATGTTTGGTCTGATACTGAACTGACCGTCTTGGAGCTGTGGTAACTGTACAGAGCTTCTGTGCTGCCGGTTTCAAGATATGTGTGATAGTTCTAGTTTACTTTATAATTCAGTTTGGTTTGTTTTTTCACCTTAATCAGGTTAAGTAATTAAATATTGACAGTGGGTGGTGTTTACTTTCTTGATCAGACAACAGAACGTCTATATTCATGAAGCCTGTTGCCACTTCAGTTAACTCCCGTAGCTCTGTATTATCATTCTTATAACTATTTTGAATCACAGCTACCTGCAGTCAGTAGGCAGGTTTTCTTTCACTTTTCTCCCCTGTGTATTCTAGTTTATATCATTGAACAGGCTGTTTTTCATTTGAGAAAGCTCAGGAGAATAATGTGTCTGTCTTACAATATTTCATTGCCAGTTTAATTTATTAGATTCGTGCCTGGCCTCTATGTTATGCCAGCAGACTTGTAAGTGGATGGCATAGGTGCAGAAACATATATGCATGTCTCACAAGAGACACGTTGACATGGTTTGCTGCTGTGTCATTTTTTAAACTCTCACCCACAAAGTCAAAGAGTAGCTGATGTAAATATGCATGTGGATGTAGACGTGAGATGTGAAAAGCACACTCAGTGGCCACTTTGTTAGATACACCTGTGCAAACAATAGCAATTCAGTACAAAAGCTATTAATTCTAAGTCTATAATGTTCTGGATCCTTATCGGCAAAGTGCAATTAACTTTATGTTTGTTAATGACGTCACAGTTAAAAGGGCTTTTGTAATTTGTTAGACTGAGAGGGGCTTCAGATTTGATGTCCTCCCTGTTTACATTAACATGAGAGCAGGAAGATTCTTAGAAATGCCTCTCATTATAATGCAGTCAACAACATCCCTGTGGCGGCATAAAACACTTCATCATAAAAGCAGAACAACTGTGTCTGATATGGTTGTACAGTTAATAAAATGGCCACTGAGTCTGTGTGTGTGAGATGTTCTGTTGTCAGCTTAAACCTCTGAACCCCCAAACCTGCCGGCGGGTATGAAAGGCATCTTAACTTTAACGAAGCTCCACAATGACACCATTTGTCGTAGCCTTTTTTTCAAACTTCTGAAGGTGCTTGGTAGTACTGTGACGTGTTCTTCTATGGGGACACACAACCAAGTCTAAGATTTAAAATGTGATAATACATCAGAATCACTTTATTCTACATGAGTCATATAAAATTTGCCAAAAATTAACTGTTATTCACTGTAATTTGTCTAAGCCCCTCACTGTAGCCATCAAGTTGTTAGTGACTCAGCTGACTCACTAATGGCTTGATGTGACAGCAATTCAGGGACTTGTTGGTTGAACTGCAGACTTAAATAGAACAGATAGAAAAAAGGATGAAAACAAAGTAATTAAGTGTGCAGAGTCACATTTTCAGTGTCACAGTAGATACTGACTATTGTGTTTAGGCATACAAAAACAAAATCTCTATTGTTTTAACTGCTCCATATTTTGTCGATCAATCAATTTGTTGTATGGTTTTCAAACATGAGGACAAGACAGAAAGTGAAGAAAGATCAGAGATCATTGTTTGACCACCATTCATAAGATGAGAAAATTGCTGCATCAGACATCAGATATCTAATTAATCTTCTGTGGATAGCTGAAGTGTTTGCTGTGTTTGATCTTTACAGAATGCTGTTATCTAAATTAATGATTGAGTAAAATAAATAGCAAATGAATAAATTGCACAAATACCAGCAAAAAAAGTTGTTAACGTTTCCATTTTACAGTTTATTTATGATGTGAGTTATAACAACCATACATGACTGATTTTACTGAACATCAGTTTGATTATTTTGTATTTGCCATATTGCAACGCATACTTTATATGTTTGGGAAATAGTAATTACCATCATGATATTCATTTCAGCCACAATGTCCAGATATAATGCCAAGTGGAAAAGAACATTACACATAGTTGTACTCAGGCATATTAGTTCTACATATTTCAGCGGAAGCAGGTTTTATTGATAGGCTGTAGAAACACCTGCCGTGGCAAAGTGGAACTTCTTTCCTTTGTGATTCTCAGTGCCGGCTCAGGAAACAGACAGAGTGAAAGCCAGTGCACCATCTGCCTCACAGCTATCAACTGTGACGCGTCGGGGCTGCGTGAATGTTTTTGACATGACCTGTGATTTACTCTCAGCTGTGCCCCAAACATCTAACATCACCAGCATGTTATCAATCACATGGCTGTCCATTCATCCGTCCGTTTCTAGCTATTTATCCTTTGAGGGTTGCGTGGGCTGCAGCCAATCCCCTATTAGGATTGAATTTAATTGAACTGAATGGAGGCAGGGTTCAGCACGTTCTGCACTACCTTCCTGTCTAGCGAACTGACACTGTTAGACGTATTTACACTTGAGCACACACCTGTCGACAATTTCAGCTGCTTTGAGACATGCAATCCTTTTGATAAATCTGACAGCATGTGAACGTGTCAGCTTCATATCAGAATGAGCAGCCTGGTAACTGAAAAAGTTGCTACTATCACTCTTAGCATAGCAGCGTATGTCTGAACTGCATGCAGTCATGTTAATGGAGAGGCACGCGTAAGATTAAAACATACTCACATTATTATGTATAGTGGATGACACGACCTCATGTGTTACAGATCATTGACATACGTTATGTAATGTCCAATCTTGCATGCACACAAATATACATGTACCGTGTTTCTTGTCGCTCTCTGTATAAAGCTGTGAGGAACACGAATATAAAAGTGATATGTCTGAATTTAAGCAGACTGATGAAGCCACATGTTATGTTTGTCTGAAAGGGGCTTTAGAGGCATCTAGCATGGGTTATAATCAATATTATTAACAATATAAATGTGCCAAATGACAGTTTGAAGACAGTGCAAGTGTCAACGGATGATCACCTGTCTCTGTAGCATTCCTCATTTTAAAGAGAGTTTCATATCTTTGTTTAGCTATCTGGCTTGCAGCTTTACTGTTGTGGTTTGCTCTCACTGCCCTCAGTGTACATTGTGCAGAGTTTCAGTGGCAGACAAAGCAGCATGCTACAAACTCCAAAGGCTAAACCATTATTTGACAGAGAGGCACTTTGCATCTATTTGCTTCTCTCCTGCTCTCTCTGCTCGCATGTACTACATTTTAGTACAGCAGAATTCCTGATAGTTATTTTAATTTGTCTGTTTCTTTAGTCAGATGTGGAGCAAGTATGAAATATTGACTGAAATGCAGCCCATTAAGACAACGTGTCAACCGGCAGTCACTTCATAGCAAACTGAACTATCTCTCAGTTTTTTTGAGCTAAAAATTGAAAGACACATGTGAAACTTTCATTCAGTTGCTGAAAAGTGGCAAAATACGTGACCTTTAATGGGAGCATTTTTTTCTTTGTTCAGCTGTGTGGCCTGCAGCTTTATAGTTTTTGTTCACTCTCACTGCCCTGAGGGTTGTTTTTGGAAACATCTGTTTTAAGTGAGAAAGCCTCTGTACTCTGCACTACAACACACCAACATCAGACAGACTCAGGTAGCGAAGAGCTGGTGAATGTAGTGTAGCATTTAGCTGCTAAAGGATCTCACTGATTTCCCTCAGGAGTTGGTAGCGACCATAAACAGAGCTAAAAGAGGGTCAATATTGGACATACGTTCATTAGATGGACACAAACATGACTCCAATAAGCAGCTGCTTGCTAATATGTTCACCAGATCAATTTGAAAGGTCACAGTTTGTCTGTGTGGTGTTAACAAGTTGTTTTTGCTGCAGCCAAGTAGAGCCAAAAAAATCAGCGAGTGCAAGTTCAAATGTTTTCATGTGACAACACTGACAAGAGTGTTCATGTGCAACACAGGGAATTGTCCTATTTTGTGTTGGCTTTTGCTTGCAGAGATTTAAAAACTGGAGACTGAAAATGGAGACAGTGATTTAAATTAGATGTAATGTTAACAGTAGCCAGTCCTAAAGAGTGGATTTAAGTTATATACAGAGAAAGAAAGGAGGGTAGTGAGACTGCTGTCTCTTATCCTGCTGATTATTTTCCCTTTTTTTCTGGTTTCAAATTCTTTCATGCCATTTTAATTCCATTACACATTAATAGACTGTATTTTAATCGGTGGTCAACTGCTTTACACAATATATGGGGTACAGGAAATTACAGATACAAAGAGAATTAAGTCTGTTTTTCAGATGCCCACATAAAAGTGGCCTCATATTTCTTTGTAATTCAGAAATGCATTTTTCATGACCAAAGACCATCAGAAGAAAAATACACATTCAGAATATCAGCACAGCAATGTTTGATGCCTGAGTTCGGGTTTTACCCCAAAATAAATGTAAAAGCACTGAAGTCTTGACCTTCTGAAGGGACTGCCTTCTTCTTCTGTGCGATTTGCCCCTGAAAATTGTTGAGCCAATTTTGAACAATGCACATGTCGAGCATTGCAAGAGCACACATTTGATTGGAGGCCACACTGAGTGAATTGATTGCAATCAGCAGCAATAGAAGGCAGGATGGTCACCGCTGCCACAGCCTCTGCTTATGGTCCATTGCTGATATTGTAATGCTACATGATTACATGCCAGCAGGGGAAAATTAATCAAGTTTAACATATTAATTTTACTCATTGTTTGATCCATTTTAATTATTTTTTATTCTGCTGCTTCAATAAAACCTTGTGCACAAATGCAGACTTAAATATAAGTATAGGCATCTGGTGGCTTAGACATCAAATGCCAACAGAATAAACTTTATAAAGCTATTTCACAGACATTGCTGGAATACAGAAGCAGTAACCTCCACCATTTAATGTTATAGCATGAACAGGGCATTTTAAGCTCTCTGTGTATTTTCTGTGTTATTAAAAAGCTTTATCCTTTCACTGACATATAAGACAGCATAAAATAATGAGTAACTATCAGAGACAGGAGCAGTATGCTCTGAAATTTAAAAAGTTATAACAAAAGTGTGACCATTTCTGTTCTGTGAGTGATGCAGAGAAACCAATGCACATTGTAATTTCGCTGTCTCAGAACTCAACCTTCTGATCTCCCTTTGTCTCCCCGTCTCACTTTACAGGTGGAAGGAGCAGCATATACAGGTTCATTTATATGGAAATCTCGTAGTATTGGTTTGTGGGACCGTTCTCGAGGAGAGAACATGTTGGACAGTGGAGCTCCGTTCTACGACACTTACCAGACTTCAGATGGAAAGTACATGGCTGTGGGTGCCATAGAGCCGCAGTTCTACAAACAGCTACTTAAGGGTTCGTAGCATCCAAACACACATTTGGGACATTTTCTGCATAAAATAAACCTATAAAGCAGCTGCCACTTGCCATGCCGTCAACATCAATAGATCCCTGGGGGAACGTAAAGTACAGTGAGCACCCCCTTCACCTCCCAGCACCAACCTGTGAAAGTATGACTTGTGAAATAAGCAGGACATCTGAGGCTGAGACACTTCCATCTCGTCATGGCATAACAACCACAATCCTATTTTAAAACGTAGCCTCAAGTGTTGGCTCAAAATTGAATATACTCCGATTTATTCAAAGCACACAGTTCAGCACAGCAGGTAATCTGACAACCAAAATGCAGTAATGCAAGCAAAGCGTTTTATACATGTCCTAGGATCACCTCTCGCACCAGAATACTGACAACATTTGTTTCTCCCCAACAAAATGCTGTCTAATATTAATTTATTTTGCATAATCTTAAAAGAGATGAAGTATATGTCAAAGGAATTAATCAAAAGTGCCGTAGTGTGCTTTTGCAGACTTTCGTTGTATTCACTGCACACACATTATGCAGAAATACAACACTAACGGGCAGCCCTGTCCTCTGCATTTAATGAGAAAGAAAATGAATGAAAATGTGGTAAAACTGCTAAGTTAAACAAAAGCATTTCTTCTGAAATTTCAGTAACTTAACCAAGCACATGCATTTTTTTTGTATGGGTCTCAAGATCAATCCTGATTTCTAAATATCATCAAATTACATGACCCACTTGGACGTTCACAAAGATCAAAGTGTCTTTGGAGATCAATGCGTTGACAACTCGTGTTTTAAGGTGTAAAGCAGCTCTCTGTTTCACATCCCTGTGCTGACACATGGTTCTCTATTGGGTTACATAAGTGTTTTTTTTCCCAGGCTTAGGGTTGGACGCCGGAGAGTTGCCTCCTCAAATGAGCTTCGATGATTGGCCAGAGCTTAGACGGATTTTCACTCAGCGGTTTGCCTCAAAGACCCAGGCGGATTGGTCGAGGATTTTTGACGGGACTGATGCCTGTGTTACACCTGTGCTGGCTTTCGACCAGGTGAGCTCACACCCACATAACCAGGAGAGAGGCTCTTTCGTGAACGACGCCAGTGGGCAAGAAAGCCCCCGGCCAGCCCCGGTTCTGTCTCGGACTCCTGCTGAGCCCGGCCTCGGCTCCAACCCTGATCCTGGAGAACACACAGTGGAGGTCCTGGAGGAGTACGGCTTTACTTCAACAGAGATAGACAAGATGGTAGCAGCAGGGGTCGTAGAGTCTAACGCAGTCAAGGCAAAGTTGTAAAGGAACGCAAATCAAGGGCCTTTTTGAAAAGCCATGCTTGCACTGCTTTTATCATTTGGAGAAGACCATATAGAAGAGATCAATAATTAACTGTGTCATAGACATACTGGAGATTAGAAACTGATTTGTTAAAAAAATGATCTGCCATTGAAATCATGTCCACTACACCTGTGTAAGAATTTAATTAAAAGGGTAGGAAAAGGTAAAGTGTTTTTTCCGAATTGAGCTTGAAATTCATACTGAGAAACATGAAATCTTTTTCCATCTCACCCACTGCATTTGTTCTCGTAGACCACAGTAACCTGCTGTATGCATGTTGAGAGGTAACACAGTTCTTGTGTAGGTGTGTCTAGATTGGACAAGGTGAAAAGTAATGTTTCGCACTGTGAGGGCACAGAAATGTCTGTGTTTGCGATCAAACCAGCTTATTTCAATATGTGCTCCCGCTTTTTTGTGCCACTGCTGCCCTCCAAGTGCCTGAAAGAAAAACAGTCTTAGAAAATGCATCTGCTACTTGAATCACACAGTATTCATGAGTGCTAAATTATTCCACTCAGGGTCGATCTGGTTTACACACGCCAAAAGTGATGTGTGTATATGAGTTGGAAGATCAAACCAAGCGGCAGAAATATAAAGTAAGTAGCAATTTACTAAAAAGTTTGGCACCACAATGCCTGAAGTCCTATAGGTCATGTTGACAGGAGGCTGTTCAATCCTTGTTTTCTTTTAAAGTCTCAGTCAGCACCAAGAGGCCTGCTTTTTGTTTCAGCAAAAACCTAAATGAAGTTAAAACAGATGAATCATTTTTAACTGGCAAATCTCCCATTTATATCTTTTACCTCGTCCAGGGAGGGACTACATGGTGGCTCGGTTGTTAGCACCGTCGCCTCACATCTGGAAGATCCCTGGTTCACGTCCCGGTTAGGGCACCTGGGAGCTTTCTGTGTGGAGTTTGCATGTTCTCCCCTGTGCACGAGTGGGTTTTCACCAGTTTCTTTGGCTTCCTGCCGAGGTTGAGGTTAATTGATTATTCAAAATTGTCTGTAGGTGTGAATGTTTGTGTGCTTGGTTGTCTGTCTCTATGTTGTAGCCCTGCGATATACTGGCGACCTGTCCAGGGTGTCATCTGCCTTTTCCCAAGTCGGCTGGGATAGACTCCAGCTCCCCCGTGACCCTACAGGGGATTAAGCGGTGTATAGATAATGGATGGATCGTCCAGGGAGTGTTAGTTTAATGAATTATATCGTTAGGAATTTTTGTTTAATGCTGCTTAGAAGTGCTAAAAACATATAATAATAAATCATTTCAGGCTATTTTATACTTCGGATAATAAATTGCATTCAGTAAGCTATTAAAAGGTCCCGGTGAACTGTGTAGAGCCACGTTTGCAGCTGTATTTAAACATTATGCCTTTTGTGGCCTTTCACTTTGATCACTCATTTTGAATGTCAGTATGGGCAAAAAACTTTTTCTCTCTTTGTGTTATGACAGTGAAATGACTGTATTTATTCCTGCAGTGAAATTTCTAATTTGATTTCAGCGTCTGACAACAGTCATTTAAAAATATGTAAGTGAGGAGAACTAAATTGTGAATATCACAGTGTTAAAACTCAGTGCAAGTGATCACACTAAGCGGACAGAGCAGCAGAAACACGTTACTAGAATTGACTGGATCTGAACTCCAATAAACTTGAAACTAAATGTAATATTTTAAAATGGAATTCAGTTGCTTTGAAATTGTATTTGATCCTCACTGAAAATTCAACTCTCTTAAGTTCAGTTTAAGTTCAATGTCAGTTCTTGTCATTCACATTCAATCCACTGAGAGACATACATCCAGATCGAGTGCAGATCCACAGGACTCCTTTTCTGCTCATCAACACCTTTGACGAGGTTCACTCCAATCTATAAACATGGACAGCGTATCCTCACTTCAAATTACGTGGTTCAAATACAGTTTTTTATTGGAATCACTCAGGATAAACATTACAAATTCAAATATAATTGATCAAAATTCCATTTCTAGTTATGTATTTTTCTGCCCGTAACAGCAGGCCTCTCTTTCCTGCACTCTCTCTATGCATGACATAAAAACACGACAAATTACTGTCGCTCAGCTGTATGTTTGTGAAGCCTGTCAGTAACACATCGATAATCATCATTGAATATTCATTTATTAGTCAACGCAGATATTCACAAGTAAATTTCACAAATCAGAAGCGCAGCCTGCCAGAGCGACACCTGGCACAAAATATAATGAAGCAGGAACACGAGTCAGGAGTGAGGTGTTGCTTCTTCCTACATGTTCCTCTGCATGTGTGCTTACTGAAGGTTGCAGATATATGTGCTATACAAGGAGCAGTAAATATGCATTGTGCTGGAAACGTAAAGCTAGTGTGGCTGCATTCGTATTAAAGCCTCATTCACAAGTCCCTAAAGAGATGAAAGTCATTAAATACACAGAAAGCAACTGAAATACAGATACATACAGTACAAGTTAAAATTTGGACACATTTTCTACATTGTACATTAATACTGAAGACATCAAAACTATGAAAGAACACATATGGAATTATGCAGTAAACAAAAAATGTTAAACAAACCAGAACATGTTTTACATTTTAGATTCTTTAAAGTAGCCCCCTTTTGCTTTGATGACAGCTTTGCACACTATGTATACACATATAATGCTAATAAATTCCTCAAGGAGTTCTCACAGTGCCGTAGCTATTACATCACTTTCCTGCAGCCTGTTGAAAATGGCTTAAATGATTACTTTTAAGGGATTAAACCCAGAGGACATTTTGTGGCGCAACGCCTGACGTTAATTACTGAACTTTATGTAAATCATATGCAGCGTAGGCTACATTTTTTCTAGTGTTTGCAAAGTTAGACCTGCAAAACATCTTTCAAGATGCAGTCATGTTCCTCTCATGTGGCATTATGTCTGTATGATGTTCCGCTATAAGCACAAGATTTGTTGTGCAGAAACAGGCAGCAGCACGACACTGAAACGGCATGAGAGAGACTGAAAGCTGAAGCGACTTTTAAATGACTTTGATGCAGAACAGTGAGCCTTTAGATTTTAGGTAATAGGATGCAGTGCAGATTACAGATTTACTCAACTGTGCCTATTGCCACGGCCCAACTATAAGGTTCTTAGCATCAAGAGTGTCACGCCAAGCAAGTGCTGCATCGGAAATCCCAAATGTGGTTGACCAAATGTAATAATTATGTTTGTTTGTTTAATTGGATGTATTTAATAATAGATGAATACTTGTAAGAGAGATGAAATGTGAAAATGTTTAAAGGGGAAACTTTTCAAGATTTTGAACATAAATAAAGCATTCAAATAGAAGCAAACAGCTGTCTGCTCTGTTAAGATGTTGTGGAGTAATAGCGTCTGTAGCAGGGAGTGAAGTCACACCTCCTCTGTGTGTTGTAATCCCAGCTTCTCTGGTCTGTGCTTTGGCTGCCAGTTCCACCACACAAGCATGTTAGTGCATGTTAGTACACGTTAGTGCATGTGATTCCCTGCTTTGAGAGTGGCAGCCCTCCCCATGCTGCTAAACAGACCGAAAGTGACCTCCCACACCACACTGGAAAAGTAGCAGTGCCATTCAGCATTCATCCAAAAAACAAAGAACTCTATGAAGTATTGTGCTTATGTTATTTCCCTAATTTATGTGCACTTGTTTTATTTCAGTTTAGCGTGAGGGCCTCTTCTGCTGTCTTCTTTGCTCCTTCCTTTTGTTTTTTATTTGGTATGTGAGTCTATTTCCACACACGACTTCACTCTGTCCACAAGCAGATGAAGTTCATTAATTGGTCCACTCAAGTTTAACGAATCATTAAAAGAGACCCACAAGCAGAGACAAGGAAAGACGGGAAGTGAGGATAGTATCAAATGAGTTGACAACACCTCATCACGGCCATTAAATGTGCATTAAAATCCTAATGTGGGCTCATGCTTGAGACTGGAAGTGCCTGTTTCTTTTGGTTGGCGATCCTGGTCATCGTCATCAGTCGATTATAGATTAATTTGTGTTGCAAACTGACAACATCAAACACTTATCCTGATGCTGCTGTTTGTAGCCACAGACACATAATACATGCAGCTGCTGAGTATGTCACTGGGATGTAGGATTGCTAGCTTAATTGATCCTAGCTTGACTTACCACATCTGCACTGGCCAGATTTCATTAAGCATTACAGACTTGTCATTGCTAAACCCCCACAATGCTCTCTGCTGCCCACCTCCTCTGGTTGAACGGTATTGAACAGTAAGAGGCGCAACCAGGTAGTACAGCTAATCTACAATACTTTAAATGTGTATTATCTAGGAAAATGGTATTGGGTATTGACAGATACTAAATACTAAATTAGTGGGATCAGGGGAAAAAAACCTTGATTGCGTCTTACGTATATATATAAATAAATTGCAAGCGTGACGGGTCAGTAAGTCGGCTATGAAAGCAACAATGCAATGGGCTTCAGACTGCCATCTTTATCACACTGTGCAGCTGTGTGTCTTTTCCTTGCTCGCCGAGGAGGCTTACATAATAAAACCTTACAACTCAGCTGTTCCCTCCATCCAGCATCGCCACAGTTGTCAGATTTGTTCAGCCGGCCGTCTTTCACTTGTTAATGAATGCACTATTACATACTCTGCTGCAGTGTAAGACCTTAAGGCATGTAAGTATGTGAAGAATGTCTGTGGTGTGACTGAAAACATCTGACTCTCACCATGCCAGGCCAAACATGGGGCAAGTGTACTCATAGAGCCTGAGATTAACTTCAATCAGGGTTTAAGGCAAAGGACTGTGGAAAAGTTGTAGCCATTAAAGTGAAGATTGTTTCAAAAGCAATGACACATAGTTTTATTATCACGTGACCTGACACATGGATGCCTTTAAAGCTGCATCAGTTCTTCTTGTTTAACGCATCTTGGAAAACTCTCCACAGTACTTTTGTATATTTATTCTGCTTCACTGTCGTCTGTCTCCTCATGTAATCCCAGACTGACTCTATGATGTTGACATGAGGCTTCTGTGGGATTCAGACCATCTGTTGGAGGACTCCTCGTTCTTCTTGTGACTCTCTGTGTCTGTTGTTGTTGCTGCGGAATGAATTTGCAACTGATCAAACACCTTCCTTATGTTGTGATGCCCGATAACAATCTGCCTGTACTTCTCAGAATTAAGTCTGTAAACTCCATGTACAGAGATACCATCCAAAAAACCTCCGAGGACCCTCCAGTGTGCTTTACTTCTTGCTGCAGACACTCTTGGCAAACAGACTGCCTAATTTGAATTGCGATGCATCATTTCAGAGCATTTACTGCCATTTTCCTGCACTTTAGCTTGTGTGTGTTCACGTACACGCCTTCTGTGGGCTGCAGATGGTCCCGCTGTTCTCCTCCATGTGTGAGCTGATGGCCCTGTTGGATATCTTCTAACCGCAGAGGGAAGTCAGCTTACTGTGTCTTTTATCCGCTGCTCTTGGTTTCCTGAGATGACTGCTGCGTTTCCAGTCGTCAGCCTTGCCTAGTCCTTTGAATTTGGACATGTCTGAAAACACCTGTCTTCTGTGAAACATCTGCCTGAGTGATGAACCTTGCCGGTGCTGGATGGTCACTTTGTTTCCTGTTGTTATGCTCGCTTTCCATGGTGTGAAATGTTTTGATGAAGCTACCATTTCTTTGCCAGCCTCACTTTTTAGCGTTGCTCATTGCCCAGTTTCACTCCACCTCTACAGCTGTTAATCATCTGACAAAGAAGAATATTTTAAACCTGTTGAATCATAAGCAGGTGGAATGTGGACTTGATTGCAATGTGAAAAGGTGTTTTTGATTGTTGCACTGTAAAGAATTGTTGACTAAAAGCTTTTTAATAGCACTGTCAGCAGCCTGGCAATGGGCCATATGTCATTTGATTGTCTGCTTTTGAGACCTCTTATGACTTTTAACTCAGTTGCTGCATGGAAAAATTATTTGACATATTGAGCAAAACGTTGTTTGATGTGTTTTTTCCAAGGCGAAGTGCTTATATACGTAATTTTCTCTTAAAAATGAAGGCTTTCTGAGCAAAGATTTTGAAGCTTAGTCTGGTGGTTCTGGCCCTCTTCACCAGAGCCTAACTCCTCTTAACTCAGGTAATCCAATAATTTAAAAAGAGGTGAAGCATGAGGGGAGCTGAATCAAGTTTTGCAAACATCTCTGAGCCATGGAGTGTCTTAGGAAAGCAACCAACTGTAACTGAAAACAACTGTGACCTTAATTATGCATAACTTTAACCTTTAATACAGTTTAAATGGATCAGTTATACACAAACTCACAACCATACAGTTGTCATGAATGGGGAACGTAGCTATAGACACCAAAGCTGTTTTTGTACCAGGCTGCAAACATGTTTAAATCTGCTGTTAAGTTCAGCATTTTAACATGGGCTTCTGTCTGGATGGACTCACTTTTGGAGTCAGCTCCAAGTGGCCATTCAAGGAACTGCAGTTTTGAGCTCTTCCACGTTGGCTTCATTTGTCAGCTAGAGGGGGATGTCACTTGGAAAATCCAGATTTGATTAGTCAGGAGAGCCCGATCAATATCGCAGGTGCCTGAAATTATCAACTGATGTGTGCCTGTCTGAGATATATCAGTACCGACATACATGTTGTCAAATATAAAAACTATTTATACAAAACATGATGATGAGGGTGCAACGTGAAGTGGTGTTTTCACAAGATGCCAACTTGTTTTTGAAATACATGGAAAGTAAATTAACAACCCCAGGATTTTCCCCTTTTAACATGAATATATATGAATGTATATATTCAACATGTGAACTTTAAAAATCAATACCAGCTCAATCTAATCCCATCAGATGTTGGCATTTTTCTTGAAAAGTTGACTGAAATGCTCTATTATCAAAATTATTATTGATGGATTTTCTGCCAGCTGATGAATTAATTCACTAACACATTGTTTCAAGTCTGCTGTATGGTCCAGCCGTATCCCTCACTCCATTTGAGCTGTTCAATACCATTACACTACAATGACAGAAGGAGAAACGTAAACAGTTAAATCTGCCAGATGACGACACACACTCACACATAACACTGTATGTTAATCCGTTCACACAGAGTGCATG
This sequence comes from Dascyllus trimaculatus, assembly GCA_024666655.1. Classification (NCBI taxonomy): domain Eukaryota; kingdom Metazoa; phylum Chordata; class Actinopteri; family Pomacentridae; genus Dascyllus; species Dascyllus trimaculatus. Next base: position 11,747,783 of record CM045460.1, on the reverse strand, counting down.
TTTGTTAGTGTCCACACTCTGAGCATTCAGGTGACTCATGCTTGTGCTTTCGCTCATATGAATATCTTCTGGCTGGCATTCAGGAGACAGAAAATGACCATTCCCTTCTGCTCCTTGTTCCTGGCTGCTCTCATGTCTCTCTTTCTGATCAGTGTCCTTCCTCCAGGGATCACATGCATCATCACTTGATTAGCTGAGAGTGCTGCTGCAGCCGAACACAAAAAGAGCCCTTGTGATTTCATGGTTTGGTGGAGAGGAGATCCTTGCATTCTTCCGCAACATTACGAATATCTGGGCAGGCCATTTAAATACTTACAGCACATGTTTACAGTGGTCTTTTAACCCTGTCCGCCTTGCCCATGGAGCAGACAACTTATTCTTAAAACTGTTTTTGAAAGATTTCCGTGGCACATCCAGTGAAGAGGCTGTTCAGCACTAGTATGACTAAAGCAGATGCTGATTTGTTCCTTTGCTGTTGCATTCAACTAGGTAGAGAATGAGACTGAGAATGTTCAGAACAGGTTCAGAGTCTACTGACTGGTATTTACTCTCTAGTTTACAGATTTGATTAGGTGTAAAGTAAAAGCTTTTGATGGTGTTTTTGAGATCTCAGTCTGGCTCGATGATGAGAACACACAGTCTTATGTGTTTCAAAACTCCCCCAAATATCTCTTATCCATAGAGCCCGAGGTTATTAATTTTGGCCTTGCTGTTGTTAAGCTGTTAATCACATTTTCAAGTGGAGATATTAAAAAAAATATCCAGGGTCCTACAGTATTAAAAGTCTTTTTTTGTATTTTTTTGTATTGCAACATTTTTATTTGTCTCTTTAGTTTAGTTTAGTTTGCTTTGCCCTCTTTTATGAGTCTGCAGTTGAGAAATATTAAAAGTATGCGCACTAAAGCTGTAAAAGCCTAGATCACTTCTAATTGTCTCTCAAGGACAATTATCAACAGTGGTTGATAAGTTTTGCATTTTGTGTTTGTATACTTTCTAAACTCCAAATGCCCTCCAATGCATTCCTCACGGGAGTGCTGAAAGTGGCAGCAGTGTATGAAATAGCTGCACGGCTGCTGCAGGTAACCAAGAAGAGGAGGCGAAAGCAAAAGACAATCAAAAGGAAGATGCACTGCGGAGACAATCTGCTGGACTCGCTGTGGTATGTCTATTCACCAACACAGACAACCACAAAAGTATTCAAATCGAGGCGATGGAATGTGCAGCAATTTAAGACAAGATAGTGATTAGTGCATTAGTGCAGGAGATATGTGACACAGATGAAGAGGAATCATGTTGCCCGCACAGCTTTGAGGAGGTGTTGCAGTTTAACCATGCAAAAACGTCTGTGTGGTTGAAAAACTGACATGAATTTGAACGTCATGTGCTGCTAAAATGTGTGTGTGCCTGAATGCCAAGTGTTTAGTCTTGTTAACCTGCTTTAATACAGTTAAATGTATTATTATTACAGTAAAATGCCTTTGAGTCTCCAGCCATCAAAAGCAAAACTATGAAGCACAGAGAAAATTTGATTCATCAATTTCTTGCCAGCATTAAGGAGATGCCACTCTAGTGTCTGTTAATAGCTTATTATGTTGAATTTTTTGTGTTACCTGATGAATTTCTGCCCCCAAAACATCCACTTTTCATTTGGACAGGAGGCTTCAGTTCAATTTTTTGCAAGAAGAAGATGGAGGAAAATCTGTTTGCGGTTGCATCATCCTGCTTTACATTACTGAGGGTAAAACCTTCTCTAATCTCGTCCTTCGCCTGCGATTGCATTTGACAAACCTGTGCCTTGGCACGCAGGGACGTCTCCTCAGCTGTTTGTGTTGTCCTATACGCAAACTTCATGTGAACACATGAGGAGGAGATTTTTGCAGCAGTGGTGTGGTTGACACTCTGACCCTTCATCTGGATGAGAACCTGCCTAATTACACGTTGAGTGTGGGGGTTGAAACCATTGGCTGGCTAACTGATGGATGCAGCGTTCATCTCGTCATCACCGATGAGTGAAATATTGGATTTGTGTCTGTGCTTTTGTAGAGCTGAAAGACGAACAGCGGATGAAGGAGCGTTTGGATCAATGGAAAGGTGCACAATGTAAAAATACGACATTACAAGGAACTCATGCATATAAAATGTTCAAGGATAAGACTAAAAAAATTCGATATTTTTGTTACGGTTGATATAAAAGTTCCAAATACAGCAACATGTCTGTCCATCTCATAGTTGTGGATTTCTCCTGACTGACTGCAGCCCTCAGTCCTTTTGTTGTTACTGATGATGAAGATTTTTTTAAAGGATCACAATGATATATTTTTAAAGCTTAAATAATTTCCAAAAAAAGCTGATTTATTTTTTGGCTAATAACACTCAGACAGAAATGGACTTCAGAAGGGGCTATTTTAAGTGTATTTCAAGGTATTTACTGCAGCAGGAGGCAGTTGAAAATAGATGAAGCAATCAGTGGTTGTGGGTTCTTTTCATTGTTGCTTTATGTTCTCTTTGTGAGATTTGTTAACAAAAAGAAAAACATGCAATAGTGCCAGATATGTATTTCAAGAAGAACATAATTGTTAGCAGTACAGTGTGCTTAAAATAGTGCATTTCATGCATGTTATATCATTATTTTTATCGTTTTGTTGCTGCTGGTTTAGATGGAATTCATTTTTACTCCACATGCTGTTGGGTAGATCAACCTGTCGCAAGGTTTTACAAGCTTACCATTTGTTTTGCACAGTAGCTACATTTTTGAAAAAATAAATGCAATCAATTGAAAAGTACAGCAGTGGAGAAGGTGCTCAAATAAACTAGCACCTCAAAACAGTAAATAGGTAGAGTCAGTCACAGATGAAGGATTGTGGTCCTTTTATTTAACTGAAAGCACCATTAGAACCATGTAGAAATACTCCTATTATAAATCCTGAGTTCAATACTGCACTTATGTAAAAGCACTGAAGTGATATCAGGAAAATAATAAAAAACGACTTGTTCTGCAGACAAGTATCACGTGTTTAATCATATGTGACACTATCAGATTGTTAATACTGCTGCATGCTTTCCCTGCAGTCAAGTGTTTCAGTCCAGTGGTTCCCAACATCAGTCTGAGGGGTTGTGAAGTGTGTTCAGCCCATTATGAATCGCATTTGACCAGCTATACATCATTTCATTTAATGCTGTGTTCTTTGTCTGTGGCTTTATTTGTTTTATTATGTTATTATCTATCTGTAAAGTGTCCTTAAGTGTTTTGAAAGGCACTACAAGATAAAATGTATTATTATTATTATTATTATCATTTGATAGCACAAAGCTTTAGAATTTAAACTGGTGTACAGCAGTGATCCTTTGTTTGTAGTCGGAGTGCAAACACAGTAAGGTTTCTACCTTTTCCTGTCTTTTATTCGAGTTGGACCACTAAGTGCTGCATCCTGTTCTCACTGAGAGGCCAAAAGGGCTGCAACAAAATGATTGTTGTCACTGTCATTTTATTCTTAGAGTAATATCTCTGTTCATTGATTTGTTGTTTGGTTTATAAAATGTAATAAGAATTTGCGAAAAACAGTAAACAGTGTTTGCTGAAGGTCGAGATGATGTCCTCAAATGTCTTGTTTTGGCTACAACCCAAAGATATTGAGTTTACTGTTATAGAGGAGGAAGGAAACTACGATATATTCTAACTTAGGAGGCTGGAATCAGAGAATATTAATATTTTTCCCCTTAAGAAGTTACTCAAACCATTTAATCAATTATAATTATAGCTGGCAACTAATTGATCAATCATTGCAACTCTGGAGTTCAACAAAAATGGATTCCAAATGTTTTCAGAAAAAGGGGGATTCAAAGGGAGAGGTGAAAGTTTTGCAAATATATATGTATATGTTTGTCTTGCTGTTTTTGTGGATATTTCCATCTGTCTTTGTCTTTAACAGGTAATTACCTGAAACCATCTTTGTTGGATCTACTGACAACAACTCATCAGAAACAAGTGGTTCAGAGTGGTAGACTCTGCTTTTTCGAGAGCCACCATGTGCTGAAGCAGGAAAATTATTCTTTAAAAATGTTTTTTTTTTTTTGCAAGATGTTCGTCTGAGACATTATCTGCAAAGAGCAGCTGTGAATTAAATATAATGGTTTGAGAAGTACAATCATTTCCTCTGCTTGAAATGAAGTGGAGCAAAATTATAATAGAGATAATTAACGAAACAAAGGAGTTATGTAACCTCAGTAAAATGTGCGTAGTTTCTTTCCTCTACTGGTGGCAGGACCAGTGTTTCAGTCTAGACTGGTTTTCTTTTATGTGTCTGTCTCTTCAGTACAGGTGGGTGGGAAGTTCTATTTTTGCCGTGTGGTGTTTTAAAACCAATCAGACTTGCATGTTGGACGTCTGGAAAGCGATAAATGACTCCAGGCTGTCCTGTCACGCTGCTTCACACCGACTTGTACTTTAGGACTAATCCGGGGTTTTTAGCAGGATATAGGTGCAGGAAATGATTCATCAGCACAGCGGCACCAGAAAACTGCAGGAAAAATGTCTTTTCTCTGATAATGTGAGGTTCAGATGGAGTAAGTTCAAGAGAATGAAGGACAAAGAGTGTTTTGTACTTTGTCTACACACAGTGTGCGACTGTTTGTTTGGATCCTTAATGGTATTCTTGTGATTTACACAAGATTCCGATTCTGAGAGCCTTTAAAGTGACCTTTCAAAGAAACAGACCTTCGTAATGGTCAGAGATGATAAATGCCAGTGATAAATGCCTTTGTGAACCACCATTTAAGGTCACAGCATGTCGTTCTTGGGGGCTTCATCTCAGTTTGAGGCAAGCAAGTTAATCATAGATCAGCACAGTGACTTTGATTAGAAAAATGAACACAGTCCCACCAGGAGAAGAGAAGACAATGACCTGTTCTGTTGACAGAAGGGATTTCTTTGTATTATCTGGTCGAACCAGCACATGATGATCGGCTCAGACAACCTTTTATTTGCACTAACCATTAGTTTCCTTTGGAAAAAAACAGATAAAAAGAAAGGAAATTTTCAATCGCATTTACACACTCTGTGATGTGCATCCACACAGTTTTAACTGGGTTGTTCTTGTGCTGATTTTACTTTTATAATAGATGAGTCATGAGTCATTAAAATACAAACAAGTGTGGGTGGGTAAAACAACAGCTCTAAACTGTAAAGCAGGAGTGAATTCTGATGGTCACTATGATGGAAAGATGTGGAAAAAAAGACGTAAATTACTTTTAAACAGTAATGCCCTCTACAAAGTTTTCTTTGAGCCTCTCGTGACTCAGAAAAACAAATATGTGGAAGTCTTGGACAGTACTCGTAGGGTGGCAGAGAGGGGTGGTGCTGGTTCCCATTCTTAGAGAAGCAGTGAAAGCTGACCAGCAGGTTTGCTCCACACTGCTCAGCCTCCCAGGAAAGTCAATTCCACAGCTACCGTCAGCCTCCGATTCAGGAGGAGAAATGGAACAACGTGGAACAATGGAACCCACGTTGAGTTGCTGATGGACTGATGGGAGTTTGACCATGCCATCCACATGTGTTTTGTTGACTTGGAGAAGACTTACAATTGTGTCCCACAGGGAACCCTGCGGGGAGCCTGTAGGAGTACAGGGTACTGGAGACGTTGCTACGACAACCATAATAAGAGCTGTACTCGTTCGTATTCTCGGCACTAAGTCAAACCTGGTGTGTGTTGGACTCCACAGGGTTGCCCCTTCTCTCTGATCTTGTTTGGAAACTGTAGAGTTTGCGTTTTTGTGAACGGCATGGTTCTATTGCTTTCATGAGGCTGTGACCTTCAGCAGACACTGAGTGGGTTTGCAGGTGAATGTAAAGAGGCCGGGAAGCGAGTCGCTGCCCCAAGAGAAAGATTTGAAGTATCCTGGGATTTCGTTCGTGAGTGACAGGAAAATGGACAGGCTGGTGCAGCGTCAGCAGCAATGCAAGCACTGTACCACACTGTCATGGTGAAGTGCCGGAAAGTGAAACTCTTGATTTACTAGTCACTCTCGCTGCAACCCTCACCTACAGTCATGAGCTCTGGGTAGTGACTGAAAGAATGAGATTGTGGATATAAGCAGCCAAATCCAGTTTCCACCGTATTGCTGGGCTCAGTTTTAGAGATATTGTGAGGAGCTCAGATATCCGGAGGGATCTCAGAGTAGAGTCGCTGATCCCCTGCATCAAAAACAGCCTGTTGAGGTGGTTCAGGCATCTGATTAGGATGCCTCCTACGTGCTTTCCTTTGGGGGGTTTCTGGGCACATTCAGCTGAGAGAAGACCCCGGGGGTAGTCCCAAAACCCACTGGAGGGATTACAAATCTCATCAGGCTTTACAACACCTTGGGAATCCCCCAGAAGGAGCTGGAAAGTGTTGTTAGGGATAAAACTTCTACTGTGTGCCACCAATCTACACATTATAAAACCCTAATACAGAGACAGAACTAGTGTGAGAGGGTAAAGTAAAAATTACCTATTTGATGTGAATATTTATCTTGCAAAGGAGTACTAAACAAAAAAAAGTACACTTATAAACCCTCCTTCCCAAAAAAATAGTGTACCTGCATTTGCCATTGGATTGATCACTTTGAAATTAGTTCTTAAATATATCAATGAATTAATAAACCCTGATGAAAACAGCCCCCCTGCTCAAAGAACAGTAAGCAGTCACCAAGAAACAAAAACCTCACCATTAGTTACAGTGGAAACAGAGGAACAAATGACTCTCTTTACACCCTCACATGCACGCAGTTCCTCACATACACTTCCATGAACTGCCCTGGGGTTTACTACTCAGAAGACTCAAGAAGGGGGAAAGAAGTTCCGTAATCTGTTACATACACCCACTTCTTTCTCTCCTCCCTCGGCTTTCTCCCCCTCTTCATTCAGTCCCGCTCTGCTGGCTCAGACCAGGAGGCAGACCTTCACATTTAAAGTAAAGCTGTGTGGATCTTGGACTCATTGCTCAGCTATGCAATAGAGAAGAGGATTAGCTCAACCTGAGCACCAGTGCAAGGACTTGGCAGTTGGCCATTTATCCATCACCTGGCCAACTGAGAGAGACGCTGCCACACGCTCCCTTGTTTTCTCTTTCCACCTAAACATCCTTTTCACTCCCTTTTCATTCTCCCTTTCTCCCTCCACCCCGTCTTTCCTCCTTTTTTCAGCTATGACCCTGTTATCAGAGGACCAGTCAGTAAGGCCCCAACCCTGTCGGCTACCGGAGCCTGGCAAACACATCGACACTTCTCTGCTCCAGCACTCGACAGACTACACTGGCTCCAAAGAGGACTACATGGAGAGCGGGGAGAATGCTGTGTTCGGAGCCGTGGAGCCCCCCAGACGCTCTCGGGGTCGACTTATCCTCCACGGCTTGGTCATGTTTGGAAGGGAATTCTGCTACGCCGTGGAGGCAGCGTTCGTCACACCCGTGCTGCTGAGCGTGGGCCTTCCCCGCAGTCTGTACAGTTTGGTGTGGCTCATCAGCCCCATCCTGGGCTTCCTGCTGCAGCCCATCATCGGCTCGGCAAGTGACTACTGCCGCTCGTCGTGGGGCCGGCGGAGGCCTTACATCCTGGTCCTTGGCATCCTCATGCTGGTGGGACTCACGCTGTTCCTCAATGGAGATGCTGTCATCTCAGGTGAGAGGTGGGCAGGAGAATTTGAGGGAGAGAAGACAAAACTAGGGAAGAGGGAGGTACTGTGATATCCTGTTATATCAAAGAGTGAATTCTGCTTTGGGGACCGACAGTGGCTTCAATTCAGAAGTAATTCAGCAGAATGAATAATAAGGGAAACCGAAATACTTCAGATTATAGAACAATTGTGCTCAACTTTGGAAAATGCAGAGGAAGAGTTGTTACTTATCTTGGCTCCATAAATGCAAAGCAAACATATAAAGGTTTAACTTGTTCTCCTTAAATGTCTTTGTAGCCCTTCATGAGCTTTAACTGCCATACAGGCTTATGATCTAATGTAATATACGTGTACTACTATACTATAGTATATAGTACAATATATACTATATATAGTTACACATTCATCAAAACAGAAAAAGACTGAACTTGTAAAACATCTTGGCAGAAGAGATTAAGAAGCTCTTACCCTCACATTTTAACTTATGACTGAAGTTGAATGTGTGACTTGTTAAAGTGGTTCTGAGCCAATGCCCACTGGCACGGAAAGACGATAAGACACGGCAGAGAAAATGTCATTTGAAATAAGAGCAGTTAATTTGAAGACAAGGAACACTCTGCTCAGTGTGACAGCGCTGCTTTATTGTTCACATACAGTCAGTGAGGGGTTAAGTGCACATTCAGTCCTGATTTTCACGGTTAAACATACATAATTATACCTTAAATCATATTTCTTGATTGGAGGATAATGACAACAATCACTGAAGAGCACGTATTTATAGCAGCCGTGGAAGGCAGAGAAGGCCAGGCTCCATAAAGGAATTAACATCTTGTGCCTTCCACACACATTCAAGCAAATATTCAGAATATCCATTGACAATGTCAAGTTCAGGGGTGCTAATGTGGGTTGTGGGCTTATACAAGAGAAACAAGGACCCAAAGTGTATTCATTCTAGGTTTGGTTTGTAAGATATGCATCATGCAAAGTGCTGAAATCAGCTCAACGTAGTGCTGTGATCGTAGCTATTAGTTAAGTTCCCTTTTTTGAAAGTATTTCTTTCCTCTGACATACTCTGGATAAGCTGATTACCTGTCCGTGGTTCTCAGGGTTGTAGTAAATGCCACAGCAGTCCTGTGACATAATGTTTGCACTGTTGTCCTGCCCTCTTCAAGATGAACGGCGTGTCCTTTTGATATTAAATTGTATTTTTTTTCTTTTTACTCAATCACTACAGAAACGTCAATTAAGACTTTATTTAAAACCGAGTGGCTTATTAAACTTTCCCTGTGATAGTGAGGTTTTCATTAGACTTCTATTGTTCCTCCCTCTCAAAACACAGTCTTTCAATGATAAAAAACATATCATTATGGTTTAATTACACTTAATCAGACAGTATTATTGTTGCCTGTCAAACCTAATTGAGTTTCTTTCTTTCTTGCCTTTTTTTTGACAAGCTCTCAGTGTGCTTCTCCTCTGCAGCTCTGATCTGTATCTTAGCAAATTGAACTTGCCAGCAAATGCTCCTTAAAATGATTTATTGATATTATCCATGTAACATTATTTATACCTCTCTGCTGCTCGTGCTGAGATGTTTTGTTTTGTCGTGCAGCACTAGCCAGTGACAGGTCACTGAGGAGGACATGGTCCATCGTGGTGGTGATGTTAGGAGTCGTGCTGTTTGACTTTGCTGCTGACTTCATCGACGGGCCCATCAAGGCCTACCTGTTTGATGTGTGTTCACATCAAGACAAGGAGAGAGGTCTGCACTACCACGCTCTGCTTACAGGTATCTAACACACACATATACACACACGCACTCATGCATGCGCACACACACACACACACACACACACACACATACACACACACTGTTGTTGCTCATGCTTTTGTGTTTACTTTATGTTGATTTCAGCCATGAGACTCTTTCTTTGGTGACTGTTTCTTGCTTGATTTGAATTAATTAGCATTTTGGCGAGTTTTTCGGTGGGAGTTGTTGGGAATGTAGCTGAGCAACACTCACTGATGGTGGATCCTCTGAGTTAAGCTGTGTGAGCGAGTGAGTGGGTGGAGTACTGAAGAATATGAGAACACTTCCATGAACGGTGCCGCTATCTGTGTGTTAACTAAGACTGTGTACAAAGTGTCTGTGTATGTGTCTTTTGAAAAGTGTGGAATGAAAGGCGAATTAATTGGCAGCAAAAAAGCACTTAAGGCAACTGTTGGACAGTGTGGGAGAGACTCTCACAAAGTTTCTTACTTAGTTTGATGAGGGATAGATCAATTGATACCGCGCTCATTTACTCAGAAGGAGGTGGGCGATTGAGATCATCTTTTCATCTGTCTTGGATTATGGAGATTTTGTCTAAAACGTGTCTCTGCCTCCATTTTTAAACCCTTAGATTCAATTTATCATTCTGTCCTAACATTTATTACAACTTTATTAACTTTACTTTATTATTCCTATAATCATTGTTCAACTTGCAGTTGCCAATAGCTTAAAGTTGATGTGCGTTAACAATAAAAATCGGAACACTGCATTAAAGCTTATGGGCTGCACACATTCAAAGCATTTCACAACCTACATTAAAATGTAACACACTTGTACAAGACTTGTCAAGTCAAATCCATTATTACAAACGACACCACTCTTGAATGTAACTGTTTTTAACTGTGTTGATTGTTTTTATCCTACTCTTGGCATGACAAACAACAATACCGGTTCATAAAATGGTTAAAATGACCAATGTTTACATAGCCGACCTCTTGCAGTTGTGCTCTTGCAAAAACTGGTTCTCTTCAGGCAGCCTATCACGTATTAGATGATGGTAACCCAAAAAATGGAGGACAAGCCTTGTGGCAAATGGGAGAAGTTTACCTTCTTACATGTAGTTCGTGTTGTGAAAGTCTCTCAGACGTAAGGCTCTTGGTCATGTTCCTCGAGTCACATCAGAACAGTTTTAGCAGTGTGGCAGGGCAAGTTGTCCTGCTGGGGGAGCTGCTGCCATCAGGGAGTGGTGTTGCCATTAGAGGTGTGGTTGGTCTGCAACAACGTTTAGGTGAGTGGTGTGTGCCAAAGTAACATCTACAGAAATGCCAACATTTTTTGGTATTATGACAAGATGATCAATTCACTTCGGTTCACTTTACCTGTCAGTGGTTTTATTGTTGTGGCTCGTTGGTGTTTGTTGTTCCTGTTAAAAGTCCTGTATGTTGTTTTGGGAGTCACTGTCAATTGGCTTAGACTGCATGTATAAAGATGGAGATGGTTAGCTTAGCTTAGCATGAATATGTGTCAATATGTCAAACGAATATGTGTAATTTATAGATAACATGACAAAGATGCAGCTTTTTGGCATGTTATAGCTCTTTGTTTTCGTTGTTGGTTCGTTTTGGTTCATGGTCACGGTGCTAAACAGGCCTAGCAAGTAGCTGTTTACAGGGGAAAAAGCTCTAAAAAACTCACTGTACACTGTCATCTCAGTATCAAATAGCTGGCAGGCAGAGTTAATAATTAGCTGATGAACATATTGTAGCATTTAGCAGGTCAAGAGCCAGATATTTCCCTCATGAGGCGGTGGAGACCAAAACAGAGCTAAAAGGAGAGCAAATATTCTTCTCACTCCGAATAAATAATCATATTGTTCTGTAACAGCCACATGTGTAAGCAAGCAACTCTAATAAATTAATGTAATGAGATAAAATATCAGTGCTATTTTGGCGCTTCATTCTGCTGATACTCTGTGGAAGTCCTCTGCTGTTTTCACACCAAATGTTTCCAAAACATAGAATATGGGTAAAATCATTTGAAGTGATTTCTGAATGAGTGAACACTGATCCTGTTCATTAAGTGTCTCCGTGTAAAAATATCCCTCTCTTGGCTTTATCAGCTTAGGATAACTAAAAGCAAACAAATGGCCCCTTGTCTAATAGGTCTCCCAGGGTATTACAGAGCAAGTTTAAGTAACTCTTTCCTCCTGGACTCATTTCACTTTGTGGAATTTGTGAGTTTTGGGACAAAAGCCGCTTTTTTTCAGATCAGAGCGTGACACCGCAGAGGGGTTTTCGTGTGAGCGTTTGGTTGTCTTTTTTTAGAGCTTTAAACTGATACATTCCTGCTTACATGTTTTGGACTGGTTTCTTTATGGATTAACCTATCTGCACTTCACCATCAGGTCCTGGACATAGAGTTAAATGGATGAATGCATTTTCCATTTGTACTGTCACACACACACACAGAGAAAATAGCTGCATGTTGTATACGGTAGATGCAGCAGGGTCATATCATGAAAACAAAGAGACACACAGGATGCTTTGACTCCTCATTCGAAGTTATAGATTTCTATATACTTCCCGAGGTGAGCAAGCCTGTGATCATATGTGACATCTTGGACAGCTCAACGCCTTGTTTTCAGATGGACACATTCGAGGGCAAATCTTTTTTTCCATTTGAGCAAATACGTCTGATATATTGGATCCCCTTCAAACGTCAAAGCACAAAGTCAGCATTTCCTAGATGGTATATTGTAATTACGGCCTCTTTGAGATCCAGCAGTTCATATCTGAAAGAGCAGGGAGGAAAGATAGACACCAGTGACATTTAACTTTCCTATATTTCAGTACTGCTCCCCACGCAGCATCTAATCCTTCAGCATTTCAATGATATTTAGTCAGCGACGATTTACAGCAAGTCCGAGTTCAAATTTCCATCTAAAAATAAATGCTTAACCTTTCTGTTCACAGGTGTGCAGACTAGTTGTAGGTCATGTGGTGCCTCGAAGTTTAGGAAAACAGCTAAATATAGTTTTGGTGTGCAGGATTCACACTTGATGCACTGAATTGCATGTTTTTTTTCTTTCTTACTTTATAACATTTCTACAAGGCAGCACTTAGGGGGAACCTTGAATTCTTTTCAATAGCAACGTGTAAAAAGCCAAAAATCCTCTATGGATAATGGTGGTGTAGCATCTCTTGTGTTGAGTGAGTTAGGTGAGAATTACACAGCTGAAAATCACATGCTTTGCTACTAAATACAGCACGGATGTGGGAAAACTCATAATTTAGCATCATTTTGCCTTCGCACTCTGCCCACATAGCACCATATGCTTAAAACATATGTTCCGAATGAGTGCACTGAGAAGCATCAATAAAATAAAATACACCCTATCCCGCACTGCTCGGGGGGAAAGATGATGTTTCTGGTGTGAGCGTCAGCGGTGCGCTCGGCTGTCAGCAGGCACCGGGTGGTGTGAGCATGTTAGTCAGGCAGTAATCCAGCCCTGAGCTAGTCATGTGCTGCAGTCATGGGTCTGGACTGAGAGAGACAGAGGCCAGGCACATGACTCCTGAGACGCCCCTGCCACCGCTGGTATGTGAGGGTTGGGGGCGGAAAAGAGCAAGAACTGTGTACTTCTCTGTAATTTGTGTACCTCTTCTTAGGAATCGTTCCAATCAATACTCTGATTTTGTGAGGAAGTGGGAAGCTTTTTCAGTGTTCGTAATTCATTTCTCATAGGCTGCACAAGTCATTGTTGGTAAGTGATTTTCCATAGCAACAGGTTAGCTGGAGACATAAACAGCCCGAAATATCTCAATAACGTTTGGATTGATTGCTATCATTTTTTGGTACAGACCATCATGCTCCCCTATGGATGAGTTACAAAAAACCCTGACGATCCTTCAGCTTTTTATCCAGTTAAAGTTTTAATTTGTCCAGAATTTTGGTTTATTAAAAAACGTAACTGCAAAACATAAACATTCCCATCATTCTCAGTTGTAGTTAGTGTTTAGTGAGAATTAGAAAATGTTAGCACACTAAAACACTGAAGTAGAAATAAAAATCATGTTCTCTGACCGTGTGCTTTGCTTGTCGCTCACAACCCCTAAACCCACTAACAGGTTTGAAAGCTACTCGTCTGTGATGAGCTGTGAAATTATTTAAATCTAAGCTTAAAATCATCACATTTTATTAAAACTACTTAAATGTGCATGCACATTATCTAATTTAGAAGCAAAACAAACCACCCAAAAAAAACAAAACAGAAATAACATACAAGTCCGATTCTGTAAAAAGCAGGATTTGGCCGGCCACATAATTATGTCCAAACTTTTCTTGTACCAGACCTTAAACATGCTTATTTCTGCTGTAAAGTTAGTCATTTTAGCATGGGCTTCTAAGGCAACTGACTCACTTTTGTTGCCTCAAGTGGCTGTTCGGAGTACTGCAGTTTTTGGCACTTCCCATATTGGCTTTATTTCTCAGTCACTTGGGAAGTAATTCTAGTCTTTTGATTAAATATTGTATATTCAAGCTGATATTTTAGTCTTGTAATATTTGCTGTAAAGATGTTTTTGTACATAAACCGAATCCCTTCACACTAAACTAATAAACTTGCTAAACATTTGCATTGTGTGCATGGTGGAATATTTAAAGACAAAGCATGTAAATAGTCCAAATAGTGAAACTAATGTAATTGAACAGTTCTTAAAATTACCACTGAAATTTCAAACAGCCTCCAAGTGGTATGAGGTTTGTCCTTGGAAGACCAGCAAAGGATGCGATCATTTAAGGAAACTGTGGGAGAAAGATTTGGATTGTGTTTTGGATGAAGGAATATGGAGGGGGATTCTTTCCGACACTGAAAAATATGTCAGAGAAGCGAGAAGTAAATACATTCAATATAAAATAATACATATATATTATTACACTCCAACTAGACTCAATAAAATGAAATTAATGAAAGATGACCTGTGCTGGAAATGCAAAGTACAGCGAGGTACTTATCTACACGCTATGTGGGAATGTCCTCAAGTCTTCCCTCTGTGGCAAACGGTATTGAAGTTAGTAGGGAATTGGCTAGAATGTATACTTCCAATCTCACCAAGGCTATGTCTCCTCGGGGACAGGACAAAGGTACCAAATGTAAATAAATTTAAATTTCGAATATTAAAATCTGCTTTATTAACTTGCGCTCGTTTGATTCTGAGGTGTTGGAAGGAACCCCAAACTCCAAATATAGAAACATGGAAAGTTCAAATGATAGAAACGGCTGCATGTGAAAAAATGTTACTGCGACTGAATGGTGGAAATGTAGCTATCGATGAACAGTGGGAGAGTTTTGCAGATTTTTTGTGTGCAAGAAATTGAAAAGTGAGTAGATGTCAGTGTGAACCTATAAAGACTATGTCACTTTTGCTGAACACCCATTATCCAAACCAGACTGTTGGACACTCTCAGCCTCTCTTTAAAAAATGTGTGATAGACTTTGCCTGCTGGAAGACCTGCCCTTTTTTCTTTTTCTTTTTTTTCTTTTCTTATTATTGTTGTTATTGTTTTGAATGTTTGTTTAAAACATGAAAATTTAATAAAATGTGAATTACAAAAAAAAAAAAAAAAGACAAAGCATGTATTTTGCATGCATTTTGTGCAGGAAAGGTACAAGCTTATCAAAACTTTCCAAACAGACTCCTGCACGCCATATAACTTTAAAAATTACTAATATTTTTTGAGATCTTTTAGTGCTAGACCTTCATTCAGCACACTCATATTACCCTTTAGTCAAAGCACCACTGCACAGCCAGACAGAGCTGCTGGAGTGGGTGTAGGTTCCTGTTTGAAATCGTGCTTATTTCCATTGAATGTGTATGACCCTCAGGCTGCCCACTCAGCCTTGTGGGAAGCAGTTTTAATGACTGCAATGTGCAACCATTTGAGTTTAAGTGGCACTTGATAGTCGAATTATATACAATTTCACCTCACTGATATTAGGTCGCTCAGACTCCTGTTTTCATTTTCATTCATGTCCACTCGAGAAACAGTAATATCTCTGATTTGCTTTGTTGCACTGTGCCACAATACAGAGTTCACTGGTATTTCAGAGGCAGAAAGGTAAACTCTTAGACTGATATTAATGATGCAGGAGGAAAAAAGTTAGGGGTGCTGAAGTGGAAAAGAGATTTTTCTTGTAGCACACAACACAATTTGCCAGTTTCGGGCAGAAGTGAAGTGTGACTCCTGCAGTGGTTGTTACTTCATGTGGCAGTCGCTGAAATGAAGAAATATAGCTTCTATTTCAGGTGACCGACTGGAGAGGACATGGAAGACTGCAAGAGTTAACAAACGAATCAATCAATCAGTCAGTCATTTCGTCAAACAATCAATTTGTTTTTTATTAACCATGTGTTTATTAGTGAGAATCCCCTGGTGCAAAGCTTGTGTGTGCGTCATAATGTAGGCATGTGATGACCCTTAAGAGGAAGCATCAGTCGACCAAATGTCTCCTACAGCAGTTTTCAGTTTTATAATCCGGCGTATTTAACCACCTTTAAAGCCAATATTGCGCAAATAGCGTCACGTTATTGCACAAAGAACAAATTCTTGGTTTTAGTGCTGCATAGAAACAGGCCTCCTGTTTACAAAGAGGTGGTGTTTCATTGAGTTCCTGCTGTCAATCTGTCCATATTACAGTACAAGCGTGTGCTACTGTGTTCCTTTCTTGAAATACTCATTAAAGAAGCCTAACAGGGATTTGTAGTAACTTTCCTTTTTAGTAAGAGATGAGGACTGTCTTGTTATGGAAAGCCCGATAGAGCAGAGGCAGATAAGAAACATAGAATTTCTTTGCTGTTTTGAAATTTTTAGACAAGTAAACATTTGATCCTCTTTCAAACAGCACCTACGGGTGAAGTTATTATACTTGAGCAGCACTCCAAGGACAATAAGCTTTTACTATTCCTTATTCAACAAAAACACAGATCAGTGTCATGGACGTCTGTTGAAAAAGTAATTACACCTGTGGCATCAGAAGGCAGTGTCACCCCTCTTTATCAGAAAAATAGCCTCTTGTTGGTGTTTCACATGATTTTCTCATGATGTTTGATCCCTCATCAATGCAAAATTTCTTCAATTGCGAGATGTTCAAAGGTTTTCTTCCATGCACGGCCCATTGCAAACCTCACCACAACATTTCAATAAGATTCAAATCTGGGCTTTGACTTAACCATTCCATAACTCTCTATTTCTGTTTTGTGGTAATTTCATGTTGGATTTGTTCATGTAAAGATCCTGTTGAAGGTCTGCTTCCACTTCTAGATGGCCTCACATTATCTTCAAGCACTCTTTAATTATGATTCAGAATTCATAGTTGAATCAATGACAAGCTGCCCAGTCAACCCCAGATTTTAACATTTTTACCATCAAGCTTCAACGCCTGTCTGAGGATTTTCTCCTATAAAGTGAAAGCTATGCGACAATGTGAACAGAGAATTACTATCTGAATCTGCAGGTCTGAGCTTTACTGTTTTGCCTCACTCTCGCAGCTCTTGTAGAGGTATTTCATGTAGCAGCAGACTGATTTTTTTTTGAGTGAACAGCCTCTAAATAACAAATGTGCCTCCTCTGTTCCCTGGGCAGGTAAAATGAGCAACCAGCTAGGGACCACTATGGAGCATTAAGCAGTGAAAGAGCCTAATAGACCTCTAAATCAAAGACAATATTGCTCAGTACCTGATGGGTCTACACTGATCAGCCACAACATTATGACCACTGGCAGGTGAAGTGAATAACATTGATCATATTGGTACTATGTGCTGTTCTGCTGGAAAACTTTGGATTTTGACATCCGTGTTGATGAAACTTAGACACCCAAATAAACACTGTCCCACAACAAGCACACTCCCTCATGGAAATGGAAATCCCAAATGTCACTGGCCTACCCCCACAGGAAAACGCACCAACACAATATTAGGCAGGTGGCCATAATGTTATGACTGATAGGTGTATAAATAATCTCCTTGCAGACAATTTTACCATATCAGTTCAAAAGGACATTACATGTTCCTATCACTCTGGCACTTCCTTAAGAGAAACACTCAGTGAGAGGGTTACAGATAGTGGTGTTGCTGGTCTTCTATCCTTTACCTCTCACTCCTCTCAGTGAAGGCTCACACACTGTTTTAATGTTTACCTCTGTGCACTGTAGGGCTGGGCGGAGCGTGTGGTTACCTGGTGGGAGCTATGGACTGGGGTCACTCCGTGTTGGGTCGGATGCTGGGCTCCGAGTACCAAGTCATCTACTTCTTCTCAGCACTGACCTGGGGCATCTTCCTCACTGTCCACCTCTTCAGTATTCCAGAGCAGCCACTTGACAAGCACTCACCTGCTTCTGACTCCTCCTCTGGCAGCGCCCTCCGCCTGCTGGGCTCCAACAGCAATGGTTATGGAGCCCTGGTTAAGGAGCCCATCTCTCCCACAGTCACAGCACCGGTTACAGACCTCAGGCCGAGGTCTTTCTCAGCGTTGGGGGAGGCAAACTCTGTGACCTCCAGTGCCAAGCAGCCAAACAAGGAGGTATGTGATGTGCAGAATAACCAGTAACTCAGAATGTGATTATTTGTGTATGTAAGTGGAATACAGACTGTGATTTTCACTTGCCTATTATCTGCACAACTCATCCTGGCCAAGGTCATGTTTTGTGGTTGTAATATAAGTTATGCCTAGATAAGTGGCTGTAAATAGAAAAGCCAAGTTGCCTTTTTTGAAAGATATAAACCGTCATGAATCAAGATGTCATGTGACAACACGTTATCAACAGCGGGACTTCTGTCAAGCTCCATCTGCAATGAGCGCTGAATCTCTTAAACTGTGTCAAAGTGGCAACCGTTTAACTAGAATTTTAGTTTGGGGTAGAAGAAGAAGTCACAGAGGGCCAACTTGGGTAAGGTTGGGAGCGCCGATTGTGTTGTTGTGGCCACAAAAACAGTACGCAATCCCTGTGCTGTGAGCAGGCGCCCAACGCACTGGAGCCACTACATGCCATCGTGCTACATGCCAGTTCAGGTTGTTTGTGTCAAGTGTTTGACAGGTTGATTAGTCCCTGGTGCACAAACAGGTAAATGTTGAAGGAAACAAGTATGCTCCTGCTGTACTGCACTTTGATGCACTTTGACTGGTTTTGGAAACTGTGGGCACAAATTACTGTTTCTCCTCTCAGTGCTAGCAGCTGACCAACCTCTCATCACCACTGATGATCTGGACATGAAGGTCGGATCATCCTGTGCTCCAGTTTGAGGTTAACAGAGATGTCCCAATTGTACACCTACCAGTGGTCACAAAAGCAGATTTAACACAGGCGGCATTGTTGATAGCATCAAGTGCGGTCCTGGAACTTTTGATCAAACTGCGTATTTTGGTCGCGGACAAAAGGTGCCAATAAAAGTAGTGTTGCTTTGAAGGTGCTTCAGGGAAAACTGTGTGTTTTGCTGTTCAAATGAGTAATCAGGCGATGAGAAATCAGAGAAAAGTCTTTAAATAACCCTCTGAATGGAATATATAGTTGTGACACTACATCCAAAGCAGCATAATGTGGAACCATGTGAAGTGATTTCCTGTAATACGAGGACATTATTCCTTTCAAATCTGCCTTTTCTCTCTTTAATCATCTCCAATCTCTGATCTTTGAGCAGAATCCTTAATTCGAGCCCTCTGGTTTCTTTCTGATCAATCCCTTCACTCATTCTAACCAAGTTATTTTTTTAAATTACTGAATCTTTTGAAGTGTCATGGACTAAAGCGCCACAAGCAATGAATTGCCAGGAGAGTAATGAGTGCGCTGAGAGGAAACCTTTTGCTGTCAGTGTTGTAGCTGCTGTGTGTCTGTGTGAATGTGCAGGCCCAGAAGAGGATGACTTTCAGGTCGTTAATGAAAGCCATCGTCGACATGCCGAGCCACTACCGCTGCCTGTGTATCAGTCACCTGCTGGGATGGACAGCTTTCCTCTGCAACATGCTCTTCTTTACTGATTTCATGGGACAGGTATTGATTTATGTGTCTCTGCATATGTAATCTGAACGTACGAGCTTGATTCCATGAATTTTAATGTTACCGCAGTACAAACCCAACCCAGCTGTTTTTAGGACCATATGAACGTCTCAGCTCTACGTTTGTTGTAGTTTCCCATCCCTGTTTTCTTGTTCCCTGATGTGTGAAGATCTTAAACGCAGTGTGCTTGCCAGCAGATGATGAAATGATGCAGACATACAGATTTATATTTTGATGATTTATTATTCATATTCAAACCATTTTAGAAACAAACATGCCAAATATTTGCTTCTTCAATCTTTTCAAACACTTCATTCCATACAGGAAGTAAGTGTTTGGAAGGATCCATGCTGTCATCTACCCAGACTCTTGGGTAGATGACAAAATTGAAAATAATGACAGAAACCTGTGCGTTGTCGCAGACATGAAAAGTGTAACACCAGCCTTAGATGTAACTGTACACTGTTGTTCCCTGTAGAATGTACACATCTATGAAGTCCTTGTCCCCATTCACTGCAGTTTGAGCAAACCATACCACCTACAACTGTGCTCAAACACTGTAAAACTACTCTACACTACATATTGGCAAGTTGTAATATTGGAGTAATTTAGCCATACGTGTTTGCACCAAAAACTGATTCTGAAAAAGAACAATGATACAGAGAACTTCACTCTGCAAGCTGACAGGACTGGCCTCTTAAATTTGTTATGTATAACCCTGGAAGTCCATGATTTTGAGATCAGATTTTGTGATCAATCCACTGCAGCTTCAAGGACAAAATGCTCAGCCACGGTGCTGACAGCTTACTTTTCTCATAATGCGTCCTCCAGCTCATTAACAAACACCATAGGGACATGTTCAGGGTCATGTTATGTAAAAAGAATGTGACAAGTTCTTTATTTTCACTTTTTGGACGGTTGATCAAAATGTGCAGCATGAAGACCCGAGGCTTCATGGGAGATGGCAGCGTTTTTGATAAATGATTTATTTAAGAAATAATCATCCGATTAAACTGTGAAAACATTAATCATCACTTGAAGCCCTTAATAGGACTCAATGTCAAGTGAGGCAAGCTGACAAAATTAAAAACAATACCAAGTGAGAAACAACACAGTGCAACATGTATCTGCATTCAAGCTTCATTAATCCCCGATTGTGTGGGAGCAGGCGGAGGCTGATGGCGTGGGAGTACTCTGTTGTTGTGTATGGTCTTCTGTTGACATGTCTAATAAGGATGAATGCTTCACAGGCTCACAGCGTGCATAGTGATCAAAGGACACACTTTATACCGTGGAACATTACGCACGCCGTTGGTTCATTAAGCGCAGATGCATGTTATCTAAAATTGCAGGCATTGCTATCAGGGGTAAGACATATATAGTCAGGCTCCCTGTTGAGTGAAAGGAAAGCATCATAACCAATTTTTTACAGAAAAAAAAGATATAAGCATGGATATGTTATATTCTTAAAGCTATGTGCTTGGATCTCTCAGCCTCTATGGTCCATTGTCTGATGAGAATGGTGCTCTGTGTTCTTCGCAGATTGTATACAGAGGAAATCCCTATGCAGACCACAACTCTACAGCCTACACAACTTACGAGAGAGGAGTGGAAGTCGGCTGCTGGGGGCTGTGCATTAATGCAGTGTCCTCTGCTCTCTACTCGTGTAAGTGCTGCACATTTGTCTGAGCGACAAACAAAGAGTCGAAGTCAGTGTTCATTTCTATTGTCATCATCGCAGGCGGCAACCTCTAACATCACTGTGCACTGCAGTGACATTATTAGCACCTCTGTGGGTGGCAGCAGGATAAGGTTGTGCAGGGAAGTGAATAACAGTGGGCGATTACCCTCATGTCTTGTATCGGGATTAATGGCTGCAGCCATTCATTAGCAGAGTCTGCAACAATGCCATGCCGTGCCATGTCACTATGTGCACACATGTACAAATCTGCCTTTTCATTTCAATGTTTTTTTTTTTAACCTTTTTTAAGATTCATTTTTAAATATCAATCAAATGACAAAAATAAGCTGTAAATTACAAGTATGATGGAAAATAGATTTCTCATACTTTCTGCATAATCTCATAATCTGTCTGTCTTTTTATCTGTCTATCCATCCATCCATCCATCCATCCATCCATCCATCCATCCATCATCCATCCATCCATCCATCCATCCATCCATCCATCCATCCATCCAACCATCCATCCATCCATCCATCCATCCATCCATCCATCCATCCAACCATCCATCCATCCATCCATCCAACCATCCATCCATCCATCCATCCATCCATCCATCCAACCATCCATCCATCCATCCATCCATCCATCCATCCATCCATCCAACCATCCATCCATCCATCCATCCATCCATCCATCCATTCAACCAACCAACATATATAAGCCAAAAAATACACGTGATCTTATGTATAATTATAAATAGAAAATGTACATGTAATTATGGGAAACCACTGCATTTTTATCAGATGGTTATACTCTACCTATACTTTACCGTGTACACTTCCATTTCAAAGTAGGTCGAGACACTGTCCATGCAAAATAACAACTGTGATACAGAGAGCACTAATGCGCTACATGCACAGTAAAGCTCAGCCACATAATAAACTCTGACCACTGACTCAGTGTGAAATTGGCTGCATTTAATCTGGAGGCTGAGAAAAAAGTACTTTAACATGTTTTTTTTTTTATCCATTTCTGCTCGGAAATAAGAGATATCCTGTTCAATTAAATGTCAGTCAGCTGTGTCAAATCTAATGCATACCATGGACCATAAAAGCCGAAGCAGTTATTATATAATCCACTATCTCCCCTGAATCAACACAACTCAGGTGGGTTTGTTGATTCACAAAGTAATTATAACTGTCCGTGACGTGTGTGTTTGTGTGTTTTCAGATGTGCAGCGCTTCCTCCTCCCATACATTGGCCTGAAGGGATTATACTTTATGGGCTACTTTGTGTTTGGCATGGGCACCAGCCTGATTGGCCTCTTTCCCAACGTTATTGCCACCCTCATCCTGTGCAGCGTGTTCGGTGTCATGTCCAGCACGCTCTACACCATCCCATTCAACCTGATAGCAGAGTATCAGCGTGAAGAAGAGGTAATAGACTAGCAGTAGAGCCGCTTTTTCATGGATTAAATGCTTAGGAGCAAAAGAAAAGACCAGAAAAACACCCAAATCAGTGATGATGTTATTAGTTGGAATGGAGCTCAAGGAAAAAACAGCATAAAGGTTTCAACTTTTAATGTGGCAGTTTCATTTATTAATAGTTGCACATGATTAAAAATCTGTTCACTCCTTACAGAACAGCCTATACTGGTTTAGATGGTTATTAAATGAACATTAAATACATAAACATGTCTATATTGTACATGAAAAATAATGTGTAGCCTATATTATGCATTTTAAAAAATAGCAGCATCGTTTGATCAACTGTTGGTCACTCGCTAGTAGGGATGGGAATCAAAACCGGTTCTTGTTGAGAACCACTTACCAGTGTTTCAATTCCTTGGAATCATTTGCCAGTTTTGCAAATGATTCCCTTATCGATTCCAATGGGCGCGAATGATGTCACCACGCACGTCGGTGACATCATGGCGACGTCATTCACCAGTGCAGCCAGCGCGAAACATGGCGCCCAAGATGCACAAATGCTTGAAGGTGTGGTAACATTTCAGAACAAAGGATGACAACAGGGCAACTTGCAATACTTGCAAAGTGGATATTTCATCAAAGGGAGGAAATACTACCAATATGCAGAAACATTTGCACACATACCATGTGATAACTTTGAATGAATGTCGCGTTTTCGAATTGGCCCTGAGTGATTCTCAACCCAGCAGCAGTGGCAACGTCAGCACGTCAATGAGAATCGATAAGAGAATTGATAAAGAACCAAATTGTTTAGCAGAATCTAAAATGGAATTGGAATCGTGAAAATCTTATCAGTTCCCATCCCTACTCACTATGAAGAGCCGTGTGAATCTTACAGGACACACTTGATATAAATTGCTGTTGTAAGCAAACTGGCAGGAGCTGCAATACAAAATATGCAGTTTGTTCAGCGATTTGTGTTTCTTGCAACTATTAATAATAAAAGACAGGAACTGAATTTCAACTCACTGACAGTTTTTAGATGTAGGAGCTTATTTCTGTACACGGGATCGTCAGCAAGGCTATCAAAGAAAAACAAAACAGTCATTTTAGTCGTTTTTAAGCCAAAATGCCAAGCTCTTGTTTCTAAGTGGAGCAGGTCCAGACAGATGGTCCAAATCACTTCTTATAGTGGAACTGGATAGCCTCTGTCATGAGACTTGGGTAAACACTGGCCTGCTGTTATACATTTTAAGTCTGATACCAAAGCTTAGATAGTCCTATAAAAGTCCCTCCAGCCTCATAAAAGACATTATTCATTATTGGCCTGACATACTGAGTACTACCCTTTGTAAAGACTGAGCCGAGCGTCCCGTGTAAAATTGGTTTAATGTCCCTTCAACTCAGTTTATTTTATCACAACAGGATAACCCACTTAAGACCAACACTGTTTCCAGGAAGCCCTGGGGACATTTATGAAAAACAATCAATAGAGCAATTAAACTATATCAAATATTGCTAACAGTCTGTCAATCAAGTGCAGGCATGCGGATTTGTCTGGAGTTAAGTTCAGATATTGGCATCATAACACTTAAGGCTGCTCTTGAACGCAACACATTCTGCAGCATCCAACCTGTTAAGATTTTTGTCCTCGATTTAAAACTCCCTCGCCCCTCACTGGCTTTTAAAAGTTGTATTTCAATATCTGGTAGATGAATTATTTTTAGTTCATGCCTTCTATACAAAGTCTAATCTTTGATGTTGACTTTTTTGTAATACTGCGGTGACCTTCTCAAAAAACCTTTGACCCATCAGTTAATCATATCCTTCAATATCATCGCTTAGGGGCGGTTCAACAATCAGTGTTTGTTAAAAAAACCCACACTTTTTCTGGCATGTTCAGTCGATAGCTCATTAGATGAGTGGGTGAAGAAATCCAAAATGAAAATGGCTGCCCTGGGGAAAAAAAACATATATAGCTTTATTAGAGGGTCTCATAATATCTTTAGAGATGAGTCTGTTTACCCAACTGTTGATTGCTTTTTGCCGTGGCCATCTGGTGGTACTGAAATTGATACTGCTCTCGTGTTTTCCCCTCCTCCTCCTCCTCCTCCTCCTGCTCTGTAATTTCCAACACCACTGCCCGCTGTGCTTCCAGGAACAACTGAAGCTTCAAGGGAGCAACAAAATTCCTCGTGGCACCGGGATTGACTGCGCGGCGCTCACCAGCATGGTCCAGTTGGCTCAGATCATTGTGGGCGCCGGGCTCGGAGCTCTGGTCAACGCAGCAGGGAGCGTGATCGTGGTGGTCCTCTCAGCTTCGACCATGTCCCTGTTCGGCTGCATCTTCATCGCCCTCTTTATCAGATATGTGGAATGAGTCTGCTTATATAAAATTATTTTAATGATATTGTTTTAATAAATAAAGGTTGTCTAAAATGTCTTTGTGTCTCATTTCATTTCACCTACATGAAAAGAAAATTTGACTGACATTTATGAACTTTTATGGGGTTTCTTAGGAGTCTGGGGTTGTTCTTACATGTTAAGGGACTGCTAGTCAATACAAAAGGCATTGTTCTGGACAGTACACTTAATTAGCCCTTAGCTATATGTAGTTATTTCCTCTATTACCTTTGAGAATTCACCTACTAATACCTCTAAAGCTCCCTAATCAGTGAGATATACTGCGTTAATTAGTGAGCTTCAGAGTTGCTGTGTTTTTTTACCTTTGTACAGAGCCAGCTGTTTCATCTGTTAGCTAGAGGGACCAGCTTTTAGCTCACCTACAAATACATCTAAAGCTGTTAAGTATTTTTTTTTGACTTTTGTACAAAGCCACACCAGCTGTTTCCTGTGTTAGGAGGTATAGCTCCTAGGTGTCACGTAACCAGGAGGACATTTGTGTCCTTTTCATGTTTGATTCTTCTGATCATGTTAGTTGTGTTACTGTATTTGGCATAACATTTGGCAGCAGTGGGAATTTTGAACTTTCAAGCTCAGCTCCCACAATGCATCATCAATACACTGTGTACTAACAAAAGCTACACTGAGGACCTTAAAGACAAAATGTCCCAACTGAGACCCATTCAAACTGTTATGTTTGACCCCCTTGCCCTTACAGCATGAAATCATGTTGTTTATGTTATTGGGCTTTTATGCTGAAGTCTTGGCTTCAGAATGATCATTTTTACTCTTTTCCACCAGACTTAGTATTTTTTCATAATCTTTTAGCCCTGTTACACAGTAGGACTGGGTGTGACCTATGGAGAAAATACATGTATCTGTGCGTGTTTGTGTGTGCATACATATGGAGATATAAAAATTATAATGTGCTGTAGATCACAAATTTCACCCTACTGTGTCTCTCCTGCACAGACACACACCTTCACCCACTCATCCGCTCACACATACATGCATGATCACACACATGCACACTCAGGCCTACAGACTCAATACAATATAATACATCATACCTCAAATGTCCAGTATATTTATGTGTATGAGTTACAGTAGGCATTTTAGCTTTCAAGATGTGCATGTGTGTACATCTTGTACATGGGTACTTTTGTACCTACATGCAGGTGTTTGTGGCCACATGTTCATATGAGAGCTGTTGTTTGGTACAGTATTGTTTTTCATTTGCTCTGCTCTGTACAGAGATAAAATATTGGCTTGACTTTGATAAAGACATTCAAAGAGCCCTCAACAATTTCTCCTTACCATATCCACACACTCACACACACACACCGATACAGAGGTCCATACACACCCACACATGCACTCCTTAACGTGATATAACATCTCAAAGCACCTCACAGATGCCAATGTAGTAAAAATCAATAAATTAAGTCCTTGTTTATCTTGTTTAGTAGATTTTAGGTCATCAGTGACTTTACACAGGTCTTGTTGCAGCCAAAATCATACAAAACTGTAGCTTGGGTAGGCTGGTAATTTTCAGTTTCAAGAGAAAGTTCCCAATGCAAAGAGCTCTGGAGGTGATCATACAGCCTACTGACAGCCGAAACTGAGGACAAATGTTGGTCCGCTTTGAAAAAATAAATCTAGCGATCTTATATTTTAGTTTTTCTAAAGCAACATAAAAATTTCGATAGGAAACAACAGTGGACATTTTGTGTGGACATGAAGGTTAAGCTTTTGTTTATATCTGATGCTGCACAAAAAATACACGAGGCTCAGTGTTGCTCCTAAACATGGACACATCCCAGACTATGATCATCTTTAAAGCTCACTAATCAACTTTAGTGAGGCATGCTGCATTAATTAGTTTTTTCCCCGTTTAGGAGCCAGTAAACTAGAGAGAGCAACTCCTTCTTAACTGTTTGGTCAAACAAATTTAATTTAAAAATCCATTTACTCACACTTCCAAGTCTCACTAATTAACTTTAGTGAGACATATTGCGCTACTTGCTACTAAGCTGAGCTGGCGCTGTTAGCTCCGTATTACCCATATAACAGTCGTAGTGATCTTCATCTCAATCTCAACAAGAAAGAGAATAATACGATTTATGCCCATCAAAAAACATTATGAATTGCTTTATGCTTGAATCTTTTTGTCTTATTCCTCACTTGAGGTGTTGAACCAAGGATGTGCAGCGTTAGATTTCAAAAGGCCTGTTTTCATTTTCCACTGCTAAAAGCAGAGAAGACATTTTTGTGCAGTGATACTGTCCTTACATTTAAAAAACAACCTTACAGGGACCATGACTCCATTAGTGGTGAAATTACTGCTGGTAGTAGTTTTACATTCCTGCTGGCTGTAGTCATTACTATGGGAGCACAGGAGGAGGGGAGGTCATGTAACTACAGAGCCACAAAGTCCACTTAGGGAGGAGGTCAGGGTTGACAGATGGGTTGACAATGACTGCACTTTAACAAACTGCAGTTCATTAACTGTCTTCAACTGAAATTTAAATAGCAGCCTTTCCATTATCTTAAGGGCAAGTTTATTGTTGTTAACAAGGTACCCTGTTTTAACCCAAACCCTGGTGTCACCTTAAAAAAAGATGCTTTTCTGCCTGAACTTACCTAAACAGGAGATGTTGGGTCAGATTCAGAGAGTAGGGACAAACAAACCTATACGGTCCCTCAGGTTGTTCAGAGCTTGTTGGTCCAGCAGTTTCAAATGAAAAATAATTGTAGAAATGTGGGTTTTTTTAATATAAGGGAAAAACTCATTGTCATTTCAAACATTTTTAACAAAATATTAGGGTCGAGCATTTGACATAAAATATGTCTGCAGGATTTTTTGTCAAAAGGATTGTCAAAGTAACTTCTGCACTTTAGAAAAGACATTATCTAATTTAATTACTGGAAGGATTTTCACAAGAAAGCAGAACAGAGTGACCACTGTGTGCTGGGCCAACATTCTGTTTCAGTCACCGAAGCTTTTTCATGAGATCACAGTGCAAAACTTTGCTTATCCTCTTTTGCTCCTCATTATGTTTGTGTTTCTGCCTCCAGGCTTAGTAAGGTGACAGACCAGTGGCCTGCTGGCTTGTCAAAGCTTGTTTTCATCCTCACCTGGTATGAGCTTCTAATACCGGGGCAGCTACAGAGGACAGCTATTGTGTCAGAAACCCCCATAAGTATTTCCTCCAGCATGTCACAGGAATAAGGCGCTTATCTTCATGAACTTCACATACAATTTAAGATGTAAAATGAATGAGAAAAGGAGTCGAGGGCACACAACAAAAAGCACTGCACAAAACAATCAATGCATCTTTGACATTTTGTCTGGTAGATATCAAAGGTTCTTCTCCTGCTCCTCAGGAGGTAAATGTTGAGCCCATCTCGAGCTGAATGCGCGCTGCTACGTTTGAATTTATCATCAGTTTGCTTCGAGCCATTCCCCCTTCTTCAGCTGAGATTTCACCACCAGATTAAACGCTGTGTGTGCTGATCTGCATGTGTGCACCGGATTCAACACCCACATGACAGATCACTCCTGTATACTAATTTAATACTCAGGTTTCAGAGCCATTAGCCGTTTATTTCTAATTTGATTAGCCTGGTGCCATGTGCAAAAATAGTCCTTTTGCTTTTAGCTGCCTAATTAATTAATTTATATGCATTTAGCTCAGGATTCTGATTGCATTAGTGGGCTTGCCAGACTCCTGTTGGTCTTATCTCTGCTGCATATTTATTTGAGTTTTTTTTTTTAAGTTTGGCTCTGTTGCTGTTTTGTCTCACCAGGCGTCCACAGCTTGTGGGCAGGAGAAGGATAAAGGACAGAAGAAATTCAGTAGATTTAAGAATAAGACAGCATGGAGCCTGCTGCTTAACTGAATCATTCAATCTAAACAGTTAAATTGGTTATTTGTGCAACGTTTCCCCTAAAAGAATCTCCTGCACACACTGTTGGAATATCAGTGTTGGTGTCAATTAACAGCAGCTAAACGTCATTTCCGATGACCTGCCTTTAAACTGTATTTATATTTAGTGGTTTAAGTTTATTAAAAGTCACAGATACCTTTGTTGGCGAATTGATTTGAATACATTAAACATAAGTGAGAGATATTCCCTCCGGCCCCACATGGGAGCTTTTGTTGTGGATGAGGTGCTGCCATCTGCACAAGTCAGAAACATGTGAATTTTAAAATGCTGGTAATTTCCATCAACTGCTAGTAATTGTACCATTAACGAGAGCCAAATTCAAATTTGTGGGGAATTAATAATGATCAGAGTCTAGCAGGCCCTATTTTGAAAATCCATTTTTTGCTTGGTTGTGATTTAACCCATTAATAATGTGACAGATTACTTTAAGTTTTTCTGAAATCTTTGTGATATGAATCCAACAAATTAAAGATAAATGACTTGTTGAAATTGGTATTTTTTTTGCTCTGGTAATTAATTTAAAGAAAGTTCTGTAACTGCAAAAGGACTGATGTCAATGCAAGACCATAGATTTATGATATATGAAACCTTTTCTAAATACATTAACCCAACTTTTCCCTCAATTTAGGACATCAGCCAATGCAGTTCCTCTATTAAAGGTCGGTTTTTAAAAAGAATAACATCAGCAGCTCTGTGAAACTTATTTTACTCGTTTTTATTGAGTTTAACATGAGGCCTGAGACTGCTGTGACAGTTTAGGACTAACTGGACAAACAGAAGGAGCAGCAAGTACCTCACATGTTTACATCTGACTTGCACATGAAATACGAAGGACATTCAAAATATCTTCTTTCTTATACACAGGTGTCTCTTTTAGTAAGAGCAGTAGGTATAAAAAAAAGAGGGAACAGGCCAAAGTAACATCTGTGTGGACAAGCATGACTCATCACTGACAGCTGCTTGAGGTTTTCTCACCTTTGCGAAAATCCAACCCTGTGCCAAATATCAGAACTGCAAGGATTCGCTTAAAACGCATGTAAATACAGTGATCAGAGAGGATTAGACAAACGGTCCGTGGCACCCCAGACTAAGCGCTGTTCCGCGGCAGGTCTCGCCTGTCGTTGTAAATCACAGCTCCCGGAGGATAAAACGCCACCGCGGGCTCCTCCGGCGCGCTGGCGGCCAGCGGGACGTGGCCCTGCTCGTACATCTCCGGCTTGGTGGTGGCTGTGATCGGCCTGATCGTGGTCAGAGTCGGCGAAGTCATCCGCCAAAAAAGTTTTTTCAGCGCCTTCCTGAACTCCCGCCTCATCAGACAGTACAGGATGGGGTTGAGGCAGCTGTTGGAGTGCGCCAGGCACACGGACACCGGGAACACGTACACCTGCATGGTGTAGTACTCGTAGCTGAAGGGAACCACGTTGAGCTTGACCAGGATGCCCCAGACTGTGAGCGCCTGGTTGGGCAGCCAGCAGAGGAAAAAGGACAAGACCACGATGGTGACGGACTTGGTGACCTTTGCGCGTCGTTTGGCGCTGGAGGTGCTGATGTTTTTGGAGCTGATGAAGCGCAAGAGCAGCAGGTAGGAGGCGGAGATGATGCCGAGGGGCGCCAGGAAGCCCAGCAGCACTTTCTGGGACTGGTAGAGCCCCAGCCAGAACTGCGCGGTCCCGTTGGTTTCGGGGAACCTGACGAGGCACAGGTTCTCGCTGGAGAACGTCACGGTGGTGGAGAAAACTCCGTGCGGCAGAGCGGCGGAGACGGCGGCGACCCAGATGAAAACCGTGAAGCACCGCGCCGAGCAGCAGCGCGTCCGCCGCCGCCTGCCTTTGAGCGCAGAGGCGAGGGACCAGTACCTCACCACGCTCATAGCCGTGAGGAAGAACACGCTGGCGTACATGTTCATGGCCGTCACATAGGAAACTATCTTACACATGGCTTTGCCGAAAACCCAGTTAAAGTCCAACGCGTTCTCCACCGCCCAGAACGGCAGAGTCAGCACGAACTGGAAGTCAGTCACCGCCAAACTGGTCACAAAGAGGTTGATGGAGGATTTTTTCCACATTTGTCTGGACTTCATTAGATACAAAACCAGCAAGTTCCCAACCAGACCCAGCGCGCACACCAGAGAGTAGATGACAGAGATGGTAATCCTCACAACGGCTGCGCCATCTCCTCCAAAATCAGCTTTGTCAAAGTCTGCCAGGTGGAGGTCACCGGACGAGCGGTTGGTGGTGTTGAGAACGCAGCTGAAGTTGGAGGACGCATTGTTTATTATCCCTGCTGAGCCTTCGTAGTTAGAGTCGCTCATTTCTCCAGACATTTTTAACTTTTAGCCCCGAGGATGTTTGCCAAAGTCATGCCCGGATCCAAATGCTGCAAGAAAATCCTTGGATTTCGGTTCATGCGTCAGCCTCCGGGTTCCTTAAATAACATCTAGATATAAACAACCCAAACGATGCTATGTTAATTAAGATAAACATAGCAGCAAAAAAAGAAATAAAAACATATGCAGGTGACAGAGCTGCGCACCAGGTTTGTCCTGCTGCTCTGAGATTTTAGTGCGTCTCAGCTCTCCAACCGTGAAAAAAGCGTCTTGACGCAGCGCTCAGGCGCAATCTGGCGCTGTCCTTGGTTCTGATGAGATGCCACGAAGGAGGGAAATATCCATCTGACTATCCATTTCACCGAGTGTTCGCTCTATACAGACGCACATGCATAGGTTATAAGTGAAGGGTGACTGTGTTATCAAGCGCTAAAAGCTTTCATGGGATGACTTATGGTCTTTCCATTGTGGATTCAGTCCTTCTAATGTTTCCTGATTCCACCTTAAACTGCCTGATGGTCAGTAGCCCGCTGGTTCACCAGGGCATCACCTGCTTTAATGGCACAGATGGAAATGACCACTTTAGGAGGTGTTTTGATTGTGTGAATAAAATGCTGACTCCTGTAAATCCTGAGCTGTAAAGTTTTGTGGGAAACAACTGTAAAGGTGAATCAGGGATCAGCTGAGGAGCAGGAGACTCAAGAATACACTGGGATTCAATTATTAGACTGGGATATATTAGAGTCAATACACATATTTGGTATTCTGGTAATTTTTATGCACCAATTTGTTCCTTTTCTGCATCAATTTATGCTGGAAAAGAATTTATTCATGGAAAGCAAAACAGAATTCAGGCACTAAGTGGCACTTCAAAATATAATGGAGTATAATGCAGGAAGGCTCTCAGGCATTCTGCAGTTCTTTTAAATATTTATTTTCCTGCAGATCAATTTTTCTCGTTTCATGTTGTTCCGGCTCTGTCAAGACACACATTTACATGATCTACGCCTTTTCAGTTAGAGAATAGAAGCACACACTTTTAAATAATAAAACTTGGTTTTCAAATGGTTTCCATTTTGTTCTGTCAAGTGAATACATCTTGGTTAATGGTGCAGCAGGACTATAGCTCCGGGCACTTACCTGGCAACATAACAGAGAAAAGATGGAAAGCAAAAAAAGTAGAAATGGCTTTATTCAGATTCTTTATTTTATGATGATATTAACACACACAGTGCCTCTGGCTGACCACTCTAAGGCCATCTAGTGGTCACGCTGTGGACATTCCCTGTGAGTTTATTGGCCTCCTGCTCGGCCATCTTGCAACCACTAAAGGTGAAAACTGTGTAGCTGCAGAAGCAAGTCTGGGTTCCACAGCTCCATTTAACATCTACAAGCGCTGTCAAACATTTTCAATCATGAAATAGCTCTGTGGATAAAGGCTTTTTCTTTTTTTTGGCAAAAGAGAGCCTTGGATTTTTTTTTTTTTGGTCAACTTTTGTGTCCTCTAAGAGCCCCTTCATTATAGTGTGCTTGTTTGAAATTGGAGCACTTTGGAGTTTGGTTTGTGTGTGTGTGTGTGTGTGTGTGTTCTGATGCATTCCTTTCTGCAAAACTGGATGCGACAAAAACTCAAGGATGGCACTGAGAAATGGAGGACCAGAAAAAGACAGATCTGTCTGGCAAAGGCTGCCAAATGTTTCACAAATACCTGAGCTGTTTGCTGCGAGAGCTTTTTCAGTGGTCTCGACAGCTGTCATGTCCTGACAAGTGGTCATCTGCCAAAAACATGCAAACACACAGAAATCTGTGCCCATGGTGATAGCTGTGACCAGAGACATGTTTTAAGTTGTGAGCAGGCAGGACCTTTACTGATTATCAGCACTACTAAAGTATTGTTTCTGGTGTTTATACTGTTTGTGTTTGGTAGGTCTAATATCATTGTTAATATGTGGAGACCAAACTGTAGCTAACATGATTTAAAGATTCTTTTTATATGTAAAACTTAGAAATGATCTCTTTTGGGCTGTAATCTTTAAAATGTAATTCACTCAGTCACAATGCGGAGATTGTAATTATGTTTCTTGCAAGTGAAAAATTGCATTATGTGAGTTGAATTGGTCTTTTAAAGCTATTTAAAGAACTGGTCTGATTATAATCGAGGGCTCAGAGCAGGGGAAATAAAATGGTAAATGGTCTGCACTTATCTAGCGCTTTTTTCTACCTTAGTGGTATCTAAAGCGCTTTACAATGTGTTTCTCATTCACCCATTCACACACCAGTGGTGACAGAGCTGCCATGCAAGGCGCTAATCTGCCATTGGGAGCAACTTCGGGTTCAGTGTCTTGCCCAAGGACACTTTGGCATGCGGAGGGGCCGGGGATCGAACCGCCAACCTTGAGATCAGTGGACAACTACCACCTGAGCCACAGCCGCCCCATAATGCAGAGACGTAAGGGTAACTATAAGAGATAATTTCTTTGTTTGATAGATGACATAATTGATCTATCAGTCACATTAATTACAGTCTACTTTCCAAAGATAAATAAAGACCAAATACATCCAGCCTAAACATCAGAAGCATTTGTATTAATACTATTGTGCTGCCTATAATCAGTAAACATCAAGACATTAGTCACAATATTTAGATGTATTTAGATTTCACCACAGACATTATGTTCTGTGTATTTGTAGGTTTTTTGACAAATGATCACTTGTTTGGCACAACACCTTCCTGTCACGGTGGCCGCACAGTGAGGAGGAGGAGGAGGAGGAGGAGGAGAGGGAGAGAGATGGAGGTGATATGGGAGGGAGTATAATATGCAGTAAACAGAAGCTAGAAATAGGCCTCAATAATATGTCACAAGAGATGATGATGATGATGATGATGATGATGATGATGATGACAGCATTAGGCTACTCCAGAGTCCAGGAACAATTGAGATCCTGGATATATCGAGGCAAAAAAGCCCTCAAGGCAAACAAGTTCTGTCTTTAACATTAGAATAAAACTAATTCTGCTCACTTTGTTCTGCCTTGGTTTGTCTAACTTGCTACTTTCATGGACTTATTTGCTCGCTGGCTATAACTGTGCAGGCAGGCAGGTCACTGCTAACGCATGGTGCACACTGGCTGTGATAATTAGCAAACATTTCCTAGCAGCTGGTAAACTACACTGCAAAAGAATGTGGTCAAATAAATAGCAGCCAAAAAATACAGACAATTGCAAAGAAGCACTGTCATTCTGCAGATTTTTCCTGAATTGTTCTGATTAAAATAGTTTTTTTTTTTCAGTGTAGTTCTCTTATGTTTTTTTCCAATGAGCTAAAAATATCTTCGTACACCTAACAAATCCAAACAAATTACCACCATTCATCCACATCAGCAGTGAGTCAGCGGGCAGGTTGTTGGTTTACGTGTTAAGTGAAGGGTGAACAGTGTTCTTGCATAAGCGGGGAAAAATATGTTTTGAAAGAAGTGTTTGTGCAGCTGTATAATTTATGCAAAGCTGCTTTTATCTGAAGGACACTGATCATCATTAATCATGTCTAGGTTGAAAACACCTAAACTCTTAGTTTATTATCACAGAAACGTAGGAAAACTAAAAAAAAAAATCACATTTAAAAGGGTTCAGCCTGAGTTCTTGCTCTAAAGTGATTCAAATGATGAACCAATTATCAAACTGTTGCCATTCATATTTATTCCCAATTAACTCCTAGCTGAAATGGGAAATAACGAAACTGAAAGGCACAGTTGGGGCCTAACTACGCATTTTCGCTCCAGGGCGACTCAGGATGTGGTCATATAATGGATGCAGACATAAAAGCCTCCAGAGGATCATTTTTAGAAACAAATATTTACACAACTGTCATTAGAAGAAATGACAGTAAAGCTGCTTTTGTATTACAGCTGCATTTTTCTTTTGACTCTGGGATTCTGTCACTTATCCTGTCTCAACCTTATTTAATATGATTTTTTTATTAACACCATTTTGGCTGCTGGACCTCAGACCTGCCATCTTCCACCGAGCTGCTACACACTCCCAGACTTTTCCTCCAGTGTTTGTCACCTGACCTCCCCAACCCACTCCCTCACATGTCTGCCAAATAGTTTTTTCATTTTACCCTCTGTGAGTTCTTTTCATTATATCAAGGCCTCCACGCGTCTCTACTCCTGTGACTCAGACATCATCCCTCCTGATAATGGAGGATCTTCCATCTACTAGAATGCACTTCTCTCTCTTTGTCTCTTTGAAGTGCATTCTAGTGCATCTCCTAGAATGCACTTCAAAGAGACAAAGAGAGAGGAGGCCTTCAGATGAGGTTAGCGTAGTGAAACACAGGTGCATCCTACATACAAATGGCTTATTAAAGTGGATTAATACAACCCCTGTATGGTTGATTTGACAGGTGATACAGCTGTGTTGCATGTTAGAAGTAGCTAGCACTGCTGAAGACTGACACTAAGGAACAAAAGATTTCTCATTTGGCAGTTTCAGCTCCCTTACTTGTATCTCTTACACCCACATTGGGAGGTGGTAAAATCCATCCATTATCTGTACACCTCTGTGGGGTCTGGAGCCTATCCCAGCCGACTCAGGGTACATCTATCACAGACAACCAAGCACACTCATCACACCTTTAGGGCATTTCAGCATGTTTTTGGACTACCGCAGAAAGATACCATGCCCGGGCCGGGACGCGAACCAGGGATCTTCTTGCTGTGAGGCGAAGGTGTTAACAACCAAGCCACCGTGCAACTCCAGAAGTTAAAATACAAAATGCAAACTTAAAAGAAATCACAAAAATTCAAGTTTGACTGGATGAAGAAAGGAGGGATGACATGCAACAAGGGGTCCAGGCTGGAGCTGAACCCAGGTGACGTAGTATAATTCACCAGGCAAGCTCCCAGGGGACCTACAGTCGCTTTTTAGAGTTTTTTGTTGTTGTTGTTGTTGTTGTTGTTTTGTTCTTTTTGCTTTCTGCTGTGGCACAAAACTGTAAATCTTGCAATCTCAGCCACTTTCTTCACCTCTCCCTGTTACATACCACCTAAGTAGTCAGTCTGGCTTTGACTTTGAGTGATCGTCTTGCCTTGTACTTTGTACAGACTAATTGTGTCATTGTGTTAAGCTTCTAAGGCATGTTCTGACTCTGTGATTTGGTCTCCGTGTTTCGTGCCTCATGTAGTATCTTGTATCCTTGTCCTTGTCAAGCTTTCCTCGCCTGGAGTTACCTGGTTCCCGGTCTTACATAATCTTAGAATCTGGTGATTTGAAAGGGGAAATGAAGCACTTAGTCAAATTAGCATAGTTCACTACATGTATTTCCACTCTATTCAGAAGGGACATTACAAACATGAAAAATGCCAGCATATAAAAGGAAAAAGAAGAGTCTTTTGTGTCTTCTCTCCAACAGGGGCTGCCATCTTGGAGTACCACAGCCGGTGACATCACAGTGTGGGTTAGCTTCACAGGTTTAGAGACAACACAGTAAATGTAAATTGTGTTACCGGCCTCGTGTCCGGCTTTGGCTTCCGTAGATTCCTGTATCAAGTTTTCCGGTTTCCTGTAGTTTCCTGTAGTTCCACGCTATCTCCAGTAAGTGTCTTCCCCACTCCTTCAGTAGTGCTCAGCTAAGTTATTGTGCCCTCGTCTGCTATTTGTCAGTTCGCCCTGTTAGTCGGGGCTCGTTTGAGCTGTTCGGTCGCCAGGCCTATTGGCTTTCGCTTCTCTTCTAGTCAGCATTTGTCTGTTGGAAGTAGTTTGTTCCATGAGTTCATTGCCACTCTCCTAGCTTTGTCATACTTGGTCTTGGTTAGTGTGCTTCATCTGTACTTGTGCTTTTCACTTATTAAATCCTTAGCACTGATTCTCGTCCGCTGTGTTTCCTGCCTTGCATTTAAGTCTCTGAACTGCTCATAGCAAGGTGAGTAGAAATATGAGTGTGGTGACACTGAAGATAAACATTTGTTCTAATGAAGTAAAAAAAAAAAGCATTATTTTTGCTTTAATGCCA
Organism: Dascyllus trimaculatus; assembly: GCA_024666655.1. Classification (NCBI taxonomy): domain Eukaryota; kingdom Metazoa; phylum Chordata; class Actinopteri; family Pomacentridae; genus Dascyllus; species Dascyllus trimaculatus. The sequence goes on along the minus strand of CM045460.1, from coordinate 11,710,511 downwards.
TCAATTACATCAACTGATCATGGCAGCTGAACTGAGGTCATGAACCGGAAGCAAAATCGGTTGTCTGCCAATCGCTAACAAACCTAGAAGACACAAGCAAACCATCTGCAACAGGCAAACAGAGAGATATGCAGGGGTTTAGTTCAACTGGGCAAGCTGTAATTTTTCTTTCACGCCAGTTTGTTTGTCTATGTTTCATGCTGTCTGGAGCCGAAGAGGAAAGAGCTGATCAGTCGTGAGAGTTAAATGTTTGTGATGTCAGAAGCTATTCAGAAAACTTGCTTCCATCTCTACCTCAGGCAAGAACCACCTCAAGTGAGCGTAAAAACTTTTATGGTGAACTGAGGAAGTTTTCTTGGACTGATGCTGTTTCCATTAACCTTTCCTAATAGAAACATGGGTATTGCTAGTAAAGTCTGTTGCTCAGTTTTTCCACATGGAGGATTTTTTGACAATAGCGAACTCCAGGGAATTTGGTGTTGTTGTTGTTTATGTCCAATTTATCTGACTGAAAAGGTGACAGCTCCAGGGTTTCACTTACCTCCAGAGTATTTGTGTTTTTACACATTTTCAAAGCTTATTTGTGCACGTGGCAGTTTCTGACCTGCATTTAAAATGTTTAAGCGAACTTAGACCCGTTTTCTATAAGTGATGCTTTTTCTTCTGACACTTTAAATCAGTCTTTATTTTATGCTGTCAAAAATGTCACAACATAGTTCTGTGGCACAGAGAGATAAAGAGCATGATGCATGAGAAATACAGGTGAACATTCAGCTGCACTCTGCTGTAGAAATGTGTGAACTCTTTTCTCCTTTGTGCTCTTTGTGGTTTGAAATGTTAACTCATTTGCCGCTGTTTGTTCCTGCCTGAGAAGCTGCCGTCAACTTCTCCGTAGGTGTCGTCTGATCTGACGTTGATGCTTCAACGGCACTGCCAGTAAGAAACTCACTGAGCTGTAAAACTCAGTGTCTTAAAGCTCCAGTTTTGTTGCTACCATTAGATTATTCAAGTGTTAAAATGCAGATTCATGCGCTGAGGTGTGAACGTGCTTTGTTGTAATTTTGACAAGATGTAAATTGCCATTTAACTTGGGGGGCCTTGGATAAAGCTGCAACATTGACATTTACGCATCGTCGTCTATCATCAGTTACAACGCAGGGAGACGTTGATGTCTGTACCAAATTAGTGTAAATGTCAACATGTAAAATTAATTTTATAGAAGCAGCTTTCCGATCTTCATCCTGCTGTGTGGGCTCATTTGATAAGGCAGGGAAGATCATGTGGGCGAAGTGATGAATCATCAGTTCATGATCATGATGATGATAACTGAATGAAAACCAAACCCTATTCATTATCCATAAAGTCAGTAGGGCAGGATCCGTCTTCTGTTTGTGAGAATCAAAATGAAAGAAGTGAAAATCTAAATCTTCTGCCAAACATTTGCCCTTTTATTCTCGGTTTATATACCAAAAATCTTACGCAGAAATCAACATGTCAGATCCTCTGTGAACCTCTGCAGCACTGACGGAAGAACAAATAAAGCTCCCTGACAGGCCACGACTCCGCAGCTTCTGTTCCAATCACTACCTGCCATCCTTATAATGGTTTCCTGATCCTCAGAGTTCTGGGGCGAATCTTCACATGACAGATGCATGAATGTATAGAATGTTATTTGATGCATCCTCACTGTATCTACACCAAGTCTCCTAATATATCTCTCTATGTCACCTATCCAAAAATAGATTCTGGTACGAATAGCATTCAAACTAATAGTAATATTACTAACTGAAGTAGCAGCTGTGAGATCATAGAATGATTCTTGCTCTTTTGGCAAAAATGCGTCAGAATAACACTTGTAGCAGAACAAGTATTCAGACCGTTTGCTTCATAAAAAGCAGCAATAACATGAAGAGAAAAATCACTGAATCAAGTGTAAGTCCTAAACTCAACATTTTACTTCAAAAAAATCACATTTATATTCTATGAAAGTATCAAATGTAAAGGTTCTCATTTTAGCAATAGGTATTAAATATTTAAACATGAACATATTAGCGTAGTTTTTATGGTATATGTGGCAGATTTAAACAATTTGATATACTTTTTTACATTTATTGTTTAACAATGCATCATAACCTGCTATATATGCTCATTTTATTTTGGAAACCTTCAACCCTTTCAACCTCTGACAGTTTTAAGGTTTTTGTTTTGTTTTTTTTACTATTTTGATTCACTCTGGGCTCATTTGTTACTGCAGTAGAAAGTACTGCACTTCTATGGAAAGCACACAATCATGACTGGAAGCAGAGAGAACTAACACGTCTTAATTTAAGTTATAATACCATAAATCATTTTTTAAAAAGCAAAAGCTGAATTTCTTTGATTATTTAAAATTAAACTAAACTGATGTCATGATGTATAACATTTTTCCAAGTGCCCACAGGTGTTACCAGTACAGTAAAATGGTGACTAGATACAAAAGATATTTTACTACTTACATTTTTAATTTGTTTTCATACTGGTCTCCCTTCTGCTCTGTGTAATGACAGTCACCTGAGTATACCCTGGAACAGGGCAACTGGTCCAGCTCTCTGTTTCTAAGGTTAGGTTCTAATTGCCTATAGAACTGAGCCCTAGTAGATTTCAGCAGAACAACTTAGCTGGAGTCGAGGAAACATGCCTATCTTCTAACTGCCTCCATCCAAACGCCTATCCAGCTTACTCTGATTAATCAGCTCTACTAAGTAGCCTTCATAGTCTAGTAAACATATCAGTCACGTTTGTTAACGGCAGCTTCCCTCTGAATAGACTTGGCACTTGGCACATTGCTAGGTTTAACCTCTTTAATTTAGAGGTTAGGAAATCAGTGATCTCATACACACAGTTGCTTATCTTTTCACTACCACGAGAAATCCATGAGCTTCAGTTATTAATTTAGGAATCCATACTGCATCTCTTTAAACGCATTATAAATGTTTATTGCAGAATAATAGCGTGGGCTAAGCAGCACTACCTGCAGTTTAGCCGGAAAGTCTGGACTTTTCATGTGACTGTTGGCCAAATCTGAGGCACCAAACAGCTTTTCAGTTACACCAAGAAGTGCAGAATTTGTTTTCTTACAGAATCTGGTGAAAATGGTTAATTTTTGGCAACTTTAAAGTGTTTAAAGTACTGTCAGAAAGTTGAAAATCCAACCTGTTTTCACAATTTCTGGCTCTGATAAATGGTGTGATTTTGTTAAAAGCAAACATGCCTTTCAAACCAACTGGCAGTAACTAATTAATACATAATAAAGCAGACATCCACAACATTAAAACCACATGCTTGATATTGTGTAGGTCCCTCTTGTACAGCCAGAACAGTTTTGATGTGTCAGGGCAGGGACTCTGGGCCTTTGGGGATGTCCTGTTGTGTCTGACACCAGAGGGTTGGCAGGAGATCCTTTGGGTCATGTAGGTTGTGGTGTGGAGCCTCCATGGGTCCAACTTGTTCCAGCACATCTTGCGGATGCTCACTGGTATTGGATTAGGGGAAGTCTGGAGGTTGGGTCAGCACCTTGTGCTCTGTTGTGTTCATCTTGCTGCTCTTGAGCAGTTTTTACAGTGAGTATAATCCTGCTGTAGGAGTGATGCTGCTGTAGGAGGGTGTGCTTGGTCTGTAACAAAGTTTCCGTTGGTGGCAGGTGTCAAAGTAGCATCCGCATGACTGCCTGGACTCAAGGTCTTCCAGCAGATTATTGCACTATTGTGAGACGATACATGTTACTCCCCTCAGACTTTCAATGGTTTTCATGTTGTGGTTGATTAGTGTTGTTGATTACTTCTCAAAACGTCGTGAAGAACAACTGTAAATGAGCAAAAAATGGAAACGGAAGGTTTTACAAAATGCACCTAGGATCTATCATGGATTAAATCCAAATGTCTGCATTGAGTATAAGTAAAAGGTTGTTGTGTTCTGCTGACCTCTAGTGGCATTTATACAAACTACAAACACTGTACACAGACAGGTTGGAACAGGGTGAGGGTACGAGAGCCAGCTAACTTTTTCTGAAGAGCTCCCTGTTCACTTTCAGTGCTGATCCATGTGGCGCCCTGTGTGATATCCTCCACCTGTTTGGTAGTCGCTGCACAGCTGCTGGAGCCACCAACTCTCACACATACCAAAGGAGAACAGATGGAGCTGTTAGCACTGAGTTCACCCCACAGTCACATTTCAGCCGAGGTCTCATTTCCACTAGATGTAAACTGAAGTGTTTGGATGTTTCCACATTACACTACTGGTTAATGAAGGAGAGTTTATTGTGTCTCTGTTCCAAATCAAACATCGACAACAGTTTGACTGGTATCTGTCTTTCTTATCAGCCTCAAGTCCGGCAGACACACCCCTCATATAGAAACTCTGCATGCCACAGCTGTCACTCTTTTGAAGACAGCCGGGCACAAGGGCCACCTGAAATTAGGTCAATGATCCTATCAGTTTCATTCCAAACAGAGCACAGAATAAATGCCTCTGGATACAAAACTCCAGCTTAGTGATCTGAGCAGGAAAACATGCTGCCAGTTATGTGGAGACTAATTACACCCAAATATTGAAAGTTTGAGAAAATAATTAACCCCTATTTTAAGTGTAATCAGTGTATTGTGGTGTTTTTACTGCATTTAATCAGTTCTCCTCATGCTTGGTTCTGTAATTGCCTTGATTGAAATTAACTTTTGGGCAAAGCAACGCGCTGTAACAAGAGCCAAGCACAAGTCAGTCAGATCTCCTCCTCTGTAAAATGAAGTGATGCCAGCGTAACGCACACAGCCAAGTGTCTTTTTTATACAATTAAATTTGAGCAGACTGCAACCGAAACCCTTTCCTGATAAGATTTTCAAAGGACTTGACAGGAAATGACAGTGGTTGAGAAGTTTCAAATGGCACAACAATGAATAACAAAACAGCTACCAACAGACATGTTAACAATAGAAAAAAAGAAAGACAGGGACGAGCTGCAAACGTAGAGGACTAGTTTTGAGAACTACTCTTATTTGTTTGTTTTCGATGATCAGCACCAGCATGGCTGCATTGTTCTGTTTCCAGTGTTTGCGAAGCTAAGCTATCCAACTCCAGACAGATATAATTCCTACCAATCGCCTTATCTGCCTCTTAACAAGACAGCAAATAAAGTGTAGGCTTTTCTCAAAATGTCAGCCTCGTCTTCCTGCGGGCCACTATTGGCTGTTCTCCATTGCAGGAACTTGTAGGCTGCTTTAGGGCGGCTACAACCTTTATGTGTGTCTCAGGAACAGCCTCTGTAGAGCCTCTTTCGGGGCTGTTTTTGATTAAGAAAGAAGGATCTACTGAAGTATAAATGCTTCTAAATGGCCCTGAAAAAGTGCTGTGCAGATCTCGATGCTGAGTGGTTGATCTGAGACACGACAAATTCTAATTGGTTAAACTCCGAAAGCATGACTAAGCACTGTTTTTTGGCCATTTCGATGTCCTCGCCGAGAAGCAGTCTCATAAAATTCATCATGTAGGCTAATCTGAGAAGATGTCCTTTGTTCTGTTTGCTACAAACTCATAGAGGTGGAGATGAGTAACTGCTATTTGCTGTTATTGTGGCAAACTCTGGCTTTACATCATGGTGGAAGCTATGGAATGCTACACCGCAATGGAAACAGAAGAGCTGAAAGGGCCTATTTCAGGGTTGTTCCTGTAAATTTTTGCACTACCTTGTGCTTACGGCCACCTTTTGACATCTATTTATTTGGCATTAGGTGTCAAAATAAATAAGTGTCATAAGGTGACTTTCCACTGTAGTTTACAAGAGTTTTGTAAGCTGCTACTGCTACTGAAAAGACGCCTATACTCTGCATGAGCTTCATATTATTTCAAAGAGATAGCAAAAGTTAAATACAGTGAAATTTCCATCTAGTGTTAACACAATATTTGCATACAAATTGTGTGCGATAACAGCTATTTTGTCTCTTTTGTTGTGTTTTGATATGAAATTCAAAAGCATAAAGCAGCCGAAACATCAATTTAACTCTACTGGAACATATTTTTGGGTTGCATACTGTGACTGTGTTTTTGCCACCTGTTCTTTCCATTGTGATGCAGGTGATGTAATTATTTTAAAACTTCACATACTTGCTATGAGTGACTCTGACAGACACTTTCTGGATTGTTAGCAGAGTCAGTATCAAGGACGAAGTCACACACAAGATAATTCTTGTTGTGCCCGCAGGATTAAATCACATTATGTCAGAGGACGATACTGTGTTATGTTAACAGTCTAACTGGTATTTGTTGGCTCACACTTTGGACTCTCGCTGGAAATACAGCACCATGGCAACACCACAACACTGTAAAACTGCATAATGATGACTTATTATTGTTTAGATACTACGCACAATCTATTTTATGAATGCCGAAGTAATAGTTTAGACTGTTTAGGATGAAGAGTTACAGTAGAGTACTAGGCATTAGGCAACTTCAATGAAAACTGTTGGTTTGACTGATTGAACAGATTTCAGCAGCAACATTTTTTTAAATATTTGAAATAATGTAAGCTGGCAGTACATACACAGAACACTAGACATATTTATTGATATGCGACATTCAATATAAACAGGAGGAGCACTTTGTCCTAACTCTTCTCAAACAACATTTAGAGCTCATACTCGTACAGATTCGTGTAAAAAGCCCAGTGAAAGGCTGGCAGTTTGGAAACTGTCTCGTACAGTGGAGCACTTTCACCTCAGTCTCTGCACACAGGCTGCCTCTGTAGCCTGGAAGCTTCCCAGCTCCAAATATACAGATCAAAAAAGCCTCCAGCACAAGTTCTCCTTGTCCTCCTCAACCCGGGAGTCCAGAATTGCATCCTTTAATATATATACAGTGCATATATAAGGCTCTTTTTGCATTGCTAACGTTGGTAAGTAACAATATTCTGTGTGAGTTTAACCCTTAGAGCCCCAACACCAGTAGGTTTGAAATGCAGGTTTGCTTTTTTTTAAATTCTAAATTACATAATTTGTTAGAACCAGAAACTATTTAAACGAAAAGACTCATTGGATTTTTAACTCTCCCAGTGTCCTTAAACTAATTATGTGTGACATGTAATTCCTTCAGACAGTGTAGCCAAATCTAACCTTAAAGATGTGATGTTTCATTAAAGTCACTCTATTCTACACGCCTCATTTTATTTTTATTTTAAATGCCAAAACATAAACCTTTTATGTGATCCAGGTCATTGCTCACAATAGAAAGGCCATGACTGATTTGGCCAGACTAAGCTCGGCTGAACTGCAGGCTGTGTTTACAGATAGAACAGACAGGTGACAAATATGAACACACAAAAAAATGTTAAATGGTGAAAGAATGAAAAGTCACTGTCTGTTTGTTTTTTGTAGTTTTGGTAACGTCTGTGTGCTCTCGGAAAAATGCTGTTCAGGTTGATTCTGGATTTTTTTGTTTTGTTTTTTTTTCATAAATAATAAAAGAAAAAGAGAAAGCTTTTTTCAAGATTTGTGGCGTTATAATTGTATTATACTACACAGACATGTTCTCTGAGTTCTTCTAGCCATGGCTGGGCTTTTTCCATAGAGGAGCAGGACTTTATGCTGCAGTAAATAATGATCCCACAGTGAGTAAAAATGTGACAAGAGCAAAAAACTATCCAGGAAGTGCTTGGGGTTCCAAGGGTTAATGAAGTCAATTTAGTGGATTGAGGAAGACGTGACGCTCACTGTTGATTTTTTGGTGCAGATACTGAGCTATTGTGCTTTTGTAAAATGACACTTAAGCAAAAAAAGCAGTAAACAAATTGAAACAGTAGAGAATGACACAAAGATACTAAACAGTAGCTGCTGTTACTTGAAAGATTTCATATTTCTATACATTTATTTAAGTGTCTAGAATTCTCAGAAGTGAACGTGGAGTGTATCTATCCTCCTACAGTCTTTTCCCTCATTTTTCAGTGTCCAAGTGTCTCCCACGCAGGCCAGTAACCAGTCAGCCTGATCAACTGTTATCACCAGCTGCCAGCTGGTGTCACAGCTTTTTCCAACATAGCAACAATTTATTTAGCACCGTGCAGTCAGCCGCACTAAGAGAAAGGCTACAAGTGCCTGTTGCCCTTCAGCATGGGAAAAAAACACGTCCTTGCCACCAACACGCAGCTAAACACTCCGTTCCATAAATCCAGAAAGGCATTGTCTTTGTAGTTTCAGACAAGGCTGTTTTTTAAAAGGAGAGGCACAAACTCCCAACGCTCTCTATGTCCTTCCTCGGAGGCCTCAGTGCTGTTCAGGGACGACTGATAGTTCACTGCCATCTCTGTGAGACAAAAGGCGCAGCTTCGCATAAACACTTCCCAAACTTGGAGATGGGTTCACCAAGACTTCTCACACAGAGTTGGTGTTCAGTGGTTCTGTGGAATCTGGCGTTAAGGATGTGTGTGTCACACTGGTGTCCATCATACTGAGCTTCTCTGTGCCGTTCCTCGCTTCTTCCCTCCGTCTTTCTCTCCGCCAGCACAATCTGCACCTACGACTGAGAGAGAAGCAATCACGGTACATACAGGAGCCAAGAACAGATCATTTATATGCACAAGTAGTAAGAAAAGCATTCAGTTATCACACTTTCATTTTGAGTGAGCAGTCTGGAGAAAACACTGCTTTGCTAAATTGCCAACAGTTAGATGAGGTCATTTATTGTGACTCTCAGCAGCAACCAGTTAACTTAACTTAGAATAAAGACTGGAGGTGTTATAGAACAGTCTCCAGTCTCTCTTCTCAAAACACATCATATGCTTGTCAGGACACCTTGGCTTACATTTGAACAATATGAGTGCCCTTTATTGTCATTTGTCAATGTACTAGGGAATCTGGAGAGACCCATAAAAACCTGAGATCGTCAGAAATAGACGCAGTAAGAATGAATCCAAATGTTCTCAGCTGGTGCCGTCACTGTCGCTCCTTTGCAGGTAATGAGAAGTTTGCTTTGATGATTTCAAAGCATCTATTTTAACGCAAACCATGATCTTTTCCTAAACCTGACCCAACACTTCGTAAAAATCAAATTAAAGTCACAAAATTTTGGACATGAAACCTAAGGCTCATGGGATTTCTGCAACCTCTGCGCTTACAACCACCTTATAAACGTGAAAAAACTCCAGTCATCCAGCTTACATGGACCTGCACTGATATTGGTGGCCCCGAAGGATACCTTGCACATATCTGTAAAATCCAAGCAGCTTTGACCAAACAGAATGATAGCTGGTTGGGTGGATAGTAGGCTTTGGTGCATACCACATGGATGAAAAACAGTTGAGTCACCAGTTTGACCCCTTGGACATTTGCTGCATGTGATTCCTCTGCTCTCCTTCTCCACATTTCCTATCTGACCCGACTGCAACTATCCAGTACAGGCAAAAATGAAGGTTGAGGAGAACAACTGGCTAAACTCAGCCAAAAGGTCAGAAAATCTGCCCGTTTATATTTGTAGGTGTTCGTGCACTTGTGACAGAGCAGCTTCCCTTCTATTTTAATCCATCCAGCCGTTCACACCGTTTCACTGGTGCACTTAAAGCCCAAACCCAAAGCATGACTGAATGCAGCCGGTTGGACTCTGAGTGTTGCTTGTACTCTGAGCTGTCCCTGATCCTGTGCAGACACAGGCCAGGCTGAAAATGCCAAACTGTTCCTTAAACATGCTGGTAAATCACATTTCGTCTGTCCCGGATGCTCGCACACACGCATACACACACACACACACGCGAAAGGCTTACTGTGAACAGATGCAGATGAAAACAATGAGAAGAATGATGAGCACAAGGCCTGCAATGATGCAGCCAATTATGATTTGTCGTTTCTCTCCTATCCGCCAGTCTATGTCCACATATTCACACCTGGAGCCATGGTAACCAGGCTGACACCTGCGACAAAGGAAAAGATAATTAGGTTTCTAACTTCCATTTTTCCTGTGCTGTTATATTTTTTTTTTACTTGTACCAATCTGTTTGCCTGCATATCCAGACACATCCAGGACTCATCACTGACAATCCATATAATGAAGGAACATAATGAACAATGAAGCAAGTCGGCGGCTCTTCTTTCATTTGCTCTGTTCTCCTAACACTCTCTCCTCTTTACAGCTACATCTCTTTCTGTATTTTCCACAGCCAGTGTCTTCTTTGTGCAGCCGTTTCTCACCTGCAGGACGGTGCCTTCTGTACCTTCACGTAACGACACTCCCCGTGGACGCAGTAGTTCTGCAGTTCCTCAGGACACTTTGAGAGGTGGCTGTTCCACTGTCCTGTATCTGTTGTGTTTGTTGGAGAAATAAAATGACAGCAGGTTAGTTCCAGATTAGAGCTGCACTTTAGCAGCTGCTAACAGACACACTACAGACGCGAGGAACAGTGGAATCAAACTGTTACAGTCTTCTCATTTAATGGAGGAATAGTTTTACATTTTGGGAAATGGGCTTATTTGCTTTTTTGCCAAAAGTTAGTTGAGAAGCCCAAAACCTCAAACTCAATAAGGACAGGAAACAGAGTGAAACAGTTATCATGGCCACCTATAGGCACCTCTGAGGCTCACCGATGAACAGGTCTCTACTCCGTGTCAAGAAATAGTCCCCAGATTAAACCCTCATTGGGATGGGATTAGTAGTAATTAGTGCACTAAACGGTTAAACGTTGCTACCCTAGTCAGCATCAGAAGCACTAGTCAGATATTATCACTATTAATGCATAACATCAGTTAACTGTTGCATTTAAGATGTTATCCAGCCACCCACCACTCGCCTGTGCAGCCCCCTCCTTTAATGTCCACTTGTTGTTAACCAAAAGGTGGGAATTGGGAGGGATGACATCTGCTAAAACCACTACCAGTTTGCTGGTATTTTGATCTAGAAAATAAAAATAAGTTTGAATGTTGGCTGTGTCCGAGTAAACTGGAATAGAGCAGAGCAACACGCAACCACATGCTGCATAGTTGTGTCAAAGTTAACCTGCAACAAACTTTAAATGTTGGGCTGTTTGTTAACTCTCATTTTTGTTTTGTTTTTTGTCATGTTTAGTAGGGTAGTGACCCACACATTTCAGCTGCACTTAAAGTATTTAGTGTTATTGAAAAACATGGTCAGTAGTTTCAAATGGCTTTTAAACAGCTACACGCGGTATTTTTTTAATATAACTTTATTGTTAAACAGTGCTCAATTTTGACATTTTGAAGACTTGATATGAGTGTTTTCTCAGTTTTAGACCAAGCCAGTAGTCCAGATCTAAATTTCCATGTAATAAACTGGGAAGTTAGTAGTTAGGAACATCCCTAGCTGGAGGGTGGATCTCGCTACTTTCAGCCAGTTTAGCTGTTTCCCTTTGTTTCCAGCCTTAGTGCTAAACTCAGCCACATACCCACAAATATTTAGCAATAAAGTTCACTAATTAAGCAAAACAAGGTGTTGGACTTTTCACAATGACACATCTAAGTATTTTTTGACCTTAGGCCATATCAGCAATCACTACACATTTAATACTAATTATTTCCTTCTTTGCCCTCAGAGAACAAGAATCCTATCACTACACTGGAAAAAACTGTAAACTGTAAAATACGGAAAATAAAATTGTTCATTCCACATTTTTGTTGTGAAAGTATCTGTAATAAAATCTTTAAAGATATCTCTCATTTCAAAAACAAATTCATGTAAAATTACAAAACCAGTGTTTCTTTTTTCTGGTAATTTTCACTACTTGTATCTAATTGTAAAAATATATATTTGCAGCATTAAACTTAATTTAACACTTTCATTAAAAAAAAAGAAATATTTGTGAAATTGTCATTAATTTGCATTTAAATGCATTTTAGTGTTATTCACAGTTACAGTTAGGTTCTTAATGTGACATGTAAATTCACAGACTGAAAATGCTTTTGTATTTTAATTGGTATTTTTATGTGTTTCAAAAATATGATATAAATGTTTAAAAAATCCATAAAATTACATATTTGTTTTCCAGTGTATGGTGTCTAGACGGCTTTATAGGTTGGTCATTTACTGAAATAATCTTTTTAACAGGAGGATATCTTCATTTCAGTGTGCAGACATGAGAGTCATATCAACCCTCTCATGCAAATAAAGACATCTGACTAACTGAATGAGCAAATGAGTGTATTTCTGTCTGTGTGTCACGTTCCTTCAGTTTGCCTCCTTGACCTCCACCTTCTAACATGGCCGGATGTATAAATAGACTGTTTGCAATATAACCCAGATGGGAAGCCTGATGCTGAGTGACGGGAAAGGCCCAGCGTCATCAAGATCTTATTAACCATCTGCCTCAATTATTAAAAATATTCACCAAATGAAACGTGTGGAAAAAGTTTCTATTCCCCCTGTCTAACTCTTAACAACCTCCATACTGCACTTTACTCACAAACACACGAAAACACGCGGCTGCCACTAGGTCGTAATGTTGAACTTCTGACCACCAGTTTCACATAGCACATCTTATACAACTGCCGCTATCTTTACAACCCCATCCCATTAAAATTATCTTTGAAAATGAGCTCGTAAAACAACACTGCTGTTCAGGTGACATCAATGGGAGCGCTTCGCTTGTTAGCTGAAACCTGAGACCGGGCCTGCCGCCTCAGAGCTGAAGGGAAAAGCCTCCAGTTACAAAGTTTAGAGATAGTTTGGGAAGCGTGTCTGTTTGCCGTCTTGTTAGGAGTTTTGCAGAGATGAGAAGATCGATACCACTCTCGTGTTTGTGAGCTGTGAGGCCATAAAGACTGGAAAAGTAGGGGTGGGGGAGATATCCCAGCTCTGAAGGAAAATGTCTTTAGTACCTATAAAGCTCACTGATCATTAGGTCTCACTTGCTTAAACTGTACAACAACAAAGTGTGAAAAGGTGCTTTGTTGTGAATTCTCTCTGTGCAAACTATAAATGGATGTGGTGACTGTTTATGCTCGTTGCCTGAGTTAATTAGCTCTGTCTCCAGTGCCTGCATTCTGTTAAATCCCTTAATTGATTCATTATGGCGGCTGTTGCCAGAAGTCAGTGACGTTGTTGAGTCTGCCACATTTAGGCTATTTTCCTGGTTAATAGTGTTCCGTTTAAGATGTTGTGATATCAACTAATTTAGCTTGACGTTTAATGAATTTTATGCCCCCTAAAGCCATCATTACTGCATTGCGTGAGGTTAATTAGAGTTGCACTTTTGAGCGTATTGCTGTTGTTGTCATTTTTTTTGTAATCGCTGCTGCTTAAATAGAGGCAATGCTCATGCTCTCTTTCTGGGTGCTTTTAATTGCAGGAACTTCTGCCACAATGTATCTGTGCAGCAACCGTCTGGAATCACTTTCATGTCCTTAAAGAAATTCGGCAGCAGCCGGTGCTCTCTGACAGCTAATGGGGAAGAAACTCAACATGTTCAATGCGTTTCATCCTATATCCAGTTTTTGTGCACAGCCGAGCTAACGGGCTGCAGTTTCATGTTCAGCAGACAGACATGAAAGCTGCGTCATTCTTCTCATCTCAGTTCTTGCCAGAGGGCAAAGAAGCCCATGGTCTAAAATTAGTTAATTTTTAAAACTTCTGACCCTTTAATATTCAGCCATTTTCACTTAAAAAGACTGAAAGCTTGGAAGCATGTTTGTTGGACTCTTAGTGTCTTAATACTGGTTGCTGAAATGAGAGGTTTCATGTTTCTAAACGACACCATTGACACGACAGATGCCCCTTAAAGCAGTTAAATCAAACAAAGACACTTCAAAGCAAAGGCTGCAGTTAATTAGTTGCTGTAATTAGACCAGATACCCAACAGATCTAGTTGACCCTGCCTTCACACACCAATGTTGAAATGTCTTTCTGTTTGTTTATGTGTTTATGTTTGAAGGAGGTTTAATTAAAAGAGACCTTTTCGACATTAATCCTTCAGTGTTCATAGGCTGCTACCTGTGATGTGTAACCAATCAGATGGTGCTGTGGGCGGGACATTGCTTTATACCACAGAGTGATGACTGCAGCTAGACAAAGGCAGCTGCATCAGAGCCAAAGTACAGCATTTTCTAATTAATTGAGTTTATCAAGAATCTTTTTTTTTTTTAAATGAAGAAGACACTCATAATCTGAAAAATGCTGAATATCATATCAGGTATCAGGTCGACTCTTACGCCTCCTACTTCTGATCAGTTAAACTCCTTCTTTTGACAGCTTCTTTATGTCTCCATCACAGTAAATCTCTTCACTCTCTCTGGTATTTTCTGTATTTTCCTCTCTCCTTTTGTTATAGAATTATAGAAAGTAACTGAAGGAGCATGTTCTCACCATTTAATTGTATGAATGGTTGCAGGATTTTGAAAATTCTAATTACTGATTTAGACAAACCATTTCAGTTGCAAACATTATGTTGACATATTAATGTTGGTAATTGCATCAACCTAATATTTTGGGCAATTTAAACTCAAATTTTAAATTTTGAGTTGATTTTAAAACTAAAATTAAGTTCAGGTAACTTAATGAAATTGGTTTGATAACTTGATTTTTCTTCACCTTGAGTTCAGGATTTCATGTCCCCTCCTTTCCATTAACATACCTGGACAGTTTAAATGGTTAAGACTGATTACCAAAAATACACAGACAGTAGAGAAAAGGCTAATCAACTTAACTCAGTGTAATTTGTTGGTTGAACATAATTTCATTGGAAGTTATCTTTTCTAACTCAGAGAGACTGATGAACAGTTACGTTAACTTTTTCATTAAGTTAAACAATATTACTACAAGCAAGTCTATTTATAGACATGTTTGCATGTTCATGTCCACTTTGGTGTTCTGTCCATTCATCCATTAAACCTCCAGATGTCAAAGCAACCAACACATTTACGGCATCACGAAGGAACCGCCACCTTTCCCTTTCATATCTACCTGTGCAATTGTCTCTGTCGCCATGGTGATGACAGTGGGGCACAGTTCGATTGGCAGACTCGTCGGTGGCATTCCACTCTGCCAGGCAGTATTTGCATAAGGCCAGAGCTGCAGCCAGAAACACAAACAAAACGCCGATCACACACAACAAATACGTGCGCATGCACAAGGGGCAAACATTTTAGCCAATGTGTGACCACATTCCACTCAGAGGGTTTGCATAGAGAGATGACAGGAGCTTTACTATCAACACAGGCTATAAATAATGTTACTGGTGACTCTCAGTGCAAATAAACGTTCACTACAGAAACACAGATAAAGATTTACACACATAGATATGAGGATATCGCAGTGAATTTCCGAATGCCATACTGAGGGAAACCTGTTCTGACAGTGATTAGTAATGACAGAGGATATAAAGCTTGTGCTTGGGCTCTTCATTCAATCATTAACTAACAGTACTGTAGTGCTCAGTGAGAGAAGCACTGTCTTCAAAACTTATTTGGCCGCATCAGTCTGAAAGCACATTAATAATCAAAACAATACAGACTGAACTCAAACAATGGCCAGAAATGAATAAGAATTCTATCTAAACATGACTTTAATGTGTCTGTTTGAGGTTTCCCAACTCCCGTATGATTAATCCAGTCTTCTGTTTATGACCAGTGAGAAGAAAAGGTGACCAATGATTTAAGCAAAAGGATAAAACAGCAGTGATTCTTACCTGTTACTATTCCTACACAGAATCTGTACACCTTGGACATTTCCTCACTTGACAAAAGCACTCATCGGACGTATGAAAAATCAGTTTCCTTGACAAACAGAAGTCAGACAATCCTTTCTCAGAGGTCAATGACCTTTGAAAAAGGTGTGGACAAGCCGTGGAAGTTCCCCAGTGGTGTGCCGTATTGTGGCTCTTCATTGATGGCGCTTAAGTTCATAATCAGTCAGGAAAGCTTGAGGCTGTAACCAAACACACACGCACACACAAACACACACACATATACAGCCCACAGCGGCTCTCTGGACTGTGACTGGACTGAACTACAGTGTGTGAGAATAGAAAAGTGGGTGGTGGCACTGAAACCCAACTCTGCTCCCTGCTCCCCGCCCACACCTTTAAAGGAGAAGACGACTCTATTCAGGCCACTCAGGTTGTTTCCTCTTCAAAGAACAAGTGCACCTTTATGCCTGACGTTCCTTCTCTTAAGAATGAACCAATGGGTGGAGCATTCATTGACACCAAATAACCTGTTCACCAGCAAAAGGGACTTCAGACTCTATTTATACATTCCTCTCTCTTGTCTTTTGGAGCATTGTGGGTTCCCTGGACCAACAGAAGACAGATAAATGTGGGAGGACAGGCAAAATCAGACACAGAAATGGACTGCTGCAACATCTGGACTTCTTGTGGGTCCTGCTAAATTTGAAATAAGTGGAAGAAATGTTAAATGAAAGTTCAGATAGCTTCGGCTAGTGCTTTACTTGCATAACTCTATGTTGTGCCACTACTACACTACATTTTAGAGAGAAATATATATATATATATATATATTTTTTTTTTACAATTTTGCCAATGTAAAAAAGTCAAGATTTTACAAAAAAGTGAGATGAACCCTTAAAACAGAGTGCATTGTCACAAATTAAACCATCCAACAGCATAAAATACATTAAATTAACTGATTTATAGCATAATACGTGGTAGTGTTACATTCAAGTGGACCTAAACTTTGATACTTGCTGCACATTATGACAGTACTTCCATACATTTACCACAACAAATATTTTCTCTGCAGGTCTTATAATCGACTAGTTCTACATAGTATTATATGACTACTCTGGCTGAAGTAACATACTGAGGTAACTCTCAATACAGCCACAGTCTGAATACTTTATGTTTTTTGATACTCAACCAGCAGATGGCAGAATTTGACACTGTCACCTAATAATTATGCACATACTTTAGTCTTGTGACACTTTAAATTGTTCCCATGTTTTATATAATTACCTACACTCCCCTTTTTAACCATACCCATACATACCCAGCCTTGTTACAGTTAATATTGTTGTCAGACTTATCCTTAAACCAGCCTCTCTCATGCCTTTCCTATGATTTTCCTATTTGGCAAAGAACCAAGCTGTGCAACAATTTCTTTAACTAGCACTTGGAGCCATCATAAAGAGAGAAACAGGAGGCAAAACAGACCCATGCAGAGCTGTATCTATCACTACAGCTGAATACAAACATTACCATTGAAAATCAGTAACACTAACACATGAAGACACTCTGCATTTCTGTTTCCTTGACGTGTTTATGGCAATAAACATATTAGCATATTAGTGCCAAAAACAAACAACATTTCAGGTAACACATTTGTCGTTTAATTAGTCACTTGTGCCACTGAAGAAATAGTTTGACAGTTTGAAAAATGCACTCTTTTGCAGAGAGTTATGTGGTAAAAATTAATCCAACCCTAATGTTTGTGTCGTAAATATGAAGCTGCAGTCAGCAACCAATGACCTTAGCATAAAGACTGGAAACAGGAAAAAAACAGCAAATTTGGCTCTGTTCTGTCGACTATCAGCACTACCAAAGCTCACCAGTTATTTGTCTAAGTGTTCATACATGCTTGCGTAAATTATTTCATGATGATGTATGAGCTGCTGGGATAAACCAGTACATCTGCCTGTTATTCCTCCTCCTGGGGGATCTCAAGACGTTCCAGTGCCAAATGAGATATACATCGATCAGGCATAGCATTATGACCACCTGCCTAATAGTGTGTTGGTGCCCCTTAGGTGGTCAAGAATGCTCTGAACCATAGGGCATGGACAAGAGGACCTCTCAGGGTGTCCTATGGAGTCTGGCCTGGTTTGTGCAGTGGGGTCTCTGTCAATCAAGCTTGTTCCACTGCATCCTGTTGATGCTTGATCACAATGGGGTGTAGGAAGTTTGGAGGTTAAATCAGCATCTTGATGTTTTTTCCATGTGGTGGGGTGCATTTTCCTGCGGGTGTAGGCCAGTGACATTTGGGATTTCCATTTGCATGAGGGAGTGTGTTTGTTGTGGGACAATGATTATTAGGGTGTTTAAGTCTCATTAACACAGATGTTAAAAACCAAGGTTTTCCATCAGAACAGCACATAGTACCAATATGATCAATGTTATTCACTTCATCTGTCAGTGGTCAGAATGTTGTGGCTGATCGATGTATAATCCCTCTAGTGAGTTCTAGATCTACCCCAGGGTCTCCTCCCAGTTGCCTAGAAAACTTCCAAAAGGGGCACCCAGGAGACATCCTAATCAGATGCCCAAACATCCTCAGCTGACTCCTTTTGAGGCGAAAAGAGCAGTGACACTCCTCTGAGCTCCCTGCGGATGCCTGAACTCCTCACCTTCTCTCTAAGGCTAGAAGTGTGAAAGTAGAATGGCTGGTAATTCAAGAGTATTGCTTTCTGTCTCAGCTCTCCCTTCACTGTGACAGCCTGGTACAAAGCTAGCATTTCTGTGGATGCTGCACCAGTCCGTCTGTCCATTCCCACTCTGTTGATACTTTAAATCCTTTCTTGGAGCAGCATCACTGCCTCAACCAAAAGGGAGCAATAAATCGATTTCCAGCGCAAAACCACAGCCTCAGACTCAGAGGTACTGACTTGTATCTTGTCTGCTTCACACTTGACTTCAAACCACCTCAAAACATGCTGAAGGTCACGACCTGATGAAGCCAGAAACACAACATCAGCAACAAGCAAAGATGTGACTCTGAGATTCCCAAGTCTCAAAGGTTGGGAGCCGAATACATCCAGCGATAAAATCACTTAAGGAAAGACTGGAGAGACCTCCAGACTTCAACCTGCTGTACAGCCTGGTGCTTAGCTGTTTTTTAATTCCAGGTGAACTCAATAGTTTAATATGGGGCTTGTGAATGCATACTAATTAAAATGCCACATGTCACCCCTTAAGTTCCAAGCATTTTTCCATGTTTCTACTCAGAAAGATGTTTCCTTATTTAGTCAGTAACAGCTCCAAGACTGAGGCCAAACTGAACAAGCATGGCTTCAACAGATAATAAACATTTGGCAGAATTATAGGTCTCTGTGTCAACATCACAGAAACAAAAACTATAAATTAGAGAGTAAATAACAGCCTTTTCAAAAATGAGACCGTGACATTGGTGTTATTGAACTTGATCTGAAAATACTCAACTGCAACTCTACAAACTTTGATACACAGCAAATGCTACATATTAGTCAGAGTACCAGGCAGCGACTTCTTTGAATGTGTAACCTTAAAGTGGTGGTGGCTCATGTCTTAATAGCAGATATGACTCAACTGCTAAGGCCAAGCTGTCTGCTCTCTGCCTCCCAAATTACACCATTTCTTCAGAAAAGCTCAGTTCTGTCTTTTTAACCATCCATCCATCCATCCATCCATCCATCCATCCATCCATCCATTATCTATACACCGCTTAATCCTCTGTAGGGTCATGGGGGGACTGGAGTCTATCCCAGTCGACTCGGGCGAAGGCAGGGGACACCCTGAACAGGTCGCCAGCCTATCACAGGGCTACATATAGAGACAAACAAGCACACTCTCATTCACACCTATGGACAATTTAGAATAACCAATTAACCTCAGCATGTTTTTAGACTGTGGGAGGAAGCCAGAGTACCCGGTGAGAACCCACGCATGCACAGGGAGAACATGCAAACTCCACACAGAAAGATCCCAGGTGTCCTAACCGGGACGCGAACAGGGATCTTCTCTTTTTAACCAAATTAACTAATTTTATTTGAAAGTATTTGTATCAATAAACAAGAGCTGTTGCTATGCCCATGCTAATATTTTGCAATAAATATTTAACTTTAAAGACTATTAGTTTGGACTTTCAGTGAGCCACTCACAATATCTGATGGTAGTAACAAGTTAAGCAATTGTGTGCATGATGTCTTTAATGGTTTTTAATATTTGTTCTAGTCAAGGAGAATTATAAAATAATAAGCTCATCCCTGGGGTTTTTATCCTAGCCTCTAAATCATAACTTAGCAACTTACCAAGAACCCAGTCCGCTTAGAGGAAAGCTGCTGTTAACAAGCATGATTGACTGGGTAACTACCAAGCTAGGCAAGCTTTCTCAACTCCAGCTTAAGCTGTTCGATATAGAACCTATTCGGGCAAGACCTGTAGAATCTAACCCTAGAAATGGAGAGCTGGACCAGTAGTTCTGTTCCAGGGTTTACTGGGGGGATCAACGAGGTCCAGGGACTTCAGGTTGGAAAGTGTTCATATAGTATAGTATAGTATAGTATAGTATAGTAGTATAGCATAGTGTAATGTCATACAATTTGTTTCGAGTATGTTACATTTAAAAAGGTATTCTTAAATTATAAAGAAACACAAATTTATTGCAAATTCATGGAGTTTAAATAGTTTTCAAATAAATGTTGCAGTTTTCTGTATTTTTTTTTTTAAGTTTCATTACTTTTACAAAAGTGCAAATACCATTTAAGATGCACTGCAAAATCCATTTTTCATTTTCAAGAAACATTGCCTTTATAAAAGCAAACATTTTTCCCCTGGTAGTTTTTTTTTAAAGCATGTTGAGCTCCAGAACAGAATATTAAGCAGCCACTCTAACTAACTAAATTTTGCAGATAATTAGGGGTTTAAAACATATAAAACTAAAATGCACTGGCTTCTTTATGTCCTCTGCATTCACAGTCATTTTTAAGAGTTGATGCAAACATTATAGTGTTGATTTTCAGCACACACTTCCACTTCAAATTTGAATTTGAAAGAGGTTTTCTGTTCATTCCTAAGCAAGGGTTATCTAAAAGGAGGAACATCTGAGCCCCTTCATGTCACACATATCTAAACAAAGGTTGTTAGGGAAGGAGGCATGGAAGCGGTGAAAGTATTGAGACTCGTCCAGGAAAAGTGCACAGACAGGAAAGGGAAGTGATAAAGTAGAGAGCTGTCTCATGACTGGCTAGACTTCTTTTAGGCTGATCTAGACGGTTTCTGGGATAATTTACATCTTCACATGTCTACAATAGAAGATACATTTTATGCAGAAGGTATAAATATGTTAAGTAAACATGCACTGACTGAAGTGGCTAAGCACATTCAAATACACAGAATTCATACTGTATATGTAACCCCCTCTCTACACCATGGTGATTCATTTTTTTCTAATTTAGAACATCTTTGAGCTTGAAAATAAGTTTTTTAAAAGGTTTCAAAAGGCTTGAAGGCTGAGTGAAATGTTGCTCTGTGTCTTTGGAGTTTTGAACAGGAAGACTCAGTTTCCTCTCCCCGGCTGCGCTCCCAGCTTAGGCTGAACATCAGGAAGCTCCGACGCCATGAGATTCCAAGGCGTAATTTAGAGCTCGGCTGCAAACATCCGCTTCGTACAACTCACAGATAATCACTGTATGGACCGCTACTGTCCACCGTGTGAAGCAGAGATCAGGCAGTTCTCGAAAAGCTATTTGAATAAAGATTAAGATGAAGCAGGTTTGTAATGCCCTTTAATCTGTTAAAAAAGAGCAAATTTGCATTGGCAGTAGTACAAGACATTTATATGGGTTTGGGGGAAACATGTAAAAGGCATTTTTTTCTTACAAAAACATGAAATCATATCATATAAATTGGCTAAAAAAAAAAAAAACAGAATTCTTTTCTTCTCTGAGTGAGATGCCACAGCTGTGTCCACTTTGTCTTCCTCTGGAAAAGGTGTAAAACTTTTTATTACTTATTTGAAATTCAAATACAGTTGTGTTTGCTCACAAACAAAGGCTGTGTGCTTCATGGACTCTGACCTTCACACCACAGTGCAGGAGCGCGGTTCTCTGAAGGGGTTGCTGCCTGTAGGGACCCCCACCAGCAGGGCATCTTTGGCTGCGTTCTGCAGACAATACTGCTGGAGCTCTGCAGCCGCCTGGGACACCTGGGAACACAAACATGATCTGTATGGTACAACTCTCTGACACATATATTGACTGTAAGCAGGGTTTCTGGACATTAATAATTCATTTACTGATACATTTGTGTCGCCAGATGCTGCACAACCCTCCTGCTTGCTGCATCAGACTACATCTTTTTACCTCGTTGTTGAATCAAGTCAACTCCTCCAACTTACTTTCTAGAAAAATAGCTTGGACAGCTTATTAACATGTATAACAGGAAAGCATAATGGATTATTATAGCTCTTTTTAAAAATATTTGTTCACAGTTATAACTGCAGGTGAAGGATGAAGTTTTGCTATTACAGAAAAAAAGAAAACATATTATAATAAAGTCATCTTTTACTGATCCCGCAATGCAAGACAGTCCAGAAACAAATTCAGAAAGCAGTGAGTAACATTAGAGTTAATAATAAGAGCAAAATGACACCTCTGCAATGCTTTGTTCTATAAATTGTCACAAGCTTCAAAATTATGAAAACCAAACTGAGATATTATAATTGTTTAAATGAATAGCAACAAATTTTCACAATTTAGAAGCTACAATTGTGAAATCTGAGACAATTTTTTGAATTTAAATGTTTTGAATTTTAAGTCACATTCATGAGACTGTATGTAACGACCATGCTGTGTCATATTTTATGTAAAATCATAAAAGTAAACCACTATACTGCACAATACTGCTTTGTCATTGGTCGTAAATATAAAGAAGCTAAACAAATAAAAAGGAAAGCTCATTAGTAAACCCTAAACTCTCCTTCTTTAAACCGGCCGCTCTGTTACCTTTATTCTTTCCACACTGGCCTCCAGCTTCAGTTGTTCCACCAGCCGTCGCATGTTGGACAAGTTGGAATTAGAAGTCATTGTTTTCGGAGAGAAAAATCCCTTTGAAAAGAAAAGACCTCTTCAGTCTTTAGACAGCAGCAGTTGACTCCACTAATGGGCAGAAAATGCTGGACAAGGAAGAGCGGACGAGTCTCTTTCCAAATGACCTCAGTGCACTTCACTGAAGAAACAAGGAGAGACACAAACACACTGATCTCCACGTGTACGTCACAGGCACCTCATGCAAAGTTTTTTAGATAGTAATCTACCTTTATCCATAGTAAAACCCTGAATATTCTGGAAGTATTCAGTATATTCATCTAATGTTACATTTTAGTCACTATATCAGCTAGCTTGCTTAGAAACTATCACTAAAATACACCAACAAAAATAAATATGCCGAATATATGGCACATGAGCGCAAACTTTTAGTTTGCATCCTTCACTTTAAACTTAGAATTTTACTGCACATGTTGTACCCTCCAGTTTGTATCCTTTTACATTTATTTTAAGTCCTAAAGCTATTTTAAAAGTTTATCTATAATGCTACTCAGTGGATTCCCATTACAATACACGATGCCATTTGTGATAATATTAATTCTATCATGAATTTTTAATCATATAATTAATTTATACAGAACAGTGTCTGACAACAGGTGGCTTGACATGAACTGAAAGCAGTAAAGAGTGACACAGAAAGAATAATGAAACACATTATTAGTATTCATTAGCTCTGGAAAAACTAAATGGCTCTGTTGAAATGTTCATTCGCTTACTTCGTTTTTGGTGTCTCCTCTATCGTTGGCCTCCAGAGGGGCTCCACCTTCACCTCCAGCCTCCTGCCTTCCTGCCTGGCTTTCAGAGGGGTTCTGACTCTGATGCTGACCATCTGAACAGCCCCGCCTGCCCGCCCAGACTCTCTGCCTTGTTCGCCTATTTTTGAACTCTTTTATTTAGTTTTTTCTTGTTGCCTTTTTCATACAGTCATGTTGTCTCCACCATGTGGGAGTATCAGAATGATAGCTCTGCTCTGATTGGTCAACATGAGAGCAGATCGACTGATAGTTCTGGAGATCGCAGTCACTCGACTGAAAGCTGTTTTTGTGTATGTAGTGCTTGTTCTGTTTTACGATGGTGATCTAAGAATGTTTGACAAATCACCTGTCCTTCCTCCAACGGTGACTGTCAGTCCAAATGAAAGGCTAAAGTTGACCATGAAAAAGCAAATCGATGAAAACATCAAAGCTCACAGTAAATGTTCTTCAAAGCACTGGGTTCTGCTCTCTTCTCGGCTGTTAGACAGATCCATGGTGGAGTAATGACCGCACTGACAGACAGATATGAAGATCTGTGACAAACAAGGAAACACTCTTCTACTGTTGAGTTGAAACACGCTCAAGTCTTCCCATGACGTCCACCAACAAGGATTCAGTGTTACTAAAAGACACATTCACATTGTAAACTGTTGCGTTGATTATTTTTTAATCCAGACATAATGTTTTGTATTGTAAATGGGCGGCTTACAACATGGCGGTTTTTCTTTATCAACAACCTACAGCAGGGGTGTCCAATCCTGGTCCTCGAGGGCCACTATCCTGCATGTTTTTAGATGTTTCCTTCTTCCAACACACCTGATTCAAATGATCAGCTCATCATCAAGCTCTGCAGAAGCCTGATAACGATCCTGATCATTTGAATCAGGTGTGTTGGAAGAGGGAAACATCTAAAACATGCTGGGGCCCTCGAGGACTGGAGTTTGACACCCCTAATCTACAGAATTCTATTATATCAACACAAACTATTTACTTTTAATGAACACAAGAACTTTGTGTTGATACAAAGTTACTGAAATTTGCAAAAAGTAAGTTTAAACACTTTAATTTAGAAATTTGATTTTAAAGAATACAATCATACACATGCTTCTGTTCTTCAATCAGAAATGTTTTTCAGTTGTCAAGGAGTTTGTGAGAATTCTGCAAAATAATTATTAACCCTGCAGAAGTTTTTGTAAGTGCATTTAAAGAATTCCCACTGCGTTTATAAACATCAAGGCACTAATATTTATTTACATACATTAAAATAAGACTAGACAAGATCACATGAAAAAAAAGTTGTACTGAGCTTTTTTGTGACTCAAGAGGAAATAGAAAGAGGGTGCACTGTGTGTTATAGTGCAGCATGGTCATTGGTTTTCTGGACTCTCTTGCTCAGGTCCTACACTGGAGAGGTCAAAGGTTACAGATGAGCTGACCATGCCGAAGGTGCTAAAAACACTTGTAAAACGCCATGCAAATATCTCAAAGTGGATTACTAGGATTATTTAGAATCCAGGATGAAGCAGGTATGGCAGAGAGTAACCAGAGTGAATCAGAACCTGTTAGCAGGTTTAAAGAATCTGATTTTTGCTGCCCTGAAGTGGATTTGAGTTCAGACCACAGAGGTCAGAAGGAGCTGCACTTGTTAAACCTCTGGACTTCAGCAAAACACAACATTTTCAAGACGTGACATGTAGTCATGGGTGATATGTCTGTTATTTGGATATTTTACTTTATAGTTTCTATTTGTGTTTCTGTAGCTATATTATTTTTCATGTTCTTATTTCATTATCTAGCGTGTATTTTTGTAATTTAAAGAAAGACACTGAAAATGAGTTCTGTCTGTTAGAAGGAGTCATCTGTGATCCAACAGCTGTGAGACAGAGAGTAGAAACTTTATCTTAAATGTTTTTCAGCAGTTTACTTCTCTGTATAATAGTTTTTATTGTTTGTGGCAGAGTAGGATTCATACAGCCTCCAAACGCCCAAGAAGACTAAGCAACAAAACTCATCAAACGGCTTAAAATATTTCACTTTAGATATATTGAGTCTAGAATATGTAAAATGTTTACCTCCTTCATTGTCTGATGGAGAATATTAAATTTTTTCACAGCACACCATTTTTTTAGAAAAATGTTGTGCATGTTTATTTTAGGTTTTTTCAATAACAAAAAAATGTTTAAAAGTCAAGTTTAGTGTTTTGTTTTCTTTTTCTTTTTTTAAACATATGACATAATAACTTTGTCATACTGCACATAAGTCTTTCTTTGAGTTCTCTCTGATTCTCTAGGAATGAGCTGCTGAATCAGGCTTTATATTGCAGTGAAAAATGAGCCCACAGTAATGAAAAACGTAACAGGAGCAGAAAACGCCCAGAAACGGCTTTAAGTTCAGAAACATGCTTCTGCGCATGCGTCAGCCTGCTGCCGTGAATCGCTGTGAGACGTCGCGCTGCTGCTGTCGAAGTCATAACATTAGCTGTCCTCGGTGTGCAGCCACATGGCTAATGAACTACAACTGTGTTCTGCCTCCTCATTGGTCCGCAGCTGATTACCAGGATTGGCTGTAAGTAGCTTTAGCGGAAAGGTAAGGAAGCTCCTTCAGAGACACCGGTGTGGAAGTGTTGAAACTTCACCACAGACATGAGCTAAACTGACACTAAGAGCGTCAAACCTCCGGAACTCTTTTACGGTGAAGTGTGTGAGAGTTTAGCCGACATGGTGGAGGTGTTCTCCGGCCGGACTCTGCTCAATAAAGACGGGGACTTCGTGGACCCAGAGGAGGCTCTGAGGAACAAAGTGGTAGGGATCTACTTCTCAGCAGGCTGGTGTCCTCCGTGTCGGGACTTCACGCCCATCCTGTGTGATTTCTACACGGAGCTGGTTGAGGAGAGCGACCCTCCTGCTCAGTTTGAGATAGTTTTCGTCTCCTCAGACAAATCCACCGACGACATGGTTGAATATTATCACGACATGCACGGAGACTGGCTGGCTCTGCCCTTTACGGATGATTACAAACAGTAAGTGTTTGGTTAAACTGGAACAGTTCTCACTATAAACTTACTGCAGTTTGTGAAAAACACAATTAGCTGCACTTCCATTTTATCAGGATTAAAGACTGCAGTCCATACAGCCTGGTAGACTCTGCTCAAGCTTATGTAAGATGCTCATGAGGGTCACCCTGTCTGGGATTAGGTTAAATGCAGAGCTGACACACTTCTTCACTTCAGCTGAGTTTGACTTGATGATCTGTTATGTTTTCACTTGGTGATTTACTCCCCTGTATTTGCTTTGTATTTAAAATTCCAATTTATGGATTGAATCTAGGTCTTTTTGAATTTTTTAATATTTGAAAAAGTGTGTAAAGTGCAGGGTGTTCATCACAGGAATTAACATTTAAGTCTGTATATCCAGGCTGCAAATCTTCATCTTCAGGCATCAGTGTTGGATAACATTTTTACATACTTTAGTAAAAGTAGCAATACCCCACTGAAATTCTTAAATTCAACCTGTTACTTAGGTAGAAGTACAGATGTGTTTAAGTGTCTTATTTTGTCTTAAGTGACTTATTTTGAAGGCAATGCTCTATGTTTATAATCTTAAATAGACTTACAGCTAACAATAATTTTCATTCTGCACAGATTACTTGGCTGATTATAGGACTGAACCAATTGGGGAAAATGTTTTTAGTGGTTTTTCTGACTAATATAGACCTTTTTTTTGTTTTGCAGTATACTTTTGTAGGTCACAATGCAATTTAAAGTTCATTATGTAATAATAATAAGACACGTGATGTAGCATTACCACCTGAAATATCACGCAAAGAGGCAACATTAATTTGCAAAGGCACTGATTTGACAGTTTAAACTAATTGCATTGTTTCAAATTGATTTGAAATTAATAAATTGTGAAGCCCTAAGTGATTACCTTTTTAAGGAAATGTAAAAACAAAACAAAGATGAAAACAAACAGTTTCCCAGAGTTAAGTGACTTATATTCCTTTTCTTATATTCCTATTCCTTTTCTTTCTTGGTTCAAAATTCCATTATTTTTGGACCAAAAATCCAAAAGATAATCAGCTTATTGTCAAATATGACAAACAAAAGCAGCAGAAATCAGGGAATCTTTTATTATTTGTGGTTGAACAGTGTTTGAAACCATGAAGTGACAATCAAAAAGGTTTCAGCTTAAAGCTCCTGTCTTGATTTTTTTTGCTGCTGAATTGTTGTGTCCATAAACAAGCTCTATTTTAATGCTGCAGCTGGTTGAGGTAAAGCTTCTTTTAGACTGCAGTGTAGCGTAATTAATAAAGGTGCATTAAAAACGTTATATGACATGTTTTGTATGTAAAGTTTGAAAGTGTCTTGTATCTGGTAGCCACAAAGCTATTAAGTAATAAGTACAGTATTTCCCAGTGAAATGTGCATTCGTAAAAGTACAGAAGAACTCAGATTTATACACATGTCTATACTCTCAGACACATTCACAGATTAGAAGAAGCACAGCAACTGTTCTTATGAGTGTATTTTTCTTCTAAATATGTGTTGTTGATCACGGACAAGGGCAGGAAACAGATCCGGGACCGAGGCCTGGCCTGCTTCAGGACCTGGCTGGACGCTGCTGAGATCTTTCAGAACTTTAAGGGTTAGAGACCCAACTTGGAGAGCTGAACAGAACCAGTCACATCTCTAGTCAAGATCACAGCGGTGCCCAAACTGGTGATCGTGAAGGAGAACGGCAACGTGATCACGGACAAGGGCAGGAAACAGATCCGGGACCGAGGCCTGGCCTGCTTCAGGACCTGGCTGGACGCTGCTGAGATCTTTCAGAACTTTAAGGGTTAGAGACCCAACTTGGAGAGCTGAACAGAACCAGTCACATCTCTTTACAGTCACTGCAGTTCAGTGGTCACAGAAGGCTTTAAGGAGTATAAACAAACTAATTCTAATACAGTTACACAAAATCACATTTATTTATTATAGACATACTTCTTCCTATCTGCTTTATTTCTTGTCAAAGACTTGAGGTTTTTTTTACTTCAGAAGCACTCTGAAATCCTTCAATTGAAACCATCTGATAAAGAAAAATTGAATTTTGGTTCAGTTGCTCACACGCTATGGTCTGATGAGGGATTTGCTAGTAGATATTATAGCCGCAGAGCTGCACCAAACATCCTATGCACTTAACCTAAGCCTCAGGCATGTCCTTTAGGAAAAATACGTGTTTAGTATGACCAATACAGCTGCTGTACTCTGTTATTTTATTTTAAAGTCCACTGATGTGACTGGTTCAGCTAAACTATGCTTTAATTAAGTAATTAAGTAGATGATTTCTTTCCATAGAGCTTGCCTTTGTGTATTTCTAAAAAAAAAGATACTTGTAGTTCCATTTTGAGATGCCTGTATATTTTTATATTTTGTTTTTTATGAGTGGGTAAAAAGATTATTAATAAAAAATCTCTATATATATACATATACTGTTGGATCTTGTGTTGTGTATCTTGTGTGAAGGAGCTCGTGTTTAAGGAACAAACAAACAAACCGATTCCCTTTTGCCTCGTTAAACGGCAGAAAGCCCACGGGATCCGTTTCCAGCATGCTAGCACATTCACATCCGTTGCCCTAATTGCCTGTTTCCCTTGTGTATGCTGACACTGCTGTTAACACTTTGTGCATAAAACATCCAACAGGCATCAATATGATGAGTCTGCACAAGCCCGTATCTCCAAGTCAGTTTGCTTTATAGTAGTAAGTCATCAAAGGCCACAGTTTCACACCTGATGACACCTCCGGTGCTTCATTCAGGGATAAATCTACCAGGGTTGGTGCTTCTCCTCGAGTTGGGTCAGGTGCATTTATGCCGCCCTTTATTACAGGTTTGTCTCAGAGAGAGGACGGCGCAGAGACACGGTCTCTCTTAGATCTCTCACAGAGTCAAATGATGCAACTCCTCAAAGGTAGAACGAAGCGCAGGAGTCAAATCAGCTTGTTAGAAGGAAGACGTGACAAACCCACCGACATCTGCAGCACTTCAAAGTGAATCTGTGTCTGCGTGACATCCAGGAGAGACTGAACCTTATTGATCCAGTTTGCATCATTATTCCACTGGGGCAAATTTGTGGACGTTGCAATTCCACAGTGGACCATGTGAGGTCACTGTGCTGTCATATATGAGAACATGGTGTTGAATTAAAAGCATTTTACCACTCATTTGAATATGCTGCACTGGAGATGAAGCAGCATGAATGTGCATCCAGTCATTATGACCAATTTACAGGAACATACTGTAAGTCTCAGTTTAATGTAGAGGACTGAGATGATGTGGTTTCTGATTTAAAGTGTTCCTCCTCTGTAAAAAAAAGTGTTTTTATCATTGTTATCTCGCTCCACTGTGCAGAATCGTGACCGTGAAGACTTTGTGGGGTGTTTCCACATGTATCTGCTGAAGGAGGGGAAAAAGTTATCATGGTCCATGGACTTGCCAGTGAAGTGGGAGACATGCTGTGTCCAGCAGTTAAATATTTAAGAGGGAGATGCTTCAGTATTTATGGATTCTGGACTTTTCAGTGAGAGAGAGACCAGAATTATTAACAAGACGATGGCCAGCACATAGGAAGCTGTTTACTCTTGTTGTGCTGTATTATTTATATGCTATAATCCCACGAGGGACCGACCATGAGAAGACAGGACACAACCATAAAATTAATTCATATACAGTAAAGTCTCTCTTCTCTCTCCCTCTCTCTCTCTCTCTCTATCTATCTATCTATCTATCTAACATACATACATACATACATACACACACACACATTTCACATTTTAGATTCCACTATTTGTTTATAAAGTCCTTAATGGATAAGTTTCATAATACATTCCTCGTATGTTAACTTTATTTCCCGCCCCCAGGCCCCTTAGGTCGTCATCACATTTACTCCTCTTATTTGGTTATTACACCCAGGCTCTGAAACAGTCTCCCGGTCCACATTAAATCCTGTCCCACTGTTAGCAATTTCAGATCACATTTAAAGTCTCATCTTTATTCTCTCGCTTTTAGCTTTTCCTGAAGCTGCCCCAGTCATGTTCAGTCGCAGTTTCTTTACTGACCTGCTGTTTTGTATTGATCGGTTGTCTGATTTCACTCACGTTTCTCCTCAGGTGTTTTGCTTTTTTATATTCTTTAGCCTGGCCAATGTGCTTTACCTTGACTATCCTGTCTTCACATGTGTTTATACTTGAGTTTTCTGTGTCAGTTCCTTCGTACATTTACTTGCAATATTACACATTATTAACTTTGTGTCTTTTCTCTCGTAGTTTGTTTCATTCTCTCTGCAGGTTTTTCTTGCTCTGGAGCTGCTTAGGTCTGATCCGTGGTTAGTGATCCCACAAACCAGTGTTTATGTTCTCTTGTTTGTTGTCTGTCTGTCTTGTCTGTGCTATCATTTTGTCTCTCCCTTTCACCCTCACCATAACAGGTTGAGGCAGACGGCTGCTCTCCCTGAGCCTGGTTCTGCTGGAGGTTTACTTTCTGTTTAAACAGAGTTAGTTTTTCCTCTTTGCTGTCACCAATATGCTGTTCATTGGAACTGTTAATTTGGATTTGTTGGGTTTTCCCACGTATGATTTTGTAAGGTCTTAACTTACATTTTTAAAATCAGTCTGGTAGTTTGGTGTAATGTATAATACTATTAACCCTAACATTTCGGTTAGTCAGATTAATTGGTATTATATATAATACTGTAGGCTCTTAAACCTTAAAATTGACATTTTTAAGCTAAATTTGCATAGTTAGTTACCTCAATATTTCATTTAGTCGAGTTAATTTGTATTGTATATCATATTGTAGGGTCATAATCGTATAATTAGATTTGCTCAGGTAAACACACCAAAATAATACAGTACGGGCTGCACTTTAACATTTTGAAATTTCTAAAATTTGCAAGACCAATTTTATTTCTCTGTTGGAAAGCAGTTTTGCTGAATGGCTATTATTCTAAATGTGCTATAACAGTGACTTCAGTTGACTTTATTTATGCCCTTTCATGGCTGTACTAGACTTATTAATTTATTGCATTTATTTGAGCTTATTGTGACTTAAAACAATTCAAAATCTTTTAAAATGAACATAAATAATTATGTATTAAGAGAGGCTGGGGGACATTATTCTGAAATGATCCATTCTACATAGTAAGGAGCTACTTTTTAAAGTGTATCACTAATTTGGAATGCATGGACTGACTTGTTCACACAGTATCTCTTCACTGTAATGTGTAACTTAAAATGTGAGTACTACTCCCCAGAACCACCGTCTGTCAGGACTGAGGTAAGTGAAACTGTACTCTGAGGACACTGTTGGCATTTGCCTGCTGCCTGATCGAGACCCCGGTCTGCAGAGAGCCCCTCAGGTCACTTCAGATTTAGATGTCGACTTCACATTTGGACTTCTTGTTGGCTTTACAAATGAAAGGCAGTAGTGTTTCCTGCCGCTGTAACGGTGTCTTGAGTCGCTTAACAAGGCTGTCTTTATGTGGAAGCCGGGAGGAGGGAGGCGGGAAGGAGGGCGGACCGGCGAACCTGCACGGAGAGCGCGCCGGTGTCAAGTTCCCCGCGGTGAGCAAGGCGTTTTCCGCTCATCGCCTTCACAATAAGACGCCAATTTGTTGGTAAGCAGGTATGTAAGTTATGTATTCCAGTTGCAGTGCCAGTTTCACTCTTACATGGTGAAAAAGGGGAAGTGTTGTGAACATTTGTGACATTTTAAGACAGACGCACATATTTATTTAGCCCGACCCCCACAACCTTTACAAGAAAGGCTGCAATCTACATTGCAATAAATAACTCCAAATTTTATAGTACTAAAACATTATTTGATAAAAATCACAGTCCTCAAAGTGCTTTTTCCTTAATATCCCTCTTTAAACTTCTGTGTATCAAAGTTAACTGTTTATATGTTTTTCCTACAAAAATGATCCCTTCCCACTATAGAGGAAGTGTGTAGGCTAATTATGATTGACTAGCCAAAAGTTCTACAATAGGTTGGGTACCTTTTCTGCCACAGTGCCATTAAGGCAATGTTTTAACTACTTGCAAATGTACTTTATTGCTGAGAAGTACACTAGAAAATTAAATCCATTTTAATGTGTGTAATATGAATGAAGCTACAACCAGAAGATGGTATAGTTAGCTTAGCTTAGCAGCGAGCATGGCTCTACCACACGGTTGGCTGCTGGTTTCCAGGCAACCTTACCCTGACAGCAAGGAACAGTCTGACACGTAGTCCCCTTAAACCTCTTTGAAACTACAAATTCTATATTTTTGCAGTTCAGTTTTTGTGCAAATTATTCAAATAAGATATATCATGAAAGTGAGAGAGCTTTGTAGAGATGCAGGTAGGTGTATTGTCATGTCACTGACAAGCTAGCCTGAACACACTGACTAGCTTGTTCTCCGTTTCTCAACTTTTTCTAAGCTAATGCTAAGCTAACCAACTGTTAGCTGTGGCCAACCAGATGTAAATATGTTTAATGTTTATTTGTAATGTAAGACTTTTATCCATCATGTTGTCTGCTGTTATTCAAGTCAGGTAATGTCACGAGCTTCTGTAAAAAGTATCCTGGCTCCTCTTTTTGGTTCTTGAAGATGTTTCACTTGCTTGTGCTAAACTGAAGGAGCCTCTTGGATGAAGGTGAAACGTCTTCAAGAACCAGAAAGAAAAGTCCTGTTGCCGTTTCACTGAAGCTCTTGGGAATATCCAGCGTGTTGCTTTATTCTGAAGGCAGCAGCCCTCATGTTGTGTGACCCTGGCGGTGCTTGACGCGGCTCCGCGGTACAAACAGCCGCTCCCGGACTCCTCAAGAGTCGGCTGTGGACCGGTGCAGGGCTGCAGGACGGGTCCGCAGCACCGGGACAAAACAAAACCTCCATTCAGGATGGACGGAACTAACGACACCGGGAACAAGGGGTAAGTTGTCCGGGTGAGAGGGCATGTTACACTGCTTAACTCTAGATGTAGCCTGCTGATAGCCGTAATGTAAAATACTAGTGATATTTTATAATAGTGTGACTGTGCTGACTTTAGCAGTCATCATTCTCACAGTGATCAGTGTGAACTGTTTATTATGTTTATAGGACATATCCTAGTTTTCGTCAGGAATTCTGCATAATCAACTATAAATCAAGTCTTATTTGTTCTATAATATACTTTATGGCCATACCATTAATATGACATTTGAGTATAATTTTTTTTCAGTTTGTTTAAGTGCTTGCTTCCAAAAAGAACTGTACTGATAATGCTTTATTTATCTGAGTGGATACACACTTCTCTATTCTCACCTATATCCAGTACAAATGAAGCAATCCCTACTGGAAAATGCTTTTAAACCCCAGCTAGGTTTTCAATCTGTGACTCATGTTTTAGGTCACTTGAAACCAAAATCTCATGGAGGAATTAACGATCCGCCCACAATAATTTCTGAAGAGTAGACCCAGATAATAAAATTACATGCACTCGGTCTAAGTGCGGGCTTCTTTCCACCACTGGTCCTCTGCATCTCACATGCATGTATCCAGTACACACAGCATACTGAGAGAGCTGGAGGTTTTATCGGAGAAATGGCTCTAATCCTGCTTAGCGCACTCACTAACAAGCACCTAGCACCCTGAAATATTTGGTTTGCAAGCTGGCAGAGTTGTTTCTCTCATATTGGAAGAATGAAACTGGAGATTATGTAGTATTTGAGGTTGTTTTGCAAGCAGAGAACAGAGGGACCTTAGAGAGTGTACACATGTTGTATGCTAAGGGTAAATTACTGTATATGTCTTTACCCTGTGTGGGGGACTAACTGAAAACAATGATGTGATACATGATGACATATATGTGCTTCCTGTGCCCGGAAGATAAAATTGCCCCATTTGAGATGCTCTTTAAGTGTGTGTGTGTGTGTGTCCTAAGTGTGTGTTTAATGCTTGTCTATGAGTCCGGGACTGTGTGTGTGTTCTCACTTTCTCATGGTGTGCAGACAGCATGTGTTCTCATGTTTCGTAGATCAGATAACCGTATTAGGACATTTAACCAGTGACATTTTAATGGTGCTGATGTAATCTCCCTGCAGCATATTGACAAATTGCCTCTGATTATATTACAGCCGGCCTTTATATGATGCCAGTTTATTAAAAATCTATTAAGTTAAATGGAGATCGTATCAGTGGCACCGTAGGGTATATTGCCTCCGGGCTGACTGTCAGTTTTACTCATATAAACCAGTATAAATGATCAACAGCAAAGGGTGGAGCTGGTCCAGTCACAGTTACCAAAACCCGTTGTAACTGCTAAAAGCAAAACCACAAGCTTTTACCTTTTCATGCAAGCAGGGTGCAGTTGAGAGTTGCTACAGCACAGCCTGGTAATAACGTCTGTGTGGCAGTTTTCTGTCCAGGGAGAAGGGGGAAGTAATGAGCTCCGTCCCTGACTGAAAACTTCTTTCACAACTAATTTCCCCAGCATACCCATAGGATATTACAGTGCATCTCTGTTGCGTAAGTGACAAGAATTGCAAAGGTGAAGATGCACGCTAATGATAGTGCGCTGCAGGTCGTTGGCTGATGATATGAACAGGTGTGATTTAATGACACACTGGATTTATTTGTTTAACGGTGACCTCAGTTGTTTGCTCTTTTGTCGTCTCTATCATCAGCTATTCAAGTTTTTGCACTGCTAAAATCACACTCTGTGAGGCATGTGACACAGGGAGTGTCTCACTGTACAAACTAAGATTTATTATGTGACGCCATAATTATGCAGAGATGAGCTGTGTCTATCCAGAATTGGATTGTGGTTTTTCATTGTGTTTCTGTGACTGAATTAGTGCCCACCGATTTCCGCTTTTTTCTTACATATATATATCCTATATGTACAGCTAGTATATTGTAAAATATGGTGGCTGTGGTTTGATTATTGATTTATGGAACAGATCAATCTTCTGTGTGTGCACAAATTGTATTTTATTCCTACAGGGACTTAAATCAGCATTGGTGTTCCCTGCCTTTCATTTTGTATACACATCAGAGTAACTAATTTATGTTGCTTGACAGATGCTGTTTATGTCTTTAAATTTGAACAAATCACAGCCACATATTATTGAACGCAGCTCGAATGCTATTTCCGATTGGATTCTTGAGGTTGATGAATATGATGCACGTTAAAAACAAATCAGATAACAGATTCTGCCGGTAAACTTGTAAAACACATAATATGCTTCCCTTAAAATTATCATTAAGCTGGTTGGCTGCTATAAAGATATGCTGTATATGTTGAGCTTTAAGACACAATGAAGCCCAACTTATACAGGAAATTTGTGGCCAATATATGATACATATGATATTTATTTAGAGGACACCTACTGAGTTTTTGCTCTGTTTACATCTCCACCAACTCCTGAAGATAATGTTTAAATGCTCCACAGTGTTCACCAGCTTTTTACTGTGTCAGTCTGTTGTTTGCTGCTGAGCAAATCACGTTCAGGGGAATTTTAGAGCTTCTGCATTGATTAGGAATGCCTGTGAGGCGTATTTGTGACATGTGATTCTGGCTATGTTTACTTGGCATGACTTTTTGTTTTTTAGTAAAAACCAGTGCGTGCATCTTAAAGCAACAAACTCAAAGAAGCTTAAAGGCTTGGTGGAGCTAGTGGGAACTGCATAACTGTTAAAATTCAATGTGTTTTGTGTCCTAGGGTTTATCCACACTTGCTTCTCATTACCGTACTCAAGTGTGTTTTAGCCCAAAGTCTAGTGTGTTTGTTAAGGCAAGGCAAGGCAACTTTATTTGCATAGCACATTTCATTCACAAAGACGATTTGAAGGCTTTACATAATGCATTCAAGTGATTTGAAAGAATAAAAACAGCAGAATTAAAATGCTAAGTAAACAACTGGAAAAATAAATGAACAAAGTCATGACAAGTTTAAACAAGATTTTAAATTAAAATTAAATTTGTGTGTGTTTAGTATATTTTATACATACTATATATATATGCAAGCTTTAAACAGTTTTCTTAACCAAACACTGAAGGTTTCTTGGGAAGTTGGCTCTGTTGCATGAAGATTTTTACAAACAAATTAGGTTACTGTGTATGAAATAGCAAATACTGAGCTCTACAGCTACAGGTGCTCTCT
The DNA here is from genome assembly GCA_024666655.1 of Dascyllus trimaculatus. NCBI lineage: Eukaryota > Metazoa > Chordata > Actinopteri > Pomacentridae > Dascyllus > Dascyllus trimaculatus. Next base: position 11,673,822 of record CM045460.1, on the reverse strand, counting down.
ACTAACAGACACTCAGCTCCTGGCCTGTGTTAGTGTTTGCGAATCCCAGTTTAGTGTTAACATGAGCCTCAGGTAGCTAGCTAAGCCGAACAGCTGACAGTTCATCAGCATGAATGCCATAACTAGTAGTTAGGCAGCAGGGATATGTACTTGTTTCAATGTGAGGCTTACAGGTGGTCAGCAAACACACCAGTAACTCCATTTCATTAATCAGTAAGAAGGTCCACCTGGTGGACCAACTAGGAACTACAACACATTGTCAATACATTTTTAAGCATTAAACTGCATTTACTTTCTTTTTTTTTGCCTTATCGATTAATATAATTTTAGGCAATTAAACATTAAAATATTGCAATTAATCGATTAATGATTAAACATTAAGATCTCTCAACCCTGACTCCTTGTCTGTGCTTCCAAATAAAAGCAGCAGCACCTTGAAATATTAACAATTGAAGGGTAAGCTGTATGAACTGTATCAACTGGATGTGGAAGACATTTTTACTGCATATAAAAATAATATTGAACACTAATGTGAATTCTGGCCAACAGGGAAGTTGAGGGAATGAGACAATCTCACTCAGGCACAGTACAGATAAACCTAATCTGGAAGCGCCCTTGAAGCCCATACTCTGCGAACATGTACAGTAGAGCTGTGACTAATCATTTATTTTTCTCTACTAATCGTTTTGTCTCTAAAATGTCAGAAAAAGACCAAAAACTGTCTGAGCCCACAAAATATTCAGTTATCTGCAATATAAAACAGAAAAGAGTAAAATATTTCTTCATATCAATAAAGCTGTAACTTTTTACTTTAAAAATTCTGTTCTATTATCAGAATAGTTGCCAATCCACAGTCTCTGTTGCAATGACCCATTTTCCCCATGGGGACCATTAAAGTTTCATCTGATACAGTCTAACCTAACTGTGAAGAAGTGGAACACTTTGAGGACCAACGGAGAGAAAGGGAGAGGGGAGGACGGGGTGTTAGGAGGGGGGTGGATGGCGTATGTTAACACGAGACGCTTGCACTGAAGTCAAGAAGTGTTTTTTTAAGGGTCTTCCAGATGGCACGTCGACAGGAAGGTTCCGGGGAAACCGGTCCCTAATGAATGGGAGGGAGAATCACCTGAGGGGACGAGAGACATCAAAGAAACCTTTCTCTCGCCGTCTTCCCCTCCTACTTGCCCACTTTATACTGACTTGTCTCTGCTCTTCATTTTCTCCTCACACCATCTTCTCATTTAATAGCTCCCCTCAAGTAATTGGTGGATATCGTTGATGTTCTCACCAGCCTCTTTTTTCCACTCATTTAAAAAATTTATCTTAATTAATCTCTCCTCTCCTCTCCTCTCCTCTCCTCTCCTCTCCTCTCCTCTCCTCTCCTCTCCTCTCCTCTCCTCTCCTCTCCTCCCCTCCTCCCCTCCCCTCCCTCTCCTCTCCTCTCCTCTCCTCTCCTCTCCTCTCCTCTCCTCTCCTCTCCTCTCCTCTCCTCTCCTCTCCTCTCCTCTCCTCTCCTCTCCTCTCCTCTCCAGAGGACATTCCTCATTTTTACTGTGAGATAGCCAGAGGGCAGGTTCAGACAGAGCTGTCTGAGGAGAAGCCCTGACATTCACTGAGGCCCACACGCACATAGAGGCATTAACATCCTTGACCTGTAACCAATATACAACCCACTAGAGGCTGCAGGGAGACAGACAGCTTGGAGCAGAGTTTAAACATGCGTGGTTCTGTGGTTTATCAGGTTGTTTGTAGTTAACGTAGAGGCCACTTACTGAGAGGGAGTGAATGTGTACGGGAAGAGAGGGTTGAGGGAGGAGGGGTGCTCTTTAAAAGATTAATACATTGATGCACTCTCCTGTAAACATATGTGTACTTTCTGGATGTGAAACTATGAGACCAAAGGGGAGGCAGAGTTGATGTTTGGTGACCTTAAAGGACCACAACAGTTTTGCATGTTTAGTCCCTTTGCTCCCAGTCACGTATACTGGCTAGCAAGCACTGCAGCACAACAGTTAATCATTCTTAAACCATTAAGCTTCACATTTTTTCTACAGTTCCAGGCAACCGTTGCCTTCCATGCATTTACATATATTTAATAAAGCTATTATTATTAAAGGTCCCATACTTTGCCCTTTTTCAATAAATGATTGAAAATTTTACATGTCCCTAAAATGTATCTTTCAATTTTTCAGCTTAAAATACTGCAAAGATGGTTTGTCTTACCATGACTTTATAACCTCTGGTTTTAGTCCTGTTCTATATGAGCCATTTCAGTGTATGTAGCTTTAAATGCAGCTGAGCTGCTATTGACCAACCCCTCTACAGGAAAAAGACTCTACATCTGTGATTGACAGCACAAAGTTCAACAGCAGTTTAGCAGTGTTGAGCTTCAGCTTGGAAGTGGCTCTAAAGTGACTGCTAGTTAACATGTAGTCTTAAATGCAGTCTCAATCGGCTGCATTTCATTTGCAATTTCTTCTTGTTTTGTTGCCTGTAGATATATTGTCACCATCTGAGACCTTTAATGTACAAATCTGCTTGAGTTGTGAGAACTGTCTCTTGTGTCTGCATTATTTTTGTTGAACTAGTAGTGCTGAATAATCACAACATTGAGCACCTAAAGGGGAACTCCTTTATTTAGCAAGTCAAGATACATTTTCGTCATCATTGTGACAGCTGTATATTCTGTGGTTCTTGATGAGGTTTCTAAAGTCTAACAAAACGCCTGTGTTAGAACATGCTGGAAAATTGGACTTTGAAAGAGCTTGATGTGGATTGTGAAGAGATTTTGTCAGTTGCATTGTGTGAAATATAGGTTTCAGTGTTTTTGGAAATAAATAAATAAACTAGAAGAACAATAGGGTCCTACGCACTGTAGTGCTTCAGGCCCTAATAAAAAGTCAGGATATAGAATACAATCTGGGTTTGTAAGGGTTAAAGGAATCCTGTTGAAGATACACATTGCAGGATATGCAGCTATGCAGTAATCCAGATAATAAATACAACTTTAGTCTACACTGCACAGAGGTTAACCATTCCTATTTTATTTGTCTCTCGCATTTCCTCAACTTGATAATTACAGATTTGTTCACTGTGGTTATGAAGTAGGGAAGCTCTTGAAGACTTAGTGAATGTGGTCGGAGCATTATTAGCTTTAGTTTCAGCCTACATCTCTTAAGTCCTGTTTAAGAGGATTTGCCGATTGTTGCTTTTTCTTTTTGTTTTCTGAAATCATCTGGTCAGATAGCATTTACATTTTCTTCAATGTGCTGCACACCAACAAACAAACAAAATATAGAAATGAATGAAAACTAATAGCAGAAACAGAAAAAAATCCCTTTAAAGGTGTAGAACTCTTAAGTGTGATCATCGAAATTATCAGCAAAAATGCTCAGTGTAGAATTCACAGTTAAAGAGCGTAGTCATGCAAAAACACTGATAAGATCTTTTGTAGATGCCTTCTTTGTGTTTCCTCTCTACAATTTTCCCTGCATTTTCTATCATTTCCTGTCTCCTTCACACACACACTCATACACTGACGCCCTTTGAAAAGATGGTATACTGCACATTCTCAGTGCATACATTATTCTTTAAGAGCAGTCCTGAATACATTAAGTACCAGCAGCGAGCAAAGACAGTCGGCTCTTTAAATCTGACAGCAGGACTGAGATGCTACATTTGCCACGATAAGAAGGTCACAAGGTGGCTTCTCAAATGCCTCAGACATTTGAAGGTTGTCGTGCGTAGGCTGTAGAACAGAGAGGAGCACACAGACAGAGATAACCTGTCACCTGTGTGTGATTTCTGCTGTGCCAGTGTGACTGTCAACCAGAAATGGGGCAGAGGACTGAGAAAAAAATCATTCTTTCTGTTTTCTGACACTAAAACCCTGCAGCTCTGAGTGCTCACTCAACGCTCTCTGTTAGCTCGCACCATTTTTTCCCCCCATCTGAGTCATTTTCACAAAGATAAGCACAACACTTTTAACAGGTGTTAAGAGGATAGCTTTAATATTTTCGCTGCAAAAATAAAAAAACACACATATTCCCACGTAGATGTTACACATACTGAAAGCACACACATAAACATACAAATCCCCTGTGGGCAGGAAGCTGCAGCAGGAGGGGAGGAAGTGATTTTGGAGGCTGAACCAGATGCTCCCGAGCTCTGCCGCTGGAAACATCTCTGGCCACCAAATACTAAATCATTCTCTTTCTCATCTCTTGTTTTCTTTTCTTTATGACAGCCTGATTAAATATTTCATCTCTCTCTCCCTGACCCTCTGCCGCTCTCGTCCCCGTATCTGTGTTTCTATTTCCAGCAGAGAGAATGAAAAATGTGATAAGGCAGAAGAAACACATTTATCAGGTTTGTCATCTCAGGAAGTGCAGGGAATGTATCCTCTGCCTGTTTTTTTTCTGTTGGTAAACAAACCTGTGTTCATATAGCGTGTAGATTTATTAGTTCTGTTATGCGGAAAAAGGTTTTGTCAAACGCAGCAGCATGGGGTCTTTGATATAGGCTTTGTAGGAGCAGTGGAGGCTGAAACAAACATCAGGAAGCCGTTATCATGTGCAGGTCCAGCCAGGCAAAAAGTTAGAGAGGGAAGTTGCAGCTCCACAGAGAGAGGGAACAGGAACTGTTGTGGTACATTTCATGCCAGCTTCACTGTGGATTTTGTTGTTGCTGAAACAGGCTGAGAAATGCTGTGAAATAATTACAATACATAAATGTGAGCAGTTTTGGGTGAAGTCAGGCCAGGGTGTTGTTTCCAAACCCTAAAGTCACACAGTCAACTGATGTAATTTCCTCTGTGAAAAACAGTGTCTGTGCGAGTTTGCTGGAAATCCTGACATGTTTGCTGCTTTGGTCTTTGAAGTTTAAGTATCTCAACAACAAAGCTGTGCGATAACACAGAGATAAGCTGTAAATCAAGGGGGAAAGTGTCTTTGGGAAAAGTGCTTTGCTGTGTTGATAGGAGTAAAGAGTCTACAGCTGCACTGGCAGATATCTGAGGCCCTACTTGAGGCTAAATGCTAACACCAGACGCTAAAAATGACAATGGTGATATGCTCCTCTTGAGCACGTACATTGTTTTCCGTATTCACTATTTTACTGTCGCATATATCACATGCCTTATAATACATTCTACTATAAACTCCATAAGGAGAAGCATTAAATGAGCGCAAGTAAGATGGAAACAGGAAAATTGCAAATGCCTGTTCAGACACCCCACCACCAATAAAATCAAAACTGATTATTTAGCAGGCGGTGTTCCTGTGTTGCAGCCATGCCTATCCCCACGGGGAGTCAGATAACCAGCAATGAATCAATGCATTCATTCCCGGTGAGACTCAGTGGTTTGACTGCGAGTCTCTGCTCATAAATCTCAGTCACACCAGCGTCCCTTCCAGTGATGAATCTTTCCTTCATAACTTTACAACAGTGAATGATCGCTTTGCCACAAGATGATATGCGGTCTGCTTCCATTGTGTTTGGGATATATTTGGCAGAGGTTTGTAGAAGCAGCATGTCTCAGCAATATCACAGGGGAATAAATACAGCGCTGTCAGATACAGGTATTAAAGTTCCAACGACTAAATGATTAGCTGTCAACTATTAAATGAATCACCTAAACTATTTGGATAATTGAATAATCGGTTTGAGTGTTTTTTTTTTAAAGAAAAGAAGTCTAAATATTCTGGTTCCAGCTTCTTGAATGTGAATATTTTCCAGTTTCTTTCCTCTATGGCATTAAACTGAATATCTTATAGATAACATAACACATTTGAGGATGTCTCCTTGGGCTTTGGGAAACGCAAGGGGACATTTTTAACCATTTTCTTACATATTATAGACCAAACAAATGATTGAATAATCAACAAATAATCGAATGATTAATTGAAAGTGACAATAACAGTTATTTGCAGCCCTAACGGATGTCTATTATTACTTTATCTGACTTTTCCCAACCGGTTTATGTCACTGTAGTTGAATACAGAAAAGCAAAGCAATTAGAGCTCTGGCAATTTGTCAGCATATTTCACTATTTTCTGACATTTTTAATTGAAAAAAATATCTGATTAATGAAAATAAGTCTTTGTTAAATTGTGAGGCAATTTACATTGTGTTTATAGCTGTTTGTCATTTTAAAATGGTTGCAGAAAAAAAACTAAAAGTGACATTTGTTTAATGATAAGCATGTCGCTCTGCTCCCGCTGCAGCTGAAAGCATCTGCGGCTTGCTGTAGTTAAAAATGCAAAGTAATGCATTTGTTCCTCAATAAAAAGCCAAATTGACCTTCACAATGTCAGAGCTGAGTGCACGCTTTAATTTGTGTGAATGGCTTGTGATCGCTTTCACTGGCACTACTGCAAGTGTAGTTACAGGAAGTCATGAAATCAGGAAAGTCATCTGGGAGAAGTGATGTAATTATTTCAAGGAGGTTCCCTGCATATGTGATCGCATGGATACAAAACTAATGAGAGCCATTTGTGAGGCAACCAAAGAAACTGATTAAACTACCATTAATGTCATGCCACATTTTTCTGAGGATTTATTTCTCCATATAATGACATCATGAGGATTTTCCTGTAATTGAAAGGATGATACTTCATCTCAGAAGCCACATTCAGCTCTCCAGCACCGACTCACCCACTCTCCCCTGAGCACCCTCTCCTCAAACATTTTGTAAGTCTGCAGTGGAGGTCCTGTTGGAGAGACGCCTTCCCGCTCTCCCTCTCTCTCTCTCTCTCTCTCTCTCTCTCTGGATTCAGCCATCTGTTAGAGCACAGTCCAGTATTCACTTGTGCCATATACTAATCCTTTCATTAGCTTCAGGCAGTCCTGTCAAAGAGCTGACTGTGTGGCAAGTCGAGAGAGACTGAGACTGATACACAGAGATACATTTACAGATACGTACAGTAACTCAACCGCTGAAACATCTTCTCACAAAAACATATATACACACACACTTCCATATCCTTCCATATTCATATACACAGTATATATATATATATATAGTATATTCATACTAAAAACTCACATTCACACATCCGAAAAACACCACTCTGTTACGCATTTTTTCCATATAAAAGACACAGAACCCATACTTGTGTCTTAAATGTTTAGAATCACAATTTGATCACAATATCTGAATGATCTCGATGGACAGTTTTTTAAGGAAATGCTGTTTTTGTGTTATTCAAACTCAAAATTAAGTCCACTGTGTGAAATCTATACAATGTCTACCGTAGTGTCCTCTTGTACACCAGTTTTTGCTAACAATATAGCGCATCATATTCAAATTGCAATTGTGTGACACTTTAATCCAAAATAAAGGTGAAGTCCAAAATCTCAGCTTACTGCTCTCTAATGAGTAAACTCTTTACTATCTGTTACACAGGGAGTAATAATGGTAGCAGCAGGTATAATGCTTTGTATTGCCACCATCTTAGTTCTGTGTGTTGCCATACTAACACTTCCTAATTAGCTCTGAACACTAAGTACACCTGAGGCTGAAGGAAATGTCATTAGTTTTGTTGGTATTTGGTGACAAAATGAAATTTTGAACAGATGATGCCTCTAGATGAAAAGTCAAGGATCATCATTGTGATTAATTCTAGTGGTGACACAAGCACTTGTCCTAAATTGTGTAACAATCCATAACGAACATTGCTGTGACATTTCAGTTAAGCCCTCTAAAGTCCATGAGCTTCTTACTCTGCAGACCATGAATGTCTGCACTGAATTTAAATGACAATCCACTCAGTAGTTGTCGATATACTTCAGTCTGGACCATAGAACTTCGCTGACCAACAGAATGGCATTGCTAACCATAAGGCCATGCTGCTGGGGTAGCTAAAAATGCTACCTGGAGGATGTAATGATTTAAATTGACAGTATCTCCTATAGAAGATAGTGTACCTCAAGGGATAATGTGTTCCAGTGAATAAATACAACACTACTTTTATACTAAGTGCAGGTATAGATAGACAAAAGCTATGGCTACTTTAATCTGTATCCACTGAACACACTAATTTCCTCACTTTTAAGCACACACCTCCTTGTACACTTCCATATCCTTCTATATTCATATACACACATCAGTGACAACATTGTTTTCTGGGAGCTATAGTTCTGAAGTAATGCTTAGTTTGGCGAAGGCAGTTAAACCCTTTGCCACCCTAAAACTAACATGTCTGAGTAGCCTGGCATGTTTCTGGTTTGTTACACGTTTAAATGGCACAACTAACAGCAATGAGATAAAGTTGGTGGAGGTCAAGATGTTGAGTTTTTTTTTTCTAATAACACAAGCCCTGTGTCTCTCTCCTTTCTGTTTCCTCTCTCAGGAAAATACCATGAGAAAACCACCGCTGACCGCAGAGGATTTGTTTTCTCATTAAAATGTTACATTTTTTCTCCATGCATCAGCCAGCTCTGTCCGGGCTTATGTGGCTGAATATTCACTCATTCCAAGACACAGTCAGACGCAAGAAGAGGACAATATGGACCGACTGAGAGAGTCTGAGCACTTGCACACACATGAGTCACCTGTTAGTGGCAGATGATGTAACGGTGTCTAGAACAGTCTTCCAGCAAACCATGAAGCTAATGGGAACAACAGAATGGGGAAAAGTGCTTTTTATAAGCTTTTGACACTCGTTCATTTATTTTGCCTCTGACAAAACAAGTTAAAGTCTCAGACAGTTAGGAGGCAATGACCTAATTCACATTAAATGACCTCACACTGATAAGTAGCCGCCTCCTCACTGGGTGATGGAACATAATCACAAATGGACTCTTATCATTGAAGCTAGAGACTGTGAGGTTACATGATATTTCTGTGTGTGCAGCTCTTTAACTCCGAGGAGTGAGGTCTGATGCTACATGCAGCGATGTTGCGGCGTGGACTGCTAGCCTGGGTGTCCCGTGTTGGTGGTATTCTGGTGCTCCTCTGCTGCTCCCTGTCACTCCTCTATGTGATGACGTGCAGCCCTCCGCACTCTGACGACCCTCCACTGACTCACCGCGCTGGATCCAACCACCCCAGCCTTGGAGGCACAGGCCCGGGCATTGGAGCAGGGGCTGGTGGGCCAGGAGGAGCCGGAGCTGGGCCTGCCCAAAGTGGCGGCCCGCCAGGTGTTCACTCTTACCAGGTGCTCCTCCAAGAGCGAGAGGAACAGCAACGCCTCCACATCTCCTCCTTGAAGAAGCAGATAGCTCAGCTGAAAGAGGCATTACAGGAGCGCAGCCAGCAGCTGAAAGGAGTGCAGGAAAGCCTGAAAAGAGTCGCCGGAGGCCCAGCAGAAGGACACGAGGTGGGCACTGGATTACAGTTAGGTGGCCTCGGGGAAGCCCAGGGAGCCAAGAGCCAGCAGACAGACCTCCAAGAGTTCCTGAGGGGCCAGCTGTCAAAAGCTGAGGTGACTGCTGGCACCAGGTTGCCCAGCGAGTATGCTGTGGTGCCGTTTGAGAGCTTCACCCTGCAGAGGGTCTACCAGCTGGAGATGGGGCTCACACGTCATCCTGAGGAGAAGCCCGTGAGGAAGGACAAACGAGAGGAGCTGGGGGAAGTGCTGGAGATGGCTCTGCACAGCCTCAACACACCTTCATCCCAGCAGGACAGCAGGGGAGCATCGGAAAAGACTCAAACCAGCAAAGTGTACTCTCCATCTGACTTCATAGAAGGTGAGAACACTACAAAAACATGTTTATACGCAACTAATCTGTCACAGTAAATGTGTTTTCAAGTAAACGTAATGCTGCCCGGATTAAGTTTTCTGTTGTGACATGACATGAATATTTATGTCTAACTGAAACCGCAGTCTTTCCCTTATCTCAACCAAAAAGTGCTTTTGTTGCCTAACCTAACCACACACACAGAGACTCTGGTGTTTACGTCCTGTGCTCTGTAGCGCACCGTCCTCCCCAACCACCTGCCTGTAAACACAATCAAGGCGGTGATTATGGCAGCCGTTGAAAGGTTTAATCTTCACTAGATGCCTAATCAGAATACATCTTCAAAAAATATGGAAATTTATGTTAGATTGCACACAGCTCTTGGTAAAGTGCACCAGTAATGGAGGTAGTGAGAAGACCCTTTACTGAAGTACCAGCATAACAATGAAGGAAGACACTAATACATGTAAAAATCCTTTGTGCAAAAAGAAAAATTAGTCTCGGGCAGCTAAATGTACTGGATTTATCAAAAGTAAAATAACAGGTTTTGCAATATAATGTTCCCTGTGACTGATATAATATGATACTGTATATTACATTATTAGATTGTTCATATTGCTTGAGTGTCTACTGTTTTAGCTGGTAAAGATGGAGACTGTTTCAACAACTTCACATGCAATTAGTTGGTTTATATAAATTGTTCCCCCAAATGATCAGAAGTTTAATCTTAGGGGTTGCAAGGTTCTGCTAATATTTGTATTCATTTACTGACTTTGTTCCTAATCTTTGCTTTTTGTGTTACCTCTTTGATTACATAACTTAAATTGAATCCGTCCAAGAAGTTTAAATGGGAAATGTTTTCCAGCTAAAACACAGGGGACCTCTGGTTTAATATAGACCACTGCATTTTATTTTGAAAACTTATATGTTGTTGTTTGTAATATCTTAAACTGAAAAGGAACTATGGTAAACTGTAAAATATAATTCTAACAGACTAATAAGCACAGTATTCCCCACTGAAAGGTAATATAATAGAAGTAAAAAGTATAAAGTATTACATTCCACCACTGACCTCACATTTTGCGATCGTGTTTGTCATGATCACAACATAATTGGGAAAACTAATTACTCTAATGTAAATGTAATTTCCTTGAGGCATGGTGGTAAGTCTGAGCGCCACTAACTTTATGTGTTCTCCATTTGTTGTCAGAAGTTTTCCTTTATCAGAACACTCTGTTGATACTTGTTTGTTTTTTCACACATGAAACCCTGGAAGGTCAGGAACATGAGTATGTTTGTGTACAACCACAGCCAGGATATCCTCCTAGTTTGTTCTGCTCAGATTTGATCATGACCTCAGGAAATGAATGCAGCTGCTTCTCATTCACAGTGGCGCATCTCTTCAAACATGGTATTTTAGTGTGTGTGTGCGTGTCTGCTCCTTGAAGGTCACCATCTCCAGTGTGTGAGTGGGTGGAGGTCTAACAGTGAGTAACAGGGCACCTGGCTTGGAGGAGATGAGCCATAGGTCACTATATGAAGCGTCCTGTATGTGTAGTGGTCTAGTGTGTGGTCTAGTGTGTGTTTATGTGACTGTGATTTTACAAGATGTGCATCCATTTGTGTGAATATTCACTTAAATAGTCCCTACCTTTCAAGTTGACAGCAGTAGAGTGCAGCTTGCTTTTAATGAAAATCCCCCCCCACCACCACACACACACACACACACACACACACACACACACACACACACACATACACACTCATATTTGGCACTTAATAGTCCTTAATGGACATAGACATCGATTGTAAGCAAATCTTGAACAAACAGCTTTTTATCCAACCAGCCAGACAAGTGAAAGGCAGTCAAGATGGCCAGACTGGCTAAAGCATCTTCAGGGAGTTTCAGGGCTGCATTAACAAGCTAGTGAGCTGAAACTGTACACAAACACTGGAGGTATGCAAAATGAACTCGCCAGCCACAGACTTGTGTTCTCAGAAAAAGAGCAGTGCGTTCAGACAGAAAGACAGAGGCAGGAATTGAAGGCATTTAGTCCAAATTGTTTAACATATTTACTAAATGAAAGCTTATCGAGTCCCTCTGGGAAATGAGGCCTCCCATCACAGGAAGCGGGCCAATTTCACAGGAAGGCCTTAATTCAAGCTGCAATCAGGCTGTAAATCTTTGCCCACAGAAATCCCTCTGTTCTCACTCTTCCCCCTTTTTTTATCTTCCATCTTCTGACTCTCCTCCATCTGCCTGTCTGCCTGCTCTGTTTCTGTCTCCAAGCTGTCTTTGAAGACCATATGCCTCTTTCCAGTGATGTGTTTTCTTCTTGTTTCTTTTCTTTCTGGTCTCACTTCTCACTTTCTACATCCCATTTCCTTTTTTTTCCTCTTTCTCCCCCAACCTCGCTGGGTCAGTTTGCAAGTAATAATCTTAGTAATGGCAGAGTAATTGGAAAACAACTTCTCTCTGGGGGAACAAGCTGACGTAAGGCCTGCAGCAAGAAAATTGGTTCTGATGACCAGAATAGCCTCTCTTTCAGTGTGTGTGTGCGTATGTGTTCCCTGTGTACATACAGTTATGGCTTTTGGCCGAACAGCAGCAGAGTGCATGAACAATGTCTCATGCTGCCTCATATGCCCTCTTTCTTTTCCCACATAAAACATGTCAGTCCATCACAGAGAACTGATGGCAGACACACAAAGAAATAATGACGATACTTGTATTAAAAATAGTGCTCCTTTGAAAATGTTTTACTTTTTGTTTAATTGCTAAAATTAGATGTTAAAAACTAACAGGGAAAAACACGATCCCTGGCATCTAGAAACACAGAAATCTCAGGGGGTTCCAACAAAAGCCGCACCCTGGAGCAACTAAGAAAAATAAAGTCAGCTGTGACAAAGGAAAACACAATGAGCTTCGCACACAAACTGATATAAACAATAAAGGTCCTGTCAGATTGTTTTTGTCTCTGGTTACATTTATTTATTAATTTAGAATTTATTTATACATCTTTGACTATGTGTTAATATCTACCTAATTTTCCCAAAGTTACTAGAAGTTCAGTTCATAGGTAGTTAAAAAAACAGGTTGGTATTTTGGGAAATACATTTTGTTGCTTTGTTGTCAAGTGTCAGATGAAAGCACTGATACCGCTTTCAAATCCATAAGGTAAATATAGAACAAGAACACAGAGATTGTTAACTTATCCTGGTATACAGACAGGCACCGGAAAACAGCTGGCCTGATTAATCTGTGTGAAAAAAGAAAGCAGGTTTTATACAAATTATAAACTGTAATTAATGACTTTATACTTTGGGTTTTGTATGGATTAAATAAGCACAATATGAAATGTTCATTAGTGAGATTTAGAGATTACAGAGGACAGAGGATTTAATGTTAGCAGCATTGCTCTCTTTCTTTAATACAGACATTTATGTCTCCCCTGTGATGATATGTGGTAGCTGTGGTGATCCCCTGACTTTTTATTTAGCCCAATGCAAAACTTTGACTTTTTAATTTGTCCAGTACCAGAATCACTAAAAACAACCCGACTTCTCACCCGATTTGTTACTTCAGTGAACATTTTTCTGACTGGCTTATGGTCTCAATTGCTAGTTTCAGGACTATTTGAATACAGCATGGTGTTGGTTTTGTAAATTATGGTCCCAGTTAGAGTACAATAGGCAATAAAGAAGGGTAATTTTTAAAATCTGGCTCCCTTGTTATTTAACAAGACCAAGATGGCGACGGCCAAGTTTCATACTCAAAGCTCCAAAATGGTGGCCCACAAAACAATGGGAGATGCTATGACCACTATGTTCACCTTTGATTTACAGTCTATGGTTATTCTATAAAATGTGTCACATTGCATTGTGCAAATGTTCCAGAAAGTTATGCACATGCTGTGAAATGTTGATCCTTGTTCCACTTGGGAATTTTTTGGGCTGAATACATAGAAAAGACAAATTCAGAGTTCAGACATTCAGAAAATGTGACAGTAAATGTTGTCCACTGGATAGTAAATGTATTATTTCTATAATTCTGTTATTGCAAACATAACCATGGAGTATCTGTTTTTACGTGCCAGTACTCTTTTTGTTATGTTAAACTGACTGTCTCTTGGCTACAGCTTCATATTTAATGCACAGACATAACTGTGATTTTGAGCTTCTCGACTTAAACTCTTGGCAAGATAGTGAACTACCACAAAGCTTGTTTTTAAGCAGGTTTTGTTAATTTGGTTGTGAGTTCATGTATTTGTGTTTCACCCATCAGGTATCACTCGTACAGAGAAAGACAAAGGGACGCTCTACGAGCTGACCTTTAGAGGGGAGTCGAGTAATGAATTCAAACGTCTGGTCCTCTTCCGACCCTTTGGGCCGCTGATGAAGGTGAAAAATGAGAAGGTGGACACATCCAGTGTCCTGATAAACATCATCGTCCCGCTGTCCAGACGCACCGACAAGTTCAAACAGTTCATGCACAACTTCAGGTGAGACTTGGTGAACTTTTCTTGAATTCTCAATGTATTTATAACTTTTAATTGCTAAGTCAGACAACCAACGTGACACAAACAGAAGCACCACAATCAATTATTCATGCTGGTTCTCTGTATCACACGTAACTAATTCAGTAAAATGTGATACTTGGCGTTATTAAAACCCAGTTTCAGTTTCACGTTCTAATGGGGGATCACACAGACAGCAACAAGGAATGGGGAAGATTAGAGGAAGGAAAATTAACACCAGAGTTTTTTTTCTTTATTTGAGAAGGAACATGTAATTAACATTTTGAAACTGCACATGTAGCGTTATCAGTTAATTTAGTTTGGTGCTGGCAGGCATAATCAGAATGTAAACAAATCTGAGAAGGATTTAAATGACAAGAATATGAATAAAGATGTCCTTACAAATTCCAGCTCAGTTTTTAATCAGTCAGGTCATGACCACGAGGAATGTAATTTCATACATATCTTTGATGAATATTGCTGACATGCATCTCAAATATAGTATGCGGTGTAGATTTATTCACAAGTAGATCCAAGCTAGGATGTGTATGAGACAGAATCATGACAGATTTTTGATAAAGAAATGGTATAAATGTCAGAGTCTGTGTTAATGGAGCCCTGAAAGGTAAAAATAAAATGACTATCTTCTGTCACTTTTGTTCAATTTCGTGTTCATATTGTGAAAAGCAGTCAAAGCGTAAAAGCTAACAGCAAAACGTGCTTGTTTCAGCTCTGCAGTCAGTCACCATCAGTTCAGGAAATGTCCTCCTTAATGTCTGTGATTTATTGTGCTCCTGCTGCTGCTTATCACAGCTTTTTTTACATGGTAAATCCTGCTTAGTAGCAGTGTTGCAGCCCATTAAAGTGCCCCCCTGGGCAGACCAGCAGCGGTTGATATACAGCGTGGCAAGAAGTGTACTTACTTGAAAGACTTGGCGAGTCGCTGAGCAAACACTTTACGCTCATCCATATTAAAGGTGCACTAACAGAAACTGTGTGTGTTAGTATTTGTGAGGGAATGTTAAGAGATGATAACATTGAATAACTGCGTGCCTATTACAAGTTCTTTATTCGCAGTTAGACTGGAAAATAACAGCAGTTTTGGTGCTAAAATGCAGAATAGGGAGATAAAATGTGAATTCGCACCAACTGCAAGTTGCGCAGACAGGAACTGTGGATTCTTAAAATGAGAATCTTGCATGATAAAATAATTATAACAGATTTTTATGCTCTCTGGTCCCAGTGACAAACTGCAGAATGCCTCATCAGATCCTAGCAAAAAATCAATTTACTTTAATAATGCCGGCATTTAGAGAGAGCCTTTTATACAACAGTTTCTATAATGACAGGAAAAAATTGTATTATTCATGACTATTCAGTATTCTCTGCACGTAGTTCATTTTTAATCATCTTGTGCTCATCTAGTTGACTTTTATGAGAATTTATTTCCCCCATGTGCTTGTGGGGAAAATCCTGACAAATGTGTGTGTTCACATCTGTGCATAATGTGTGAGAGTCTCATGGGAGAGGTGAATTATCTGCAGCATGTGTGTGATATATCTGACATATCTCCATCAGGGCACCTTCAGGCAACTCCACCTGGTCTCTCTTTGACTCACGCATCATCTCCCTCTGTGCCTTAATATGTGCCATAATGGGGAGAGCCAGGAATATACCTGAAAATTAGGTTAATTTTCATTCTCAATTAATTTCTTCATGAACTTTCTACCAGAGCCAGCCTTTTTGTCCATGTTTTGTCCAAGTGTCAGTCCAAAACCCCAAGACATCAATTTTAACTGTATAACATCAGGAAATACTTCGATTCTGAATAATTATTAGAGTTTAACTTATTGTTTCAGCACTAGAACTGATGCCTTCCTTTTAAAACCCCTCATTTGAACCCTGCTCTCTTCCTTCCTCCAATCTCACCCTGCTTAGTTTAGAGTACGCTTTCATCCCTAATGTCCCTTCCTTTGTATGTTTGTGTGTCTGTACAGGGAAGTCTGTGTGCGTCAGGACGGCAGGGTCCATCTGACAGTGGTGTATTTTGGGAAAGAGCAGATGAGCGAAGTCCGCAGTACTCTGGAGAACACATCCAGGTGGGTTGGAACAGCGGCCAAGATCAGATATTTGAATTAGAGGCCAAACACAGAATATGAGATGCAATTTATGTAATGAAATGAAAGCTGCCGCAGTCACGCGCCCTCTCACAGAAGCAGACGCTGTAAAAACATTTCCGCTATTTCCACACATGCACTACAAACCTCTCTTCTTTTTTTTTTAAATAATCTGTCTCTCTATCACGACACACACAAGCACAAAACACACACACCTCCCGGCTCGGCGTCCTGCCACAGCCAGTCATCTGTCTGATGAATAATGTAGCAGTGTGCCACCCATGCCGAGGAGCTGAGAGCCACCAGCCAACACAGATAAATTACAACACGCCTGTGATCATCCCTGACTCAAGCTGCCCTCTCACATGGACCTCGACACCAACACCTCTGGAGACGATCGCTGTCGGCTGATCAAGAGTCAGATCCACTGTGGACTGAGCCACAGATTCCCTGAGGGGGTTGCCATGGTGACGCTTGTTGATTCCCCAGCCTCGAAGGTTTTTGTGCGGCCTTGAATCGGTCGGACTATCTCCAGTATCACACAGCGTCTCTTTGTCTCTCTGTGGTGAGAGGAAAATGTGGAGATAAAAAAAGGCAGCATTGCATACTCTTAAAGTGAAGTGTCACATGGCGTGTAAAGAAGGCAAATTCAAAACCTGTGAATTTGGAAAGGAGATCACAAAAACACAAAAAACTGAAATGTTATTGATTTCAGTGCTGGAGCATTCATAAAAGAAAGAGAGACAAGTCTTGTACAGAAAACGCATGGAATTGAAAACAGTTGGCGCTGAAGTGGAGGTACAATCAGTGAAAGCAGCGTGTTGAATAAAGTACAGCGTCCTGTAATTTTTCTCCCAGAACAGCAGTTCTGCTTTGAACTCTTTTCAATCTTTTTATATTCTTCTCACAGTCTAACAATGTGTTCATCAGTTTTGAAGCAGCATATCTGGTCAGGAATCGCTGCCTGTAATCAGCTCTGTACCCCTCTTTTCTTTTATCTGGCTTTCAGACTGTGCTTGAAATGAATGGGAATCATCATTGAAAGATAACTACCTGTGGTTCCATTATCTTTAACCCAAAGCAGACAAACACGTACAGTATGGGCACAGATAAAAACTGTGTTAGGCTCACAGAGAAAGTTGCATAAATGTGTGTGCAGTTGCAACTAAGGATCATTTTTTATATATCAGTGCAATGGAAGCCATGAATAGTGGTCCTTCACAAAATAACAGCTCCCACAGGAATGAATTAATTTTGTTTGACTGACCCCAAATTTTTTAAAAATTATAATTACAATACCAGATTTTTCATAGATATAGCCATGCTCGTGAGTCTGCTAGGCTGCAGTGAGCTAATACTAATGTTAGCATGCAAGCGTGCTCACAACATGATGACATTTAGCAAGTAGCGACATCTACCATGTTTACCATCTTAGGTTAACACTTAGTAATTAGTTCCAAGCCTAAAGTACATCTGAGCCGAAAGGGAATGTCATTCAGTTTGAAAAAATGTAAAGTTCTCCTTCAGTCATTACGTAAACCCCTAAAAGTTCATCTCTGTGTATTAGCATTACAGAGTTAGAAGTTTTGAAAATAATCCCTTCACGCCTAAAATGACTTGTCATAACTTTACACTGTCATCCTTGTCTCTATTTCCACCCACCCCTCGTCGCTTGATGCAGCTCCAGCACACCAGCTCACCCACAACTCTGCTCAAACACTGTAAAACTACTCTACACTGCACAATGACAACTTGTAATGTTGGAGTAATTCAGTCAAAGATGTTCAAACTAGAAAGCTCCACCCTCCAAGTTGAAGGCATTGGTTCATGGGAAGTCTGGATCCATGTTTATGAGACGCTGCAGTTTCAAGGTGGAAATGCTCAGCCATGGTGTTGAGTTCTTATTTCACTCATGGTATACACCAATCAGACACAACATCCTGACCACTGACAGGTGAAGTGAATAACATTGATCATATTGGTACTATGTGCTGTTCTGATGGAAAACCTTGGATTTTGACATCCATGTTGATGAGACTTAGACACCCAGATAAACATTGTCCCACAACAAACACACTCCCTCATACCAATGGAAATCCCAAATGCCACTGGCCTACCCCTGCAGGAAAATACACCCCACCACATAGAAAAAACATCAACCAATCAGGAACATGTTGAGGAACATGACAATGACCCAACATGTTGATTTGACCTCCAAACTTCCTACACCCCATTGTGATCAAGCATCAACAGGATGCAGTGGAGCAAGTTTGACTGACAGAGGCTCCACTGCACAAGCCAGAGTACCCAAAGGATCCAGTGCCAACATGTAAACAAAAATGTTTATTTTTTTAAATAATCCATATTCCAGTGTACCACTAAAAACCCAAGACCAAACCTTAAAACAAGAGGACTGGCCAAAGTACCACTTCTCTGAAAGTGTAAAATTGAATTGCTTCTCACAAAGATACAGTTCAAATGAGAGTAGACACACACACACACACACACACACACACACACACACAAACACATCTTAATTCCCCAAACAAGTCAATATCTCTTCGCAGCAGTGTTGCCATCATTAGTGGCTGATAAGATTCCGCGCTGGCCTTCCAACAAATTAAATTCACCCCCACAAACTGGTTTAGTTTGCGTCTGCTCACAAATAACCCCTAGCTATTTGTCTTTTTTTTATTTTTTCTAAAAATCACATTACAGTCACACTCCAGGTGATAATTATATGGGGGTATTTATCCAAAACCAAACCAGTTTACTGTATCAAAAGCTAAATAAACAGAAACTGGGCAAAAAAAAAAGCAGTGCTCCAGAAAATCAGAGTTTCAGTCGTCAAGCTTTTTCTCCCAGACACCAGGGATGTTGTTTAAAATAGAGAGACTCAGCTGCTGTTCTTTCAGATATATCTTTTACACATCCACACTTCAAAGCGTGAACTCAGACTCAAACCATCGGGGGGCATGTAAGTTTCAGAGCCTTACATGCTCAAGAATAATGATTCAAAACAACACGAGATAGAGAGGAGAGAAGCAGATAGGGAGCGAGCGTGAGGGAGATAGTGTGTGAAGGAGGGAGAAGAATGAGTGGTCTGTTCTAAGGGGATACCAGTCGATACATATGAATAATTACTGTGTTTCAGCCGCAGAAGGGAGATGATAGCTGAGGGGGAAAACAGTGGGAGAGGAAGTTAGAGGTGAGGTGTAAAGATAAGATGGGAGAGGCCAACTAACCTGGGAAAGAAGTAGGAAATTGGACGAAGATTAAAGAAACCAGAAATGTGAACAGGCAAAGAAAAACAGAGGATGAGATCGCTCTTTCACTCCTTCAGCTGCCGTGGCAACTTATCTGTCATAATTTGTGGTATTTCGTTTAGTTCACCGACAGGGCAACAGTTTTTCTGAAGAGCCTCTGACAGCTCTGCAGGAAACCAGAGGATAACGCTGAGCGGAAGTTGATTGAGAGAAGATTATGAGTGGATGAAACGAAGTCCAAATCATAGATGAATCTGAAAGCTATCCAATATTCATTCTGAAGAGAGTACATGCCGTTGCAGATCGCCATTACAGACCCATTCTGCAAATTACTCTGCGTTATTAACTTGTAGCTGTCTTGCCTGAGGGCTCAGCCAGAGAGTCATCACAAGTCTACATTTTTTATGGCCTGTGCTTACCTCTCTATTACGTATGAGGACTGCTTTTTCCCCAGCTCACTATAAAGCACACAATTTTTTTTTTTATTGGATACAGTTGTCCAGAGAGGATAACAGCAGCTTTCCTTGCTCTGTGAACAGCAGCCAGGTGACCGCCGAACATGAAATAGGAAAATAGTCGTTTAAAATTCACCGCAGGTACAAACATTTCCCAGGTAGAAACAGCTGCTGACCGGCTGTGCTGCATCAGAAAATATTGAGAGATGATGAGTAAATGGAAGTAGCTCATAGTCTGCAGCCACGCTAGTCAGTCTGTGAGGCTGAACCAAAGCTGTTGAATTAGTTTTTCCAACACACACCGCATCTTCACAACAGGATAGATGTCATGAAACAAGCGTGTGCGAATATAATAGGATAATGGGCAGATAGAGAGTGGGGTCATTAACCAGAAATATCAAGTCAATGTGTCCACTATTTGCGACACATCTGTGACGCACAGAGTTGATGAGATTAATGATGCTAATTTGTGGAATGTTGTCCCACATTTTGGGAAACAGGATCACATTGTTGGACACATCCATCCACAGCTGTCTGAAATTATTTATTTGACAACAAATAGAGGAGTTGAGGACATTCAATTGCCTAGTTACAGTTTTAGCTGACATGTTGGCATCTAGCAGCGTATTTGTCCTGTCATCAGTGCCATTGTGTTATTTAAATAAACTGATTTTTATAATCGCTGGTCAAAGCAGTGTCTGTGTGATGATCACACAGCCTGATCATTGTCCTTTAAAACCACACCTGAATCAAGTGTAGATCAAATCAGTGGTCAAGAATTAATCGGCTCATAAACTTTTTGTGTGCAATTTTCCAAATGCAATCCTTTTTTTAACCATAACAACAGACATGTGATTTTTTAAAACTTTTTTCCAAGTCATAAAAAAAAACTTAATTTGCATGCTTCATTTGTGTTTACCTTCTTGTAACACAAATGATTATACGTACATCTTATCTACACATACATATCACAGAGGATGATACTGTGATATGTACAGTATGTGTAGATACATCATATCTGCACATACATATCACAGTGTCATCCTCTGTGCTCAATAACATTACAGTCTCATCATCTTTCAATTCAAAAACTAAGCAGAATTACCTTGTGTACATAAACCACATTCCTCAATTGACCCATTTCTGGACACTGTCTTATTCAAACATGAGATTATAAGTTAAGTTTATAACAACATATAGTAATTTGTTGCAACAAGGGAAGTTTATTTTTGTAATGTGATTGGTTTGTATGTCATACTAGCGTGAAATATATATTTCATAAAAGGAAGTCTTCAGTGCACTTTTCATGTTATAGCGTGATACTGATCTGCTTTTGCTTTTCTTGTGTGGCAGGAAAACGCCTCCATAAAATGACAAATTAAGAAATCAAACTATTCGTAGAAGAACCTGAATGCCAAATTTCATGGAGGTCTCAAACCTTTTGAAACATTTCATTAAAACCACAAATGTCAACCTCATGGTGGCCGATGGTGAATCATCAAAGTCTGTTGGGTTTGTCCTCTGGGAACCATGAATGGCTCTACACAGTTTGGCAATTCATCCAATAGCTGTTAGTTTTTGCAGTCAGGACCAAAGTAGTGAACCGACTGACACTGCAACCCATACATCCATACTGTTCGCACGACTTAAAAGCAAGCATGCTTCTGTTGTGTCTTATAAAAGCCTTGAGACTCAGAAGAAGCCTGACTGTGGCAACATATGAGGAGCTTATAGTCAAGACTGCATTCAGCAAACACCATGTTTGCAGTCAGTCTTCCCCTCCCTGTCCTGACTGAGCAGAACTAACAGGATCAGACCTGCTGCTGAGACACAACAGGGTAGCTCTTTACAGGCTTCTCAATCTGACACAATTTCAACAATTTAGCTGCTACTAGGTACCAGCCATCACGCCTACAGTAAACAAATGGACTATTTTAGGCCATAGAAAAGGGGCTGCTGCCTGTGGGTTAGATGGAAGAAAAATAGCGGGATGTAAAAAGTAATTTAGAAAACAAGGATTGCGCGGATTAAGTGGAGTCCACTTGACACACAACAGTAGCGCCTGTGCCAGCATTCATATTTTTGGACTTGCATTTAGGCGACACGCACACGTGCACGCATCCAAAAGCCTGTGAGCATTATTTAAACTGCTAATGCGCTCAGGCCTGCACACACAGGCATGCACTTATCGGGATGAATAGAGATTTGACTCTCTGGGAATAGAGACCGTCGCCTTTTCCCTTATATATTATTGGTAATCAGGACATTATCACCACCATAAATCTACTAATGAATTATTTAAAACTACATGTCTTTTAAAACATAAATATGCACAAGACACGGTTGGCTTAGTTTAGCAGAAAGACTAAAGTTTAGTCTGGCTTTGTCCGAAGGTAAAAAAACAACCCTGAGGCCCACTAATTGCCATGTTGTATCTTGTTTGTAAAAACACCTTAAACTGGCAGTCTGATTTTTTACAATTTTGTACAGAGCCAAGGCAGCTGTTTTCTCCCCCTCAAGTATATAAGCAGATCCATTTTTCCATTAGCTATACAACCCTCTACAAGATAAAGCAGGTACAGCTAATGGATGTGTATCTAGAGATTTTTGGAAATAGCTTTTATGAGCATATCTCGTTGGGCATATTCTCTCCTTCTTGGTAAGGAATATTTGTTCTCAAGACAGATTTACATCCGTTCAGTTTCCTATCAAAGTGAAATGTATAAGAGGCTGCAGTGGAGTTCATAGTGTTTTCGTCTTTCAGGCCCCAATATGCCACAAATATTCAAATGATCTCTAATAATTGTGCAGAAAGGTAGAAAAAAATTTTGAAAAAAGACCAGAAACCTGTTTTATAGAAATAATCCTGCATGTTGGGGAATTTGACTTGTCTGTACAACCACTCACACTTAGCATAGCTTAGTATGAAGACTGTTTCAAAAAGTCACCAAAGTTAGCCCCAGCACCTTTGAAATTCACTAATGGACATGTTATAATTTGCTATTTAAATATGTAAAGTGGGCTGCACAGTGGCCTGGTGGTTAGCAGCGTCGCCTCACAGCTAGAAGATCCCCGGTTCGCGCCCCGGTTAGGACGCCTGGGATCTTTCTGTGTGGAGTTTGCATGTTCTCCCTGTGCAGCGTGGGTTTTCACCGGGTGCTCCAGCTTCCTCCCACAGTCCAAAAACATGCTGAGGTTAACTGATTATTCTAAATTGTCCGTAGGTGTGAATGTGAGTGTGCTTGTTTGTCTCTATGTGTAGCCCTGTGATAGGCTGGCGTCCTGTTCAGGGTGTCCCCTGCCTTCGCCCTGAATCGACTGGGATAGGCTCCAGTCCCCCCACGACCCTACAGAGGAATAAGCGGTGTACAGATAATGGATGGATGGATGAATATGTAAAGTTTAAAATAGTCACTTTTACATTGCATTGTTTTGAACAAAATAATTGTTTCCGCTCTTTGTGCTAGGCTTAGCTAACTGACTGTTGGCTGTTGCTTCATATTTAGTATACAGGCACGATCTTGAAAACAGAACTTCATCAATCTGTGATGTGGCAGCTTTTTGTCATTCAGACAAAGGTCACTTTTACATTAATTTTCTTCACGGCTGTGCTGAGACACACCACAGTGATGGAGAAAGCCACGATACGCGCACTATATTTGTCTTGCAAGCGAGATTGGACAGAACATCCAGTGAAGTAAAATACATAATAATCCGCTAATAAACAAAAGACTGTATCTGAACTAAGACCAAGCTTTTCAAACTGGCCAAATAACTAATAATGTAGTTTATTTATGATTTCGTTTACAGTTAAAATTCTGCCTGTGTGTGGTGATAATCGAATTACTACTTCATGAACAGTAAGCAAAATAGCCCAAAAGCTGAGGATGGCCGCTATGTAACAACCGATTTAAATGCATGTCTCCATGTCAAGGTCATTTAATTAATTATAAGTAATTAATTAATGACGTTACTGCTGTTGTTCGTTGTGTATAAATCTGCAACGCACACATGAGCTGTTCTACCTTCTTTGCAGTGAAGTTTTCTTTTTATGAACATTTCAGTTTTTTAATAGATTTCACACTGTCGGACAAATGGTGCAAAAATGTAGAAAATCATTTTGCACGATATAAAGTACTGTTGCTTAAGCTTCTGCCATGTTGAAAGTGATACAGAAATGTTACTAGGTCCAACCCAATAAGATTGCTGTCACGACTTTCACTTAAAAGTTGCCAGGGTGCTCATTCAACAACGAAGCTGAGACGTTTAGTTGTCGTCAGGTTAGGAAAGGTGCCTTAGAGGTGGGCAGGAGTGTAGAGATGGTGTAGAATCACTGCTCCTTCACACTGGAAAGGAGCCAGCTGAGGTGTTGTGGACATCCCATTTTTATGCCTCCTAGGGCACCTTCCTTTGGAGCTTTTCTGAGTATGTCCAACTGGAACAAGACCCTGGGAGAGACCAAGAACTCACTGGAGGGATTACATATCTCATCTGGCCTGGGAACGCCTTGGGATCCCCCAGGAGGAACTGGAAAACATTGCTTTGAAGAGGAACATCTGGAATGCCCTCTTTAGCCTGCTGTCACCCCAACCTGACTGTGGATACACAGAAGACAGTGGATGAATGGATAGATGGATGTGGATTCAATCTTCCCATCAAACTCTAAAAGAAAGCAAATAAGTCTATGCCCTTAAAAGTTAAACTATTCCTTTGAAACAGAAGGAAATAAACCAAACCACATAAAGACTTCATTTTATGATATTGTCTGGTTTGTTTGCCATAAATAAGCATGTATTTGCTCGCTGAGTCATTGAGATGATCCTCTTAGAAATTTACAGTTCCTCTTCATCTCTGACAAATGAGCTTCTTTTCCCATTAGAGCTGAGGCTGAATCAACTGGTGTTGCATTAGCATTGTTAGAGACAAACAGAGCTATTGTTCTCCGTCTCTGCCATCTGTGGACAGTTTAGTGCCAGCGGGTGGGTCTACCTCTCCTGGGACTCTGTGTAGACTTTGAAACAAACCGACTCTGTTTGGATTCATAAACTGTAGACAGAAGTGGAGACTGTGCTCTGTGCACCGACGCACCTACTGACTGACAGCACACAAGCGCATATGGACAGGTACATTCAGACATCTTGTAATTTCACTGAAGATTTCACTCACTGTTTGAAGCCATCAGAAGTTGTTTCTACTGGAGTTGTTGTTCAGAAAGACCATAAAGATGCTTGTAACTGGCGTCATGTTTATGTTTCTGTGGGATTTGGGGCCGTAGTGGATGAAAAGGTTTCATTATGCCTTATTTATGGGAGCGGCTGAAAGGATGGAAGCGAGACAAAGGCTTTTACACACTAACACACATGAATAAATACACTGATGCACACAATTCGCACACACAAACAGCAGAGAGATGGAGATGTGGGGAGCATGATTCAAGCTGCCTCAGGCGTAATGTCTCCTTTGGTCATCCCGGTTTCCTCTAACAAAGCTGTGTGTGTCTGCCTCTGTGTACCTGCCCCCTGTCCACTGTTTTCCATGTGCTGTGTTACCCAACATCACACGAACGAAGGAGGAGGTTTGATCCTGTTTGTTCTGCTTCAGAGTGAGACATGTGAACCAGTTTTTCCTCACTATCTTTTATCCAATGTCACGCATGTGTGTGTGTGTGTGTGTCTGTGTGTCTGTGTATGTGCATGAGTAAAGGATTAGTCACTAACAGTGTGAATTGTTATGGTTAAGGGGAAAAGCCACAGCTGTGTACATCTGGATCCAGCTGTTTCTCTTTCCTCGTACCACATCCTTGAAAAACGCCAGGCCGGCGATGGAGGAAGTTTTATTTTTCAGCGTGCTTAATTTTCTGTTCCGGTTGAAGCTTGTGCAGAATCAGAGTGAGAATAGCTCAAGAGTTTGTGAACTGATGTGAACTTTTGGAGGAGCATTCGTGCAGTCATTATGTTTTAATTTAAAGTCCGAAAGACAGAAGAGAGGATTAGAAATAATAAAGTTATTCAAACTGGAATTTTGGCAGAGGAGCCCTTGACAAGATAAGATTTAGTGAAAATGCAGGAGGCGGATTCATGCCCTCATATTTTCAGGTTATGCTGCACTTTAGTGGTGCACATTCCGGAACTAATTAGCTGATAAAATAGTTAAATGGCCACAAACTAATTGCCACCAAGCGATAAAATGGGATAAAAAAAAATGATAACTAAAGAGAAATAATAGATCAGAAATTCAGTTACACTGTGGTAATCAATTGCATGAAGTTCAAGGAGCAAGATTAAAGTGCAGTAGAGAAATTAATTAACTAAAGGTGCAGAATAACAGTTGAATTTTAATTTATAGGAAATATAACTGCATAAACTAAATTAATACATGCAATATATACATGAGGGATATAGAGGTCAAGGAATGCAATAATTAGTTTATGACAACACTCATTTAAAGCAAGCAATGTTGATATTCTGGGAAGAGTCTGTGTTATATCATAGCAGAGAAAATCTCCTCAAATCCAGAATGAAAATAAGTCTTACTTGAAGACACAGTTGTGTATTCGCTTTACACCTTTGGAACAGCTTCATTTCATTTGAATAAGATCTTTTGTTTGAAATAGATTAATCAAAAGTGTAATGCCCTTTTTTGCTGAAAGATAACTGATTCCTTCTTTTCTGTCTCTTTGTCTCTATAACTTTAAAGGGAGGTCAATTTTAAGAACTACACTCTGCTGCAGCTGGACGAGGAGTTTTCTCGGGGACGGGGTCTTGACGTCGGGGCTCGAGCTTGGAAGGGAGGCAATGTGCTGCTTTTCTTTTGTGACGTGGACATTTACTTCAACGCCGACTTTCTCAACACCTGCCGACTCAACACACAGCCTGGTGAGACGCTGCACACACACTGAAGAGATTGACGGAATTTACATTAAAGACATAAGAAAATGCATTTACAGCGCGTCAGAACTTCCATTTAAGGTCTCTCTAATTACACTGTAGATTGTCAGAAACTCTTTGGAGATATATTGAATAATAATTCTGACTGCTCACACTGAAATAGTCCAAATTTAGAATAAAAGTAGAAATGTAATTAGAACTTGTCAATCAAACCTTTTTTTGTTAAAACATCTTGCAGAAATACTTTTTTCAGGATATGCAAAACTACTTTTTTGACTAGAAATAACCCAGCTTTTACTGTTTCAAATAACTACAATTAGATTTCCGATTTGTCTGTAATATTCATAAAGATCATTACAGATATATTCAATTGTAATTAAAACTACATTGAGGAGACTGTGAATTGGACTAGTTTAAATGCTCACATGTGTAATTCTCATGTCAAATAGGCAAAATGGATTTGTTGATAATAAAAATTTGAGTTTGACTAAGTATAATTAGAGATTTAAATTAAAGCCTAGACTTGCCATAAATGCATTCACGATATGTGTAATGTAAGTCCCATCAGTGTAATGCATGTAGGTGCGAGGATTTCTGTGAGGCCATTATAAATATCTTACAAATAATTCCAAGTGGTGACATGGCTGTTATAACTGTTCAAAACATATTTGTAGAAGTTCAGAATCTAATAAGGAGTGATCAAATAGAACAGGAATGGGGTTCCAATGCTCCTACACACACATTCCCATCAAATGACAGATGTAATGTCTGACACTGCTGTGCCTCTGCTCAGGTAAAAAGGTGTTCTACCCGGTGTTATTCAGTCAATACAACCCCACTCTGATCTACGGAAGTCCTGAGCATGTCCCACCTGTGGAGCAACAGCTGGTGAGACGCAGAATCAAATCCATCTTCTCCCTTCTCTTTTTCAAACACTGTGCAATCCACTTGTGGAAAATATCACACTCAGTGTGGTGCTACATTTCTAAGAGGTTTAGAAATATTTCCCTTCCCCTGCTGTGAAGTGTACAAATCCTCCTCTGTGTGTGTTAAAATGATACACTTCTTCTGATAAGCTCTAACACTCCGTTCTTTTTCCCTGCAGGTGATCAAAAAAGATACAGGCTTCTGGAGGGATTTTGGTTTTGGAATGACATGCCAATACAGGTCTGACTTCATCAACATAGGTAAATATTACAGGATAACAACATTCACAGCACGACATGTACCGCACTCACGCCCATCATGAAGTCTTAGCATTGCAGGAATTCATAAACAGTTGCTCCCGGGGGTTGATTATGTGTGTAGAGGCGTTACATAATGCAGGGTAAAAATGAGCTACTTCAGTGGCTACAAAAATAGGCACACTGCTATGCTAATGGTGCCATAGCTTAATGGACATGAAAAACATCAGAACACAAATGGCTCAGTATTGCATTACTTTTCTTAACAGGGAGGAGATTTTATTATATTACTATGCACGGAACGGCTCTGAGCAGCAGCAGCATATATTAGCATATCTCACCGCCCCGCGCCTGCTCCATCTGTATATTGGGCAAGGAATATTGGCTCTCAAGACAGATTTACATCAATTTAGTTTCCCTCCAAAGTGTCTTCAATTAGCGGCCACAGTGGAGTTCATAGTTTTTACTGCAAGCACACACACAGGAGCATGCAAATATTCTCTCTTAACTGTGCTGAAGTGTAAAGCACAGCTCCAAGGCCAGAAGATGGCTTTAAAGAATAGTTTGACATTCTGGGGAAGAACTTGCGCTTCCTCACTTTCTTGCCGACAGTTATATGCAAGTGCATGTATTTATTTAGGTTTACCCCTGGGGATCCAAATAAATATACAAAGAGAAGACTGATTCCACTGTTTTGTCTGTCCAGTGAGTGTTTAGCTTCAGCAGGCAGTATCCTAGCTTAAACAGGGGAAAACGGTTTGCCTGGCTCTGTTGAAATTTAACATAGTCTGCCTACCAGCACCTCTAATGCCTCCTTTCCACATAGCCCTGTGTGCATATGTGAATCATGAATGATGTGTTTGCGAAACTCCTCATTCTGTGTTTTTTTTCTGGTCCAGCACTTGCCTTTGAGTAATGGAAAAATTTGAACTTGTGCATTGCATATCAGAAAGGCCACATGTCGGCCAGGAAGTTAGAAAACCAGATTAGTTCATCCAGTCGCTTTAATGTGTTTACAGTCAAATATGTAAATGCATAATTAAAACGAAACTCATTGGCTAGTTTTAGTAGTTTATACGTACTGCACACATGCTGGCTACACACCTAGCAGGCCACTTATTTCTCACAATGCATCACTGGCCCTGTTTGTGTTGCATTAATGGTCCATGTGCTTATTCTAAAAAAAAAAACTGGATGGCAAAAAACTAATAAAATCTCTCCTGTAGCTGCAATAAAGTTGTATCCCTCCATAAAGACATACATTTCCATGCATTTAACACCAGGGGGCGTAGTCTTTATATGGAATTACAGGCATCAAACAAAGGCCACTTCATGCTCCATGTGTCTACAAGGGTCTGCAAAGCTACACGTGTTGTGAATTTCGTCCGTTAAGGTTGTACGTTTCTCTCTGTGGACATGCAGCAAATTTGTGTCAGACTGTACACACTGGAAGCGTGCTGAATGCACATGTGTATAGGAAAACAGGTGATTGGCACTGACATAGTTTCATCGAAGGTGCCCAAACACAGTGTAGGACTCTAAATTCTCCAGAAATCTTGTGCTATGTCCAGCCACTTTACTCAGCACACCTCAGAGATATTCACACTGACAACATGCCACAGCCCAATCTGTAGCCAGCTGCTACATCCTGTAAAAACAGCAAAGTTACTGCCTTTCAGAAAGATCCATGCCTGTGTGTGTTTTTCAGTGTTATATATGAGGGGCAATGCGACGCTCTGCAAAGCAGCTTCCCTATTGTAGTATGAATAGAACCACATGCGCCTCCTCTGTCAGCCTTCAAAGTGTGCTGCAAGTGTTTTAGCTTCATTTCAGAAATATTCTCATTGTATATCAACATGTCTGAAAGTACATATTACACAACTATTCACATACAGAGATCGTGTGGGAAGACCTGTAATTCGTTACTGATGTTAAAGTAGTGTGGCTGTGGCTGAGGTGGTAGAGTGGGTCGTCCACTGATTGCAAGGTCGGAGGTTTGATCCCCAGCCCCTCCGCATGCCGAAGTGTCCTTGGGCAAGACACTGAACCCGAAGTTGCTCCCAACGGTAAATTAGCGCCTTGCATGGCAGCTCTGTCGGCACTGGTGTGTGAATGGGTGAATGCGAAACACATTTTAAAGCGCTTTGGATAACACTAAGGTAGGATTAAGCACTATATAAGTGCAGACCATTTACCATTTTAAAGTAACCACTGGCAGTCAGTTTTGTCCCTTGATAGCATGATGGGCACGATAACTCAGGAAACAACATGTAATGACTGATAAGACCTAGTGAGAGAGTGAACATTGGTGTCTGCGCCACTGTGTCCAAAAGACTGTTTCCAAGAGCAAAGTTTTCCAGCTAAAGTGGTATCAACACCATTTCCAAAAGTCCTTGTTTTAGAAGTCTGAACTGCCAATTGTGTGTGAATGCTATGCGTAAACATAACACAAGTTATGCTTTTTTAAATAGTAAAAAGTGGTGTGGATGCAGCCTGAAGCTCATTCCTGAACATGTGAACAGAGCCAGGCTAGGTGTGTCCCCCACCCCCCTCTGTTTTCACTGTTATTGCTAAACAAAGCTAATTGTAGCTGTAGCTTCATGTTTTCTGTTCAGATAGAGGAGTGGCATCAGTCTTCTCATCTATCTGTTAACGAGGAATTAATTATATGTTTTCCTAAACTTCCTAACTGTTCCTTCATAAACATAATTTAGTCACAAAGGTTTATGGTCTAGACCTGGAATATGTTTTTTAAGCCATGAGTGTACATGCACAAACAATGAATAAGTCATCCTTCATGCTCAAATATCTGTCTTATCTCAGTTTAGCCCTGCAGCTTGAGTTAAAAAAAAGGGAGACAGAGGCAGACGGCATAATCAAAATAAAACTGCAGGGAGACAAAGAGCGAGAAAAAGGTGGCCTGAATACTTCAGACATCTCAAAGATGCAGGTTTAAACTTGCCTGGTCAAAAACTCTTTTCCACTGTACGGAATCAGTCCAAAATGTGCTCACTGCGCCCTCAAGAAGAAACAGACCAGATAGTGATTATGATCACATGCTGCAAACGCTAATCAGGATTCATAATCAACATCTGTTGAAAGGAAGTCAACACAGCACTGAAAACAAATGCTGAGAAAAGTGTTTGTATATAAGAGGCTTTGAATCTCCGCATTGCGTAGCAACACATCCTCTGATGTTAAACTAAAGGCTTTATGTCCTCATTCTGTTCTCTCAGGAGGTTTTGACATCGACATCAAAGGCTGGGGTGGTGAAGATGTCCACCTCTACAGAAAATACCTCCACAGCAACCTTCTGGTGGTCCGAGCGCCATCGCGAGGTTTGTTCCACCTGTGGCACGAGAAGCACTGCGCTGATGAGCTCCCTCCTGACCAGTACCGCATGTGCATGCAGTCCAAGGCCATGAATGAGGCCTCGCACGGTCAGCTCGGGATGCTCTTCTTCAGGCACGAGATCGAAGCTCACCTCCGCAAACAGAAACAACAGCAAAACTCAAACCCCAAGAAAACATGAGGCCACAAAGCTGTGACTGCAATGACTGCGATCAGTTAGAACAGAGCAGGTGAAATCAGCTAATCAGAACTTCATTTTACTTCATTAATCTCTTTCCTGCTGAGATTTAGATGCAAAGATACTAAAAATGTGAAGTGACAGGATGCAGATGGTTAGTAGCTTAGCACAAAGACTGGAAACGAGGAAACAGCTAGCCTAGTTCTGTCAGAAGGGTAAATAAATCTGCCTACTCATTAATTAATCTGCTATTTCTCTAATCCGTACAAAAAAAGAAAGTGTAAAAATGACCACTTCTGATGTTATAAGTGGGTATGTGTTGTACTATTCCTTGCTAAAAGCTGAAATAACAAAGAAAAAGAAAGAAGGATATTTTTTAAACCTGTGGACAGAGCCAGCTTAGTTGTTTCTCCCTGTGTCCAGTCTTTATGCGAAGCTAAACTAACTATCCCGACTGTAGCTTCATATTTAGTTCAGTGCTCAGATATAAGAGAGGCATCAATCTTACCTAACACTCAGCTAGAAATCAAATGGATAGTTCCCAAAACTATTCCTTTAATGAAAAATGTGAAGCCTTTTTTTTACTTCTTAAGGACAGGACACAACTTCAAGATACAATCAATTACATCTGAGTGAACTGCTCGAGGCATGGATCTGCACAGCTGGAGGGGAGATTTGTTGGACAGCATTCGGTAGATTTCCTGGATCATCCACCTGTAATTTAAGGTCCTTTTAAAGCATTTCAGAACAAAGCATGGAGCCTCATTTTGAACTCCAACCTTGTGCCTTCTGTGAATACAGCCTGGACACAGTCTCTTTTTTATGGCCAGTGAGAACTTAACCTCCCTGCAGGTTTCATGTGTAGGGAAACAGAGCCACCTAGTGGACTGAACCTGAACTGCATGTGGCTGAACAATCAGTGAAGGACTCTGAAAGCCTGGAATGGCCTTGTAAAACATGTTTTTAATGTAAATTATTGATTGATAGTATCCATTATTTTATTTATGTTTATTAGTATTTTGTAAATGCTACACGTTTAAAGGTTTTTGTTTTTCTTATTCCATCTGCAGTTTTTGCCTGGACAGTATTATGTAGAGACTATTCACCTTTATAATGAAGTGGTGCTGAGTCAAAGAAAGAGTGGCAGAAAAATGAAATCATCTCCAGACATTTGCCAGTAACCTCTAAAAATGAGATGTATGTGTTTATGCCCACAGTGTATTTATAGATAAGTTAATTTTTAAATGTTTAGGATAAAACATGCATAAACATGTAGAATACGTTGTGTTTATGTCACATTACTAATCTGTATACTGACAAAGTAATGTGCAGAGAAAGTAAATTAATATTTTTGACACAGACGATGACTTGACAAGTCAGAATGACACTATAATACTGTTTATTTTCTTGTCAGATTTGACTCATGTCAAAAATATACACACTTAGAAAGAGATGGAAAAATCCGTAGTGCAATAATGAAGGAAAAATGTGGCGTAATTGTCACAGTTACCAGAGATGCTGCAGGAGACCATCTTAGTCAGCTGCCTCAGTGGTCATATTCTATTTGTTTTAATGTAGTCGCCCATAAAGATTTTCTTTTCTCTAGAAATGTTGTTCCAGCACTTCTTCAGTCCTTCGAGGAAATTAGAACAAACTGTTTTTCATTGTTTTTTTATCTCAAAAGAGGCACTTTTTGACTTATGTTTTTATTATTTGCCATTGAAGCATTCCTTGAAATATCAGATGACTTCCTTTCATTTTTCAAGTTTTTTAACTTTATGTAAATGAGTTAAATAAACATATTTGTGCATTGTGTATATTGTATTCCAACGTGTTTTCTTATGCCATCTACTGTAATTATCAAGTCATGACTAACTATAAGGTGAACTGTCTGACAAGCCCTTTATGTTACATGAAATAATCCAGAAATATAATGTGTTTATCTTTAATTAATTCATCTTTGTTTTGTGGTCAGTGACAGGTTGGATACCATGTGGAGCTTGAAAGTATTCAGTATTAAACAAATAAATACAAAAAAAATGTCAAGAACGTTTTCTAGTTAAAACAAGATTTTTTTTGTTTGTTTTAATGGGACACTCTTCTAGTCCCATAGATATAGGTAAATCTATTTTGTCATGTTAGCAAATGGCATTGACTGCTAATAAATGTCTAATTTTAAGAAAAAAGTTCTCCTGCAAACAGGTGGCGATGCAGGCTGATTCCGGAGGGGGTAACCTGGTTTCTCGGGTCCACAACGGAACCGATCCAAGAACCGGAACTTATCCAGTGGAAAGGCGGTAACAGTGGACAACGGAAACCCCAGTGATTAATTAGACCTCCTCCTCTCAGCTGTGTGAGCCGCGCTTTACTGCTTAAAACAAAAAACGTTTTAACTTTGTCCTGTACTCTTATGACAAGTCGTAACGGACAGTTTAAAAACATATAGGACTACATAAAAATTATTTTCCTTGTTAAGACATGGCGTACATTACCCACAATGCAACGACCGCCGACCGTTGGTTCGATCCAGATGTGTTACCCTAACAGCAGCTAATGTAGCCGTTAGCTTCAAACAAGACACAAGCGGCTGCCTGAGAACCCCGGTGAGACGATCTCTTTCTAATTCTGACTTTTAAGGTGAGAAAACTTAAAATTTTTAATATGTGTACAGTTAACTCACGTAGTATCACCAGGCGGAAAAGTAAAAACACATTCATATCACCTGCAGTTATCTGCCAACAACACACAGCCCGCTAAATGTTATGTTCAATGTTAATTTGTCAAATATCTGTAATATATACCCAGTATGGAGTTGAACAGGCGCCAGTGAGAGGCTGTGGTATAGAGGATCAGCTTGTTAGGACCTGTGTGTCTGTAGACTGTCACCGTAATGGTTCATAGTGTGATAAAGACTCACCTCACAAACCAAACTCATGGAGTCATCAAGGTGACTGTTCTAATGATGGGAAGATGAAATGAAATCTCTCCATCACAAGCAATTCTCTGTATGTATGAAACTTTAGATAAAACTTTAACGTGTTCAAGACACATTTTCAGTTATTACATAGTCTTGTTTTGTTTTTGCATGAGATCACGTTATACACAGTTAAGATCAAAAACATATGTAAAATCTAGATTTGATTTTCCCACAGGCTAAAAGCTCTTTAAGACACAGTTTCTAACCTGTGTCTAAAAGCACAAAAAAAGGAGATTTCATTGCTTGGGTTTTTGTGTGTAACAATATTAGACTGATCATAACTTATGTATATATATATATATATATATATATATATATATATATATATATATATATATATATAGGTAAGTCAAACCTGGACTAGATTGGACTAGATTAGCCTAGAGAGAGTAAAGACTTTTTCAATACTGTTTCTGATTTGTGAAACATTTATTCTGTTTGTGAAAATCCAAAAACAGAAAGTTTAATTGCTTGTTTTGGTTGCAGATTGGTTGAGATCATGGACTACTGTATAT
This sequence comes from Dascyllus trimaculatus, assembly GCA_024666655.1. Lineage (NCBI taxonomy): Eukaryota > Metazoa > Chordata > Actinopteri > Pomacentridae > Dascyllus > Dascyllus trimaculatus. Next base: position 11,638,694 of record CM045460.1, on the reverse strand, counting down.
AGACTGGCCAAATCTAGATTAAATTGTCCTAGAGGCTAAAGAGTCTTTAAAACACAGTTTGAAATAAATAAATAAAAGTAAATAAAATATAAATGTGACAGTAAACAAAAAAATCATGACCACATTAGACCAGATCTAGAATAACAATTAATTATCCATCTGGCCCTAATTGCAATGGGGAATTAATACAAAAATGCACTAAAGATTCCTTGTTTTATTTCATTTTTTTTGTGCGTTTTCACAAGTAGCTTAAAGGTTTCACAGATGAGAAACTGTGTTTTAAAGAATCTTTAGCCTCTCAGACAATCTAGTCTACTTATAGTGATTTTAGATCTGGACCTGGTCTAATGTGACCCACGTGGGAAAGAAGCAGTTTTTTTTACATCTTCTGAAATAGAATAAAGCTTTCTCAAAGGCAGTGGGATTCACCATTAAGCATATACTTAAGATATCTAACAGGGTTTAACATCATTAAAATGTGGGAAAAGTGGAGAATCAATTACGTTTCCATTAACTGCAAAAAATTACAAACTAGCTCCAGGGCTGTGAGAGTCAATTAAATGTGCTACTAGTCTGAACCCTTTCAGACTGCTTTGTTATATATTATTTTATTAGTTTTCCTGATGCATCAACATGTAAACAGTATATTAATGGTGCAAGTGGTTAAGACGGATCTAGTTTTGCTGATTTCATGGAGGGAACATGGTGAGTGTATAGATATTGCATATCACTGACTTTTACACATTGTTAGGAATTAAACCTCTATCTTTTTAGTAGATATGGCCATTATGTGCTGATGGTCATTTTAGAAATTTCTTTTACTTTGAAACTTTGCTATTGATATATGATCAAAAATTTGTGAATTCTACCAGAACACTTTGTAGCATTCCATTTTAAATTTATTATTTAAATTATTTATCATTTTTTGCTTAGGTAAAAGTCCAAGTTACACATCTGACACAGTGTATCTGTCCTAATTATGTATTTAAATATTTACTCCTAATTAAAAGAAAAATAGTTATAACAGAGTAATAATTGTTGGTATGTGACATTCTATAAATATTCACGCGTAACAAGCTGGAACTGGGGAATGTTCTACGGTTTTTGCTTGAAAAATGACTTTAGCCATTAATCTTTTGTCATTTTATTGACAATACATTTGATGCAGTAGTACCACCAGTAAACTGGAAGGTCTCTCTGTTCCGCTGGCTGGTGGAGAGTTTTGTCATTTTAACACCTGTGGATGATTCACAGAGGTTACAGGTCATATAACAGGAGAGTGTGAATCTGTGATGAAGTTGAAACACTGAACAACTGTGCAGTTCAACTGTGAGACACTGGAGGATGCTGTTTGTGCATTGGGTCAGTAGTCGAGAATAATTTTGGTAACCTGCTGGCATGACCGTAGCTACCACTGAGGACACTGATGTCATGTCCTCGGTATTTTTTTCCTGGTGAAATACCCTGTCTCTGACAGCCAAGTGTCAGTGTGGGGAAAAAAGTGTTGGTGTCACTGTCAGCAAAGATGCATCGAAGCAAATCCATCTCTGGTAGTGGGGCCGGCTCTACCCTTTGGCTAGAGGGAGCAGCCCCCCCTTAAACAAACGCCCTTCCCCCTTAAATCAAACTTTTAGAAGTTGAGAAAGAAAATAACAGATTACCCACAGACTCAGCTGGAAAGAAAATCAGTTGGAAAAGGCACAAATGAGATGATAAGTTTTATCTATCCCTCTTTCCTTGTGTGCACTGTTTGTGTGCAGGTTCACACAGCTGGTTAAATATCTCCCTTTCAACTATATTTTTTGTTGGTATTGGTGGTCTAGTGGTACAGTTTTCTCCTTCCACGTGGGGGAAGCAGGTTCGATTCCTCACTTATATACTCGCTGTTTTTATTGCCACAGTGGTGGCACAGTGGTGAAGTCTCTGGCTACTTATCAGAAGGTCAGTGGATCAACACCCCTTCCCCCGTGTCATAAGCAGTACTGATCTGTTTTTGCTTATTTCTTTATTTTCGACCTTGGGGTGGGTCAGGGGGGCGGTGTAGGGGCTTGAGTTGGGGTTGACCTTGGTATTTTATAAAAATCCTGGCTACAGCCTTGCCTGCTGGATGTAAGTGTTGTCAGAATGAGTTTATTTTTGGTGAAGTTAAAACTAAAAAGGTAGATTGAGACTCCATAACAAGACATAAAGTTAGGACACAGTTAATAAAACACACCTTTATTTGCTTTTAATAATATTAAGGGATCATAATGGACTTTTGCAGACAGTAAGAATGAAAATCAAAATATGTTTCAAGATTTGAATCCCCGACTTTGAATTAAACTGTGTCTGTTGTAGTTTTTCCACCAAACAAAGTTGAATTACTTCACAAAGATTTCTTAAAATTGCATCCAGACCCAGTTAGATCTTACTTTACTATGAGACAGAGTTAACACCGGAAACTCACACCACAGAAACAGCTTCTTCCCAACAGCAGCTGGCCTCTTCAACGAGGCCACACAGCGTTCTGCACATCTCAAGTTGTTTACACCATATGCTATGTAAACATGCTCATTCTCAGGTAAATAATTTGCACATTCCTAGACATTGCAAACATTTCTCCTGCTTTTATATCACTTAAGATTCCCTGGATTTACTATACATGCTGTTTATTTGACTTGTAACACCTGCTTTGTTTTTAAATACTTCAGTCCTTCCTAAAGTTCTCTACTTGTCAGTGTTTTCTGTAATGCACCAAATAACCATGCTGAAATCCACCAATATAAAAATTTCTTAGCAATAAAACTGATTCTGATTCCAGTTTAGAAATGTGTGATGGAAATGCCTACTTAGAAAATAACACAGGGACCTTCTGTTGGTCAGTTTTCATCAGTGTCCATGTAATGTTTCATTAGTGTAGCTTTACTTCCATGTCGCTAGATGGGGTCAATGAGCTAACAACAATTTCAGGCCTGATACTGAGCAACCTTTCCTCAGTTCTCAGTGCACATGGTGGCATAAACATCACAGATAATTCAATTCATGCTGTTTTTTAAAAGCTGAGGAACTGAAATGAGATGATTTAAGCGGAAGATAGTTCTGGTTTAAATACTTTTGAAGTAAACATTCATATGGTCAGTGTGGCAGGGATTTGCCACCTCTGTACATCAGATCTAACATCTAAGCTCAGACATTACTCTGTGATTCTGCCACATGGCCTTACCTAAACTAATTTTCAGGCAGGAACCAAAACGTTTCGGTAGCCCCAGGCAACAATGTTGTTTTTCTTCAAGGAAAGGTTCATTAGACATTTTTGGAAATAATTTAGCATATTATTGTATTTGCAAAAGCTGGATGAGAAGTCGTGCTGCATGGATTTTACTGTCAACTATTAATTGCAAATAATTTTGACATCCAATAAATCTGTTTGTATAATAAAAAATAAAAGTCTAAATTCTCTGATTTCAGCTTCTCAAAAGTAAATGTTCTTTAGTCCTTTGTGACAGGAAACAAGACATTTGAGGATGTCATTTCAGACTTCTGGAAACACCGATTGATTACTTGTTTGGTCTATGAAATGTCACTTAATCAAGAAAATAATCAACAAATTAATTGACAATGAAAGTAAACAAGATTTCTAGCAGCCATCTTAGCTTAGCTTAGCATGAAGATGAAACATGGGGAAAGCAAAAGTCCTGAAACCTACCTGTCCTTGGGTAGCCAATACAATCATGGATTAGTTCATCATATTTTGTTTATAAAGTCCAAACCCAAATGCAAAAATAATATATCACAGTAACAATATGGAGTCTCTGCCAGTTACTTTTAAACATAACATAGAATATTAACACTATTGCAATCAGTTAAACCAGCTGATTTATACAGAACCTAACGGTGTACATGAAGTTAACTCCTACAGTGTGTAACACAAGAAATTTAGTATATTCATGATGTTTATTTATTTGGACTACAAGGCTCATCTGTCATTCCCATCATGTGGTGAAGCCTCATGATTAAAAAAACATTGGGATATTATTTTACTGTTTGTGAAAATGTGATCCGTTCATTCAAGTCAAAATATTTTTTTGACGCATCAAGTGTTTTTTTTTCTGTGTCACAGTCTCACAGCAGGATATCTACATCAGTGAAATGTGTGTACAAATGCTTCCACAAAAACCACATATAGACCATGAGCTCTCTAATCATTAAAGTAACAAACAAAATATCACAGCAGGTAACAGTGAAAACATATTTTATTGTTTTGTTGTAAGCTGCTGTAGTTATCAGTCTATGGACATAATTTTCTGTGTTTTTTGTGAAATACAGTAAACAGATTTGGTCAGATTATTATTAATTTCATAAACCGTAGTAAATTATAATCTCTGATTGTGATCTGTCATTTCTGAATGAATTGGGGAAAGAAAGTATGAAGAAACATCAAAGATAATTCATATATATGTAATTTATGTTTCAATTAAAGTAAGAACATCATCAAAATCTGACATTAAGTTAAGAAGTTAATAGAACAAAATAACAAGTTTGTATTGATCAGAATGACTCATGAGGCACATACGGCCGTGAACAGTTTGTAAACTTGTAAAGACCATGTTTATCATGGCAGTCTTGAGTTTATGACTTTTATAATGAACTTTAATTAATTTTCTAAGGCATCATAGAAACATATGTGTCTTTGTCACAAAAACAATTATGAATTTTGGTTCTTTCATAGATATAGATATTCTTGAAATATGACTAAACCTGCTAGGTCAGAAATATACATACATTAATTCTCATATTTGGTTAAATGTCCCTTGGCCATTTTCACATCATCAGTGTGCTTTTGGTAGCTGTTCATGAGCTTCTGGCAAGCTTCTGTTTTTAAGAAGATAGATATTCTTATTAAGGGGGGTGTCTTACTCTTACCCTGGTTTGCCCTATGGTTATGCAGATGTCACCGTGCAGTCTATGTGGTGTTAATGTGGATTATTGTGTAAGCACAGAAACAAAGTGTGATGACTTTATTTTGTGTCGTTTTCTCACATTTTTTATTCACTTTACTTATTCCTCAGAAAAAAGTGCAATTCTAAGGTTAATATCTAACTCTCCTAACAACACCTCCAGTTAGCAACCTTGGGATAATGTTTGAACTCTCATTTTGTTTGTTTGCTTTCCCATTCTCCCCACATTGCCTGAATGCACCATGTAAGCTTCGTATATCCGACATTACGTCTCGCCTCTGAACGCATCACCAGGCCTGCTGCTGCGGTCTTCTTCGGGGCTCCTGGGCTCCGCCATCGGCTCGTGTTTCCGCGGCTATTAACGGTGACAGCCGGCAGGTGTTTGTCCAGTGGACCGGTACTCCGTGACGGCGGCTGTTTGTTTGATGTAAATTAACTTTTAAACGTGTTCATGATGCGGAGTTACCGGAGGAGCCGCAGCCCACCGACCAGCTACAACCACAACAAGGCGCTTATCTGCTCCTGATATGCGGCTGTTGTCCTGCGGACCGGACGCTCTGTTTGTTTCCTATCTGGGCGTTTTCTGAGCTGCTTAAAGCGTCTACTGCTGCTGATTGTTGCGCTGAAGCGGAGGAAGCAGCAGCGACGTCCCGAGGAGGAGCATCGTCCTGCTGGTGTTTTATTACGGAGCAGCAGCAGCAGCAGCAGCACACAGGGACTCTGCACTGACACAGACAAGAGGCAACATGTTTGAGACCAGAGGGATCCCCTTCGTGCTGCTCGATATAGCCTGTCTGGTTCTGGGTATGTGTTTGAACGCATTCTACTGCTGCGGCGCACTGTTCGTCTCTGATAAGCGGATTTGTGAGCGGATTTAATCCAGTGTTGGGATATTTTGCCATCACGTGAAGGGAGTGGTGAAAGTACAGCAGAGTGCTTCACTTGATTTTAACCTCTAATCCAATCATGTGTTTGTTAAAGGTGATCTTGCTGTTGTTATGAACCACTTTTCAGCTCTTCTAGTGATGTTTTTTTTGTTATGAAGTCACTCAGGCGATGCAGCAACACTAATTATTTAATATCTTATCAAGTACTTGCTCTATTCTGTCATGTTTCCACAGCTGATTGTTTTGTATTGTTGTGCCTTTCTCTCATACAGGCACAGTTGGAGCCTGTGTAGGCCTCATGCTCGTCTTTTACCAATTTAAGCCAGACTCAGGAATTTCTTGACCTATTTGAAGATGTTGCTGAGAAACTTTTACTAACCACATTACTGCCTCTGCTCACTGGAGTTTCCTGGTACATGTAACCACACATGTCCAATCAGAAGGTCTAAAATCACCAGAAAGCAGGTCTGAAACTGTTCTGTACAGTCATAGTCAGAGTTCCAAGTGCTGAGCTTTAACTGAAAGTGTGACGGCGCTCTTCATTTTTCTCAGCCAGTCTTAAAGTCTTATTATTTGCATAGAAGTGCTGGCAAGGCTGTTCTGCTTCACTCAGGCTCTGTATGCACAAGGATTGTCTCAGAGGCTTTCGTGTCTCTTAGATTTGATTATGAATGATTGATTTATACTATGACTCATAGCTTCTCTTGTACAGTCTTGCAGTATCTGTCCTATCGACCCTAAAATTCAATGTTTCTTCTTGGAAGAACATGTATCCCTTTCTTTTTTTTAATTTAAGTCTTATCAAGACATGTGTTAAGACTTCCACAAATACTGCAAGATACCAGAACTGCAGTGATTAATCAATTTAATCTTAAGTTGTTGATTATTAACTTAATTCCCGTTATGTAAATAATCAGATAATCAGTGTGAGTAAAAAAAAAAAAGTCAATTCATTGATCCTACCTTCTTAAATGTGAGTATTTACTTGGCAATAAACTGAATCTATTTAGTTATTGAAAATGAGACATTTGAGGACATCAGTTTGGGTCCTTTTTTTTTTTTTACTGTTTTCTAACATTTTAATCAGTTAACCGAGATAGTAATCAGCATGATAATCAACACTAAAAGTAACTGTTAGTTGCAGCCCATATTTGGATTAATGATTCGTCTCTGATATGTTTTTTTCCGTAAAAGTGAATTTAATCAGCGAAACATTCTTCAAAGTAACAACTGCTACTTCTGCCTCATTGAAAAATTCCAAATATATCACATGATGTAATGTATAAGCTGCATTCAGAATGTCTCCTCTTTATTCGAAAAGTGGATTCTCTTCTATTTCACCTTCAGCTGTTGATTGAATTGGCCTTTAAGCTGAGCACAAAGGAACAGCTCCTAGTATTAAACTACACAGTGATCCTCAGTCATCCACTGACGATAACCAAAACAAGCCTTTGAATAGAGGCTTATTTTCTTAAAATACTACTACCCACCCAAGGCTACAGATTTTTTTTTACATTGCGTAACTTCAGTTTTGGAAGAACCTTACAGCTAAACTTGACTGCAGAGAGTATGACTGTACAGCCTCAGTGTCCTGTTTGGATTTATTCTTTTAATCTAAACAGAGGAGTCATTTTTAAATTAAAACCAAGCATCTATGAGAGTCTCTCTGCAGACTGAGCCTGTTACTGGCAGTCAGGTTTTGCTGCGTGTTGCCAAACAATGCACATACATGTAGCAAGGTTCAGTACATAGGAATGTATGAGATTAAGATGTGTACAATGAGCGGAGACTCCACAGTATCTGTCCTGTTTTGTGTTCTTTTATCTGCTTAATAGGACACTTACTGCAGGAAAAGAACTTGTTTTCAGTCACAGTCTTTGTGTTTGTGTTTGGAACCTCCTTGGCTGCACTGTGACGTCATTGAGAACAAGTTAAAGTGTAACACGGCTGCTTACTGCAGGGAGGAATTGGCCGGTGACTCCTGCTGGTGGTCTCAGTGGCGTCTCCAGCTGTTGTAGCCCATCAACTGAGGATGGCACAGCTGAAGGTGGCAGCAGCTGCAGAAACACACACTGAACACAAATGCCAGACAACTCAGAAGTAGTTTGCTGGCAGCTCGTGGATGATGGTTTATCTGCGTGTGATGTTGCGTGTTTGTGCGTGTTCCTGCATTTGTGACCTGTCAATGTGCATTACAGCTCAATAATAGAGCTTCACTTTCTGCTTGAATGGATGACTGACTGTGTCTTTTCTCCGCTCTACAATGGGCTAAACCGGCCAAATGGCCAGAGAAACGACAGCGGCATTACATCCAGACTTTGGACTGTCAAAACCAATTATCATAATCTGTTATCTTTATGGTATTTTATCTGTAGGGAGTGCTTAGCTATGTCCACAGCTCCTCTCTCACCACTGTGACTCAGTGCTCCAGGCAGAAAAAAACTGCCCAAAGATTTATTTAGTAAAATTAAGTAACATCTTCACTACTTTGTTTTAGGAGCCCTAAACATTTCATCCAGAAAAGCACACTATCTAGCCTAAAAGACCCACACCTCAAAATATCTGCTGTGAGTTTTTACTGTTTCATATGTAATGTTGTAGAAAAACTGACTCAGTAATGCATGTTTTTAAAGACTCAAACTTGAAGAGTGTTTTTCTTAAAATGAATCAATCTCATGAAAAGAGCAACCAACAATGAAATGATCTAACTAACAAGAATTTCTTGTTTTGCCAAAGCCTGATGCAGTTTATTCCTTTGAGCTTTAGCACTTTGTTTTTCGAAAACTATTGAAGCACACGAGGGAGCCAGGTTGTCTGACATGTTCCTTTTATTAAGACAAACAGGTACTTTAATTCATTTAGAGGCAGCCCCACACATACCGGCCTGAGTCACTAATGTACTGACAGTGAATTAATTTGTGGCTGAAAATAATCTACAATAAATGCACCACTGCACGAGATGCAAAGGAAAAATAGTCTTGATAGATAATATGATATATAATATTATAATATAATATATAATAGCAGTTTTAGTGAAAATGGTATTTATTGCATTTCTTTTCCACTGAAAAAAAGTTTAAAACTGATCATGTGATTTTTCTGTTGTCAGGACTGAACAAGGCGAGGCAAGTTTATTTGTATAGCACATTTCAACAGCAAGGCAATTCAAGGTGCTTCACACAGGACATTGAAATGCAGCAACAAGGGAAAAGGAAACACATTGAAAGAAACGTGTAAAAGGTGATTAAAAACAGCACATAAACCCCAAGATATAAAAACACACACATATTAAAGTAAGAGTTGCAATGCAGAGTTTCAAAGGAAAGTATAAAATTTAAGAAGTAAAAAGCCTTTTAGTCAAAGGCAGCCGTGAACAGGTCAGTCTTTAACCTTGACTTAAAGAACTCAGACTTTCAGCAGACCTCATATTTTCTAGTAGTTTGTTTGGAGCATAGAAACTGAACGCTGATTCTCCATGTTTAGCTCTGACTTTTGGAGCACAGAGCAGACCTGCACCAGACGATCTGAGTGGTCTAGATGGTTCTTACTGGAGTAGAAGGTCTCTGATGTATTTTGGGCCCAAACCATTCAGTGTTTTATATGCTAGCAAGAGAATTTTAAAGTCTGTTCTCTGAGAGATGTGGAGCTAATGTAGAGACCTCAGAACTGGAGTGATGTGGTCCACTCTCTTGGTCTTAGTGAGGACTCGAGCAGCTGGATCAGCTGCAGTTGTCTGATTGACTTTTTATGCAGACCAGAGAGGATACTGTTACAGTAGTCGACTCGGCTAAAGATAAATGCATGGACAAGTTTTTCAAGGTCCTGCTGCGACATCAGTCCTTTAATCATAGAAATATTCTTGAGGTGATAGTAGGCTGATTTTGTGATTGTTTGTATGTGATTTTTAAAATTCAGATCTGAATCCATGACAACACCCAGATTCCTGGCTGGTCTGAGGTTTTTAACTGAAGTGACTGGAGCTGCATGCTGATCTTAAGACGTTCCTCCTTGGGTCCAAAAACAACTACCTCAGTTTTTTCTCTGTTTAACTGAAGGAAATTATGGCACATCCATTCAGATATTTGCTCCATGCATTTACCCAGTGCTTGTATGGGGCTATGGTCACCTGGGGACATTGAAATGTAGAGCTGTGTAACAAGGAACAAGCAAGTTCCCTTTTTTTTGGAGAATATGACTTTTAGGCCGGGGTCATCTCTGTGTCACCAGATGACTCATTGAAACAGTATCTTATGACACATTTGACCTGTATCAAAAGATCTGAACATTGAACTTATCCATGTTGCAATTTCAAAAATACTTCAGTCAATGTACCGCCTTGAGTAGTGCATTTGTTGGAGAGGGGTATCTGCTAAAAACTACAGCATCCAGTCATTTCTGGAGATTATTTAGCGTTTTCCAAAAATGAAGAAAGCGGCTTTTAAAGACTAATACATTGTTGGTTTTGCTCTGTCTTGAAATTTGATGATAGCAGGAAAATACAGAATACATCAGTTAATCGATTAACTTGAATGGTTTGTTTAGTTTCTGCAAGTGGGATTTTAAACCTTTAATTTGCCTCATTTGTTTTGCATTTGGGCTCTTTGTTTGCTAATGAGCACCATTATGCTCTAACTTGAAACATTATCTTCCACCTAAAGGCCTCCACACTGTGTTTCAGCACCTTCAGTCTCTCCTCTGTGATAATTCCTCCTAATCTCTCCCTCCACAGGAGGTCTGCCTCTGGCAGCCTTTAACCTGGGTAAGATCCGCCCCTACCAGAGGGGCTTTTTCTGTAATGACGACAGCATCAGGTACCCTTTCCACGATAGCACAGTCACCTCCACGGTGCTCTACACTGTGGGCTTCACTCTGCCCATTAGCTGCGTAAGTAGGAGTTGCTCCAGGCAGGTTCAGTTCACACACGGCCTGTTTCACAACAAATATTTTGACTTGTCGAGCACATGTGTAACCATGTGGTTAAAGGTGTGCCATGGCCTCGACTCTAGTTTGTCTGGTATGCATGTAGTATGACGTAAGGTGGTTTACTGCCACACCTATATGGAAAGCAGATATTATTATAGCTACCAGCTACACCTGTACTTTTGCTGCTATGGCAAGTCAACATATCTGCTGTGAGAAAGGCGTGTGTTGACGAATAGAGCAGCACATTAGAGAATGAACATCCAGAGCTTTATCTAGGATATATTCCAAATATATTTTTATGTTTTATACTGCAGCCATGGCACAGCTGCTAGTATGTGCTATGTACTTCTGCTATTCTGAAAGGTGAAAGAGGATGTCCACTTAAATATAAGATTTAAAATATATCAGCCTCAGCGTGTTTGTTTTACCAACATAACTCGGTGTATAATCAGTGTTTTCTATCAGCTTCACTACTTTGTTTAAAGAGCCCTGAATATTTGATCCAGAAAAACATACAGTCTAGTATAAAAGACCCAAACCACAAAATAATCTGTTAATCTAAATATAGATAACACAGAGTAAGACCAGGCTTTGAATCATTTTGTTGGGTGAACGTTCTATCACTGTTGTTAATCAGTGCAGCAGTCATGCAGGCTGTGTCCTTGGTTCCTTAAAATAGCTGGAATGCTCTTCTGGATCAGAGCAATTGTTTTTGGAGAATACTGGAGGCAGGATGTGCAGTTGATATGTATGAGTGTGTGTGTGTCTGTTTTGTGTTACTTCTATGATATCAGTGATTTATCTCTTCTGTCTTTTATGTATCATGAGTACTCATAACCCCAAGATCTTTTATTTAACGTTTGTTGTAGTATTTTTTTTCTTTTTATGACTCACTTAATAGTTCAGTGTGTGTTCAGTGTGGGAGAGCATGTGGTGACTTGGAGCTGGAGAGTCAGCTTTGAGGAAGAGTGAAGTGTGTTTGCCATAAAGAGACATATTGAAGTAACAGTGAGAATCCTTTCACTTTAGCCAAAGTGTAACAGGAGCATTTCTTTCACAGAAGCCTGTTTGGAAACACAATCCCCACTGCTTCGGACACAGATAAAAGAGAAAGACAATAGAGACGTACTTGTCAGTAGCACTCAGTAACCTGCTTATAAATGTTATTTTTGTGTGGTCTAAGGTGTGGGACTTTACTCCATTAACATCCATTTCTGATTAGCATCTAACTGTTGCCATGCCAACACTTTAACCATTAACGATGTTCTCTGAAAGCTGGCGAGGACGCTGCCACCTTCAGAGGACGCAACGCTTTGTGATACTCTCACCTGGCTGCTGCCTTCTGCTTTGCACAGGCACACACTGCTGCATTATGGGTAGACGTCTTACTGACATCTAGTAACCTGTATTCTTTTCTCTCTCATTGGTTCTCTGCTAGCTGGACTCCCATTTGCAATACTCACTGCACAACACAGGCCTTTCCGCCGGGGCTTTTTCTGTAATGATGATACGATCAAGTTCCCCTATAAAGAGGACACCATTTCCTATCAGTTATTAGGAGGTGTTATGATTCCCGTCACAGTTCTCACTGTAAGTGCACCTGGTTTGTTTTCTGCTAACGGTTCGCTTCTGTGTTCCTTTTTCAACTCACCTTCCTTCTTTTTATATTTGGTGCTTACCTTCATCCACTTCTACACTCCTTTTCATTTAATCCATGGTTCCTCCTAAATTCATTATTTTGCAGTATTGTGTGCATGTTGTTTTGTCCATCAACTAATTTGTTAGCAGCATGATGTGGAAAATGTTGTCAAAGCTCTAACATTTAAAGATGACTCAGAAACGTGACCCCTGGCAGACTTTTATTTTGAAACTTACCAGCCCCAAATGAATCTGCAGCTGCAGGAAGAATATGACAGATGTGAAACTCTTTACAAAGAGTCCAGTCGTTATCTTCAGTCTGCTACTGCTGAATCTACTGAAAAAGATTTTGTGTAGATTTTATCCTAATAAGGGAATAACTCAAAGCTGACAGTTACATTCCACTTTGTACACATTTCACACAACATCTTTAACTGTAAAACACCTTTAGTCTTTATTGTCCCATCCACAGTAGTCAGAAGTTCTTCTATTAAAATCTGTTAAAGCCCCAGTATCAGGTCAGTATTAGTATGAATCCATCAGCACAAGACTTTAAACCACCTCGGCCCGTTACCTGTCAGTAGGATTGCAAAATACACTTAACACATTAAACCACAACATTCACAACGACAGTACGTCATTAGTCATTCAGAGATGTAGTGTGAACTCGTCTGCACTAGCTCAAACGAACGTCTCACTTACCCGATTAAGAAGCAGGCTTTAAATTAAACTGTTAGACCAGCCTTAATTAGGAATATTTCTTATATTAAGTGGACATCCTCCTGTGGCCATGTTGTTTCATATTATCTCAGAACTGTGAAATAAATGGGAAGTTAGAAAGACTGTCAAGATTTTGCAGAAAAATGCATGAAGTATGATGCCACTCTGCATTTACTCCATTAAATAAGAAGCTACAGTCATGAGATAATAGCTTAGCTTATTATTAAGACTGGAAACAAGGGGAAACACTCAGCCTGGATCTGTCTGAAGTTGAATAAGTTCAGTAATTTGAGTGGTTCAGTTTTTTAAATGTGCTGGTGTGCAGCTCCAGAGTGCAACTATAAATCTGTAAAGTGAAACTTAAAATTGTCATTGTTCGCACTGGTGCTCCTGACATTAAGAAGGTTTGTCAATGTGTGTCTCTGGAGTTAAAGTGACTCAGTTTAAACTTGAGTAAATCTGGCATTAGAACGCCATGTTTCACTGTATTCAAACTCATTTTTCGTCACATAGCTATGACCAAAAGTTCCATTCACTGCTGTAACCGAGCGGAGACTAGGGGCTTCTCTGCGTTTAGACACCTCATGGCACATGAGGCGTTAATTAAACCTCAGTAGGTTGTAGCCTCTACTGAATCATGAGATGTTGAGGGAACACCAGTAAATTGTAACTTCAGAAAACAACCTGGGATACACTTTCCCTCTCTTAACTGCTTGAGTCTCTGCATGCACATGAGTCATGCCGTACCACCCACCACACAAGTACATTCTCAGCACCGAAAAGTGGGTTAAAATTATGGGTGCACATATATTATGTCCTAGTGCACCTAAAAACGAATACAAAAACAGAAAAAAAGTTGCAAACAATGTAAAAGTTAGTGTGGAGCCCTGCTGGTGTGTTGATTTTGTTCCTGTCTGACAGAGCCAGGCTCGCTGTTTCCCCATGTTCCCAGTCTTTATGCTAAGCTAAGCTGTTTGCTGGTTGTAGTTTCCTAATGATGTACAGAGAGGAGAAGCAGTCTTCTCATTTAATTATTGTATAGAACTATTCCTTTAAAGACAGTTTAGCTGCTACACAGACAAGAACTTTGTATGCATTTGGTCCAAAGCAAATCATTCTTATTTCCTACTCAGTGAGTGATATTGGAATAAGGGAATATTTCTGGCTCTGGAGTTGTTCATTCAGCTGCATCTTCAATTTTCATCTGACGTCTTCTGTTTCTGTACAAACCTCTAACTCTGTATCCCTTCCTCCACTTCTGCAGATGATCTTTGGCGAGTGCCTTTCAGTTTATCTAAACCGCCTCAAATCCAAGTCATCATTCGGCAGCTATGTTGCCTGTGTTTACAAAGCTGTCGGCACCTTCCTTTTCGGTGCCGCGATGAGCCAGTCTCTGACAGACATCGCCAAGTATTCCATCGGCCGCCTCAGGCCACACTTCCTGGATGTGTGCAGACCTGACTGGAAAGCCATCAACTGCTCGTCAGGGGCTTATATTGAACAATTCACCTGCCAGGGAGACGCAAGGATGGTCAATGAGGGCAGGTAAGTGCTGCTAAAAACCTTTATAGCACTCAGAAATGAAGAAGTAGGACTGCAGCGATTAATTGATCGACTGATCGACAGAAATTCAGGCACTTTTATTTTAATAATCAAGCAAAATGCCAAACTTTGACTGGTTCCAGAATCTCAGATGTGAAAATTTACAGCCTTTTGGACTATTTCTTAAATGACACCATAAATCACTCTTTCCCTCTTTGTTTTTTTTTACTTTTATAGATCAAATGATTATTTCTTAAATCAACCAATTAATCAGCAGATTAACTGATTATTAATTTTAGTGCTTTATTGCAGCCCTGGATAATATCACCATTATCCACCATGAATAATGGTGGACGTCTGTTCATTATTTCAGATGTTGAAATAAGCTCCTCATTTAAAAGTGCAGCTCTCCAGGTTCTTGTTTTGCTGTTTCACTGATTACTGAAGCCTGTTTTGTAACATGCTCATGGTGTAAGCACAGAGAACAAAGGTTAACTGTGTCATTAAACCGCATTTGAGTAATTGTATAATTGCTTTTTACCATTTGATGTTGAGTGTTTTATTATATCTATTATTTATCAAGGTTACGTCAGGGTAAGTAAAGCGAACAAAGCAATTTCCCTTCCAGGTTTAAACATCTCCTGGATGAGATAAACATGTTACATAGAGTTTCATAGATAACTAACATAATCACATGTTTATGAACATTTAATCCAGACGTCCAGGGTTGATGTGTTTGTTTTTCCACTCGTAAATACTATATTTATTTATAACTAATACAGCAAATGAAAGCAGTAGCAGAGTCTTTGGCTCGTATTGTGTTGTTTACAGTTCCACATTAATAACACGTGTTTTCACAGTCGTGAGACAATTATTATTAATTCTCTGGACCATCAGTTTGTGGCGTTTATGTTGTTCCTGTCACATTTTTACTCACTGTGGGCTCATTTTTCACTGCAATATAAACTCCTACATCGCTATGGAAACAGCACAACTATTGCTAGAAGTAGAGAGAAGTCAGAAAAGTCTTCTGTGCATCACGACGAAGTTAAAAATCCATAAATCATGTTGAAAAATTGAAAAGTGCAGGAATAAGCATGTACAAGCTTTTTCAAAGTGCTCACAGGTGTTACAGATACTAGGAGAAATGTGTTGACTCGACATGTTATGGATATTTTACTACTTACATCTGCTCTGTGTAAACAGCCTGTGGTGCTGCCAACATGTTACCGTCGGCCGCAGCTGAGTCACAAATGAATTTTAGTTTTTCACAGAATCTTGTTGTGTGGTTTATTTTTTGAATATTTTTAAATGAGACATGTAGGATAACGCAATTTTGATGAAATATCACAGTTTTAAGCTTATCTTTAGTTCATTATCCCAGTGGAACTGTATGTCCCTGATGAATAGTTCAAGGACTGTGGAAAAGTTGAAGATTTGGCAATTCTTTCTGTTCTTACAGTTTCCAGCTATGAAATGTTGTAATGTGTAATTTGTAATTTGGGTTTTTTTAGACATGACTTTCAAACCTGCCAGGTTTTCAAAGGTTTTTAGATCTTAGACTTTCCAAAGTATCTAGTTGAAAACATTAATAGCAAACTGTTAGTTGTGAAAGATTTCGTTTTTCTGTGTAGTAAACAGATGTGTGGTCGTAGAGATGGAGTGTGAAGCAGTTGTGTGACTCTTTCATTGAGTCACATCACAGGAATGTCAAGCTTGTTTTCATTAACGTCTCAGTCTCTTATCAGCTCAGAGCAGAAGGAAGAGTAGAGGGAGGAGAGGATTTCCTCTTCTCATTCTGATGTAGGCACAACCGCAGAGGATCAGTTAGGTTATTATGGGCTGTACGGAGCTTTCTGTTCTTTTATTCTGCTTAACTTTAATGCATACAGGTTTCCTTTCCCTGACATTCAGCCTGAGCTGCAGCATTTGAGCCTGAGTGCTGAGAGTAAATGTGCCCAAACCACCTCTCCCTGCTCTGGGTTATCTCCTTTACGTTTATCAGGGTGTGGTGCTTCATGGCTTCCTGGGGCCCCCTTACCACTCTGCAGTCTGCTTATTTTTTTAATGTAGCATAAGGCTGCAAACATTTATCAGCCAGCCAAGAGAAGGATCCGGTGATGCTCGGCAGATATCCAGGGCTTTTTAGATTAACGTCAGGACACATTATATTTCCAGCTGCTCTGTGTGTGTCTGCTGTGCTCTAATGAGCGCAGCAGGAGAGCAGAGAGCGGCTTGCTGTGGCCTGTTCATGATCATCTTACAGTAATATGATTCCACATTACCTCAGGTTAACTTCCCCTTGGACGTACCACATCTACTGTCAGTGTTTGATACTGAAAAATATAACTTGTAAGGTGAGAATCAGTGAGACACACTTTTTTTTTACATCCTGATAAATAGGACTAAAGTGCACTGAGTGAAGCAGCATCCTGCAGTTTTAATGTGTTGCCACAGTGGATGTATAGAGGTCAGCATTATTATTGCATTCGCCAGCTGGGTTTTGTTACAGAGGCCTGTTTTAATCAGCTCGAGTGTCACTGTTGGTCGAGATTAGTCGATTACTAGATTAACTTTAGTGCTGATGATGGATCATGTCATTTATCAGCCTCTTTTTGAAAACATACACTGATTTCAGCTTTTCATATTTAAGGATTTTCTGCTTAACTCTTTACATCTTGTAAATTCAATATCGTTGGATCTGGGGAAAACAAGCAATGTCAAAATGTCACCCTGATTACTACATCTTTACTATCTCACATTTTGTAGACGGACTAAAATCATTTATTGGAAAAAATATTCAGCAGATGAGTCTATTGAGAACAGTCATCTGCAGCCCTGATTGCTGTAATTTAATTTCAGAGGAAATTTCATTCTTAAGTTTGTCTTTCCTGTTCTGTGAGGCAAAATGAGTCCTTTAAGCTGAAAAGCCAATTCTGGTTTATTGCCACCTGACGCATTTCCCAGTAATGTTGCCATTGTGTCTGTTTGTCAGGCTAACTTTGTATTCTCCACCTCTGCTGTAGAGATTCAAGGAGACAATTATTTACACAAATCGTCAAAGTATACAGCTAGCAAGTATCCCTGAATGGAGACCTTACAGTAGTGTTTATGACTGCAGCTAACAACTGTTTTTGTTGACGATTAATCTGTTGATTATGTTCTCAGTTAATTAGTTTGTTTTTTGGTCTATAAAATGTCAGAATGGTGGCAAAAAGGGTGATCAGTGTTTCCATGGTGATGTCTTGGTTTTTCCACAACCCAAAGATATGTTCTAATTCTAAACATTCAAGTTTGAGAAGCTGGAATTTTGATCTTTTTTTCTGTTCTTAAAAATTACTCAAACCGATTCAATTATCAAAACAGTTGGCAAATAATTTAACAGTTAATAACTTAAAGATTGATTGTTGAAATTCTAATACAGTTAGCCAAGTAGCTGCTCTACGTGACTAACTTCTGTGTGTATTTTTGCTTCGACTTGAAAACAAACAGTCATGCTCGTCACCCTGATATATGCTGTTTTGTGCAGTGTATCATTTCCAAGAATAGAGGTGGGGAACACAAAGTTAGCCTGACCCATAGAGACATAAGAGACACAGCAATAGATGGATTAAAGACTGGAATTATGGTACCTCAGCAGGCTCACAGTGACGGCTTTATCATAAAAGCAGGCATAATGTTTACCACCATTGTATTTTAGTGTTAGAAAACCAATTAGCATTAAACACAAGTAAGAGTGTGACATGCTGTGATGGTGATCTATCCTCTGTCTACCACGAATGTCAGTATAAAACTTCATTGTGATCCATCCACTAGTATTTCAGTTTGGACCACAGTGGCGGACAACATTTCCAGAGCCGCATTGCTCATGTGGATAAAAATACTCAGAACCAATGATAGAACCTCTGTGTGAGGCTGCAGTGGGTCAGGTTTGTTCAGTAGGTTTGCTTGTGTGTAACTTGGCAGAGGAAACATCTCTCTGGTATTTACCTGCAAATGTATCCAGATAACCTGCCTCTTAGATTGAGCTGTTAGGCCACACTGCTGTCCTCACTCTCAGCAGTAAAGCCTCCCAACGCTTCGTCAAGTGTCAGTGTGGAATGGCACATGAAATTATCCAGTGTCCAGTAATATTACACAGTGTGTGTGTGTGCACACATAGCTGTTGCTGCAGACGTGGTATTGAACCACAATGCTGTTTTTATAAACGGGAACTAACCAGGGCAGGGGGCTGTGGGGGGGAGAGGGGCTGCTTTACACCATCATCATTACTCTCAGGAGTCGCTTCTCCAAAACACACAGCAACAAGCATTGTAACGTCAGAGAGAGCCAGCACTGACTGCTGATACTAAGACTGATAACACCTGTTTTAATACAACAGGATGCTTCAGTGATGTCAGTATTTTAAATTGATGCAGCTGCTTCAGCCCACAGTGTTGATTCATGCTTTTGTCTCTGTGTTGCAGGTTGTCCTTCTACTCTGGCCACTCGTCTTTTTCCATGTACTGCATGCTGTTCCTCGCGGTAAGTACCAGTTAAACATTGATCTGCAGTCATATCTACTGGAACACAGTGATCAAAGGGATTTTACACAACCTGACATTCGTCTGGTTCTTGAACATTGAGGAAATCACTGTAAATACTGACTGATATTTATAACTCCAGCCTCAACCATAAACTCTTTGTGAGAGTGAGAGTAATACCACAAACACTGTCAGCGCCTGCTTGTGACTAAAGTCTTGACTGTAATCTGTCCTCTGCAGGTTTTCTTTTTAACTGCAGCATCAGAAACTTGTCTTGGATGCTTCCTTGGTGTTTCCACCACAGACTCTGCCATTATCTTAGTGGCTATAGTTTGCTCCGTCTCCATCACTCCACTTGTTCCCGTTTTCACTTCTGGCAAACCAGTCATCACTGGTTAACGTAAAATGCATTGTTAACACTGCACCAGTGCAGTATTGTCACCACAGAAACCAGATGTTAAACAGCGGTATACTGTCAACACAGAGAAATTTCGTGACTGCTAATATGCTTAATCAGCATTGTGTAAACTTGTTTGACTTAAATGGACATTCATTTCAATGTAAGTCCTGTGCTCAAGCTTTAGAAGAGCAGTTTGATATCTTAGATTTGCCTTACTGGCAAGAGTTAGAAGAGAAGATCGATGCCACTCTCATATCTGTCTGCTAAAGCAGATGGCAGTCAGTTAGTTCAGCATCAATACAGGAAACTGTAGGCAAGCCTAGCTTGACTCTGTCCAAAGTATCCATTAAAGAAAAAAAGTAATGTAAAATCATCAGTTTGTGGTTTTAATGTAATTTGGATTGTGGAATATGTCTGGGCAGAGTGCAGTGACTTCACCTTTACTGCCAAGAAAACCACAGCTTGTTGTTTTTACAGGTCCTAACCAATCAATATATGTAATCAATATGCAGCTACAGCCACCAGTCAGCCAGATAAGCTCAGCATAAAGACTGGAAATGATACACTGTCCTTTGGAGGTGTAGATAGAGGGGTTATGTAATTGTTGAACAAAGTCGGCCTACTTGTTTATCCCTTTTTCTAGTTTTGTGCTCAGCCAGGCTCACACAATAGGAGATATGGGGTGATTTTCTCAAGTTTCACCCTTCTGACAGTCGGAGGAGAAATCTGCTCTGAGGTCTTCATCTGAACTGATGTTTAGTCCAGATTATTTGGTAATGTGAGATGTTTACAGATCCAGTCTGAAACCTCTCAAACTGCTCACAGACTCATCAGAGTCACAATGATATCAAACATGTTTGATATTTACAGGTTATAATCATAATGATTAGGACTGTGATGTTACCACGAGAAGCAACAGGCATTATTGCTAAGCTATGCTAAATATTCCAGCCCTAGAGGCTAACGTTAGACACAGATATGTAAAGTCTAACCTTTTTACCAAATTCACAAACCATGTTGGCTGCATCTTCACAAATACCTTCTCTTCCAGGCTCCCTCAGCTTTCTGCTTGTGTTCTTCATTTTATTACAGTTAAAGCAAGTTGTAGCTCTAGTCTCTCTTTTGGTTTTACATCTGTGTCTCCATGAGATCACATGAGGTGGTGCACTGCTCCCTCTGACACAACAATCCTAATAATATCCTGCAGTCCATGGTTATTTTCTTGTATTGTTGGCAGGTCTGAGCTTAGAGAGAACAATATGTGTGAAGTTTCTCCTTGTGTGCATGATGCAGCCCAATTTTTAGAATCAGCTGGGGTATTAAAGTTGCTGGGTGAGGCCTGCCTGATGGATTCCTGGCTGCAGTCCTTAATTTAATGGACTGATATGAGCTTGTTGTCAATCTTCATTAGTTGTATTTTGGCTGAACAGACAGAGTGAAACCAGGAGAGATGGTTTGTCTCTCTGAAAGTGACAAAGCTCCCGTGAATACTGTGCAGAGATCAAAGTTTCGAAACAACAATTTATGGACTTCCTTACATTTAGACAGAGGCTAGCTGTTTCCTCTTGTTGCTAACTGTCTCCTGGCTGTAGCTTCAGGCAAACATGAAGTCAGTATCTGTTTCCCAAAAAGTCAGACTATTTATTTGAACTGCACTGTTTCAAGATTACTTTTGTGCACTATTGATGACCTTGTGACACTTATCAGCAGCACAGTGTTGCGTTTGATCAGAATTTTTAATTTTACTGTCCGGCCCTGATAAACTTCAGAGGCTGCTGATTCATTCAGCAACCAGCAGATAAAAATAGACACAGGGACAAAGTCCTGGCACCAGCAGCAAAGTCTTTTCCCCTGTGTGCACTGGAAGTTGGAGTATGAGAAACCAACGCCCTTTAAATGACAGTATTTGCGTCATATATATAAAGAGGTACAGGAAGATATGAAACATGGATCTGGATAAAATGGCTAGGCTTGTTTGTCCTTGATGCAAACGGAAAGAACAGACACGCCCTGTTTTGAATACAAGCAAATGAAGTTGCCTGGTCAGCTGAACACTGTGTTCAGTTGGATCATAAACCAGAGATTTATTGCATCAACAGATATATAGAGAGGTACTGAGATATTCATCGTCTTAGATTAGGGATCCTGTTAAAGATTACAAACAGTCTGTTTAAGTCAAGGTCAGTTTGACATTGTGAAGAGCAGCACCTCAGTTTTCCTTCATAATGATCTAGTCTGTGTTGTGGTAATGGAAATGCACTGAGTCACGTGCAGCTCATTTTCCTTGCCACTCTTTCAGGAATGCTTCCTACTACAGTAACTTACTACACATTGCTAGTGACACACTTGTATTTATTATGACTAAACATAGCTGCTCTGGATCTTAAACGCTCGTTCTGTCTCTCAGCTCTACCTGCAGGCTCGGCTCCAGGCTGACTGGGCGCGACTGCTGAGACCAACCATCCAGTTTTTCCTGATTGCTGCCTCAGTGTTCACTGGATTGTCAAGAGTATCCGATTATAAACATCACTGGAGTGACGTGCTGACTGGACTCCTGCAGGGTGCACTCATGGCTATACTGGTGGTAAGTGGTGTGCTAAACTTGCTTTACATTTGAAGCAGTGACTTGACATTTTTTGATATTTGCTTATTTCATGTCTTTCTGAGAGTTAGAAGAGAAAATTCAATTTTTTTCCCTTTTGAAAAGGGCACACAGCCAACCCTTTTACTGTCCCAGGTCTTTATGCTAAGCTAACAGTCTTCTGATAATATTAGGTTGTAGCTATAAATGTACTCTAAAACATACTTGGTCACTTTCTTTTCAATGACGCTCGCTTGACAAGAGAGCAAATAAGCCTATTTCATTAAGAGTGAAACTAATCCTTAAACGATCTGAATCCCCAAATCTCCTGGTGGGTTTAAAAGCATGTAAAACAAATGCAGAAATTACACTATTCACCAAAACCAGAAACTGTAAAAACAGGAAGAATTGTTAGATCCAACAATCCTTGAACTACTCCCCTGTAACATACCATTCCCTTAGAAAACGTAGCCAAATCTAAGCTTCAAATTGTGATATTTCCTCAAAATCATGTTTTGCTAAAAATAAAGTTTCACTAACCAGATTCTATAAACACTAGAATGCACTCAAGTGAGATGCAGACCCATGCCGGATGCCTTCCTAAACATGGCAGCTAGCCCTGCGACCTTGACCTTTGACCCCAAAATTAATGGGTGACCAGGGTAGGTCAAGATCAACATCTGTGCTGAGTTTGATTATCCTATCTGTCTTTGTTATCGAGTTATGGTGCAGACATGGCCACCTACTCACCCACAGACAGACAGACAGACAGACAAGGCTGTGACCGCCCTACCCACTCCGTCGGCGTGGGCAAAAAGCTAAAGTTCTGTGTTTCTTGGTGCAGCCATCAAACTATTAGTGACTCACCTGTAGCCTATAGTCACATGACAAAAATATCAGGGACTGGGCTGAACTGCAGGCTGTGTTTATACAGATCAGAGACAAATATGGATACAAATGAAAAGTGTAAGTAGTAAAATATCCAGTGTGTAGAGTCACCATTCTTCTCCTGTATTGATAAAACCTGTGGGTGTTTAGAAAAATGTTGATTCCGGGCTTTTAAACCTTCTTTTCTTCTCTTAAAGATTTGTGACATTGTAATTTTGTTATACTACATTGGAGACATTTGAGTTTTCTCCACTTCTAGCCATGATTGTGCTGTTTCCATAGAGATGCAGGATTTTATATTGTCATGAATAACGAGCCCACAGCGAGTAAAAAAAAAGACATGAACAAAAGCAGGGGTTTGGGGTTCCAACGGATACGACTGCTCGGTTTTATTTGCTGTCTCCAGTTAAGCTCCAGTTTCATCGACAGTTTTTAAATTCTGTGTCTTGCAGGTCTTCTTTGTGTCCGACTTTTTCAAGGCACGTGCAAATACCCGCAAAGAGGAAGAAATCCCCCACACAACCCTGCAGGAGACGCCAACCAATGGAAACCACTTTGAGAGTCCCAACTAAGCTATGTTAGCGGTGGCGGAGACCTCTGCTCTGTTTAAACGCACACCAGGATCCCAGCTCTCTAGCCTTTCATCTCACGCAAATTCTCCTCCAACACCCTGCATGGATTTACAGTATGAAGTACTTGATTAAATGTCAAGTAAACTGTTGGATGTTTTAGCATCCCAGAAGAAACTCTTGGAACCACACCAGGCCTAATTGTAAGACTTTGTAATTTTGCTGTCTTGTCCATCCGTTCTCTGCCTGGAGGGAAAGTGGTGGACGCCCTGCCGACCCCTGTAGATACGCTGAAAGACTGAAGTAGATGTAGGTTAGAGGCTAGAGATTCTGAACGGATGGGAATCATTTAGCATGTATCGATCTACTGAGCTGGTGGGAAGTTTCGCCTGCATGCACCCACTAAAGGGTCTGACCACTGCTGGGAAAGAGGAGGGTTGGAAACCTGTGAATGTATCCTGCTTAGTGCTCTTCCTCACCTGGAGGATCTGATTTAGGGTCAGTTTTATCTCCAGCACCCAGAGTGAGACATCTGAGACTTATAACTTTGCTGCCTTAGGTCCAGTGTTAATTAAAGGGCTAATTAAAGGAGGAATGCTCGTTTCTTAAGGCTAGAGTGTGCTGGAGGCTGAAGCTGATCCTGGATCAGAGGGCAGCAGTGCCGCTCATCTGCAGCTACTGACTCCAGGAGACTGCAGTCTTACTCTCCAGCTATCTAACTGAATATTCTAATCAAGGCGTCTTGACTTGTAGCATGTTCGGTTAGAGTGTTGCAGAGTAGACTGTCAGGGTGAAGGGACAGTTCAGGCTCTTTGAAGTGGGGTTATATGAGGTATTTATCCGTAGTCAGTGTTTTACCTACTTGATGGTTGTCAGCATGCTCCCAGTTTGGAGAAGCATCCAGGAGGACCAGCGCTAAAGCTAAGCAGTGTACAGCTGTGGACACGGTCATCAAAACATATTTTAGCTCCCTGATTTTAAGGTTATGTTGTGTTTGGAGAATGTCCTGCTTTACTTTGCTGTCAGACAGCTCTTTTCGGCAGGGAACTGATTCAGTCATATCGCTCTCTTCAGAGCACCAGACTTCATTGACAAAAACCGTAATCTTAGTTCTGATCTGAACTAATGTGTTTAGGAACAGCAAAACCACAAGTCACACATTAACAGAGCAGCAACTCACATGCTCTTCGAGATAAAAACACTTCTTGTCAAAGGAGTTTGGTGGCTGTGAAGAGAGCGATGTAACTGCGTCAGGTACTCGTCAAAAAGAGCTGTCTGACAGTAAGGTAAAGCAGTGGAAATATTCTCAAAATGGCATACACTTAAAGTAATTATTTTCTTTTTGGTAGCTAAAATACATTTTGCTGACCAAGTCAACAACAGTACACTGCCAAACGTCTGTGCAGGTACTACTGTCTGCTTCTCCAGACTAAGGGAGCACCATCTATCATCTACTGTAGGTAATAAACTACGGGTACGAACCTCCAACACTTCAAGTAACCCAAACTCTGCCTCTAAGTCCCGTGTTGCCTTTGCTGGACTGCTACTGCTGCTATCACAGCTCCCTGTGTATCAAATGTAAACATTAAGTGAACAGACAACAATGTGCTTTTATATAATCTGTATGTAAACAAATCACCATACAGACTTTTAATGAAAAACAATGTTACAAATATGTACAAATGTCTAAAATAAGGAAAAATAAAGCCATTTTACTTATTAACCATAACATCAGTGAAACATAAGTGTGATGTATGATGTCAAGAGTCGTCAGATAAAATTGAAGCATGCCAGATTTATCAGTTTGTCATTATGCATCATTTTGCTCATGTAAGAAAAAAGCAAAATAAAAGCATTAATGTTCAGTGTGTCCTTCATAAGGGAAGTGAGCTCAACTGTGGAAACATGACTCAGCAGGACATTAAGAAACAGATTAGATGTTTTGATGATCAGATTAGTGAAATAATTTTCCAAAAGAGCAGTTTGGGAACAAACAGCACACAGTTTGACTTCTGTGTGACACTTGAAGAACAGAAGACTAAGATCAACAGGAGTTCATCAAACGTAAAGGTCACTATAAGTAGAGACTGGCAGCGAACACGATGTCTCGCTTGATCTTCGTTATACCTGCAGAGACACAACAAGTAAATTCATCATTTACAAAGGTTTCTTTTAAATTGACCAAATAGGTTTTACTTGTGTAAATTGCACTTTTAGCTGACTGCATGATGCTTAAAGCTTGTTGAGCAGAGATTCATGTTCGATGTAGGGTTTAATTAGCATAAATCTGACAATAATACGTTTTAAGTGAGAAAGATTTAAGTATTCATGAGAGGCTGTGACTTCTGCCTTAAAATTACCCACTGATTTTCTGTCAAACGTAATTATTCTATAACGGTGCATTATAAAGTATGTTTCTTGCCTTCAGCGAATTTATTCTCCAGCTCCGTGTTGCCGATGGCTTTAGCTGCAGAACACATTTGTCTGAGAACCTCCTCCAGACGCCTCATGCAGCGGATGATGCTTCCTACACAAGACATAAATACAGTGTTGAAGTGTTTTATAAAAAACAGATTAATAAAACTGAATTTACTGCCATAACCCAGCATTAATTCACTGTGAAAGTTTAATGCCAAAACATCTTGGAGGTATTTGCATGTTTTTGTCCTTTAACTTCTGTGTCCTGAACAGAAGGTATCTGTGGTTAAAGCTCGGCCAAGTTTTGTTGGACATACTTGGTCTTTATTGAGCAAATGAGCAGCAGGCAAAGGAGACAAAGTGTAGACACCAAACGAGATATCGTGCTGAGATCATAACATGGCAAAGTTCGACATATGGTTAAGATGAAAACCTCATCAGTGCATGAGGAAAGTCACAACTTTCATAGTTCTCATAAACAAACGTACCCAGAAATCCTATTTATTCAAAAATGCAATGAGAAACGAGAATAATTCAGTGAGAACAGACAGACCACACAGTAGTGATACAAAACTTTCTTATTGGATTAAATAAATAGATTAATTTTAAAACTCTAATCCTAACAGAGGAAAAGGGAGAACTTTACGTCAGTTGTTCAGACACATTATGCTATTTTGTGTGAAAGTATTTGTAATAACTTTATAAAATCTCCTTAATCTGATTTTAAAATGACGTAAAAACAAATGAATTATTTAATAAGTCTGAAGAGGAGGAAGGCTTGAAATTAAAATCATTTTAAAACCGTTTATATGAAGTGTTAAGAGGAGGAGGAATATGTGACCGTATGATCCAACTAACATGGGGTTTATCTCTCCTTTAGCCTCTCCTGCTCTTTTGCCCATTGAAGATCCAGTAGGTTTGAAATGTTGTTGGCAGCTGTAATCCAGAGCGCGGACACTCGACATTTATCTCGCTGCTGACCTAAATATTTGCGACATGCACACGCCGTCTTTCAGCTCAACACAAGATTACAGCTGACTTCTCAAAGGATAAGAGAACATTTTTTGAATTTCTTTTACCACCTGCAATCATTCCTCCTGTTCAAACCGGCCGTTAAAACATGAGTCTTTGAAACATTTTCACTTCGAACAACAGGGGACAGAAACTCAACAGTTGTCCTTCCAGGTAAAAAGTGGAAATACAAAGAGGGGATTCATGCTGAAAACACATAACCTGTGAAGATTTGATTAACTCAGAACAACTCAGTCACATCGGTTTCTGATAACCGTTTTGTCCACCATCAATTAGATTTAAATGTTTTGAAGGCTAATATCAACATATGAACCCTTTCAGTGGTTATATCAGCTCTTGATCGTTTGCTTTTAGACAGAATCCAAAAACCCATCCTTTAACCCTCTAAATCATCTTTGTGAAAACCATCCCAACAGGATGTTTCCTGTAAAAAAGGTCTTATGAGGAAAATACAGACATTGTGTTCAACTGATGTAATCACCTAGCTCCAAATCGGCGCAACAAGAATTATTTTGGAAATTTTTCTCTCTGTCGCCAAAACACACATTAAATCCTCCCTCAAGTTTCCCAACAAGAATTACTTCCTTGTTACAGTGACTTCAAATATTTTACTGCTGAGGACAGCTGCTGGCACTCAGAGACCAAAACTATTGAGAATGATGGGCTGGGAATCGAACCACACACAGTAAATCAGTTTGTGAACCTCCAACTGGATGCATAAAGTGAGATAGTGAAGAAACCAAAGGTGAAATGGACTTTCAAAGGCCACGATGCATCCTGGCAGTGGTAGGCAAACGATTTAGATACTTTGCAACGTACAAACGTTCCAGCAAAATGAAGTAAAAGTTCAGTGAATCAAAGGACAGAACAAAAGAGAGAGAGTGATATCGTATGGTTGTTAGCTGGTCAAAGTGGAGCTGGTTTTAACTACTTTATGTACTTCTGAGTTTTAGTCCAGATAAATCTGAAAGGTTGTGAGATGATTCTTTAGAGACAAAAGAAGAAAAACCAAACTCTGCCACTAAGTTGTGTGTCTAACTGATCACCTGATTTGTGAGTAAGGAGCCCCAAATATACACATTGGTTATAAAACACAAAGTTTGGGAATAACCTGTTTAATGTCTGACATTTTTCCATTTTATTAGCTTATTCAGATTTGCAGTGGTGAATGTGAGAAGTGAAAGTACAGCTGTCATGTAAACGCTACCTGAAATGTAACGAGGTTTAAACAGCATGAAGTTGAAATAATCGAGTACCTTTACTTCCAAGTAAATATACTTTCTTTTTTCTGCACCACAGTGAAATTCTTTGGTACATTTCAAGTCAATTTATGGGCTTCTTCTGAAAACCTTAATGATCTAATGACCTAGTGGAACAATTAAAGGTGTTCAGGTTCATACGGAAAGTTCTGTTGTGTCTGTTAGATATTCATATCAATAATCAATACCCTACCTTCAAAGACGTCAGTCATCTTGCAGATCTGAGCAAACGTGGCCCCGTTAGCCCAGGCGAAGATCACGTCCATCAGGTGGGGTTTGAACTGGTTTAGATATGTCTCCTCGTCCACCTCCAGCTTGGCGTCTGCAGACACTTTAGCGATGCGCTTCGCACACTCCTGAACACACAACAAGAGCAGCGTTCACATTTTCACCAAATTCAAACGTTTACCTGCTCGAGGAGACTTCCGTGTTATTCGGTCTCACCTGCATTTGTCTCAGCGGTGCAGCTAGTTGTTCTGTTAGTTTTGGCATCTCACTGGCCTGAAGGGAAAAACACCAGAAGGAGAATTCAATTTGTTCTGTAGTTTATTTTCACAAAAAAGCTGATGTTTAAGCCTGCTCTTAACTCGTCTGGGAGAAACTGATCAGATCTCCCCAGATCAGAGCTACAGAAATCCTGCTGCTCAGATGTGTTTCTGAGCATTAAATGAGGAGAATGAGGCTGCTGCTGTTTCTGACTGTCAAATATTTGATTCTGCTTTAACTACTGGTTTTATTCCTGCAGTATTATTTTAATCTCTGAAAGTTTTCTGCTGCAGCTCTAGTGGTCAGCTGTTTTACGTTCACACCGTCTGTGCTTCCCAGTACTAACAAAAGCAATAATTTATTGACACTTTCACAGCTTTGATTTTTTTGTCCAGAGCCAGAAGAAAAGGTCGACAACACTCTCATATCTTTCTAGTATTAAACGATGATTAGCTTGGCAAAGAAAAAGCTTCTAATTGCATCGTAGCTTCACATTTAACATAAATATATGTTAAATATTATTTGTTATTTGTGAAGCCATCACATTAGTGGAATCACACATTAAACTTGTCATTACAGCTGGACACTGTTTCATACTAGTATCAATGTGACAACTGAGTTTCGGTACCGATGTTGTTTTCAGTACCGTCCCTGAAGGAATATAAAAATGTTTCTCCTGACATTTGTTTTCCTTAAATGTTATTTTTTCAATACAAGAATTGTTTAGATAAGAATACAATTTTAAATCAGGTAATCATCTTACATCTGGGAAGTCAACAGGGTGAGAGAACAACTTCTTCCTGCACTGGTGAATTTCTTTCAAAACCAACTGAAACCAAATTTAGTCTTCTCTTATTTTAGAGGGGTGTGTTCATGTTTAATAAACAGCATGCCGGTGTTAAAAGTTAAACACACCTGCTCTGTAGCTGTACATTATAAACACGTTATGTTGTTGGCAATAATTACAAGAGTAAGAACCACAGCAGCATCTAACCAAACCCAGGCACGCTTGCAGCGAAGTTTACATGCTGGTTGTTGTGCTGCAGCCGAGCAGTCAGTTTGTTTTCTACCTACAAAATGACATTAGCAGCGCTCTTTTGCCCAGTCAAGATATGTTTGGTGGCTCCCAGAACAAACTAATGTGCAGGATTAGAGGCATGTTAGGGTAAATTTAGCTAAAGAGCTAGCGCTTACTGTTGTTCAGAGGCTGAGACTCTCATGTTGTGCTAATTCTCTGTTCAGTCTAGGATACAACACCGACATTATAACTTCCTGCAAGATCTGATCACTGAAATCACGTTTCTGTCTATGTCAACAGATATCTCAGTATTATGTTGATGCAGACATATACATTATTTCAGCTACTTACCAATTATTTCAGTATTATGTCTAATTAATGCAAAACTGGGGCAATCATTAAAATGTTTTTTTTCAGTTTCAGATTTTTTTTCCTTAAAGAGACTGCGGGACAAATGATTCACAGAGTGACATTTCTTCTTGTTGTGGCAGAAAATAAAAACATTTCTCGTCAGTTGGACTCACTAAGAATACACAAGTGGGTTAGAAACCCACACAGATTGGATGCTAACATCTGAAGCTAAACTAGCAGCAGGTGGTCTTTGATGACAGACGACAGCTGCGAACACACACAGGTCTTGAGTGGCAAACATGACAGCTGCTTGTCATCGTTTCCTCTCTGACGGAGCGTTTAAGTAAGACTCTAAAGACAGACGACGACAGTGTGAGACAGGATGGGGTTTGGACAGAGTTTGGTTCTCAGAGGAACCAGGGGACTGAGCTCAGAGGACTGAGCTGATGTGGAGCCAAAGAAAAGGTTTGTTAAAACATCTGATGCTGGATTGTCTCATTGGGAGAACAGGCTTCATTAGACAAGACAAACTCACACCAAACTCAAGTTTCTGTTTTGGTTGCAAAGCAGGGGAAGAGGCCAAGAATGCGAACGGAGCTCGACTGTGTGGGAACCAGTTGTTTATGTCAGGGTTGGGGTAAGGCTTAAACTCTGTTTTTACAGAAAATTAGAGGAATTATATATGTGTGTGTGTGTGTGTGTGTGTGTGTGTGTGTGTGTGTGTGTGTGTGTGTGTGTGTGTGTTGTTCATACATTCTCCTGGAAGACAAAGCAGGACAGCAGGGCGGTGGCCTGTTCAACTGTCAGATCGTTGAAGAGACCGTTGAATATCATCTCTGTCAGCAGGAGCTCATCAGCACTGGAAAGATTAAAGCACAGAATTAATTATGTTCTATAACATTTTCTTACTTTATCAAACAGGATTATAATAGTAACCATGAATGTGCCATGTGATGAGGCTGTTGGAGTCACAGGAGAGAGCAGATGCTCCTTCACAATCTACACCACAGCACCGACATTTGGGGTGAGACTTCATGCTGACCAAATAAAACCCACAGTGCCTGTCTCATCATTAATACGTTTAATCAGGCTGTAATCAAAAGTGGGCAAGCTGCCACAGCTGTGGTGAAACCTCACTTGTAAACCCTCCTACAACACTGTAATAAAGAATTCCACTTATAAAGCACTTCTGCCAAGAGATCTGCACCATTAAAATCAAAGTTATAAAAACAATTTTCACAGATGGCCAGACGTCTTTCAATCAGCTGCTCCAATAACAAGCAGATTTCAGAAGGAAAAAAACTGAGTAAAAACCACAAACGTCTGCTCCATGAATTTTGTGCTTTCCTAAATATGAAGTAGTATTAACTCTCTGATCCCCAAGCATGTTTTCTTTTAAAAAAGACAAAACTACATTAATTTTTTTTAAAAAAAGAGTCAGAAACTATAAAAACAAAAAGAACTGTTTGATCTTTAACTTCCCAACCGTCTTTGAACATATCGTGTGTGACGAGTGGTTAAGGTAGGAAATATAACCCAACATAAGCTTAAAATTGTGATCAAAACCATTGATCTGCACGTCTCATTTACAATTTTAAACAAGACATGTAGATTAACAGCCTAAAATAAACCATTTGCATCAGATCCTATAAAATAAATTCCATGCTACTCAGCGCAACGGTGGGACAGAAATTCTAAAACTTTTCAGCTGAACTGCAGGCTGTGTTTACACAAAGCAGAGAGAAGACGACTGACAGCAAAATAAAGCACATCTGATCAATAAAATAAATGCATTAGAGTTCAAAAATGGCTCACATTTATGGCATTATAACCGTGTCATACAGCACAAAAGACATTTTTGAGTCTCTCTACCTCTAGCCTTGGTTGTGCTGTTTTCACAGAGGTGCGGGACTTTATACTAAACTGAAATTTACAGCCACAGTGAGTGAAATATGACAGGAGCAAATAAACTGCTAGGAGTTCAGAGGGGGAGGTCGTTATGTTTCAATCACATTCCTAACAGTGTGCCCACCACAGAGGGCTAAGGCCGAACAATCTGGATAAACAGGGCTGACGATGAGCCATCATGCTGTGTATTTCAAGCTAGTTTGGTGCATTTCCTGACTGAATTCCCAATATTGCACAATTATTTTCATGATTTAACAAAAAAATATATTCATTTCTTCTGATCAACTCAAGTTAAGGGCCTGTGGATTTTAAACATTTTACACCACAAGCTAATTTCTGCAAAGTTCCAGTAGTTGCTTCACACAGCAGTTCCATACTCATACTGTGGTGGTCGGACAAGTGTTTAGTGAATGAGCAACTTCCACTTTCACACTGACTAAGACCATCTGTTGGAGGAAGTGCCTTCTGACTGTGATTAACCCAAACATGTCTACCATGGAAATGGAAAAGTGTTTAGTTCCATCCAAGTTGATACTGGATCATAGCTTAAAACCACTGATGGGCTACAGAGACAACTGAGAAGACTTGCCCACCATTTCAGAAACCTGTGTGTGGTCCATCTTTTCCTACCTGCTAATTTCACAGGCGACCCGCCCTTTCATCTCGATGACATCAGATGGACTGGCGAAGCCAAGTCTTCGGAGAACTCTCTTTCTGCACTTCAGCTTGTCCATCTGCAGGACGGTTCGAGCTTTTTTCAGCTCTCGTTTGGCTGTTCGAATGTCTGTTGCGATCTAAAACACAAAAAACACACAAGCTGAAAATAATACCATGCGACCTTTATCATATGCAACTCAGTGAAGCTCCTCCAGGGTTTCTAGAAAAAGGCTTTGTAATGATTAAAAGCTGTGCGATAACAAACAGCTGTTTTCGGTATGAGATAATTTCAAACAGTACATTAACTGTCAAAGTGATAAAGTAGGGTGCAATAAAAAATTGCAACAGATGTTCATCTGCCTCCTTATCAAGCACCAATAATGTCCATTATCCTTTTTAACCTTCACCCCTCATTACAACACACCTCTGAGTCAAGGAGGCAAACATTTCACTAACACAGCTCATTATTTAAAGCAAGACACTCAAATTATTGTTTATTTCTCTAACTGGGGCCTACATGTGTGCTGGTAGAGAAAATTATTATGCAAGCACATATAAACTAGAAAACCATGACTTCCTAAGGCTTGTGTGATCAGGAGCTAATGCTAAAAAATGGATCTGTCAGCACAAAACCCAGGCTTGAAATGAATATGGTTTAACAGCTTTGCGTCACGTTCACTAACCACAGAGTATTATTGTAAGACGTAACGAGTTCAGACAGTGCTATCTGCTTTGCTAAACAAATAAAGTAAGTACTCCTGTGGCATCTACAGAGAAGAAGCTGCAGATTAGTTGCTGGGGGCTGCCCAGGGATTGTAGAGCTGTTAATAGAGAAGCAAGTTAATCTCTTACTCTACCAATCAGACTTAAAGCAATCCCATTTACACTGTACTGCTGAGCCTATGATTTGACTCAACACTCAAAACCACAGTCAGATGTAAATATTTATGCAAATTGTCAAACACAGCTCGGTTTGTCTTTTTTCTCACACTGGTAAAGACACACTGAGTGTTTTGCATTTATCACAATAAGCCTTGTTACTGCAGAGTATGAACTAAGAGAAGTTGTACTCATTTGAACAGAACAGTCTGACTGAGTCTTCAGCACACAGATGTAATGTGTGTTGACTCATGATCAGAACTAATGTTCATCTTGTACACTTTCCTCTTGAGTGGACTTTTCTAAATTTTAACAGGAAGGTTACCAAGAGTGTATGCTTGCTGTACTTTCTGTTTTTGGTCTATGCATTGACAGTTCTGTATGTTGTAATGTAAATGATGCATGTCAGTCTGACGATTAGTCCGCTGCTTTGGTCCAGACAGAAATATCACCCCTTCAGTGCGGACGTTTGTAGTAAATGTCTCAACAACTGTTTAATGGAATTCGATAAACATGCTGCTGTGCTGGTGTTGGCATCATCTCGCTCAAACGGTACAGCATCTTGAAGGCCAGAGCCTGGTGTCAGAGAGCTTTTCAGAGCATATGCAGAGCTGCTGTGTAGTTTGTAATGTCGGATATCACTGAGAATTTAGGGACTTCACACATGCCCTTACACGGAGAGAAAGTATTAGTGAGAGAGAGACCATGTGAGCGTTTTCTTTACAACTGTATATCAAGTCAAGTCACCAGTATTCATATTTTTAAAGTTAAAGCAACAGTCATTGAGCTAAAGTGCTTTCCAGTGAAAAAACAAAACTGGTGTTACGAATTATCTTAAGAAGATATTGACGTCAAGACCCTACGGTTATTTATGGTGACTAATTATAAACCCTACAAAAATATATATAAAACACACCTTTAACTGACTTTAATAAATATTAACAGTGAAGATTTATAGAGATTAACTTAACCAGTTTAGAACTAAAGTTACAACTCTACAAACCAAATACTTGACTACCCAACAAATTCAAGGATTTTCTGTATTCCCTGTGAGCAAGCTTTCTTTTTATTTAGTCATTTTCTTTTTATATATAACCTACAGAAAGAATGTATCTTGTTTTTTATTTTATGAGAACTGTAATTATACTAATGTAAAATTAGTAGGCGTTATGCCTTCTGCTGGTTGTGGAGTTTCCCTGGGGGATGGGTGGGACCACAGAAAGCATTTATGCAAGACAGGCTGTGAATGATTTGTTTCTCTACAACTGCAGGGGAGTGGTGCAGGCACTATGTGCTGAAACACAGTCCTACCGAGTGTGGTTCTTGTTTGCTTTACAACAACACAGTGTGACCCCTTATATCAATACATGGTAAAATAAAAAACTTCAACTTGTGACCTCTCAAGGAAGTTTTCCGCTATCTGACCTGACTTTCTTTCTTCCTGTGTTTGTATGAGCATATATGAGCACAAGTGAATAGCAAAAGCCAATAAAAGGTCACTGATTGTTATCCAACAAAAGGTACCTAATGTCAAAAATAGGCAAGATTGTAAAGTTCAGTTGTACTGATACCGCAGCCTTTGTTTAATGCCTGGCTTATCGTTTGACATTTAACTCTCCTATGCACACATGCACATAAAGTTTCTCACCAGAGTTTTCTTCTCACAGAGAGAATAGACAGATTCCAGGTTGGGGTCACTGTGCAGAGGGTGGGAGTACATGCGGTGCTCAAAGGCCTCCACCTTCTGAATAACTTTCTTTAGTGCAGGGTCTTTGATTCCCATGTCATCTATGGGGTCAAGTAGAGGAACTCCATCTGGGAAACGTTTCTGCACTTCCTATGGATAAGATGATTGGAGGAAAATAAAAATGATTTAGAAAATAATTTCTGTTAACAATTTCAATATCCTTGTTTCTCGATGGCTGCACTTTATACCAGTATGGACTTCAGCATGAGCTGTCTGTTGTCAAAGGGCCTCAGGTCTTTGGGGATGTAAAGACGAACTGAGCTGATGGAAGTGAGGAGATGGAGCATCACTGGAACCACCTGGATAGAAAATGTTGGTTATCACAGTCACATTTGTGTATGTAATATGTACTTACATATGTTTTTGTTTGTTTTACCCACCTGCATCTCTCCAGTCTCTCCTTGAGCTGCAGGTTTAGCAGCCTCTGTTGCAGCATCTTTTACACTGTCCTTACTACAATGTAGCAAAACCTCCACCACGTACAGGGGTTCCGAGTCTGTAGTGGCCTAAATGGGGACAAGGGCATTAGTTACATGTTAATGCATTAATGCAGGTACAGATGACACAATGGCACTAACTTACCTTCACATTGCCCTTTTTGCAAAAGTTTACAACAACTCCCCAGCCAAAGTCAGCATCTTCATTTTTTACCTGCAGCATTAAAACAAACTAGTTAAGTGACATTTGAAAATCTATAATTACTGAAAGACTGTAACAGACTGTAAATGACTGAAACT
The DNA here is from genome assembly GCA_024666655.1 of Dascyllus trimaculatus. Classification (NCBI taxonomy): domain Eukaryota; kingdom Metazoa; phylum Chordata; class Actinopteri; family Pomacentridae; genus Dascyllus; species Dascyllus trimaculatus. Next base: position 11,602,594 of record CM045460.1, on the reverse strand, counting down.
GTACCTTAACAAGACGCCCAGGCTGCAGGAAGGGCAAGCAGTACTTGGGTTTGTGGATGAACTCCTGTATCTCCTTACCCAGTTTGGCCAGCTGCTGCCTGATTTTAAAGTAAGTGACCACGCTCTCTTCATTGGGAATCTCAATACCGAGGTACTGCTCCTCCAGCTTCTTAATTTCTGCACAAAGAGATAGTAGTTTAATTGATTAAAATTCAACCCGAGCCTAAATCCTAAAATCTGAGTGCAAGTTTGAATGGCATATTGTTTAAAAAAAATTTTTTAAACCAAAGCCAGAAGCTGTAAAAACAGAAATAATTGTCAGATTTTCAACCTTTCTATGGTCCTTGAAATACTCCTCTGTAATGTCCCGTTTGGTCAGGAAACAAGTCTAAGCTTAAAAATCATAATATTTCAGCAAATTAAGTTTATTTGACATGTCTCATTTAAAAAAAACACAAACTTTTGTGATTCTCAGTCCAACTGGGAAGACATCAAAGTGAAGTGCAAAAAGAAATAATTATAGCGTTCCTTTATTTTTAATCTCTGGCATTATAACTACTACTATATACTACTCTACTACTACTACTACTACTAGTACGATTACTACTTCTTCTAGATTTGTTATATAGCAGAAAAGCTCTCTCTACTCCTAGTCATGGATGTGCTGAATCCATAGAAAAGCAGGACTTTAGATTGCTGTGATAATCTGCTGAGATAATTCACACCAAACAGCTGATAGTGGTTTTTGATCTGGCAATACAACACACATCAGCACTGTGCTTATATCTAAAATGTTTGTTTACCATTGGTAAATAATACAATATCCAGTTTCCAGATGTTGCAAAAGTTTCTCTTTGATATTTATTTTTCTTAAACACTTGGCATTCAGTCCAGAGATTGCTTTGCTGACAAACTCAATAGTAGAGTTTGTCTACCAGAGCAGAGGTACATATGGAAAATGCTTACTTTCCACTACACCAGGCAAAGCCCTGTAGTGTTGGAACTGGTAGAAAGACTTCTCCAGCATGTATTCTGGGTTGATCTCCTCCACACGCAGCAGGTTAAGCACCATGTTGTAGGTCAGGTGGAAAGCACTGTTCAAAGGGTCTGCTGAACCCTGCACAGCATGACAGAAAAACATAAAAATAAAAAGCTTTTACTGTAGTAAAATACAGCTGTGATTAATCATGCGTTTTGATAAAAATGTCAGCATTTTACCTAAGGTGCCAAGAATGTATGAGGTCTAAGTAAATACAGGCTGAAGTCATTTTCCCCACTTAAAATACTGATTAAGGTTTTGCAATCAGAACCTCTGAATCACAGATACTCATTTGACAGCTTTCTTCAAGACTCCCTGGGAGTTAAGGGCTGTGCCAGAGCCAACAAACAGTTTTACATTAACACAACCTCTTTCAAAAGCTATGCAGCTACATATTTATAGCAGCAAGGCTATAAATGTGTCAAATCAAAGACAAAACACCAAGACTCTCTGGCTGCTCTGTAACTGTGTGTTGTCAAGTTTTGACAGAGTACCAAATGGACTTATGATCCACACAGTGAACAATTTAAGAGTCACTTCTGACAATTTCCATTTCCAGGGAAATGTGTTTAATTCATGAGATAGTGTGATTATTCCTGCAACAATATAACATGTAGAGAAGAGTTTTGCAAAGTTATGATCGAGGACTTATAGCAGCCAGTTTCACAATACCTTGAGTAGCTGTTTGCCCACAGCTGGACTCATTTTCTCGTCCACCATGAAAATAACGATTCCTCTGTCATCCATTCCTCTCCTCCCAGCACGCCCGGACATCTGGATGTACTCACCTGATGTAATCTAGACCACGTGCAAGGACACACAATATTAAGAAGAAATATGTTACTGAATGCGTCTCAATACCTGCAATATACATTTAGCCTATTTGTGGTTTTGACAACAACACAGCCTTTTCTGCAACTGACAAAACAAGTAAAAACCATCTAAAGGTGATAGAAATTTGCTTTGATAAAGTGCATATTTTCACACTTAGTGCCAAGTCCATTGTTTGCACAGCTAACATAGATATCTAGGTTCTGTATAAACCCGTTTTCCATCAGCCCCTCAAGTCTATCCCTGCATCACACATAGCCCTCACTAAACTCCACACTCTACTGGCCTTTGCGAAAAAAAGACAGATAAGATTATTATTTTGTGCTGAAACTGGAGCAGCTCTTGATTTGAAACACAGAGTGCTTCAGGAATGAGTCTCATGTGTATTGAAGTGTGAGTGCCTGCGTGGAGCTTTGGCACCATCGGAGGCCCCAGATGTTACTGATGAACCTCTTGGAGGGCAGTTTCCTTCTCCCTCTCTCTCTCTTCAAGCCTGTGTGTGTGTGTGTGTGTGTGTGTGTGTGTGTGTGTGTGTGTGTGTGTGTGTGTGTGTGTGTGTGCGTGTGTGCGCGCGTGTTTGACTCTTGGAAATGTATGAAGTGAAGATGAAGGGTGCTTCTAAGTGACAGCAGCTTCACACACAGGCCCCAGCTCTTATAAACAATACGTGGCTGTTTATGTGGCGATGCAAGCTGCGCCGCTTGAAGACCTTATAAAGGCCTAAGAGCAGCACACTGTAACAACTACACACAGGACAGAGCTGTTTTAAAGAGACAGCACAGTTGGAGTGCTTTACATTTTACTGGACACTCACTGAAGGTACAGAAAGTCGCCTTTCTTTCTCAGTGTTAAACATTTCATTGATGAATGTCTTGTTTACATAGACAACGCAATGTCAGCTCATCTTCCAGCTTATGTGTAACCACAGCCACAGCAATGGAAAGTGAAGTTCCAAAACATAGTGTGCGGAGCAAATCCAAAATTGCTACTGAGATCATTTCCTCCTGACAACAATAATGCACGTAACAATAATTGTGTGTGTGCACTTACAAAGCGGTGATTCTTTCCATCAAATTTCCGTGCACTGGTGAAGAGCACAGTCCGAGCCGGCATGTTGATGCCCATAGCAAATGTTTCGGTAGCAAACAGTGCCTGGAATGAGAATAAAAAGCATTATGAAAACCTTATCTCAATATTCAAACTATGTCATTTTTAATTCAGCTTCATGTAGTTTCTCACCAAAATGCCCTCTGTGTAGCCTGAAAAACTTGTCCAGTGTGTTATTATCCTCATAAAACATCTGAATGCTAAAAGTCCAAAAACACTGAAGCAGCTAAGGGGGTAAATTTTAAGATGCAATTAATAAACAAAAATAGGATTTCTTAAAGTAAAAGGTCTAAAATCTTCTTATAAAACTGTTTAAAAGTTCAGTCTGCAGGCACTCACTTATACAGGAGCAGATACATGTAGAGCTTTGATAAAAAGCCAGTTGTGGTTCACGTGCCATATTCCTGTCATTTCTTTATGATGGATTTAACTGTACTTCGCAGAAATCTGTTTTGACTTTGACATGCAAGCTTTCCTTGTAAATTATAGTCCAAAAAGCCAAACTATATTGACCATGATTCAATTCAATTCTGAAAAGCGATAAAGGGGAAAACTTCCAAGGGAGTGAATACTTTTTATAGGCACTGTATACTGTTAGTGCACAAATGTCCTGTGCCTTAGTTTGAGTGTATTTCCTTGCTTTCATTGCCTCTGTGCACCTGCAAAACTTGTGCTCTCTGATTTGTGCTCTTGCGTTAACATCTGCTTGAAACAACAATGTATAATTTATTAGTTTACAAATTAAGTCATTGCAGTAGCCCTGCTGAGAGTCACAAGTCCTCTTTGGTAAAATGTGTGTTGAGGAGCATCTTCTCAGGGAGATGCTGGTACCTTAAGCAGGCCTTCAGAGAAAAGGATCTCTATGGTCTCCTTCAGGATGGGCAGTAATCCTCCGTGATGGATTCCTATTCCCCTCTTCAACAGTGGCAGCACATGCTCGACCTGAAGAACACCAAGAGGCCCATCAATGTTGAAATACTCAGTTGCCCACAGTGTAAATTCACCAGTTTTGTTCAAAGGATCACAGACATATAGAGTGGAAAAGCAACCCTAACCCCTGTAGTGGAAAAGAGAGCTGTACACTGGTGCCATAGTGGTCAACCCACTAACAGCTATTACCGCAAGACACATGGTTTTCATAACGTGACGCAACACAGCAGGGTAAAATAACAGGAGCTCAGTGTTTAAGCCCGTGTTGACATTATATGGGCAACCATTTACATTAAGGTTGGTTAGCTGTTTTCTCTGAGCAGAAAATGACTGAAGGAAATGGGGAGACTTTTTTTGAGGTTTTACAAGGTGGCAATGTTGGGTTCAAAAACTAGACACTTTTAAAAGCATCACAAGTTGTGAGGAAACAGAGTGAGAAAGCATGTGAGAAATACCAGGACTGATTACCTGAGGCAGTTTCTTGTCTTCATCAGAAAGACAGTCCACTGCATTGTTGAACACTTCTTCCACCAGACGTTTCTCGTCATCTATAACAAACAAACAGTGCATTTCTTAACATCTCCTCATGGCTAATCAGACAGTGTTCTAAATATTAGCATAAAGCCATTTCTTACATCTACAACAATTCTTCCTCATCCACGATTTTGGGTAATTTTTAAATGTTATTTCAAATGTAATTTATCTTGGCACATGTGGTTCATAGGGTATAATGTAGATTTTAAGAAACTGGCTGCAGGGAAACTTCACCCACCCAGGACTTGAGGGAGTCTCTGTTGACGATAGATTTTATCCGATTTTGGAGCCATATGGTCAAACAGAACGGTCTCTTTCTTATATAATTCTGTAGAAGTGTTTACAAATGTTTATACTGTTCAAATGATGGCTGTGTTTTTCATCTCTGATTGAAGCTTCTTTTCGAAAACAAACACTGTCTGGAAAATGACGGGCCGTTGACATGCTCCTAAGCAAAACTTTATTATAATAAATAATAAATGAAGGTACCAACTATACCACCGCCATCCGTGTCTTATTATTGTCCTAATTACATTACATTGTTTGCTGTCTCTGTCCATCTCTGTCCAAGTGGAAACTGAGTCACAGGTCTTTCTTTATTCATGAAACCATTCTGGGAAATGTTCCTTCTTATGTGCGAGTATTAGTCAGAGACTTGGAGTTCCACAAAGTCTGATGGCTCAGAATTTATTGTAATGTCACAAGACTTCAGTACCAATGAGACTGGCTAAATAACAGACAAATAGACTGTTAGGTTAAAGTAAAGGAGCAAAGTAAACCCAAGCCAACTCCTTGACTTCAGTAAACCAGTCTGACTGAGAAAATGTAACACCCAGCACATCTACTTTACATCATACATTACACACAGCATGGTTATACAGAGCTTAAGTTCAGTGTCTGAAGATCCTTTTACAGCTCCCAAAGCTCTTTACACATTAATGCATGAGCACATACTAACATCCACCAACCAGTCACAACATTACAGCCACTTAGGTGAAGTGAATGGCATTCACCATCTTGTTACAATTCAATGATCTTTTGGGAATCCTTAGGTCCTGACATTCATGTAGATGTTACCTTGACCAATAATACCTTGTCATAGCAACAGCACTCCCTGATGGCAGCAGCCTCCAGCCCCAGCAGTGTATAAATCGCACTGCCACACCACAAAAACTGCTCAGGGACGGCTCAAGGAATACAACAGTCCAAGGCGATGACGTGGCTCCAAAACTTCTACTCTGTTCCCAACTCAAAGGATCCACTGCCAACATCTAGACACCACAGTAGACCCCCAGAGATCTTATGGCAATGTCCTGATGGGTCAGAGCTGTTTTAGAAGCGCGAGGTGGACCTATATAATATTAGGCAGATGGTTTCAATATTGTGGTTGATTGGTGTACACTTGTGCTATTGTTAGAGCCTTGCCAGCAGTGAGCCAAAAATGTCAGGTTTGAACGAAGCGAGGGAAAAGACCCAAAAACACCAACCAATATGAATTTCTGAGGAACTTGTAGGTGTCATGGTAATTGGCTCATTTTATTTTTCGATGTTTGTTCTGTACATGTGGAACATTTCTGACAGTAAAGGAACTGTCAGAAGGTTACCTCAGTATTATGATTCAATGAACGACATGACACATATTCCTGTAAGCGAAGTTCTAATGAAAGATGTAAGTAAGTTGCATTATTGGAAATGGGAGTCAGTATCTTTGGAGTTTGACCCATATGATGGACAAAAAGTCTATGTCTCAGCCTGTGCTGTATCAACTTTGATCATTCTCTTTAAATCAAAAGTTATGGAAGTGCACACCAAGTTCAGTTCCATAAGTTATACAAAAGGTCAGTGGGGTCAACAAAACCTTTAGGAATCATCAATATGCAAACCTAATCCACAGTTATGTGACCAGTAATTGCTGAAATATTTGGCCTTGAATGAGACTGTTGGATGAGCAGACTCCATCAATCTCAGGCTCAGTCAGTAGTGGCAAAAACATCTGTAATGCTTCTGCACAGCCAAAAATTAACTGCCTAAATGCTCAGGTTAACACCACAACACTACCAGCTAGATATATGCCCATGTCAGTCTTTGCATAAATCGGTCAAAACTTCTATAACTTGTCTGTTTGTTGCTGCACGCGGTTAGTTGGTGTGTGTTTCGGCACCAGCTGGTCCCCTGACTCCCAACACAGTCCTGCCCCACCACAAAAACTGCCAAGAAACTATGTGTCACAGCACACAGCAGGAAGAGGGAGAGAGGAGAGCGTTTAAATAATGAGAAAGTAAAATACATGGATGAAATGAAGAAAGTGCAAAATTTTAAAAAAGCAGAAGAGAGGGCAGGGGGTGCAGAGTAGCTGTTTGGAAAAGAGAGAATCCAGAGGAGCCACGTGGCTCCATCTCCTCATCACAACCCACCTACACACACACACACCGGTTAAACAATGTGGCTTCTTAACTGTTTACTAGAGAGAGTCGGTATCTACAAGTTTGTAAATGACAGACAAAAAGAGGGAAGACAAACGACTGATGCATTTACAAACTGCAAATTTAGGTTTGTGTCAGTGGTCATTTCATGTAATTATTTTGGCAAAATTTGTTATGCAGTTTTTTTTGAGGCTCTGAAAAAATCCCACTCAAAGTGAAAGCTTCTTTGTTTAAATACTATAAATGCAATCATTTACCATTCTTTACAAATCTGATTACGTTACTTCAAATGTTTTCTTCAATCAAGTAAAATTTTCTCCAGCCTAATGAAATTATACGACTATTGCTGCTGGATGCAATCTGCACAATTTCCTTAGAAAGCTAGCTTGCTCAAGAAAATTCTCAAAACACATGAAACTCTTGGAAATACGCAATTATCTTTGGCAGAGTTTCTGCTTTTTTGCAATATTGATAAAATTTGGCAGCTTTTACAAAATAAAGGCCTTCAGTGCTGGAAGAGCTTGCTGTTCAAACAAACCTCCTCATTTATAATAATGTCACAATGCAGGAAAAACAAACTAAGACAAGGGAGGAAAATGTTTCCCAAGTAAGACTGCATAATCATGTTTTAGTTCACTGAAAAAAGCCTGGAGCTGGTGGATACGAGCCAAGATCAGTGTACTGCTGGATTATCTCCAAATCTGCAGAGATGTGTCCTCATGAAACAACTCTTCCACTTATACACCGGGCCAAACAGCAGGACCAACGGTGCAGGCACAATAAGCCATATTCATGGTGGTGAGGATTCATTCAGCTCAGCCTGCCAACAATTCAGCATTTTGGTGGGCGGTTTCGCCTGCCTAATTTCAACTCCTTCCCCAACTCTCTCAGCCATTCATCACAAAAATGTATTTGTTACGACATTTCAGTGTGCAAAGACAATCTGCTCCATAGCTCTATGCCCAATTAATATTATAGTCATTGACTGATGTCCTGACAGTTGGGCTTTTATGCTTGATAAGTGACAAATGCAGTGAAATGACTGCTGAAATCAAAGCAGCTTAGTATTAGCTAATAAGAGTCAAGCTCATAAGTCAATCAAAATTACTCTAATCAATATTGAGATAACAACTATTCATTGACTTTAGAGACAAAACATTTTCATTACACAATTTCACATTTGAACAAACAGAGCACTGATTTCACTTCTATGCTGTGCTACATTTGTGTTAATGCGAAGAGCATTGCATCAAAATACAACGTAGCATAACCTGAAATTAGTGCATCTCCTCAGGACAGAATGCAAATAAAACTTCACACAAAAGACATCAGTTGCTCATCTGCTCTTTGATAGACACTGCAATTCACCAATATTCCCTAAACACCTCACATAAGATGCTGGCTAGGCAGCTGTGCACAGAGAAGCCTCTAGTCTCCATTCATTTACTGCAGTACAGCCTCTCAGAGAGTTATGGCAGCAGATATTAATTTGAAAAAGAGTGAAACAAGGTTTTCTTAAGTCAAATTTTCCCAAGTTGAAACAAAGTGATTTTGTCAACATGTTTATTCCTTTGAGTTGAGTTTTCTAGTTGTGAAGTTTTCTATTTAAATGACCATATCGCATTGGATCATGTTCATTTAATGATGATTAATTGGTGATTAATATACAAAAATTATGAAGCTTTTCTTACTACTAATTTCTACTACTGGGAAGCAAGGATCTTTCATTGCTGGTGTAACAGATGTGCTGGAATGCATTCAATAGCAGAACAAAATTTCAGTAATCAAAAGAATTAAAACAGTCAAAACTATTCAGAGCTGCCAAGATTAGTTGGCATAAGAGACGGTGTTCATGTTTAAAAGGTGTCAACATCAATATTTTCAACCAGCACATGGCTTTTAGTTTAATCCTTTGTACCAAATGTTTTCCGGCAGCGTCACTGCAAAATCGTTGCTTCATGAAGTCAGTTGTTGACTCCAGTCACTGGTCAGCTGCGGTCATCGCTACAGGTTTAGACAATTGTGGCATCAGCAAAGTCTAGCTTGGTAAAGAAAATTTTTTGCAAAGGCTAAAGACTACACAAGTGGGGGAACACTTAAAATGACCACAGAACAGAAAGGTGATACCTGAGGAGTAATGTACAGGTGCATTATGATCAATGTAAAAACAGTTGTTGTTTGGAGTCCGAAAACTATTTAATTGTTTTTGCAATGAAATGAGCAACAGTGCCTACTAACAATTCCTACTATCTACTTATGCACTTTGTATTCATTTATAACGTACTGAAAGATTATTGATTATGTTGTTGCAACATTTGCATTGACAATAAAAAGGTATTATGTTCTAAATCCCCAGTAAATACGATTGGTAAATACAAAAATCACTGATCTATGCTATTTTGAGTCTGATTGGCAGACAGTTTGAATTCACTGGGCTTCACAGGGAAAAAATGACGACTGATAAGTGATCTCATGCCAAAAACACATCCCTTGCCTTTTATCTACCGTTTCAGTGCCTAAAACCACCAGCACCATTGTATGTATCTGCTCACCCTGAACATGTGCTCAGTGGATTGTTACAAAGTTCAAACAATTTGACTTGATGAATTATTACCCATCCCGCCCTCCTCAGCAGAGTGACAGACCAAGAAGAGCTTTGTAGAGGAAATAATTACAAACACACACACACGCACGCACACACACACTCAGAATTGCCACAAATGCACAGACCTCTGTTAAAGTCCAGTTTGGCCACCTGCAGAGCGTAGGCCTCACACTCTTTCTTGCTGAAGCTGAAAATGATGACAGGCTGGAAGTTCCTCTCCATGATCATCTTCACTATTTTGAACACACTGGATGGACCTGATGGAAATACAGAAACATATATTTTGATGTGAATTACTTACTTTGAAGACATTTTGAAGACCATTTGAAAACACACCCACCTTTGGTGCCTCCTTTCCGCCCTCTTTGGTCCCACTTGCCACCTCCACTGCTGCCCCCAGAATCCCCAGAGTCTCTCAGCACCTGCATAGCTGTGTTGAAATTGTCTTCTCTGAAGTCTCCCTGAAGAAAAGCACAAACACATGCAGATGTCACAGATCATTCATATCATGTAATGTCTGGTCTTAAGTGATACACTCAATTTCAGAACACACAAGTGGTCACCATTTCCCAATATGACACCAAGAAAATGATAGGAGAATTATCAGCTTAGAAGTAGTGTCTGACTTCTGAACACTGAATGACTAGTGCTGACAGACACTGAATGTAGGTTTCAGATGTTCTTACATTCTCATCAACCACCAGGTGGAGTCCATCACCCCCTGCTGGAAAGATGTAGTGTTGCAGAGGAGTGGGGCGGTAGTCTGTGTAGACCACATGGCATGGCTGCAGGGGACATTAGACAAACACACTTCATTAATTATGTAGAAATGACGAACACAAAGAAACGTTAGCCTGATAAACAGCTAATCGTCACATCACTTTACATACAGAAGGATGGAGCAATATAATCCTTTAAAAATGATACATTTATAAAGCAGTGCAACATTATACCTGTTTATGTAAGTGGCAAATCCATTCAGCAAATTGTTTGGCATTGGGGATGGTAGCGGACAGGAAGACATAATGCACATTGTCTGGAAGAAGAATGATTGTCTCCTCCCACACCACACCACGCTCTGAAATACACAGAAAGCAACAAGTCTCCCGATTAACAATGGACCTCTGCAACAACCTACAGCTAAGCTTTTCTCAGATAAATGTTCCCAGACACATCCAAGGCTGCCTGTTCTGCTCAGTTTGTTGGCAAATTTCATTTTAAAAAGTTCCACCAAAGAATAAAAAGAAGGCTTTCACACTGTCAACCTTCACATGTTACATTCAGAAATCAGAAGAGAAAAAGATCAATTAGTAAGCAGTAAATAAAGAGGAAATGATTCTAAATTAATTATGACACAAAACATCTGTCTAAAGCAAAGCAGTCCATCATCTGTCAAAGTAACTGAAAAGTTTAATTTTATAGTCTTCAGTAGGTGACATTACACTGATGGGTGTATTAAAGGGACGACACTTGACAGCGTCTATTACAATGACTAACAGCCATCAAAGTAAGAGCACTTTACTCAACTGTAAAACGTGTTGGACTGAAACATGGCAATAAATCTAACGTGAAGTGGCAAGTCATGATGATGATAAGCTATCTGGTGCACATAAAATTAATTTTGCAGTGAAACATTTTATTCTATGTAAAGTCACCATTTTTCTAGTACTGTTAACACCTGTGGGCACACATGTTGATTCCAGGCTTGTCCATTTTTGTAAAATATATAATTTCAGAAATACAGATTTTGTTTTCCCTTTTTTATCTTTTATGGCATTATAACTGTGTCATACTGCATAGAAGACAATTTTGAGTTCTCTCTACTTGTAGCGGCTGCACTGTTTCAGGAGAGATGCAGGATTTAATACCCTCATGAAAGATTAGCCAGGTCAGTAAAAATGTGACAGGAGCAGAGAAACACTGCCTGTGGTTCAGAGGGTGAACTCTAACTTTGTTCAGATTTAGGCATTACGGTCTTAGGTCAAATGAGTATTTCTTCTCAGTGTAAATAGTCATGTTCTGTTCGTATATGACTCACACATTTTGTTTTCAACCCAAGCAGAAACTGAACACTGTGATAAATTCTGTTGTACCACTTAAGAACAAATCTGTTTTTTCCAGTGGTTCTTGCATGAGGCTAAAATCACACAAACATCAGTTAGTCAACTGTGTTTGTGTCGTTTCTTCTTTTTTCTTCTATTACACACCTGTGTCTCTCATGTAATGGATCTCGTCAAAGATGACCCACGCTACTTCCCTCATGATCTCAGAGCCCCGGTACAGCATGCTCCTCAGGATCTGGGAAAAAAATAAGTTTGTCATGTCAAATCAAACTCTCGGCTCTGTCTCTACATGCCAGCTAGACACTGAATTTGCAGCACAAAAAAGGTACCTCTGTCGTCATGACGAGGCAGGAGGCTGTGGGGTTGATGGTGACGTCTCCAGTCATCAGTCCCACATCCTGGAACTCTTCATACATCTCTCTGTACTTCTGGTTGGACAGAGCCTTGATGGGGCTTGTGAAGATCACTCTCTGCTTCTCTCTGAGAGCCAGTGCGATGGCATATCTGCAAAAAGATGATATCAAAGTAACACAGGTTAGATCACTTAGCTGTTATGAATTTATTTTGAGCATTATTAGTTGTTGTAATAAAAAAAACAGTGAGTGCTTAAACAGTGTTGTGTTTACTGAGGATACTCACTCAGCACAAACAGTCTTGCCAGCTGAGGTGTGTGCAGACACAAGCACAGATTGGTTGTTGTCGATACATAAGATGGCCTCACGCTGGAAGGGGTCGAGAATAAAAGGGTACTCCTGCAAGACAAGCAAGATGTATTAAAACAAAGCAAAAACAACAAAAGTGTAATGTTAGTTTGTGTCAACCCACAGGACAATGTACCATACAATTTAAGGTATCTACCTATAAAATACAGCACTGTGTTAAAGGCGTGATAACATGGAAGGACTTTACTTTTAGAAACCATGGGCTGCTGTTACAAAGTTAAGACGATGATTCTAATAACTAGCCCACATACAGAATAATAAATGCATTACAGCAAAAAAATGAATGAAAAACCAATGCTTTCAAAAAAAAAATCATTTTCAGTGTCATTTTTTTCTTCCTACCGCCAAGTGCTTGATCAAAGGCAATCGTTGGATTTGTTGCACTTCTTTCTGTAGTATAATATCGTAAGGTCTTGACCTTACTATGTAAAGTGCTCTTAGATAATCCATGTTGGAAATTGGTGATCTATAAATAATACTGAATTGCATAGTTGACAAACATTCAGCACTGAACAAAGTAAATTAACTCTAATTTCAATTTCAAAGGACAGTTTACCTTGGCTGCTTTCCCCACACGTGGTTTCAGCGGTTTATATTCATCACTGGCAGGCAGAGCAACCTGTTAGGAAAAGGCAGAAGTTTTGACATGGCAAGTGAAATCAGACCGCTAACAATTTTAAGAAGAAAACTGATACAACTAATACATCAAATCTGCTTTCTTTACCTCATGTGAGCATCCTTCCACAGTTTCGACTTGCTCCACCTTCACTTGAGGCATGAATTCTGCAAGACTGAAATAAACAAAGGAAAATGCAACTTAGCATTTTTAACTTCAAACACAGCTTCTGGAAATGAGAAGTTGCCAGTTTATGTACACTTTGCTGAAACTCTAAATCAATACTAAGCGTAGCCAACCTTAGAGACCTCATGTAACAAAACACCATTCAAAAGCTCCCAGCCTACACAATATCCGTGATTCATGACCTCTCTAAAACAGTTTCAAAAAATCTTAATGCTGTAATCTTCATGGGGTTTTACAAGACTGTCACATTGAACTGCATAGGTGGTAGAAGTAGCAGACTGATTTTTTTAACTGAAGTAAAATAAATTAGTAATGCAACAATATAAATCTCTATGTTTTCAAGTATAACTACTTCAATCTGAGACTAGGCTGATTGGCAGAAAAATAAACTAGTTTTATTTAACTGATTAAACGCTTACAATAAGATTTTTCTCAAGTAAAAGTGAAAAAGATTCTGGTTTCCTAGGATTTGTGTAACATCACTGTAAAGCATTTTCTATCTCAATCTGTTCGTCAGGCAAATTAAGATGACACTCAGCGTCACCTTGGGCTCTGGAAACTTGTAATAGACATCCCCAACATTTTCTAACACTTGATAAACTGAACCACAACAACCACAACATGCAGATTGGCCCATAATGAAAATAATCATGTAATCAAGTGTTTTTTAACATTATATTGTTCAAATGATGTTTTATATACCAAAAGCCATCATGAGTGAAATTAGCAGTCAATGCCATGGATGGGCACATCTCCTTTGAAAAAGCAGTTGTACCAGTGACAGTCTCAAAAACACAGATTCAGAATTCAGGGGTTTCATACGTAACAAACTCAAAGAACTAGTCATGTCAGCGTGCCGAGTGGGACCTCCTGTATGATTATTCTTTAGAATTGGTTCCAGGTTCAAACGTGTGACTGAATTGCTAAATCTAAAATACCAATAATAAATTCCAACATTACAACCTGTCACTGTGTGGTGTGGAGTAGATTTACAGTATTAGATAAGTCACAGGTGAGCTGGTGTGCTCAAGGTGACCTGAGTGGGGAGATGTGAGTGAAGAGAGAGGGAAGGACTACATAGGCCCAATCCCAATTTCCACACTCACAGGCTCATGCCTACTCAATGCATGAGGAGTCAAAGCTGTCCAAATATCAAATTGTCAAGCACATGAGGGCTCTGTTCCAGATTTAATAATTATTCAATGCACCCTTTTTGTAATTCTGAATATCTGCAGACTTCCTTGAGGAGACCTGCTCATATAATGTGACCACCCTCCCCACAAAACATACACAAACAAAGGGAAGAAATTAGCTTAGTAGTTTATCTGTCAGTGACAGCATCTGGTTGCTGGTTGTTATTTATTGCATGCTTGTAAAGTTGTTTGTACTTTCAATCAAATGTATGCATAGGATTTACAGACCGTAATGGCTCTCCTCACTTTTGGTAGTTCACTAAAAACGTAGAAACACTGTTATACTACAAATAAAACACAAGTCCACAATCACTTTTCTTTTCTTAAAAAAAGGATATGTTGTTTCCAGGTTAGTGAATGGTCGCAATAGTGTGTTGTTACATGTATGAGGGTTTAGTGTCCAGGCGTTTGGATGGACATTGGGATTGGGCTATAGATCTGAATACTCAGCTTAGAATTACATCTAGGACATTTTTAGGTAGTACAGGATCATTTTCATTTCTAAATATGTAATTTTGACACTCAAAGATGCACTTTACGGGGTTTAATCAATGACCAGCAAGAGACTTTTTACTTTTACTAGTAATTTTGATGGAGTAAGCAATTTTATTTACTAAATACTATTGAGGAGTTTGATGTACCAGCAACTAATAATGACAACTCTTGAACAGCTGTAGTGGAATTAAAAACAGAGAGTATTTCCCAAAAGGAGCATAAAATGGATATGCTCATACTTGTGCCCAATAAACTGGCAAGTGAGTAAACGTCAACAAGTCTAGTTAGCATTAGCATCCTGCACCAGCGCATTAAAGCTGTACTTCAACTCACTTCAGGTCATTAGCTGAGACTGCCTCATGTCGAGGTTTCTTCCCAAACACCACCTCCTCTTCACAGTCAACTTCTGCCTCCCTCTTAACCCGGGGTGATGGAGCAGCGTCCTTTTCGGTGACATCTTTGCCTTTATCCTTCCTGGAAAAGAGAATAACACAAGCACACGGACACACAAGTGTTAGCTGAGCAGCCTTAGCAGCAGTCGTCCGGTTGCAATTATAAACATCACAGTCTTACAGGAAATCAATCAAATGTTATTTATAACATACTATCAGTTACACGTAACATTTATCTGCACTATGAGCTATTTTCTCTGTTGCTTCACTGACAAGTTAACCAGGTAACTAGTTAGTCAGTTAGGACCGTTTCGTTGGCTGCACGCGCACACATGATGCTGCGTTCAAGTTTCCTGGTCAACAAAAGCTGCTGATTTCAAGCACAAAACTTAACTTTGCGAATATACTCACTCTATTTCTGTAGCGACACCGGTGAGAGTCTTTTTACTCGTCGCAGTTTGTTGTTCATCATCAAACACGCTGAACAAACCGTCTCCAAAGGGGTCCGCCATGTTTGTTGGGGGCACGCTTCCCACAATCCAACACGAGGTCGTCTCACTTCCTCTACGGCAGCCGCGCGGTCCAAAAGCAGAGAGAAACACCTACCAGCGTCGTTTATGCTCTCTAGTCAGCTACCCAGCACCTCACCGATGACCTGGCATCACATACCCACGTAAAGGACCCACAGACAGGCAGTGTTTTGGTGAACTAATGGGCGGAAAGAAGAAGAAGTCGGCAGGGCAGGCGGCCGCTCCGGTGGCCCCGGCAGCAGCAGCGGGCAGGACCGGAGACACTGCAGCGGGGACCGGCGTGGCAGAGGAGCCGAAGAAACAGACAGCAGGCAACAAACCTGCCAAACCAGGCAAAGAGAGCAAATCTAAAGGTTGGCATACCTAACAAAGCAGCAGATTCACCCTATACTGTGTTTTTTGTACTGTATTTGTACTGTATTCAGACACATCACTGTGTGTGAAGTTACCTGCAGTGAACTGCTGCATAGGCTGTCATATGGTCTGTAGCTGGTGATCAGTAGCTATTCTGAAGTATGCAATGACTTTACCACACCAATATGTTTGCTGTGCTGATAGTTTATGGACTGTCTGGACGATAGGCTTTACGGCTGTACTAATCAAATGCGAAAACTTTAAATGGGACCCTTTTGTACTTCCTTGCAGTGATTTTAATTTAGTAAGATAAAGAATAGTAATGTGGTTTGGTTGCTACTCAGATTGTGGCCAGTGTTGTCACCAGTTTTCTTGTAAATAAATATTAAGGTCGGGCAACCTGTGTTGGACATTAACCTATAGATTAGACATTATTTGCGAGGTCTCAACCAAATAATGACCTGCATTTGTCAGGTAACTTGTTAGAGTATATACAATTTAATTTACGAAGGTACATTTTCATATAATACTGTAGGACTGTATTCTTACCATTTGTATTTGTTAAGTATGTTTGTATTGTTAGTCTTAACTATCAACTGCAAAGTTTTGCTATATATATGCTCATGGCTGGACTTGACTGTTAAAGTTTTATTGCATTGTATGTATATTGCACTTTTGCATCTGTAGACTTTGGTTTTAACTTTATCTTAACTGTTGATATGTGGCCTTGTGTGTAAACATTTTTTATGCGTTGTCTGTCAAAGCACTTTGTGAACCTTTTTTTGTTTTTTCGGGACTACTTAATCATATAAATCAGGGGTGTCGACCCCATTTTAGTTCAGGGGCCACATACAGCCCAATTTGATCTCCGGTGGGTCGGACCAGAACAATCACAGCATTATAACCCATAAATAACGACAACTCCAAATATTTCCCTTTGTTTTAGTGCAATAATTCTGACAGTGTTCACCTTTAATGTACTATCTTTTTTACAAAGCATTATGAACAACCTGGAAGAGAAATTATTTAAAATTTTCAGTTTTAAAAAAATGAATGGCCGGATTGGACCCTCTAGCGTGCTGGTTCTGGCCCGCGGGCCGTACATTTGACACCCCTGTTATAAGTAGTCCTTGTAAATAGACTTGAACAATTTGGAGAAAACATCTCATTGCAGTCTTGCTGACAGATGTCGCTGTTGGATTTGATTTGCACTCTAATTATTTTTAAGCCTCAGCTCACTATTTACTTTGTAATACATTTAAAGCATGCAATGGAGCATTATGACATGAGATGCCATCAAACGTGTGACTGTCACACAAAGAGGATGTTATAAATGTGTTAAACCATTGACACAACTGTTTAAAACTCTAAATGAGACACTCTGCATGATGTAGATCCTGGATTGCAGCTTTTGCAATTTGCCCATTGCATTTCATTTTGACTGTTCAGAATATTATTAGGCATCAGATCACAAGGCAAAAAGAAAAGATTTGTATTGCTTCAATAAATTAGCCAATTGTGAGAATATAAATTGTAATCAAGACAAAAAAAAAGTGGCTCTAAAAAAATCATATTGCTCTGTTTTGTCCTCATCTCAGCTCCAAAGACCTACAGTCTTGCCAACACCACCCAGGTTGACACAGGTGGTGTCTCAGACAAGTCGATTCTTAAAGTAAGTCTATTTCAGTTTATCAAGTATGTCTTATGCTGGAAAGCATAGCGGTCTTGACAATAAATGTGATCTGATCTGCTAACTCAGGTCTCCATCCAAGCTGACCTGGAGAAGAAGATCATCCAACTGATCAACGACTTCAGACAGGAGAATGGAGACAAAGGGCCCATATCAGGCAGACTTACAAGCAAGAAATTACTGGTAAAGACAAAAAAACATCCTTCTGATGCTTCACAAATTTGATACACATATAGGTTTGGTTCTGTTACAGATGTGAATGTGCTTGTAGGACTTGTACACAGCTCTGCAGAAGTTCAACTTTAAGAGAGAGCACATCGAGGAGGCAATGAAGAGCAGTGTACTGTACGGAGGAGATCTCCACTCTGCCCTCGACTGGCTCTGCCTCAACCTTAAAGATGGTAACAGAGCATCAGCAGTCATTTAAACATCATCATTATAGTAGTTCTTCAGGGTGAAACTCCATTTATCGTCTCTTTTACCAGAGGAGCTGCCCGATGGTTTTAGCCAGCAGATGCAGGAGGAGAGTCAGAAGAGTCGGCCTCGATTCCAGCCTCCTGTCCAGCAGAAACCTGCAGCCCAGAGCCCCAAAGCTCCCAACAACACCCGCAAAGAGACATCCAAGGTTTGTCTGTTTACTTGCTGAAATATGTGTCAGCTGGATAGTATTCTATTTCCTGTCACAAAGCTTATATATGTGTGTGTGTGGTGTTTGCCAGGTCACTGAGAAGGATGAAGCTGCAAGCATGAAGGATTGGATCTTAAGATACGCAGAGCAAAGCAGTGAAGAAGAAGAGGAGGAAGAGGAAGGGGGCAAGAAGACACACAATCCTGAACTCGATGAAAAGTTTGATCCAGTAAGTTCAATTAAAGCTGAGATCTGAATTCTTTATTCAGGAAAGTTTGAATTTTAGAAAAGTGTGTTCTATTCCCAAGAGTTTCGTTATTTTTTCTGCTTGTCAGTTAGTGAACTTTATAAGTACAGGTAGGCGGACAGAGTCAGGCTAGCTATTTCCTACTGTTTTCAGTCTTTATGCTAAGCTAAGCTAACAAGCTGCTGGCTCTGTAGCGTCGTATTTAATAGAAAGATATGAAAATGGCAAAGCAGTGAATGTTTTTCAACATGTTGAACTATAGCTAAAAACAACTGTTGAGCTTTTGTATGAAGTTAGAAAGTTGTGACAGTTTGCTGAAGTAAATGTCATTAAGTATACAGCCTGCTGTAGTTATCCTATAATAGTGTGTTTTATGTTTTGCTGTGTAGAATGACAGGTATTTGATCCTTACTGCTCAACTGTACGATGCTAAAGAAATGGCAGCTGCTGCGAAGACCAAAGGAGACAAAGCGGGTCAGAGGTCGGCTCAGGACCGAATACGCATCATACAGCAAGGTGTGTGACGGTGAATGAATATTATATAGCCTTTGACTCACATTCATCAAATGTGATTCTGTACTTTCCTCTTAAACTGTAGAACAGAGATAAAAAAGTAACAGGTTAAATGTATAATTTTTTATTGTGTTATCTCTCCAACAATTTCACACTAATTTTTATGGTGTTTTGTCTTGCTAGAAATGAAGCAACATGAATCCCACCCCATGTTCAATCCAGCAATAAAAGTGGTCGACGTGCCTCAAAAAGAAAAGAAAATTGTCCCTGTCCGAGAGGAAAAAGAGGATCTCGGCTTCAGTTTGTTTGAACAAGCTGAGAAGGCCCCTTCTGCAGAGAAAGGTACCTTCTCGTCAAGTTAGAGTCACAGTTTCTAAGTGTTTTTATAGGATACAGTCGATACCAAATATAACAATCTGTATCTTTAAGTTGTGATGTCATGGTTCAAGTTCAGTATACTGCATAGTATCACTGTAACAGATGCTGTATGCATGAAAGTCACATCCACATACGTGAGTTTGTACTCAATTTCAGAACATCTGTAGAACTTCCTATTTCCAAGTGCTGTTTCAAAAAAGGTTTAATTACCTCCGCTCACATGATGTGGATTAATCTTTAGAACCTCCACTAGTGTCGGAGGGCGCAGATGGTCCAATAGCAAGAGAAATGCAGTCACTTAAGTGTGTATGGAAAAAAAATATAGGATGATAATGTGGCGCAGACAGAAACATCAGACAGACAATATGCCAAGCTCACAGCGAAGGAAACTGGAACCCTAAACTTGACAACTTTCTTGCATTAAGATTAGTCTGCAATGATTGATTGATTAGTTGTCAACAAATCAGTTAATCTACGTATATGTTTTCCGGTTTATGTACTCCTATGTGACAGTAAACTGAATGTCTTAGGGTTGTGGACAAAACAAGACATTTAGGAACATCTTGGATTCTGAGAAACACTGATCGGCAGTTATCACTGTTTTCTGACATTTTATAGACCAAACAACTAATTGGTTTATCAAGAAAATAACTGACGTTATAATCGACAATGAAAATAATCTGTAGTTGCAGTCCTGGTTAAGATGGACAAAATTTATATCTGACAGTAACTGGAGCAAACATAAGCCATGTTTTCAGCCTGCAGTTTTCAGTAGTTTTCTTGTGAGACTGATTTCATTGCTGACGTCTTTGTTCAATTCTTGTTTGCAGTTGTGAAAAAGAACGAGCCAAAGGACATTCGTAACTTTGACTACACAGCTCGCAGCTGGACGGGAAAGTCTCCCAAACAGTTCCTCATCGACTGGGTTCGAAAGAACCTGCCCAAGAGCCCACCGCCGACTTTTAATAAGGTTGCTGCCGGTCGATATTGGAAATGCAAGTAAGTGTGTGTGTTTTTTCTGTTGTTCACCCATACAACTACTGCCATTTTCAAAGGCATGGATTCTGTTGTATGTTGCTCTGTGGAGTCTCATGAATATGGTTACAAACAATGTTCACATGCTTTAACATTTGTGTTACCTGGACTAAAGAATGAAACAACCAGAAGATACAGAATATGGTAGAGGGAATTATGAAATATTCTGTGTCCACATGATGTCTTTCTATGCATCAGGGTGCGTGTTCAGAGGGCAGATGATGTTCTGGAAGTTTGTCCCACCATCCTGACTGAGGACAGCATGCAGGCTCAGCATCTGGGAGCCACACTGGCGCTCTACAACTTGGTTAAAGGACAGGTAATATGAGTGAACAAGTGCAGGAGCAGTTTGGCCTGCTTGAGCTCACATTTTTGTTCTGGTTTTAGCCATGCCTATCTTTGTGTCTGCTGTGAATTCTTTCCTGTCCATTCTCTTTCTTTCACTCAGTCAGTGCACCAGCTCCTTCCTCCAACCTACAGAGATGTGTGGCTGGAGTGGAGAGACAGCGAGCAGCAGAAGCAGGAAGAGACTCGCACTGCAGCCAACAAACCCAGAGACCAGTTCATCTCCCGCCTCCTGACCAGACTCAAGCAGCAGCAGAACCAGGGTCAAGAGCAGGACTCTGGATCCCAGGGACAGCTGGGGCTGAGCGGGGCGGACAATGAAGAGCCTGAAGAATCCTGGGAGAACCTGGCTGGACTTGATATTGGTGAGCGAGGAGAAGAAGTGGAGGACAAGAGTCAGACAAGAGGAGGGAGGAGGGAAGGAGCACTTGAGGCAGCCAGAGAGCTTTTAATGAAGCTGAAGAAGTCACCACTCGCCCACAAACTGCAGGTAAATACACTTGAAGTTTTCCTCATAGTGCACTTTGCAGTCAATAGAACCATGTGATTGAACATGGATCCCACCTTCAAGGCAGAGCGAGAGCAGCTTCCTGTCTTTCAACACCGGCATCGTGTCCTGGAGGCACTGCAGCGCCACCCGGTGGTGGTGGTGGCTGGTGAGACGGGCAGCGGAAAGAGCACTCAGATCCCGCAGTTCTTGCTGGAGGAGCTGTTGACTGGAGGCAAAACGGCACAGTCCTGCAACATCGTGGTGACTCAACCCCGAAGGATATCTGCCATGAGCCTGGCCTGCAGAGTGAGCCAGGAGATGGGCTGCGAGGACGGACCAGGATCCAAGGTGAAGATACATGCTTAACATATTAAGGTTTACAGGCCTTTAACATGTTATTATCTCTTGCACTGCCTCCTGCTTTAATGACTGTATTTCATGTTGATTTCAGTCATCGCTGTGTGGATATCAAATCCGAATGGAGAATCAGTCCGGTGACTGGACCCGCCTGCTGTACTGTACGACGGGAGTTCTGCTCAGGAAGCTGCAGCATGACAGACACCTGAGTTCCGTTACTCATATCATCGTAGACGAGGTGATATCTTCTGGTCAAACACAGAATTTGCAAATTATTTCGATTATTTAGCCACTTTTTTTCACAGTCAGACTGATATATTAAAGCACAACCCTCTCAGGTCCATGAGCGCAGCGTCCAGTCAGACTTCCTGCTCACTATCCTGAAAGACGTCGTGATGAGGAGATCCGACCTGCAGCTGATCCTCATGAGCGCCACAGTGGACTGTGACAAGTTCTCCAACTACTTCAACCGCTGCCCAGTGATCACCATTCCTGGCAGGACTTTTCCAGTCGAGGTAAGAGCGAGAGTTTGTGTATATTGTATATAGGATCTGATTTTACTATCCTGTTGTCTGTTTTAAGGGCTTTTGAAAGTGGATACCAGGGGATAAGCAGCATTTGTTTTTGCCCATCACAGTTGCAACCGTTGCCTCCCAGCTCTGCTATTGTAAAGGGAAGCAACATAAAAAATCCAAGCACAGTTATTTATTGTTTGTCAATTAGTTGTTTAACAAAAGAGACAAAACTGCAAAGCAACAGAGCCTGTGGATGCTACCTCATTAAAGACAAGAGCAAAACCCTTACCCTAGGTGAAGAGATTAACCAGGACTGGAGCTTCGGGCTGGTAAGGCAGAATTACAAGCAGAATGTGGAACAAGCACCGGCATCATTCCTCAGCAGCCTGCACATATATATTTGGATATATGAAAGAAAGTAAAGACGGGTTGAGCAGAAAGAACCAAGAATCAAACATGTGGCCAATAAAACAGGATGTTTACAAGCTGCTGTGCTTTGGTTTCCAGGTGTTTCATTTAGAAGACATAGTGGAGCAGACGGGATACGTTCTGGAGAAGGACTCGGAGTACTGCCAGAAGATCTTGGAAGAAGAAGAGGAAGTCAGCATCTCTGTCACACAGAAGGGTGGCAAGACTTTGCAGCACCAGGTGACACTGGCTCTCTTTTTTTAAATATCTGGTGTTATTGTGCTAGTTGTGTATATAACCTGCTCTGTGCATTTTTAGTTAGTTTGTCTCTCATCTATATATATTCTGGTATCATTTTATATCTTATTTGTTGCTGTTGTCTTCATACATACTGTAGTAAGTGCCCACATATCCAGCAACTAGCAGTGAAGGAGCAGTTAGTGTGGGGTGGTGTTGCTCTCTTTTAGCTCTGTCTTTGGTCCCTAATTCTCCTGGGGGGACTGAGTGCACTGTTTTTGTGGTGATCTGTGACTGAAGTTGATTTGTGTGCTGTTCTTTGTTCCAGGAGGTGATTGTGAGGGACTCCTCCGGATGGGACCTCGGTCCAGACCTGGACCACTTCAGCAGCAGGACTCGGCAGGTGCTGCAGTACATGAATCCTAACAAGATCAACATGGACTTGCTGGTCGATCTCATGGACTACCTCGGTACAACACATCAACAAGAATATCATCACACATGCTCTGGTTTTGTTATGTGTATTAAATGTCTGTGTGTGTTTTGGTGTCTCTGCCAGATAAATCCCCTCAGTTTGCAGATGTGGATGGAGCTGTTCTCGTGTTCCTGCCTGGTCTGGCTCACATCCAGCAGCTGTACGATCTACTCTCCTCAGACAAGAGGTTCCGGGTCAAAAACAGGTGACATTCACAGACTAATATATAATGTACTTTAATTACACATACCACACCAAACTTAGGAAACAGTAGAAATGGTGAAGCACATTTTACTTAACCTTTTCCCGCCGTCTCACTGTGAGTTTCATTGATCTTTTAGATACAGGATTGTTGCTCTCCACTCGACTCTCTCATCAAAGGACCAGGCGGCTGCCTTCACGGTGCCCCCAGCTGGAGTTAGAAAGGTACGTTTGAATGTGATAAATTTTAAAAAATGAAGTTTAATTGATAAAATGCATGTGATATGTTTCAAGAAAGTCCTTTTATACCATTTTTTTCATGCATCTCATACCACTACTGATTATTTTGTCTGTTCAAACATGTGTTAAATAATTTATGCCTTTTTTAGATTGTATTGTCGACTAACATTGCTGAGACTGGTGTGACTATTCCTGATGTTGTGTTTGTCATCGACACTGGAAAGACCAAAGAAAACAAGTAAGAGCTCCTGAACAATATCAGACATACTGTTCTCTTTTATTATATCTTGTTATTTTATGTTCAACTAGATTTGCTGTTCCTCTTTTGAACTAAATTATCAGGTCTGTTTTATCTTTTCAAAGGGTGTTTCATCCGGTTGTCTGTGAATTGATACCAAGAAGCAAAATAAACAAGACGAAAAGCCAGAAGGCTCAGGTGCTTTGAACCAAAAGCTAACAATTGCTAATTAGCAATAAACACAATGTACAGTTGAGGCTTTCTTTAGTTTTGTAGCTATTTGGTCATAAAATGAAGTCAGTCAAGTTATGATTTTGACCTGATGATGGCACTAGATAGCAAGTAAAGTGATAACTGCAGCTACAACAGCTCATCCTGAAGAGGAAGAGCTGAACCAAATATCTGAACCAAATTTCACAGGATAAGATAAACCTTTATGAACCCTAACAGCAAAGGGGATAGTGAGAAAATGTGGGATCATCAGTAGAAATATACATAAGTACTGCTGAGTCTTTTATATGTAGAAATTCAGGTATTGCAAAGATTCCTCTGAATGTGGAAAATAACAATATCACATGTGATATTCTATATGTAGAAAATAATGGTATTGCACAAATTCTTCCATGAGTAGAACAATACTGATAAAACAGTGATAATACACAGGTTTGAATGCATTGATGTTGCTCCAGAGTGAAATATAAATACCAATCCATCATTTGACACGTAACAAAAGTCAGGAGCTCACCAAAGTCGTTAGACTACATTATCAGGGAGATTAATGTCTTACCTGATTTTATGGCAGTTCAGTCCCGAGTTGCTGAGAATGAGATTTTTCATTCAGAGACATAAAGGCGGGCTGACTTCAGATCACACTTCCCACCTTTAGAAACCCACCAATAGCATGAAAACATAACCGAAACTGTTTGTAGGTAGTCTTATCTCTGTTATCTTGTGTCGTTCAGGTACCATGAGAGCAGCCAGATGAGTTCTCTGGTGGAAACGTTTGTTTCTAAAGCCAGCGCCTTGCAGAGGCAGGGGAGAGCAGGACGAGTCCGAAGCGGCTTCTGCTTCAGACTCTACCCAAAATACAGGTGTGGAGCTCATCACTCACTATGTGGAGATGTGCATGGCAACAAGAAAACTAACTGTTATTCATTACATATCAAAGATGTCTTCTTCAAACAAGCAAACACACAGTGGAACTGTATTCCTGTTTTAGCCAGTGTGCTGACCTGTTCTGCTCGTTGACTTCAGGTTCGATGCCTTCATGGATTACTCCATTCCAGAGATTCTGCGGGTCCCACTGGAGGAGCTCTGTCTTCATATTATGGTATATAAATCACTCTCAGTCACACCACAAGAACATAAATTCACACAAATACACTTATACACATTTATACACTTTTTCTACTGTCTTGTAGAAATGTCAGTACGGCTCCCCTGAGGACTTCCTGAGCCGAGCCCTGGACGCTCCTCAGCCCCAGTCGGTCAGTAACGCCGTCAACCTGCTGAGGAAGATCGGAGCGTGTCATCCAGACAATCACGTCCTCACCCCTCTGGGACACCACCTGGCGAGTCTGCCGGTCAATGTGAAGATCGGAAAGATGCTCATCTATGGAGCCATCCTCGGCTGCCTGGAACCCATAGTATGTCCTGTTGTCTTATTACTCAAAAAGCACACTGATCATTTCCAAATGTTTGACAGTTACATCTTGGTACTATATTATGTCATCATTTTATCTATTTCACACCTTTTCTTGTTCGATGTATTTCATGAATATTAACAAAAGGTTTGTTTCAGGCGACCATTGCAGCAGCCATCACAGAGAAATCCCCTTTCTCCACACCAATGAATAGAAAGGAGGAAGCTAACCTGGCTAAAGCTGCACTGGCATTAGCCAACTCTGATCATCTGACGATATACAACGCATATCTTGGGTATGGATTAGTCTGGAAATGTTGCAATGTTTGAGTGTTTAGGATTTTTAGAAGACTTTGAGATCAATCACACACAAATATAAGTGATTTAATATCAATGACATGCTTTCAGTGGAGTAACTGGAAAAGAGAAAGTGAGCCATAGAACTGCATTCAGTGGTAGAAGATGAGTAGAAAAAGTATCTGTAGGACCTGAAAAGCCTCAAGGAGCATTTACATTTTGAGTCTCTAAAAAGGTATCAAGAAGTCTTAATAACTGGTCATTGACAAAAACCTTAGATGTGTATTTTTTATGTGTTTATGAGCTGTCACAGGCATTACACATCTATAAAAAAACAAGTGGGTCTGATGCAACCGTGGACTGCACATGTAGAAGGCTGTTTAATCTATTTTTGTGCATCTTTTCAGTCAGCATCAGCAAACGAGTAGCAAATACTGTCACTTCTGCTAACCAAAGTAGCTGCAAAGGTCATTGTCTCAAACTTAAAAGCTTGGGGGGCTATTGCATGAATCAAATTTCTTCCCATTTGCTTCCCTTTCATCATTTAATTATACAGCATTACTACTGAGAGTTATTGTTATTTACAATGCCAACAAACATACCGACCAAACTGGTTTTCTGTCAGTCTCTGACCATTATGAATGTGAAAAATGGATTTAATTGCATCTGATGTGGTTTAAAAGGCCCTAGAAAGTCCTAAAAGTTATTTTGTAAACACTAGAGAAATCCTCTTAGCATTAGCAAGAATACCAACATGACAAAATCTATGAAAACAAATACACATAAACGTTTGTTACTAGTTTTTTGACTTTTTTTTTGGTCTTCATTTGGTAGCTGTAGTAGAGATAGACAGGGAGGACAGGACAAATGAGGCTACCACTTCACTCAAAAACAAACATAACAAAATTATTAGAAATGATCAGTCTCAAGATTAATTTGTCGTGACTTTCTTCATTCTTTTAGGTGGAAGAACTCGCAGACGGACGGACAGAGAGAAGAAATGTCCTACTGTAGGAAACACTTCCTCAATCGAACAGCTCTCATTACTATAGAGGTGACATGTGATATCCACACACATGAATATTCTCACCAAGGATTCACTTGTTTCTATCTAATCCCTCGTGCTTGATTCCATCTTGGGTGCAGGATGTGAAGCACGAGCTGATGAAGATGATGGAGCAGGTGGGTTTCTGGTCGTCTCGCTCCTCGTCTCGATCGAAGCAGCAGACATCCTCGCTGTCCAAGCAGCAGATCTCCATCTTGAACGCTGTGCTGACAGCAGGACTCTACGACAGCGTGGGCCGAGTCCTGTGCACCCCGTCTGTGGACGTCCTGGAACGAGTCGCCTGCATGGTGGAGACGCCTCAAGGAAAGGCTCAAGTTCACCCCTCATCTGTTAACCGCAACCTGCAGACACACGGCTGGCTGCTGTACCAGGAGAAGGTATGGATGGAGCATGTTGGTGGCGTCTTTTTATCTGTATTTCACAGTTGTGTTAACAAATGTTGGTCCACAGGTGAAATACACCAAGATCTACCTGCGGGACACCACTCTGATATCTCCTTTCCCCATGCTGCTGTTTGGAGGCGACATCGATATTCAGCACAGAGAGAGGCTCATCACTCTGGATGGATGGATCCACTTCCAGGTCAGAGATAAAGGGGCAGTTGTTCTGGGATTGGTTCAGTGAGCTGTCAAAACTGTGTATGAATTAATTTGTCTTTTCCTTTTCAGTCACATCCTGTAGCAGCAGAGGGTGTCTCCTGGAAAACTTAACTTTGTATAACTTGTGTCTGTTTACTTTAATTTGTGTTCTTAAAAGTTCAGCAGGACTTAGAAAAGACCAGAAAATACCACATCATTCTAGTTCTTTGAAACTTATGAACCATCTCAGGTCTGCTTACTGTCCCCAGAGTCAAAACTAAACATAAGTAGGCAGTTTTCAGATTTTGTTCTCCACACATCTGGACTTTACTCCAAGAAAACATGACATCTGCTTTTATTCTGTTCTTTTAAATCAGAGATTAAATCACCTGTTTACTGCTGCTTTTAACTGAATTAGCTTTGGGACAGTTTGTTCTTGTCTTCCTGTGCTGTAATTTTATTCTCATGTTTAATCTGTCTTATTCTATTTTTGTTTATTCATATCTTGCATTGTATTTTGCTCCTTTAAAAAACTATTTGTATGACTTTTTAAATTGCCTTGTTGCTGAAGGGTGCTGTACAAATAAACGTTCTTTGCTGTCACCTTTTAAAGGCTCCCGTGCGGATCGGTGTGATCTTCAAACACCTGAGGAAACTGATGGACTCTTTGCTTGAAAAGAAGCTGGAGAATCCTCGGATGAATCTGGAAGGTACACCCATGAATCATAATATGACAAGTGACAATTTTAAGTTAGCTGCATAAAATTTAAACTAGAAACAAGCATTCTGGTAGTTTGCCTCCAACAACCAGTGGAGATGCAGTTTGCATCCATGTCCATCTAGACTTGACCATGTGGCCTTTTGAATGTACAACATTATCATTCCATCCATCATTTTATCCTGTTAGACATTTGAGGGAAATGTAATCATAATTAGCGTATGAGTTCTTGAGTTTTAGCCAAGAACATGCTTTATGGGCTCACAATAATATTGATCTTTGACCACAAAAATCGAATCAGTTCATCGCTAAGTCAAAGTGAACTTTTGTGCAAAATTGAAAGAAAATCCTTCAAAAATTTTAAGAGATATCACGTTCACAAGAAATGGACATGACTGATGTACAAGTTATAAGCTATATCTTTCCAACAGCTCTCATAAAAAGACTGAATCCACCCAAAAACGTTATATCAACAAACATCTGCCTCTCCACATAATATATATCTTATTCATCTGTGCCATAGAGCTCCACTGTGTCCCAAGGACTATAAAATTCCACATCAGTGAACCTCGCTGTTTTGTTGGCTCACTGGTTTTTACACATTTTTTAATTTTTTTCCCATATGTTAATGTGCATCTGAAAATAGTCCCCAGCCAATCCTCTATTTCCTCTTAAATGACAAATGTCTGCTGAAAACTACAGTGCCCAACTGTTAAGCATTTTTCAAATATGAAACTTTGTATTCTTTTTGGAAAAATGAAATGTGCATCTTGGTTATTTATAAATGGCCACCTGTAGGAAAGTACTGAGACTCCAGTGTATTGCTGGTGTGTTCTCTTTGTGTGACTGGTGGAATAACGCCTGTCATTTCCTTTATATGATCCTGTGTGGAATTTATGGTTATACTGGCACTAAAATTTGGCTCAAGCTAAACAGTTTCTTTAAAGTGGAAAAATGATCCATTTTTGATTTTTAAGGCAAATTGCTTAATTTCTATTAGGTCAAACAGCCTCCAGGTAAAAGTAGCAGGTTTATGATAATAGTTTTTTTTTTTTGTTGTTGTTTTTTACTGTATCTCACTGTTATTATACTATTGTCTCTATGATGTAGGTGAGACGACCATCCAGATGATTCTTGACCTGATCAAATCGGAGCATGCTGTGTAACAGTGAACCACCACAGCTTGCCACTGAAGAACCAGAACACCTTTTCTTCCACGATCAACTACATCTACTATCAACAGATGTGGTGTCCTAAAGATGAACTAGTGGTTACCAGGAACTCTTAACTCACATTGAGGAGGACTGTATAATAGGAAATACATAAAGACATGCTAACATTTGAGAAGAAAAACAAATAGGATAATGATGATGCCAAATGTGGTGAAAATAAAGCTGTCTTCATTTTTATTGGAAATGTTCAATGTTGACTGATGTTTTATACATTATATAAGCACAACCCATGAGAACTGTTGGCTTTTTTGACATATTTGAACAAGCAAACATTTGATCCTCTTTGAAACAGTGTCTACAGGCAGGTAAAGGTGACATACTAAAGCAAATGGCACTCTTCAAATCCATAAAGTTAGAATCCAGGGGTCCAGATTAGATCCCAGTTATTGACAGGTTAAGTCTGTCTTATTTAAACCTTTGATGTCTGGGGTCTACTGTTCCAGCTGCTATTAAAGTGTGTGCTGTCATCATGCCAAGATCTAATGTTCTGTCTGGCCTTGGAAAAAAGGTTCTGAGTGTGGCAAAAGATCTGTAGCCATCACCAATCTGAGATAAATCAGTCACAGTGTTAGGAAAAACATCCACAAGTGACCTAGATTTCTAACAACAGTTTGTCTTGTACTGGCTGCCCCACAAAATTCAGCCCAATAGCAGAGTGTTCGATGCAAAAGCAATCTCCAAGAACCTCACAGTTTCATCACAGGGTCTGCAGAGAACTTGCGGCAGTTGGTGTCAAAGTGCTGCATTGACAATCAGAAAGAGATTGCATAAATTTGACCTGCATGGTAGACTAATTGGAAAGCAACTCTTTCTGTCCAAGAAGAACATTCGGGCAAAACTACAGTTTACCAGTGAATATACAGGCAAAGACCGAGGCCTTTTGGAATAATGTGCTCTGGACAAGGCTAAGGTTAAAGACAACCATCTGAAAGTTGAATATGAACCAGAGGTGGAGCTTTAAACATGATTATGACCCTGCACACAAGAAATCCACCAAGGAATAACTCAAAAGGAAGAACTGTAGGGCTTTGGAATGGCCTAGATTTAAACCCCATTGAAACAGAAAACCAACACCAGGACTGGGTGCAGAATCTTTACTTCTGAGCCTCAAATGCAGCAAAATTTTGTAGCATTTTCTACAAATTATGCATTTTCAGTATAAATAAAGCAAAATCAAAGTGCAAAACCTCCAAAAAACTACTATAGTAATCACCAGACATGCATTTGAACTACTGGAATGTCAATCTAGAGCATAAAACTTGAAAATACAGGACTTTGGAGAATTCTGAAAACAGGCCAAGTGTGTTGTAATTTTGTAAGCGACCCTTTCCAATCACAAGATATCCGTCAGCTGACACGCTACTTTCACAACATGGAGGAAATGAAAACAAGTAAACAGATGACAACTTGTGAATCACCTTTCAAAATGTAATCAATTTTAAAATAAATACACAGCTGAAAATAAACCATGATGCAGTTATGTAGAGGAAAGACCTGCATTACACACACACAGATCGGACACACAATTAACAGGATCTGTGTTTGGGCACTGGACAGACTCATTAAGTTGATACAGTAATTAGTTTTGTTTGTGTAATGACTTTTATGTGCCTTTTTCTTCAAAATACAAAGCAAAAATCCTCTTTTCAGCCTGTTTTGAGTTTGAAAAACATTCTTTAATATTTTAATTATTTTATTATATATTCTCCTTAAATTAGAATAAACATATTTCCTATACTGTTTATAACACAGTGTTAAGTTTAAACCACCAAACAATCTCACCTAAAACTTTTTATGTACACATTTATGACACTCGTTTTCTGTGTGGTATGACCTTATGTTTACAGGAGCTCACAAAGGAGGAAGTAATGAGATGTAGCCGCTAAACCTGCTGTCTGTGCTGCACAAAATGCACTTTAACTCCTCCAGTAGGTCTGTATGTGTTAGTACTGGATGAGACTGTAGCCGGCGTCCTGCACCGTTGAGTAGGGCATATCTGTAATAGAGAAAAACACAGGGAAGTTTTTAAGCATGCAACACACTATGATACAACTGAAAGCACCTTTTGTTTCACACAAACACCCATCAGCCACAACACTAAAACCACCGTCAGCTAACGTGAATGACATTACCTCACAATGCAACATTCCTCTGGGAAACCTGGGTCCTGGCACTCATGTGGATGTTACTTTGACACCTAAACACTGTTTCTGGACAAGCACTCACCCTCATAGCAACAGCCTCCCCCCAGCAGAGCAATGCACCCTGCAAAAACTGCTCAAGGAACAAGACCAAGAGCTTTAAGCATTGACACAAACTTCCAACACCCCAGTTAGAACATCTCAATCTTATCAAGTATCTGTGGGAGCCGCTGGAACAAGTCCAATCCACCCCACAACTGACGGGACCCAAAGGATCTGCTGCCAATGTCTTGGTGCTTGAAACCCCAGGACAACCCCTAAAAGCACGATGGGTCTGTTTTGGCGGCACAAGAGGAGCCTATACAACATCAGGCAGGTGGTCATAGTGCTGCGGCTGATTTGCGTATTGACATACACCGATCAGGCATAACATTACGACCACCTGCCTGATGTTGTGTTGGTCCCCTTTATGTGCTCAAAAATTCTCTGAACCATTGGGCATGGACCAGAGGACCTCTCATATATTTCCTTTATTTAACCAGGTAAAAAACTCATTGAGATTTAAAACCTCTTTTTCAAGAGTGACCTGGCCAAGATGGCAACATAAAACAGATTACAACAAAGTCACAAAACACAAATAAAGTACGGTCACAGTTTCAGACACTACAGAAAAACAGGAGTGATTACACAGTGAAACCACAAGATCCAGTAGAGCTAATTTCTCTGTCTTTTATAATTGTCTTGAATTCCCCCAGAGTTACAAGGTGTGTCAATTTTAAGTCCTTCTACACATCATTCCAGGTAGACAGGGCAGAAAATTTAAAAGCCTTTTTGCCAAGTTCAGTTCTGACTCTTGGGACCTGCAACTCAGGGTGTCCTATGGGGTCTGGAACCAGGATGTTGGCAGTGCATCCTTTGGGTACTCTGGCTTGTGCAGTGGGGCCTCTGTCAATCAAACTTGTTCCACTGCATCCTGTTGATGCTTTATCACAATGGGGTGTGGGAAGTTTGGAGGTCAAATCAACATCTCGGGCGAATGGCATCAACATGTTCCTGATTGTTTGATGTTTTTCCATTTGGTGGGGTGCATTTTCCTGCAGGGATAGGTCAGTGATATTTGGGATTTCCATTTGCATGAGGGAGTGTGTTTGTTGTGGGACAATGTTTATTTGGGTGTCTAAGTCTCATCAACATGGATGTTAAAATCCAAGGTTTTCCAGCAGAACGCCACATAGTACCAATATGATCAATGTTATTCACTTCACCTGTCAGTGGTCATGATGTTGTGGTTGATGGGTGAATGATAAGGAATAAACCCGGGGTAGTGGGCACACTTCATTCAAGCTGAAAAGAAAAACATACCCCTACCGTTCTGTGTTGGCTCAGGTAGTGGCCCCCTCCTGCGAATTCACAATACAAGGAAAGCAATTAAAACTGTGCCTTTAGTGCTCTATAAAAGTAGCAAAAAACAGGCTATAGAATGAAACCAAAAGACCGATGTGGTAACAGACAGATGGCATCTCCCCTTTAGTCCTTCTTTGGTTTACCTGGTGACTGGTGGAGGCAGTCGAGAGGGAGCTGCAGGTGGAGATCTCTGACCACTGTAGAAGTTCTCATACACAACAGCAGCTGTTAAAGAGGAAGATGGACACTATTCACACATGCTGGTAGCTCGTGAAACAGTGTGTGCTTGTGTGTCGTCTGATAACCACGTCCCCGTTTGCATTCCAGCGCTGGTTAATTCTTAATGACACATTATTGTCAATGAATAGATGCTGCGTACACACCTGGTGGTTTGTCGCCAGTCCGTCGGAGGTTTACAAAGTGTTCGATATCTTCCTGGATGCCACACTGTTCCAGCGACTTCCTCACTTCCTCATACAGCTACACACACACATGCACAGAGACACAGTAAAAAATAAGGTCAGAGTCCAGTTAATCGATCACTTTAGAGACAGAGTTAAATGTTTGTCCAAAGAGTTTTCTTTTAAACTGAGATTAAAAATAATACAACTGTTTTTTTTGTTTGGACTCTACACCCACATTAATTGCTTCTTTGCCCACTTACATACAGCAGAACAAGTTATAAACACAACACTGATATACCTTATAAAGTTTATATGAAATGACTTAGCACCTGTTTAATACATCCATTCATTCATCTAGTATCGAGTTTGTGTTCATTTGATGAATGTAAGCCCAATAATTACTCTCCTTTGTCTATTTGGGTCAACTCCTAACGGACACGTCTAAATGTTCCACTATGTTCAGCAGGTAATTGCTGTTTGGTTCAGGGCTGGTAGGGAAACTTTCCCTGAAAACAGCTGCCTGCTGTAAGGTTATTGAGAATAGTGAGAAAGATCCAAAGCAGTAAAGTGCCAGGCTGTAAGACCATAACAATGAGCTAAAAGACACGAAGATGTAGTTATGAAGGACCATTTTCACATTTTGCATGTTCATTTGATGGGTTATTAGCCTGTTTCCATGTCTTGTTCCAGTCCCATTTTGACTCACTGTGGGTTCATTTTTCTACAATGCTAAGTTTATGGTTCAATGGAAACAGCACAACCATGTCTAGAAGTAGAGAGAACTTAATAATGTCTCTTTTGCAGTGTTTTTTTGTTTTTAGTTTTGCAGTTGCATGACAAAGTTATAAAGGCATAAATTCCCAAAATAATAATAATAATAAAGTCTTTATTTTACAAAAATTGAAAAAAAAAATTGAATCAACATGTACAGCGCACATCCAAGTGCCCACATGTGTTAATACTAGGTAGTATTGGAGAAAAAATGTGATGCCACATACTATGAATAATTTGTGTCCATACTTGTCAGTCCCATCTGCTTTCTTTAAACACACTCTGCAGTTCAGCCCAAAAAGTTCCTGAACTTTTGTCACATGACTTTTGGTTCAATTGAGTCAGTAACAGCCTCCCATTTGCACTGAGGAGTAAAGATTACAGAATGCAATAGGAGCAAACAGCTTATTTTTGTCAATGAGACATGTAGAATAAAGCAATTTGGATGAAATGTCACAATTTTAAGCTGAGGTTTGTTTGAATCTCCCAAAAGAAT
The DNA here is from genome assembly GCA_024666655.1 of Dascyllus trimaculatus. NCBI lineage: Eukaryota > Metazoa > Chordata > Actinopteri > Pomacentridae > Dascyllus > Dascyllus trimaculatus. Next base: position 11,567,828 of record CM045460.1, on the reverse strand, counting down.
AGTGTGTCACAGATGAGTAGTTTGAGCACCATCATAAAATTAGAAATCTGAAGAAGAAACTTTTATTTGGATAAAGCTTTATTTGTCACAAATGCATTTTTACAGTATTGTGAAATGTTTTTTTTCTGGCATATCCCAGTTGGGGTCAGAGCGCAGGGTCAGCCATGGTATAGTGCTCCTGGAACAGGAAGGGTTAAGGGCCTTGCTCAAGGGCCTAACAGTGGCACCATTGGGGTTTGACCTCTGACCTTCTGATCAGTAGCCCAGAGACTTAACTGTTGTGCCACCACTGACCCAATCTGACTATTCTTTCTGTGTTTATAATTAGTGACTCTAATAAATGGTGCAACTTTTTCAAAACATAAGCTTTCAAACCCGGTGGGAGACTTTGCAGTTCATAGACCTAATATAAAAATACTGTTTATAGCAGCTTTATACTTTCTGTAGTTTCTGTCTTTACCTCATCACTGGTCACACATTGCTGGGAAAGCTGGTTGAGGTGAGTCCACACTGTGTTTCTCAAGAAGTTGATACGCTCCACTGACTGTCTTTCAAACATCTGTGATGAAAACATAAGAGTGACATTAGCTCATTTACATGATTCACTCAAACTGTAGCAGTGATTCACAGTCTCACCTCACAGGCCTTAATGTGCTCCTTCATCCAGTCGTCTCTAACCTTTCCCAGTGTGGTCACATTCTGCTGATATAATCTGTCTGCCAGTGGAAACAGTGGAAACATGATAAATACCCACACAGCATGCACCAACCACAACAATAACTCATGTGCTGTGGCATATTATTAAAGCATATCCAGTCATGCATGCAGCTCTGTGAGGAAGAGACTGAACAGATTCAAATTTTGAGGCACTCTATGAGGCACTCCCCCAAGGAAAATACACCCCACCACATGGGAAAAACATCAAACAATCAGGAACATGTTGAGGAACATGACAATGGCTCAACATGTTGATTTGACCTCCAAACTTCCTACACCTCATTCTGATCAAGCATCAACAGGATGCAGTGGAATAAGCTTGATTGACAGAGGCTCCACTGCACAAGCCAGAGTACCCAAAGAATCCACTGACAACGTTCTGGTTCCAGACCCCATAGGACACCCTGAGAGGTCCTCTTGACCATGCCCAATGGTTCAGAGCATTTTTGAGCACATAAGGGGAACCAACACAATATTAGGCAGGTGGTCATAAAGTTATGACTGATCAGTGTATAGCTGTACATGAGAGGCATTGCTGCAGATTTCAGGCGTCATGCAGAAGATACATCTCCCTCAATATTAAAATAATATTTATCAATAAATGCAACATTGCCTCTTTTGAACAAGTGGAAATCTTGCTGAATCACATCTGAGCTATTAAAGTCCAGAGCTTGATAAATCAATAAAAAACATTAATATCTCATAGACGTTAAAAGGTCTACATTTACAGAGGTCACTTCTGCAAACTAAAGATACAAAAGAGAACTGAAGAATAAATCAAGTCTTTTCACCTATAAATCGATGCCGAAAATGAATTAATAAGTGCATTAAAATAATTCATATAAAGCAGTGCAGATAAAAGTGTCATATATGAATGGAGTCCTTACCTGCTTCTTCTGCGTTCTGTTTTGCCTGCTGAGCTTTAGAGTAGAGCTGAAAGATGATGGCAAAGGTCAAATGAGAAAAGCCGACATAGATCAAATGGCACATACTTTTGTCACAGATGGTTTTACGTGAGATCAGACATGATAGCTGCTAAGACTTTCTAAATTCTAACCACTCCTAAATGTTTTTGTTGATTAAAACAACACCACATCTCAACTCAATAACCATTGTTTGAAGACTCCCCTCACCACTCTACCAAAAACTGCTAACATGTATCAGCATCTCTGATGTGGAAATAAGGCTCCCAATACTGCTATGGTTTTCTTTAGGGTCAATAATATACGATTTACATCTTGTCCAGGGCTTAAAATTTAGTTTACAGTGACATAAAGCGAAGAATCTAAGAGGCCTGAACTAATCAATATTTGAGATTTTGAATATTTCGGAGATGCAAAATTGTTCATGAGAAACTGCTCGTACTGTTGTTTTGACCAGGACTTCATGGAAGAACAGATATTGTATGTTAAGGAGATGTTTCTGGCTATATGAGGCTTAAATAAAACAAATGCCAATTAATTTAGCTGTTTTTGTCCTCATATTTGCGGAGAAACATACAAGTTACGTATATGATGGACCGAAAATAGGTGGGGAAAAACACACACACACACACACACATATATATATATACAGATTTTAAATACAGACATAATTCACTCGTTTTTTATGGTTACCATGTGAATTAATACTTTTTTCCTGGGATTTTATTAGTTATTATCTGTAATTTTCCAATTTGTAAAATAACAGTGTTCAAAAAATTACAATTACAAACCGTTAAAGCACACTCTTTTACAGTGTTCGACTGCAATATTACAGCATTGTTTTTTACCGCATTTAAATCAGAAAATAAATATTATTGTACAGATATTTGCTGTTATTTGAAAGGAAGACTCTGAATATTAGGGATTTAGAAATAGCCAATAATTGTCTTAATTGTTACTGTACAGATTTTTCCTGTTTTGTTCAATTACAGATCCTATGTAGTAAAATCACAGAAAAAAGTATTAATTTACATGGCAGAGAGAAAATACAGGCCAAAACTCTACATAACATCCACATCAAATTTTTTTTTTTTACAAATAGTAATTCAATGAGCTAAAAATAACATAGTTTACATATATTTGCTTGATTTTTTACCTTTTTTGTTTGTTTTTTTATAGATTTTTTTACAGTGTATTTCATTCTTTTTCACGTCACATTAAGCTAACATCAGCATGTGATGCTTGTGTACCTTCTCCATATGCTTGGTGTTGTTGGTGTTTCGGTTCACGTTCTGATCTGCTTCTTCTTTGTCCCGGCACTTCTGATCGTACGTCTTCTTTGACTGGGGACGTCACCACACTTAACATCAGATGCATCATTACGAACTGATTACTCATCACCACAAAATTAATATTAATCTTCATTTGACTCGTGCATGAGAAGAACTTCTTCTTTTGGCGAGGACTGTCATGCTGATAAATGACACCCTGCAGTTCAGTTCCCAGACTGGTGAACACAACTTCCCCCCTCCAAAGAGGAAGAACAGGGAAAGGACAAGAATGTCATTTTCACAACACAACTGAAACTCAACTCTAATGGACAACCTGCTGGTGGTACTCTGCGTAAATACTTCTGGTTTTCATTTCATTTTTGAGGTAGAACAACATGACCTAGAAAACAAGCTGTGACTTTAATGCCTTTAGATGTTTAACAGATCAGTCAGTTCACCACGATCATCAGTTCAGTTTATCAATAACATATTACAAGGAAAAGGAGTAGAAAATTTCTTGTAGGGAAGTCTTTAATTTCTACTTACATCCATCGTCTTCTTGAATTGGGAAGCCCTCTGCTTGTGGAGAACATCCATCTGTTGTTCTATCTAAAATCGTCACATCTCGTCATCAGCATATTATGCGTTTGGTAGATTCCAGCATCACATCAGTGCATCACAGTGCCGATAAAACCACCAACCTTCTTTCTCGCTTCTTTTTGCTTTTCTCTGAAATCTTCCAGCTTCTTGGCCTCGTCCTTCATGTTTTGCGCCAGTTGCAAGTGTGACAGACTCACGTGTTCAGTCTCTGCAGGGTAAAAACATGGTTTAAACCGAGATCTGGATAGAAAAATACGAACTGAAACACCCAAGTGAGTAATAGCCATTTTACTGAAGGCCAAATACATTGCACTTACGTAATTTGAACACGTCCAGGGATCTTTTTAAGGTGCTTAAAAAGTAAAAAATGAAAAAGATTACAAGAAGACTACACACATGAAAACCTTCATAAAATTAATATGCACACACCTGAAATATTAGACGATTGGACGATGATATCGGCAGAATTATCGATATTAGCTGATAAGTTTTGTTATAAATTGTTACATAAAAATAAATGTGGCATATTTTGCACCTGCTGGTGGCCCATCACCATAAGAGTCCACATATGAATATGTTAATTCCACTAGAGCAGAGACCTGATATTATCTGCAGTGAGTATCCAAAAATGTGTTGATATCAGCATCAGCCAAAAGGAATTATTGGCACATAAGATATCTGCAAAAGTCCAATACTGAATCCCTACTATACAGCACACACAGGCGACACTAATGTAAAAGTTATCCATGAAAATAATCCATTCCTGCCTTAAAATGGCTTAAAAGTAACTCCTCGCCTGTCTTTTTACCCACCCAACCCCACGCACTGCATCTCAAGCACACCAGCTCACCTTTAACTCTGCTCAAACACTATAAAACTACTACATCAACCAACGGCAAGTTGTAATATTGGAGTAATTCAGCCAGAAATGTTTGATTCAGAAACCAAAACTGAAGAAAAATAATCATAGGGAAACTCCCACAACACAAGTCGACAGGATTGGTTGGTTTAGTTTGTGACATAAGAAATCCTGGAAGTCTGAATCCTTGTTTTTGAGACTGTCGTTGTTCCACTGCAGTTATGGAGTGGAAATGCTCATCCATATGTCTTCCAGCATATAAATAACACTATATGGACACATTACAAAGGTAAAGAAAAACTGTTTTCACCAGGGGGAGTTAAGCTTGCCCAACTGAGACAATGAGCTTCTGAGGCGCTACAGCAAGGGGTCGTGTTTTTCACAGGTCTGATGAAACCACACAGCAAAGCTTCCTGCTGCACAGTCTCACCTTTAGTTTAAACATGTATATAATGTCTCCCAACAATCCCTTTCAGTGCTGCCTATGATGATCAACACAAGCATTTATTGATAATGGAATTTAGGACTTATACTAGTTTCTATTGGCCTTTTTAAGGAAACTGGTTGTTAAGGCTTGACAACACTTGCAGATATTTCACTCAGGGACTCATACAATGCAGTTTGACATTAGCTGATTATTTAAATTCGATTCCCCCTCCCCCCCACTGGTCTGCCTTCCTCTTCACACCTCTGAACAGAAATAAGGCCACACTTATTGTGTGAACACTCACTGAACAGGAACTATACAAGCTGATAAAGAAACAAGTCAACATGAGAAGGTTAACTCTCACAGGCTTAAAACAACATTATTAAGCAACTCTAAACTGTGTTGAAGTGAAAAGGCCATTTTCACTTTCAACATGTGAACCAGAGAGTCAGAATATTCCCACATTTGGTGACTGGTTCTGTGAAACTTGTGCATTGAAACACGTGAGGCTGCTTGTAAAGAGAGCTCTTAACGACAGCATCTGAGCTCAGACGGTTGCTTACTTCATCTCATTGTGTCCACACACCTTCTTGGACAAACCGAGGAGCTCTTTGGCGTATTTCTCTTCGATTGATGCCCTGAAAAGAAACAACCAGGATAAAGAGACGCCACCGTTCAAGCAGAGATACGACCCGACAAAAAGGGTGACCTGCAGGTGAATTTACATAGAAAACACACTGACATCAGTGATGGGAAATGCTTTATCACTAATTTACATTTTACATCCAGTGGACATTTCTAGAGACAGATATCATAAATTTGCAAATTTGAATGTTGGGTAACCGCTATGAGAAAGACAGGACTGCATTTATATCGGCCTGTGTGGTGCTGTGAATGGAGCTCATGTGTTTCCCGTAGCCCGTAGACGTTTATTTGAAATTTGGCTCATATAAGTGGAGGTTTGTGTAGGACAGTGAATAATGAGGGACGATGTAGTAAAAGACAGTCGTAATAATACAAATGTATCTTTATAGGAGAAGGTATGAATGCTGATAAGCACTGAAGACGAGTAAAAAGTCAAATGCGAGTTGGAAACCACTAATTAAATGTTCATTTAATGCTTATAAATGCTACATGGGGACTTAAAGTAAACTGTTTGTCTGGGTGATCCTGGTCTTCTACCTTTTCTTGGAGATCTGGGCAGAATTCCCCGATCATGTTGTGATATACTGGCATAGCAGATAACTGTGATACTTTAAAAACTGAATACTGACAACATGTTAATAATACACATAGGATAGTATTGTAAATAATCCAGCCTCAGTAACTATGTGACTGACACTCCAACACAGGAACAACATACAGTTGTGGTGCCAGACTCTCCCTCCACCTCCCTGCATTTGCATTTGAAGTCTAATTTATATGCAACTAAAAGGCAAAACACAAACTAAACAAAGTTAAACATTAATTTGACTGAGCATTGGTTTGTTTTTTAAATTTTTTTATATAACTAGCTGGGCTGTATGATCACTGTGAAGTCTTTGGTCTACATAATGATGGATCTGGTACCATGACAGCCCCAGATTCCACAAAAGGATCATGAGACCAGATCATAAACAAACACACAATCTGGTGCTTTACGAAAAAGGCTGGCGACAAGGAAATAACTGCCCACACAAATTTAAATTCAAATGACCTGATTTTCTTATCTTGTGTTGACTCAGTCTAATAAGGAACTCTACAAGGTAAATATGCATATTAAAAGGACAAGGTGGAAAAGAAGGACCCTCTGTTTGTCTTTGGTGAAAACGCTTGATGTGTTTCTGCACAAATAGACTGACAGTAACTGATCCAAAGCTCTGCGTTCTAAATGTTCTGCAGAAGCATTTTTGTTTGCAAGACATTTTCAGATTTTTGCATAAAAATTAATTGTTGTTTTTATCGTTTAAAAACTTACAGAACAGTTATCTTGTAAATGGAGTTCTAATCATGATTTTTTTATGCTCCCTAAATATATTTATATTTACACAAATGTTTTCATATACACTATAAAAAAAGAAATGTTTTTAACCAGTTTCCTAATTTAGTGTATTTTAATGATCTTCCCTGTATTGTTAAATTACTTGTAAAACCAAAAAGTATGACTCTACATGTTACCTGTTTTTTTTCTATTTTAAAATTACACAGTTTTACAGATATTTGCTGTTATTTGAAAGAAAAGGTTTAACTGTTTTAACCTGTTTTTTATTGATTTTGCCTGATTTGTTAAATTACACATATTATCAAGTAAAATAAAAAAATAAAAAAAAACATAAAATAAAATAAAATAACAGGACAAAACTGTACAAGATGTCCGCATCTAAAATCTGTATTTTAATTAAAGGTAATTTGTTCTTGCACCACATGTTACCATTATTTTATTGTATTTAAATCAGTTAAAAATACAGTTATGTTAGTTATTTGCTATTGTCATTGTTATTTTATGTTTTTTAAAGAAACAAATTCCTTATTTTTTAAATATTTTTTTCTATTACTAATGGTGCTAAATTTTGACTTTTTTTTACAGTGCACTTAAACGTTACAGTCCTTCTACTCCTCATCCGTACATGAGAGCTATTAAAAAGAAGTAAACAAACTGCTTGTATGTATAAACAAACTTGGCCATTAAAGCTGTATTCTGGGTTAGCTTTTTATTTTCATGCAGCACACTTTACTTATAGAAAGTTTCATTACTGTACTTTCCATTTGAAGAAGTGTTGCTCCTGTTATTTTGCAAATCATTGAGGTTTTAAAAATGCCTTCTATAGATGAAATTGGGGAACTTTTAGTTATGTTGTTATGTAACATCCTTCTGCGTTATTTCCATTGCATTTTACACAAGATCATGCTGCCAGAATTACCTGTAATAGTTCAAAAGTATCATTTTTGAACACGTATGCTGCATTTTAAGTAGATGAGGTTCACATCAGCTGCCAACTGAACTCGTGTGTTTGTGTGTGAGTGCACGAGAAAGCATGGACAGATTAATTATTATTTGAGGAAGCAGGATTTCAAATATAAAACGTGAACCTTTGCATGGCTCCATTATAAAATCGATTTAAACGGTGCTTCACAGTACATGATTTGTTATAAAAGGCTCAGAGTTTCAGTCCCGCAGGCTACAAACTCTTTTTAGTTCCTGTTTGAAGAAGTATTAATTTCTGCTGGAGATGTAAGTTTAAAAGAAGAACAATGGGATATTAAATTAACTTCATTTAGATTCACTTTAAGTACAAGTCATATTAGACTTCAACAACCTAAAGCAATTAGTCCTCTGTGCCTGAGGAAATGTGCTATTTAGCGTGTTAAAAGCTACTGTCCAGGCACTGATAGTGTTTGTCTTTTCTTTCACATTTACAGATTGTTGCTTTTGCTTTCAAATTACTCCTCATTTACTGTATGTGTTTGCTTAAGTTCTGCAGAAAGCTGCACCACTGGAAGGTCTTGGCAAACCAAACACAATTTGCTGTAACATTTCTGATATTTCAACTAAATAACAGATTTTTTGTATTTCTCCATGAGAAATCCATGCTGTCATTGAAACATGTGTTGCTCCTCCTCAGAAATTTCACCTTAATGCTCCTAAAGTCTACGTCTCTGAGCCACTTCAGCCTCACAAAGAGTCCTAATTATGCTGATAACCCGCCCACCTCCCTCCATTACAATCCCACCAATGTCCTGAGACTTCATAACATTTACACGCTGATAAACTCTGCAGCTTCTGAGGTGTAGATTGACAGTCATCCAGGTCAAGCTAAGCCTAGACGCTTCAGTGAAAAGCAACTGAAAGAGAAGGCTGGAACCTGACAGAGAAGTTTAGTTTTCACTAAAGCTCCTCAGATTCCAACAATAATGCGACGACAAAAAGAGCCGTTCATGTTCCTCCTCTGTCTTGGGTTTCTATTTCAGCTCAATCTCTTCTTCTTTTGTTTATGCTCCACAAGCTCCATCTCAGTCTAACACGCTAAAACATGAGAAAATATGAAGCCTTTTACATCCACTGTTATTGAAATAAAGTTGTTATTTATGATTTTACTACACTGGATTAGTTTCTGTCACCTAAACTAACTTTGCTGCCAGTTACTGACTACTACTATAAGTCTTTACTGCAGTTCTGCTGACTGGTGCTTGACATACAAATTAACATACAAAAATTTAGCATCCTTACATTCTGTGCATGGATCATTCACCGATCAGCCCCAACATCATGACCACTGACAGGTGAAGTGAATAACACTGATCATATTGGTACCATGTGGTGTTCTGCTGGAAAACCTTGGATTTTAACATCCGTGTTGATGAGACTTAGACACCCAAATAAACATTGTCCCAGAATAAGCTCACTCCCTCATGCAAATGGAAATCCCAAATGTCACTGCCCTACCCCCGCAGGAAAATGCACCCCACCACATGGAAACAACATCAACCAATCAGGAACATGTTGAGGAACATGACAATGGCCCAACATGTTGATTTGACCTCCAAACCTCCTACACCTCATTGTGATCAAGCATCAACAGGATGCAGTGGAACAAGTTTGATTGACAGAGGCCCCACTGCACAAGCCAGAGTACCCAAAGGATCCACTGCCAACGTCCTGGTTCCAGACCCCATAGGACACCCTGAGAGGTCCTCTTGTCCATGTCCAATGGTTCAGAGTATTTTTGAGCACATAAGGGGGACCAACACAGTATTAGACAGATGGTCATAATGTTATGCCTGATCGGTGTATATACCACCTTTACACTCTGTATATGGGTCATAGTTTTACCTGGCTTTCATGAACTCCTCCACCTCCTTGCATACTCTCCTGCCATCATTGAGATACTGAATAATGGCATCATAGCCTCCAGTGCAGGTCAAGTCTGAGTTCTGTGAGCAACATGATAAATATTTAATTCGTACACTTTAAAAATAGACAGCGTCTTCTAAAAACATTATTACTTAAATATATTATTACAGATAACTCATAAAAAGACAAAACTGCTTATATCACTTCCTCTACCAGCACTTCTCCAACAAACTTGCCTGTCTAAACTTGTTTAACAGACATAAATGAACGCTTGAGGACGTCAGGATCTTCGATGCAGAGTGTAAATTGATGTTTTGAAGCGTACATCTCCGTAATTTAGGTAAGATGAGGGCAGCAAACTGTCATCATCCGAATCACATAGACTTTCTATCTCTTAAACAGACATGAGGCCATGTAATTGTATTTCGTATTCAATGTTGCTTTGCTAATTTAGTCTGTAAGAAAATCCACTTTTTCATAAATATGGAAGTGGAATGTAACTTAAATGATGTACGGAGGAGTATTTCGTCACTGCAGAGGGAAATGTTGCACAGTTTACTCCACTACAATTATCCGACAGCCGGATTTACTATTTAAATTGCAGTTTAGGATTTCAGATCCAAAACATGTGATCTAACTACAGCAGTAAATACAACTTACAAATTAATACATCAGTACTCATTTTCTAGTAGCAGGTGCCTGCTCATGTTATTAATGTTCCTTCATCTAAGTAATAAGTCCAAATTGGACTTCTATTCCTAATACTAGAGCAGTAAATACAGCGTACACATTACAAGCATAACACTGTTAATATTCCAGTACTACAGGGTTTAGTAATGACTATACAATAATGTTGCTTGAGTTCATACTTATCTTTTTTCTGTTCTTTTACCTAAATATTATTTCAAAATAGTACATTTTTATTGCTAAGTAAAGAATTTGAATGGTTTTTCTGTTTTATGAGGTCAAAAATAGTGTCTCTAATTCCCATCACAACTTAACAGTAAAAGAAACTATGGTTAAACAATAACATTACTTTACACAACACTTCCTTTTCATGATTGTGTTGCTGTTTCCACCAGAAGTTGCCATTACAGATAATAATGGATAAATAAAACACAAAACAAAGAGCTCACCCAGAAGAAATCCTTGTAATGGAGGTTCTTCATAACTGAAATGATTCAGCCAGCAGGGTTTTCACACATACAGACACCGTGTGAACTGACACATGACAGAGCCGCATAAAGCCTGTCACACTGACGCATGCGCAGTGGTGATGACGAGTTCAGAAGGCGGCTCTAAAGATCGATTATAGATAGATTATTTAAACAAGTCCAGCTTCAGTGCTGCCATCTGGTGACTGATGGAGGTAATTACAGGGTTTACATGTTGCTTAAATCATCATCTATATAATAAAAATGTCAATAGAACACAATGAAAATATTTAAAATCTATTTTTAGTTTTATTTATTTTTAAAGTAAAAGACAAATAGTAATAGGAATATGGATATGTCAGTTCTAAAAAGTCTATCCTGATTCAAAATTACCACAACTGGCATGACAAGAATGTAAAAATAAACAAACAAAAAGATCTAGTACAGAAGAAAAATAGATATATTCAATGTGTCAAAAGTAAAAGTACTCTTGACAGTGTTATTGTATATTACTACATTATTATTATTAACCGTTAATGCATTAATATGTAAGCAGTACTTATGTTTGCTGTTGGGTTGTTTAATCTATAATAAAAATCTGATCATATATTGAGCATGTGAAATATTAATCTGCAAAGTAATTAGTAACTAAACCTGTTAAATAAATATGTAATTGTAGAAGTACAGTAATGAAGTAATTCACTTTCTAGAGATGGATATGCAAAATATTACTCTATATTTGTTTATGTTATATTCTGTACTAACATATGTGATATTATATTATATAAAACAATATATGATGAATTTGTACTTGATTCTGACCTTTTCTCAATCTGACCTTAAGTCTCAATTAAATTAGTCTTAATCTTGAGCGTGACTATATTGTGTGTGTTATGCTGCTTCCTCATTGAAGCCATAGTGTTAATGGATGAATGCCTTAAGAAAACAGCTTCTAATTTAACCTGGGGATGCAACTAACGATCATTTTCATCTCCAGTGAATCTGCTTACTTACTTGAATAACTGGTTGATCTATCAATGCCAGAAAAAAGTGTAAAATGCTCATCTTTGCTTGTTTTGTCCAACCAACAGTCTCAGACCTAAAGTAAATTCAGTTGCTGATTAATATTCTGTTAATCGACTGGGAGGTTAAAAAGATGTAGAAGTGACACTCAGAGGGGAAAGTACCTAAACATATTTACTAAAGTACTGCGCTTGTGTACATATTTGACCTGCTACCTTATGCTTCACCTCCTGGACAGCAGAGGGAAATGTTGCACCGTATTTATCTGAAAGCCACTGGTTCACTTTCACATTAAGATGGTTACATACAAAACATATGATCTGATAAAAATAAAGGTTTGTTATTAAACATACAGTCAGGGCTGAAATAACTGGTTGAGTATGGACTAAAAAACACAAAACACTCAAATGATTGACAATAAATCAATTTACAGCTGTTCAAGTTGGATAAAATGAGCAGTGACAAGGTTTTACCTTGAGCTCTGACAAAGTGAATCAAATTAATCATCTTCAGGTGAATTTATAACAAAAAAATTAGGAGCTGCAGCCTTTTGGTGTAAATAAAAAGAATTCCATGTACACATGAATGCTTCAGTAATAATAATGTAATGATATAATAAATAAAAGGCAGCATGTACTGGAGCATTTTACAGTTAGAGGATGTTAATTGTTCCAATACAGTTAAACTTTCATTGGTTTTCAGAATGTGCCAGTTTATATAATTTTCATATGTTAAAGGTGTAACTCCTGGTGTGTTACATTTACTGTTTTATTGTCAGTTTTGGTTCACAAATCGGATTATGAATATTACATCTGTGTACTCTATATTTTATTTTCTGTCTTTTACAATCCTGGTCAATACTTATACAAAGAATAGAGCCAGCAAGTTATTGTTTAACCAATCAACACACTCCCAGTATGCAAGTATGGAGTTCAAATTAACCCGTCAAACCCATCTATGCTGTTAATGCTTTGTAATTTACTTAGTGTTCCTAAAGGCACACATACACACACACACACACACTTTGGTCCGGGGTGTGGTGGAGCAGTGAGGTGATTTATTTTCCGAGGCATCTTGGACAACAACAATAACTTTGCGGTACAAAATATCACACGACTGACCACTGTGAAGGTACAGAAACAGTGATAAGCATGTTCACAACACATTTACAGTGAAAACACGCACAAACTATCTTCATGGTGCAGCGATAAAAGACGACCTGAGAGGACAAAACATTTTACAGTTCTGTTATCAGCAGCGAGGCCCGCACCCTCTGCAAACATGTGACCACTGTGAATGGACTACATTGTGTATGAAGTTAGGAGTGGTGGAAAACACACATTTACTCTACATGAGTACGTTTACTCCAAAGTACAGCTTTAAGGTACATTTATCTGACATCTTTAGTTGCTAGTTGTGTTACAGATCAATTTATGGTGTTATAAAATGCACGGCATTGGTAAAAGGTGATTCTAAAGAGATAATTCTCCCTTAAACTTCTCATGTTGTTTTATTAAATGGCACAATATGGAACCCTTTCACAATAAAATGTGTAAAAATAGAAAAATGTCACATATAATTTTGTTGACTTGTGTAATTACATTAACACAAATGTTTCCAACTGTGTTCAAACTCAAAGAAATCCTTAAATTCATTTTTGTATAACTGTGTTTCATTTTGCTCACCTGACAACGGCGTCATATCCTCTTTACCTGCTGTAACCTGGGAAACACACTAAACAATGGATGGCACGTCAGAGAATGTCAACAGAATAAAAAGTCAACAAACCAGCCACCCACTCTGTAGTTTTTTGGCTTTTGGTTTTGTTTTCAATTCATTATATTGCTCACTCTTGATGAATCCCAGTTATCTGAATGTGAGTGTTTTAACCACTGGGCTGCCTCGTGACTGAATTCCATTTATAACTTTGCTTAGGGCTGAATGACCTGCCAAAAAAAAAATCCTATTGTGACTATTTTCACAGATATTATGATTCATTCTTTTCCAAATTCCAAACAAATCTGAAAGTGAGAATGAGATTTTTGCTGCAGTGTGTCATTTATATCCTTTTTGGATCTTGCTCTTGGCCATATTGTGATTTTTAAAATATTTTTGATTACCTGTTCAGCCCTGCTGCCCTGCGGTCATTCCATCTCAAATCATCACATTTATAGAATAATTTCTGCTTGACCACTTCTGATTTTCCTGATACTTTTTTAGATATATAAGAAAATTAGCTTGATAAATCAAATACTTTCCAAGATAACCTTTTTTTGCTTGCCCACTTTCAGCATGTTTTTTCACACATTGAAATTGGAGGCTATGTTTGAATGATTATATCACAGGAATTATTACAAATAAAATCCTAAAAATGTATCTTTTTATGTCTCATCATGCGATTGATTCAGTAGCTGCAATATTGGACCAGTAGATCAAACAGTCTGTGATTGTGGATGAGTTTATATACACTCATCGACCACTTTAGTAGGTACACCTGTTCAATTGATTGTTAACACAAACAGCTAATCAGCCAATCACATGGCCACAACTCAACGCATTTAGGCATGTAGGCCACTTTGAACGTGGCATGGTTGTTGGTCTGAGTATTTCAGAAACTGCTGATCTACTGGGATTTTCATGCACATCTATCTTAGGGTTTACAGAGGATGGTCTGAAGAAGAGAAAATATCCAGTGAGCAGCAGTTGTGTGAACGAAAATGCCTTGTTGATGTGAGAGGTCAGAGGAGAATGAGCAGACTGGTTGGAGATGATAGAAAGGCAACAGTAACTCAAATAACCACTGGCTACAACCAAGGAATGCAGAACACCATCTCTGAACGCACAACATGTCCAACCTTGAAGAAGATGGACTACAGCAGCAGAAGACCACACCGGGTGTCACTCCTGTCAGCTAAGAACAGGAAGCTGATGCTACAATTCACACAGGCTCACCAGAACTGGACAATAGAAGATGGAAAAATGTTGCCTGGTCTGATGAGTATCGATTTCAGCTGAACATTCAGATGGTAGGGTCAGAATTTGGTATTAACAACATGAAAGCATGGATCCATCCTGCCTTGGATCAACGGTTCAGGCTGCTGGTGGTGGTGTAATGGTGTGGGGGGTATTTTCTTGGCACACTTTGGGCCCCTTGGTACCAACTGAGCATCATTTAAACTCCACAGCCTACCTGAGTATTGTTGCTGACCATGTCCATCCCTTTATGACCACAGTGGACCATCTTCTGACAGCTACCTTCAGCAGGATAATGCTCTATGTCACAAAGCTCAGATCATCTCAAACTGGTTTCTTGAACATGACAAAGACTTCAGTGTACTCCAACGGCCTCCACAGTCACCAGATCTCAGTCCAGTAGAGCTCCTTTGGGATGTGGTGGAACGGGAGATCCGCATCATGGATGGGCAGCCGACAAATCTGCAGAAACTGTGTGATGCTATCATGTCAATATGGACCAGAACCTCTGAGGGATGTTTCCCACACCTTGTTGAAAGTGCCACGAAGAATTGAGGCAGTTCTTAAGGCAAAAGGGAGTCCAGCCATTTACTAGCAAGGTGTAGCTAATAAAGTGGGTGGTGAGTGTATATATACAAATGTTAAAAAACAGAAAAGTCCCATCTTTGAGCACATATGAAAGTGAAAAAAATGAAATCAACTAGCAATGTTTTCTGAATCACATGTGGTTGGATGTCACACTAATACAAAACAAAACAGAATCATTTTAATACAAAATACTTGGTGACAAAAATAAAAAGGAAAGTATTGTTGTTGAACTTTCATATCTGACTATGCGGGCAAGACAAGTTGTACCATTAAACTGAAAATATTTGTAGAGAGACTAATGGTGAAAGCAGAACAGAGGTCTGGAGTTTCAGAATGGTTCTCCAAATAGAAAGATGTATTTTTATTTTTATTTTATTCATTTTTTTTCCATATTCAGACCCACTAGTTCTTGGTAACTGTCACTGGCTTGGGGCGTCAGGATGACATCAGCATAATGTGGCCCAAATACATAGATCTGTTAGGTTAGTGGGGTTTTTCTGGTAGGAAATTTTAATGCCATGACATATATTTAATGGTAATCTGATATATTTATGTGAGCAAGAATTTAGTGGTAAATTATATTCTCACAATCACTGTTTCATAGAACATAAAATAGATTTTCTTGCTTTGTGTTTCATCAGGAATGATGAAACACAAAGCATCATTCTGTTAAACTGAGTACACATGTTTAACAGTTTAAGACTGTTAAACTGAGTACATGTGTATTTATAGTGACCGGTTAAGAGTTTACCTTCAAGCATCTCTTTCAATGAGTATATTGATTCAGTAAGTGTAGCAGGTAACAATTCACTGTTTCTCCATCCTACAAAATGGTGTCCAAAAATGAAGAACTTGTCCACATTAAAAAGCATTATTTTTAGGTACTTGTCCAATATTACAGACTATGAATTAAGGACATGATGAGAAAAAAAGCGACAATGTCAGGATTGAATCTGTAATAGTTACTGAGATATTGTCATCCAAGCATACAGATTTTGAGTTTATAATGACTCCTATATCTCTGAATTTACTATGATGGAATCATTTAAATACATGTCTATTTGTCACACACACACACAAACAAACAGTTATGCATTTTAGTTGTTTGATAAATTTATTATAGACCTTCTGAAAATGTGACTAAATCTGCTCGTTTAAAAATATACATACATCAGTATATTTGGTTAAACGTTCCTTGGCTATTTTCACCTCAACTAGCCGCGTTGTACCTTTAATCACTTCTCTTGACAAAATCAGTATAGTTAAACTAAATTTGTTGATTTTCTTACACAGACTTGTTTGTTCAGCACAGTCTGTAGATTCTCCATAGGGTTTAAGTTAGGACTTTGGAGAGGCCAGTCTACAATCTTGATTCTGGCCTAATCCATTTCTTCACCACTGCTGATGTGTGTTTGGGGTCATTGAAGGTAATCCTTCTTCTTTATTCCATTTATTTTGTGTAAAGCACCAGGTCCAGTGGCACCAAAACAGCCCCAGAGAATAATACTACCACCACCATGCTGGACAGTAGGTTTGGTGTTCTTGGAGTTCAAGGCCTCACCTTCTCTCCTCCAAACATATTTTTGGTCACTTTGGTCAAGAAGCTCAATTTTTGTTTCATCTGGTCATTTTTTCTATGTCCATGTGATCAGCAGAAACTTCCGTGGAGTCTTACATTTTCACTTCTACAGACAGAGCTTTGTTCTTGCACTAAAGGCTCTCAGTCCATGGCAACATAAAACACTGTGGACACTGACACCAGAGTTCCAGCAGCTTCTAATTCATTAAAAACCTGCTTCTGGGTGATTTCTGGTTGACTCTTGACCATCATGACCAATTTTCTCTCAGCTGCAGGTGATAGTTTGTGTTTTCTTCCTGACCGTGGCAGTGACACAACTGCACCGTGCTCTTCATACTCACAAACAATGGTTTGCACAGTCAATTCTGGGATCTGTAGCTGCTTTGAAATGGCTCCCAGTGACTTTCCTGACTTATTGAAGTCAGTCATTTGTTTTTTCAAATCTTTGCTGAGCTCCTCAGACTTTCCCACTGTCGTGTTCCTGGATGAGTCTAATGAGTGTGTTCAAATGGGCCCTATTAAAATTGATTGAAGATTACTACAAGGTCATTTAAAAAGCATACACATGTGTGACTCCACCATGTATCATCTCACTACCCTCAGATTTAGTGTGTAACCCCGTGAAGGACTTTGACCCTGAGGCTGGGAACCACTGGGTTGTAGATAAAACAAGCTCCACTCTAACAGGTACAACAGTAAAATGCTGCTCACACATTGTGCCATGAGCCTTAACAATCTTACAGTGTCATACACACATCACTACATTTCCTTCTGCTTTCAATTAATTAATTATAAGTATATTTTCTTCCTGGATTGACATCAGAAGGTTCCCACGGTCACAACTTGTCGTTTTACTGAATTAAAATGACATGCTGGCTTTCATCCGAGTGAAGTAAACTTCCTGCAACGCAACCATTAGCGGGCAGATCACCTGACTGCACGCACTGTATTTTCCAGGGTACTTCCCCGTTTCTGCAGAACAGATGCTGTGCTAGGCTGTTCTGCAGAAACAGAGGCAAGTCGTGGCATGTTTATAATGCCTGCACTGTGTGAGTGTTGAGACTTCATGTGGTTTTAAAAAAGAATCAGAGGGTTTGACGTAAACTGAGTGCACATGCACATCTTCGACGCGTAAGTCAGTGTAGTTGCTGTGTGTAATTTAATTAGAGGTGGTTGAATGAGGTGCCTCATTGTTTGCGGTCTGTGAACGGCAAGGGGTTTGCTAATACAATGCTTTGATGCAAAAATAATAATCACGTGGCAAGTGGGTTATTTTGAATATTCTGTGTTTCTTATCATTTATATACTGCATGAAATGACGTTAGTTCTCTGTACATTCTGAGAAACAGACGCTGTTTTTAAATATCTTATCACTGCTATCAGTACATTAGTACACTAATTAAGCCTGTTGTTGTGCATTTAAAGTGTCCCCTGAGAAATAAAAAATAAACCTTTATGACGGAGTTATGTAAGCGTCACTTCGAACAGCGTGGCCTGTTGTGATGAAATGGTTTTCCACATGACGCACTGCAGCTAGTTTAGATGTAGTTTTACTTTCTATATGAAGTTGCATCTGACCCCAATCTATATCTTATAAGGTTTTATGTTTATTAGTAATCTAATGTTGTTAAACAACACTGTCTGGCTCAAACAACACAAGTGTGTGGTCAATAAAGTGTGAATAAGGTACATGTTTTATGTTGCACCGCTGATTAAAGGATTCGAGAACAAACCTGTAAACAAACCTAAGAGAAGGAGGAACTTGGCAGTGACTGACGGGGGATTCCTCTGCGGTGGCCTTACGTCACTGGGGTTATTTAAGACAGACCTGCTATCAATAGTTCAAACCTGTTCCTTCTTGTCAAGCCACAACTACGGAGCTTTATAAGCGCTGAGAGGAGAGAAAAGAGCTGAACTTGTGAAGCTTTCTCGTCTGAGGGACCATCATCGCTCTTAAAAATGGCTGGCCATGGTGAGTATCAGAGCACATTTCATTGAATTTATTTTATTTAAGCTCTGTCTACATAATAATTAGTGTTTCATATTATGTATACCTAACCTGTCTGATCCAAACTTTGCCCTCAGATCTCACTGCTGCAATTGAGCTCTGTGCTCGCGAGCTCCGACAAGCCGGAGACGAACTGTACTGGAGGTACAGACTCCTGGAAATACTGATCAAGAACTACAAGACTGTTGCTAAAATACCATGAGACGTCTGAGCACATGAAGAGGGATCGGAAATTGTGAAACTGGAAGACAGTGAGCCAAAACAGAAGAGTCTTGGATATAGACTCATCCCTGATTGGAAAATGGTGGCTCTCAAGTGGGATGTACATACATTAGCTTGTGGAAACACCTCGCCGGAGTCGCTGGATGTCAACAGGCAGTGGACTCGATTTAACACCGGAGCTCTACGGAGAAACAAATATATCGGACAGTGTTGATCCACCGATTCAGAGCCGTGGCTGATTGGACCAAAAGAGGAACATCAGAGCGGAAGTTGCCGTCTGCTCCAGATGCTGATGCTCACATGTACATTCTGTATGCTGACATTTATGCACATTGTACTCTGTTGTAAGGCTGTCACATTTATGTTAACGGAAGATTTGGAGGTAATGTGACGCTGCACTTGTGAATCTGCTCAAAACTCTGAAAAAATATTTGCTTAATGGGAGCATTTAATGGGTTGCTAATAAAAGACACATATTCAGTCAACTTAGCATGTGGTCATGTGTACTGTCTGTGGTGGTTATGATATGGGACTGCAGCTGACAGTCAGGTAAAAGATTTAGCCTCAATACACAGAAACGCTAATATGCAACTTCAGCCCAAATTAAATATCTAATTAAACAATTCAGTTAATAAAGTTACTCAAACTTCAACAAAAACCACATTATTCACAATAAGCAGGGAACAATCTCCCAAGCCTTCTCTCTATTTCTATATGTTGTTAGTAATATTTGTTAAAAATGAAAAATTGTATCACAAATACAAAAGGGCAAATGGTGGTGGAAATGTACCTATTATTCTACAAGAACAGAAAAACAGATATAAAAATATTCTCTAATTAACTGTAGAGTATGAAAAACTCTGATCAGCCCATATGGCTTTAGTCATTATTTTTTAACAGTAAAAATGTAGCGGCCCACTGTAGAAAACGTCATGCATTAACAGTTATATTCAGGCCTCATGTGTTAGTTTAGTGACAAAATATTACTTAAATAATGTTATGATATAATTCTTATGTGACGGCATATAAAAACTAAAATGTGAATTATTGCGCATATTGCACAGGTGTAAAAACAACACTTTGGAAGGTTTTACTGTGACATCTATTAGTAAAAACAGGCTTACCTATTATCATGCTACCTGTAAATAATGCTTTTGAATGAAAGATTCTACAAAGTTAGTTTCTTTCTCCCATGCTGAGCCAGGAATCTGCACATCAGTAGCACTTAAACACACCGAACCTCCCAGTTTTATTCCTGCCTATATTCTAAAAATGTATACAGAAGGGTTTGTTTATATGTCACTTATAGCCTGATTTATTCAACAATGTATTCCTAAAAACATGAGGAAATGTTGTTTTCTTGCTGTTGACAATACTTTATGATTTATGGAGTCATAAAAAAGAAATTCCCCTCTATAAACACCGTCCACTCTAATGCGTCAGCAAAGTGAAACAAGAATTGGAAACCTGGACTTATCCAGTGCTCAGATTTCTGCTCTGGTTTTTGTGTTGCACATCAGCACACTTTTAATGAGACAATGCCTCATTTGCGTATTAAACAGAAAATTTCAGGAGGCTGAGGATCTCACTTATGTCTAGTTTTTTTTTAAACTAAATAGCCTAAAAAGTTTTAGTCATGACCGCACCGCTTGTTTTCATAGAGTTGGAAAGGAGCCCCACTTGAAATTTCACTTTTAATGGCAAACACAATATTAGCAAACACAGACTGACAAGAGGTTTGTGGATAAATTCCCAGTACTACACGGAAATGTTATGAGCGTCGAAATATTTCAATTTCATTTTTGAGAAATCTTGTTCTTTTGTCAGTTCAGTATATCTGACGGCAGTAGTGGGAGACGTTCTGACAAGGTTTTCTGGCAGAAAGGCTTTAGGAAGTATAAGGAGCAACAAATAACATAACGAGGAGGTTGAATGGAACTTTTAAAAAACAAGGCCATTACCAAAACTGACATTCATGTAAAACAAAAATTAATGTTGTTTATTTTAGTTTAATCAACTTAGCATTTAGTATACTGAACTTTAAATACCAATTTCAACATTTTTTAAGTGTATATTCACAAACATTTTCCTTATGCACATTGCTTATTTTCAAATTAAACCAGTTTCCTCGTTTTTTTGTAAGTAAATTTCACTCATCCATGCTATCATTGTCAGCCTTATTAATACAGATCATAAATTGTTTTTCCGTGCCAAATTCCGCACAACTGTTTGTCTAAGTTTCAGGTGGATTATGCAGCAGAAATAAGAAACAGGTCACTGACGTCTTTGTTGTGACCCCACACACCCAAAGTCAACAGACATTTTGACTCATCATAGCAGGAATGCACAGGTGGAACTGCTAACAGAAACAATAGCTCTGTCCCATTAGGAGTCAACATGTACAACACTTAACGCAGGACTCAGCTCAGCTAAATGGAATACAGCCACCATTAATGTGGCATTAATGTGTGCTTCTCCTGCTTTGATGTGTTCAAATGTCTGCTGGGAAAAACAGTCCATCAGACAGTTAGTATGCAGCTCCATCTAGAGCAGTAAAAGCTCTTATACAACACTTCCCGAGACTTTGAAACAGACTTACTGGTTGTTATCTTTGAGGAAATAGTTTAGGAGCCCAGAGTGGAATTAGAAGATTGATACTGTTACCAAATCTGTGAAAGTATGTAGCTGGACACTGTTAGCTTAGCCCAACATAAAGACTGGAGCTAGAGAGAAAACACTAGCATGATAAACACCACTAAAGCTCACTAACAAACACGCTATATCTTGTTTAATCAATACAGAAATGGGAAGATTTAATAGGGGAAAATGTGGCAGCTTATTTCCTGGTTGGGAGCACAAACTTCAGTTCCTGTAATATCCAATGATGACGTGACAGCGGCTAATATAAAAACCCAACCCAAAACCTCCACCACTCCCTGTAAAACTACTTACTGACAAACTATCCTTCAAAGCAAACAAACAAAAAAACAAACAAGTTCTACAAAGAGAAATAGTAAGCCTTAGAGGGACTGACATGACGCTTTTACCCTCATGGACAGAGCTAGGCTAACACTTTTCCCTGCTCCCAGTCTTTATGCTACGCTAAGCTAAGCTAAGCTAAGCTAAGCTGCTGGTTGTAGCTTCTTATTTAGCATACAGATGTGACAGTGACGTTCATATTTTCACATATCTTGGCAAGTAAACAAATAAACATATTTCCCAAAATGAATTATCAAAAAAGTTAATATTCTGTAAATGGATTATTCTACTCATTGCCATAACTAGATAAATGTGAAGAAAAAAAATCCTTAAGCAGTTTCACAGGTATAGAAGTATGACAGTAAATTATAGTGATACTGAAAATAAATAAATCTATAAATATACACAAAAAGTGAAATAAAAACAGCAGCAGAACATTGTAAATTCAGGCACTTAAAGGATCCTTACTTTATTTTGTGTGGTAATACAAAAAGCATACAGAATTATAGAGGATAGGAGAGAAGATCCCTTTCATTGAATTCCATTAGATCGTACACATAAAATGACTAATAATTACATACAAGCCTTTTCTCTGTAGCTACATCCACAAGTACCCCAGCCTTCCACCAGTAGCATGCATGGTCTCTTTGCTGTAAACACACCTCAACAGTTCTTCATACCCATTGGTAGTTTGTAGGTTGAAAAAAAAGACAGAACTATACTGTAAGTATGCCATCAAACAATATGTGATGTAACTTCATCCACAGATCACTCCCTCACACCAGAACAATGTTTATAGTCATGATTTTATAAGGTTTCCGAAAGCTGCACTGAAGCATGCTGGGAGTTAGTTTTTGTTCTAATGGACTGTATGTAGTTTAAATGTTTCAGTCATTGACAAGGATTAGTCTGGGCCCAAGTAACCCTCCCATCATCTGCATGTATAAAACAATACAACGTGCCCACATGGGCTTATTAGACAGAAATAACATCTAATTATGACATGACATACAAACTGAGAGATACATCATATTGCAAGAGGGAAAGGATCAGCTCACCCAAATGACACAACACATTTCCTCACTTACCTCTAGTGGTAACTAGTGGTATAATCCACTGAACATGCAGGTTTTATAGGGATGACTTCTTCAGTGGAAGGAAAACGGTTTACCGTCAAGATTGTGGTAAAGTCACAGAGTAACTCCTGCCCGAGGTGCTGCCTCTGAATTTTGTAATGATGAGGATTCTTTAGTTCACCCTCACTGAATTCAGATAGAGAGAAATATCCCAAAGCCTAAACACTACTGTGACTGTCTGTGTGACTAGATACCACTACTGTTAAGTGAGAAAATATGTTGTGTGTATATGTGTATATAAACATATATATACATACATATATATATATATACACACACATATATATACATATATATATATATACACATATATACACACATATATACATACACATATATACACATGTATATATATTTGGGTGAATCAACCCTTTAACATTTACTAAACTGAAGCTAGCCCGTTTGGCTAACAATCCCCAGGCTATTAGTATAAGCAGCCACTAATGATCATTGTAAATTTTGCCTATCATGTTCAAAGATCCAAATCTGAACACATCATAGCCCGTTCTTCCTGCATCTTTACATCTTGATTCATTATTAAAAAAAATAGCTGAAGCATTGTAATTTATTTTTTCAGATGTGCAGAGGAATGATTTTAAAGTATGCACAAAGCTCAATAGCTGTAGACAAAATAAGTGAGATCTTTGTTTTCCTTTTACCATAGTTGCTAAGGTTCATAATTTTCAATCTCTTCTTCACAAGTGGGTTACTCAACCCAGAAAAAATACCTATAAATAATATCCTACCTACAGGGCTATTGAATGTGCAAAATAGCTGATAAATGGCAGGCTACTCCAAGCATCGACTAGCAACATAAATAGAAATGGAAGACTAGCCGCATTCTATAAACTCAGAATGGACCCTCGCAAAAACAGAAAAGTAATAAAAGAAATTCGTCAGACTTGAGGTTTAATTCTTCATTTAGGCCAAATTCTATTAGGACCAAATTACCCACTGCATGCTTACTGATGCCGGAACTGAAATCAAGTGATTATCCTCTCTGTCCTCCTCAAAATACAATGAGGAAGAAAGGAGGAAATAAAATTTAAAGAGAAAAATCAGGTAAACATTCAGGTAGTCTGCTCTAACAGTAACCCTAAGCATGTGCTCCCACTAGTGGGAATGAACAGGTGGAAGCAGGAGATCTGAGCAAAGTGTGCAGAGAGCATCAATAGCTGTGTGATCTGCTATCCTTTATCCTTGCATAAGCATGTGGGAGAGTATGGAGACCAGTTTTCAGATTCTGGCCTGATCTTGAAGTAATGTAGAGATGATGTTTCCGTGGTGTAGAAGGAAAACTTGGCCCCAGTCAATATCTTCATATCCACCATGACTACTGTGGCTGCCACCTGCTGTATTCTCTGATGTCATCTAACATTAACGGAAACCCATCTGTTCGTAGTGTTGATGTTTTTAAGTAAATCCAGCTTTGCAGTGGCAGATTATTTACCTCAGCCAGTCGTTTTTCATTTAGAGACCGTTCCATCCAGCCAACTGTTACTTGGTGAAGCCCACCACCAATCAGATTGCACTGTGATAATATGGACAACCACCAAAACGTCATCCAGAATAGATGTATGAACAGGCTCCCCAACCAAAATAGATTGTCTCATTAAAGTGAAGTCTGTCTTATTGAGTGAAGTCCTTCAACCAATTAAATAACACAGACCATAGCCAGATCTTTCAGTCCAACTAATCAGGTGTTTTCATTTAGTAAATGCCGCCACCACAGCCCACATTAGTTCGTTGGCATTGGGCTTTGTGCTCTCTTTCTCGGGCTCCAGCTCTAGCAGAGAGTGGACTCTCTTCATGCCAAGGTCGTACTGGTCGTCTTGGAGTGGGGCGAAGGCGTTCTCAAGGACGTCAGATGAGTGAGCCAGAAGAATCAGGGCCAGAACTCGCTTGTCCATGCGGTGAGGATCATTGACCCACTTCTCCAAAACAGAGTCCTGGACTTTCTTGACAAGGCGCTGTAGGCAATAACATGAATATGTGTTTTAGAAATACCTTTTGTATGTATTGCATTTGAATATGTCATACAGTTACTTGAGTTAATGAGAAAAGTGATATGAGTCCTGTTAAATATGAAGCTACAGTTTAGCATTTAGCTGGCTCTGTTTCAAGGTAAAAAAAAATATACTAACCAGCAGCTCTTAAGCTTGCTAACTGTTATGTCGTTTATCATTTTTACACTTCATTTTCAGAAAAAAACATAGCTGTACAACATGGCTGTAGCTTCAATATCTTAAACCTGCAGGAGTGAGACTGCAGTTTTTACCCCTCAAGATAGAATTGCACTTTTGCTAATTAGCATAGATTTCTAGAGGATGTTTTTTCCCTCTCTCTTACAAATTATATATTAAAATAAAGACAGAATCCACTACATGAAGCACAAATCTAAAAATAATCAGCAGTAATTACTAGTTTGCAACATTATTATGCTTTCTGTAATGCCAGATCAAAAGCGAGGCTATATCTGAACTATGAGAGAAACAAAAGGAAAATATCAGCCTTGCAGCTTTAATACTGTAACAACAAATAACATCCTTATAGCCAGAAACAAAATTACTCTTTTCTGATCCACTGAGTACTGATGGCTAATGACTCTTAGTCATTCCTTTAAACCATCAGTAACAATGTTAAAGCATTATTTTACTTTATTGTTAATAGCTTTAAATCATTACATTGAAGAAAGAGAGTTGAGAAATATTAATAACATTTGTTTGCTGCCAAACTGAGCCCCAGCAGGGGACTCAGAGACAAAATAAACAAGCACGCATGTTCTGCTAGCAGCGGTATTGAAGAGTAAGACCACACCAGAATTTAAATGGGCCACAGTGGTATCTGCGGCTAAGTTTATATGCCATTTAAAGTGCTGCAGCTAATTAGCTCTTGTGCTAAAGCAGATATTTGAGATAAAAATATAGATATATAAATTTCCCCTTGATTCTTCTCAAAAGAGACCCTTTAATAAGGTCCATTATCAGAGAAACTGTGCAAATAAAGGTCAAACTTATAGAAAATGAAGCTGAGGGTGTGATCATTTCATTTGTGTGTGCAGACAAAACAAAAATTAGTGTGGTGCAATTAAGTATTAACTTCCAAGTCAAAAGGCTAATGAAACAATGACTGAGCTATTTACTCCTACTCCTTTACTTGAAAAGCTTGACTGACTTGATTTCACAACAAAGACCGAGTGGACATTCCTGCATCATACCTGTTTAATGGTGCTGTTGGTGAGCGGATGTGTGGTCATGTCAAAAAGCAGGAAGTTCTGTTTCTCTGTGGTGAGAACTCCTTTCTCGACCAGGTTTTTTGCCAGACGTTCTCTGACATTTCTCAGCTGGTAGTGCAGCTTAAGGGGATTCCAAGTCTCTCCTTCAAGACAACAGGAAATCCACTTTTAGACATAATAAAATATTGTTGTGGACATCAATATCGTTTCATTACTTTACGTGCTTGAGTCAAAAGAAGAGTCACAATTTTCAAATTCTTTACAGCGCTGCTGAGCTATTGAAGACAATGCCCATAAACTAGAACATTATCGATGACTGTTTCTTATTATACAAGAGCAAAAACAGCACAAGCTCTAAAAATGAAAACATCCACATGGGTTACTACGAAGCAAGTTTGATATAGCCAAGCTTTCTTTGTTTAAACTGGGTTAGTCTCGCTTTGCCAGCCTGCTCTGTAGAACATAATGGTCTGGCTACATATCTTCATCCTACTATAGTAAGAAAAAAACGCTCTAGTAAAGGATGTAGCTTTGGTGTTCAAGTAGAATTGTTTTTGTGAAATATTTACACGCAGAGAGAAGAGCACTGAGATTAAAATGGGTTATGCACCTAAAGAAGCTAGCAGGGCTGTCTTACAGCACAATCTAAAAATCCTCAGCAAAAATTTTCACTGTGGTAGGTGTCTGTCCAGGGATTGTTGTTATTTTTCCTGTAGCGAAGGAAAACGGGAACAGGCAGATGGCGGAAGGGAAGGACAAAGCTGCCTGAAATGAGCAACCAATGACAGGCTTATACCTGTGATCCAACATCAGTAACTTAGATTAAAGCTCAGTCGACAAAACCTAAAACCCCCACCGACATTCTTTGTTAACTCAAGCTTTCTTCACCAGGCTCTGTGTGTGCTCTCACAACTACATTACTCGTCATGTACCTCTTTTACAAAATGTGACAATACTGCGCCGTCAAGAAAAACAGGTTGTTAAAATGGAGAGTTATGAAGAATGCAAAAGTTATGGTAAAAAAGTTCTGCTGCTGCAAATGATGTAAGAAAGGAATGCATGTAGAAAATCTATACTGCTGTAAGTTAACATATTTATTTTGCCACTCAGTGCACTCTAAATGCAGCCGCTTATTTCTAACAATGACAACTCCTTTTTTAAAGCTCTGAAACTTTAGACTTCACACATTTAAACGTGATACTCAAGAAGTGCACTTAGGTCTGTTAAGATAAGTGTACAGCTTTGTTCAGTGGGATTACTAACATACGGCTCAACAGGTTTTGGGTATAACATATTCCCTCAGCTAACAATCTATATTGCTCATATGGAATCTTTTTCAGAAAACAATTACAGTCAATTTAAGTCCCAAACTCTGAACAAAACCTCCCCTGGGGAAGGACAGCTGTGTAGCATAAGTTATCGTGGTGATCAACTCAGGTTAAAAGAGAGCTACATTTGTGACATTGCAAACTCTGGCTGTGGGCTCAACATACCTCGCTAACCCATTGAACTTGCTTCATAATACACCCCTCAGCTAAATCCATGAGTAGATTACAGGAAAGTTTGGTTAATGGCTTATCTCACCACTCAGTAACTCTATCCAGCTCTGGACAGTCTCTGGAGGCTGGGTTTCTTTGATGTGCTTCAAGGCCTCATCCAGTAGCACATCTCCTGTTGGAGCATCGGACTTGCAGATCACCTTGCCAAACAAAAGAAATCATATTTAACTAGGGTGATGGTTATCGTCTGCCTCACTCTGACCTAGACTCGCATCCTGCGTGAACAGGATTTACATTGAGTGAGAGGTGTACAACTGTTGGCAAGGAACTACCTGCAAGAAGAAATACAAACAAACCCAAAGAGAGATTAGAACTACACACAGGGATAGATTTCAGGGGTGATGCAAGGGATATGCCCCGAGAAATATATTAGGACACGTGTACTTGCCCCACCCGCCAATGAAAATGTTAAAGACGCATAAGACTTCATCAAACGTTTACTCAGAGATGCAGCAATGTCCACAACAGAGGCTGGTCTTTTTTCTTTAAGAGGCAAATGTTTCCAGAAAGTTTTGGACAAGAGCAGAAAGGCATCAAGTGTTAGAGTCAATGACTTTATAAATTAATTACTTTGTGACATAAACAGGTGCAACACGCTCATTTAAAAGGGCTACTTTCACAAATAGAAGACACAAGAGGAGAGAAAGAGTAAATGATGCCTACTCTATGTGTACTGACTCATAAAGGATAAGATTAAATTAGAAAAGCTGATCTACTGAAAGCAATCCAGAATGCAGCAGAACTTTACTGCATTATTTTCCAATTATATTTTGAACTGTCACCTGCATCCTGAATTTTGCGTTTCCTTTACACGAGTAAAGACATTTCCACCATAAACTGATGCAAAAAAGGAGCAAATTGAAGCATAAAAATCACAAAACTGCATATTCAAACGCAATCGATGTTCGTGGTGCTACATACCAACATCTGGTATGACAAAATGAACACAGGTGTCGTCAATACTTTCCCTCCCAAACACCTGAACACATCATCATGCCCCTCACCTTCCTGGCGAGCAGGCTTTTCCTCCTCACACCGCAGGCCTCCAGCTGTAGCCTCCCCCTGAGGGCCAGCTCCACCAGCATACACCCGCGGAGGCCGGAGGAAATACAGTCGTTCCAGAAAGACGTGTAGCCCTGGAAGGAGGAGTGAGAAGACACACTTGCTTACTTAGCTGACGTGTTGGTTGGTGGACATGCAAAGTGGGTAGCGGTACTTCCAGGTTGGAAAGGGGGGGGGGAGAAGTCACGTCTCAGCTGGCGAGTTGTCAAGAAAACTGGACAGGTAACGCAAAAAGAAAAAGAAAAAAGAAAAAGAAGGAAAAAAAAGAAAAAAAAACGAGAGCTACGTAGCTAAAACTGCTCAATTAGCCTCGGGTAATAATGTCATTCGAGCAAAACCGATAAACAAAACAACAGTTAGCTAACTTAGCTAATGGCATTTTGACATCTTTACATACTAGCTGCTTGGCAGGTTTGCTAATGAGCTTAACAGCAACACACTTGACACACGAATCCACGAAACATTAAGTACAACCCGAAAAAGCCAAGTTAGCTTTGTTGACATTTGCAAACACTGTTTGTGACGCAACGTAAACACTATGTTAGCTAATGTTGCATATAAAGAACAAGTTACTAGCTAGCCCGGCTGACGGATTACAGACTGTCCACACCTCTCGATCCTTGAGGCCCAAGAGCAGCAC
The DNA here is from genome assembly GCA_024666655.1 of Dascyllus trimaculatus. Classification (NCBI taxonomy): domain Eukaryota; kingdom Metazoa; phylum Chordata; class Actinopteri; family Pomacentridae; genus Dascyllus; species Dascyllus trimaculatus. The sequence goes on along the minus strand of CM045460.1, from coordinate 11,538,042 downwards.
TTCCTCCATGAGTGTGAGCCTGGTTTCCTTCGAGTCCCCCTTGTCGTCGTCTTCCTCCTCCCCGCGGCGCACCTCGTCCTCCTCCCCGCCGGACTCCCTCTCCTTGTCGGCGGCGGCGCTGCGAATGGCCTCGGTCCTCCGCTGGACGAGGCCCGAGGTTCTCTGCGTGAGAGAAGTCATAGCTGCGGCTGCGAAACGAACAGATCCGGAGAAAAGCGTCTGCCTCGACCAGAGGGGAAGCCGCGCAGCATGTAACCTGGATGTTAAAGGTGAAAACGGCGAAACGGTTGACCGATCGAGAGAAGACGGCCGTTGGCGTTAAGCTCGGCTTGGGATTCCTGCATAGACTCTGCCCACTTCCTGATCCAACATGGTGGCGCTGCCTGTGACGTCGAATGTGCTCTGAGCCGAGCCGTGAACGCGTCTTTCGAGGTGCCTTCAGGACCGTCGGAAATACCGCAAAATTATACATGTAACGCAATAAAGTCCAGCAGAGGCGTTGTTATGATCTTGAAACACTGGGGGCTTAGTCCAGCCCACAAATCAATCAAGATACTGACAACTCTGGTATTATGAAAGAATAAAAATAGCGCAAGGTATGATTATGAAAACAACATGTACCGATGGTGTGCTGCCAGCCCCAGTCACGAGGAACAGGTTGTTGTAATGGAGAGCTATGATGGATATAAAAGTTAGTATGGTACAAACTGCTGTTACTGTAAATGATGTAAAGGGAATTTAAGTAGAAAACTGTTAGTTGTGGGAGTTAATATACTTTTTTTTCCCCTCAACACACTCTTTAAACTTCATACACATACATAATACATAAGAAGGGCATTTAGTTCTGACACTGTCACATAATAAAGGACATAACTTTGTTTTTTTTACCAAATCAAAGTGAAATTAGTGTTAATGATTGAATATTCTCTGTGATAAATACCAACAGACTAATCAAATATTCAAAATTGTGCTCTATTAGCTGATGTTCTCATAAATCTTTGCATTTTAACCTCTTAATTGCTCCATTTTACAATTTATTTCTATGTAAAGTGAATATAAAATGAGAGTCGCTGTGTTCTAGGCAAAGTAAGGTCATCCTACTTACTATGCTCAGCCCGCATAAACATGACAGTCAGTACAGTTAGCTAGAACAGTAAGTCTTGAACTGTTTGCCTTGGAGTTAGTATTGATTTTGCAGATATACACTGCTATAATCATAGATAAAAGTGCGTCTTGTGACAAAACCCCAGCTACACCAGGGTTGCATTATTTTAGCTACCAGCAGGAATGAGAATATATTATCTTATAGGTTATTAATGCTCATTTCAATTTTTGATAATAATGATATTTTAATTTAATTTAATTTAATAGTAATTTGAGTGACTAACCCTTAACATAGTCCAGGAGAAGAGATGCAGGTGCTTGTGAGGGGAGAAAGTTCATCTACAAAGCCTCATAACACAATAGCCCCAAAAATATACAGCTAATAATAATCAGAACAAATCTGCTGCCTTGAGGTGACAGACAAAACTTAGTGTTGCACTGACCAGTGTTTTTGATTGACTTCAGTGAAGCTTTATGAAATATGATTTGAGATCCTTCTTTAAAAGCAGGTGATGTTAAACACCTATATTGAGCTGTTATGAAATTTGACTGTTTTCTGAAAGAGAAAAATGCTATGGGGATTTTCTTTTTAAATGTATAGAGCATGGTTTCAAGCATGTACATATACTGTATATCATTTAACAAAAAATCCCTCAAGACATTCTGTAATATCAATTGTCACCACAAGGTGTCAGGCTGCGTTTAGGAAATATGACTGCTCTGCTTGTTCTTCCTTTGCTTTCATAACTTCTCTGTGCCAGATGAAGCTGAATCCTCCTGTATACGCATATATTTTGTCACAATCTCTGAGACTAAAGTAAGACTAGCTATTAACTTTAAATAAACTCATGAAAGGAAAAAAGTAGCTCATTACTTCACTCTACATTAGTGTTGTTTTTCACATTACAGTGATGGTCAGTGCTGGTATCTCTATCTGTTGGTTTGAGCTGCTGTATGTCAGTTTTTATAGGAGCACTTCATCCTGGCAGAGGTCCACCGCTGATGATGATTTAGCAAATAAACTCCCAAATGTCCTCCACTTGACCTCACTCCCCTTCCATCTCCCTGCACGCCAGTATTTTCCACAACTTTCTTTAAGAGAGGTGTAGCAGCAAACCTCAGGCCATGTCCATGTATACGGGTCTGGATTGTCATCTGGTGTATTTTATGTCAGATATTTAGCCTGATAGCAGGAAAGTCACAGGTGGAACTAATAACCGTAATAAGCCGACATTCATAAAAGCCGGGCCCTGGAACTGGAACAACTTACTCATGTTATTAGTTACACTTGTGATTTTCCTGCTCTGATGTCAAACGTTTCCCATTAAAAAATGTCCTCATACACATTACAAGAAAAAGAAGTCTTTGCTGTGCTTACAACATGTGCCACTAAATAAAAGCATCACATTTCTCTATCGTTATCTCGCGTTTTACCTCCAAAACTAGAACACAGGAAAATCATTTGCAGGCTCATTGGTCATTTTATGCAAAAAGAATGGAAAGTATTCAAAAGCTATTCAAATAGCCCCAAGTAAAGTCATATGCAAATTGTCTGGAAAAGGCTTTTAACATTCTTTCCTTAATGCTGTACCAACTTAAGTGATGAAATATCCGATAGAGTGCATGACGGCGAAAGGCACTGCTAAACTGGTTGTACAAATGAGTATAATGCTTCAAATATCAATGCTGTGTTCTCTTGCATTAGCTGTAAACAGTGCAGGTCCTTCTGTCCTGCAGCAAACAGTCCAGAAAAAGTCTGTTGTTTTTACTGATTATAAGCTACAAATTTACTTTATTTGTCAAATTAACACTTTTCCTGCTATCTTATTCATTGAGGAATTATAACTACTTGAGTCCCAAAGTTAATGTCTTCTGTCATGCTTAGGAATGACAGTCATGTGTTTCATGTGCTTCTGCTTTTTAAGATGCTCCTGAGTTGCTCCTGTGAGCAGTGAGTTTCCATTCAATCTGCCGATGAGGAGGAGTCCCACGCTGGGAGACGTAGCTGTCCTTCTATGGCTAGTTTTGTCAGGTGTGATAGGCTCCATCCTCTCCGGCAGTAAAAAATATACAGACAACAAGACAGTCTGTGTGTTTCTGGATTGTTTTTGCAACTCCTCAAAGGCAGAGTTTAAACCTGAGGCAAAAAAAGGTTTGAGCAAATCTGAATGAACTCGATTCAAGTTCCTGAAAACAAGAAAATCTTCCACCAGAGGAAAAAACACTATTAATAAGGTTGATTGTTGGGATAAAATGAGGTAATATCTAATTAACACTGTTGATATTTAGGCTACATTGTAAAGAGTCCACTAAGCAATGTCTCTAATTTCATTAAGCAGCATGATCCTTATCGGCAAGAGTTCCTGAGTGGTAATGAGTAAAGCAAACAAGTTGCTCTCTGGCCTGCGTGTTTCATAAAGTGCAATCAATTACCCTGCCTATTTGGGATTAAATTCTAAATAACCAATCTCATACAACTATGATCCCAGGATATTAAATCATGGGTTCTTTGGAAGGGGAGATGTTTGTAAATGCCTGCAGATCACATGCAACCACCACAACAGATCTGGAACAAGAGGATTTAATCTGAGATAAGGCGAAACGTTTGACCCCTGTGGGGAAATGAGGTCTCTGCAGCTGCAAACACCGATTCAGTGAAATTAAGGTCAAGATACAGAGCATAAACACACAACTCTGATATTAAATACACAATAGAAGTGGTGGAAAACAACAAATTTATCATGAGCATCTGAATATGAATAAAAATAGCAAGTGCATTATTAAATAGCATTAAAAGCAACAATACTGATGATAATAATAATAATGGTAAACAGTCCTTTGTCACAGTGGACAAAGCTTTTTTTAAATTTTTGATCGATTCACTGACCTTGCAGTTATTAGACAACCTGCCCTACCACCTGAGTTACAGCTTGACCAAACTGATGCATAATTAATGATGGAAAGTACATAAGACTACAATGCATTGCTTTGTATGGGCAGGGATGTTGTCGATGTCTTTTCTTTTCTTTTTTTATTTAAAGGTGATCTAAAAAATGATTACCGGTAGTCACCTCATGTTTACCTCACTGTGAATTAATTCCAACCACTTTAAAACCAAGCTCCAAAGTAAATTGTGTTCATTTTTCATTATTGTGCTAACTTTTCAGCAACATGCTATTGAGTAGATGTCCTGTGAGAAGGGCTTGTAGTTACGAAACACCCATAAAGGGTCTCAATTTATGTCCCCAGCTGAGGTTTGAGGTCTTGGCGTGTTTTTGACCTGGTTCAAACTTGAACAGAAAGTGTGCCTCGTGTTTTAAATGGCGGCAGAGGAGATCAGTTTGAAGTTGAGCCTTTTCGTGACACCTCAAAGCCTCAGTAAAGAAAGGCAGTTAACCTGCTAATCTGCTGTGTGAGGCCCCTGGAGACCCCTGTTCAAAGGAAGCCGGGGCTTTGATTTTATTGTTGTGGTCGGCTATAAATGTGATATACTGATTACAAGCTACTACCGTGCACACAATGCACAGGAGATATGTTGCAGCATAGCTCTACCATAGCTGTACTACTGCAAGTTTTCCTTTTTTATTGACTGTAATATTGTTCCTAATTTTAGCCTTTATTATACTCCCACTTAGCTTGTGCATACCTACAGTGAGACTTCCTTTTGGCTTACTTTAAAAGAAATCTGATTAAGCTGGCATAATATCAGCACTACTGCTAAGTCATAAGGATGTATTAGCTCATATAAACTTTTTATTTTAGTTTTATTTTAAATAAAGGCTCAATAAATTAATCTAATATGTAAACAAACTGCATCAGTGTTGATACCACAACTACCACACTGTAAAAATACTCAAAAATGTTTTATTCATAATGGTAAAAATAAAAGTGTAGCATTAGCAAAGTGTAGAAAAAGGGCCACTGTGAGTTTTATGTTTTTTATAATTGAATTTGATTTTCCGTCTTGTAAAATAACCAGTACCTATAGGAAATGAATGTCAAGTAAAAAGTATATTGTTATTTATATAGTTATTATATATTATATTTAACTATATGTAAGTGAGCCAGCTATTTGGTTAAAAAAGGTTAAATGGAAAATATATCTATTATCATGTAACTGAATTCTGTTATGTATCTTATTAATTAATAATAATGGCAAATTAATGTAGAGGAGTCAAACTTACAGTATTTTCCTCTGAAGTGTAGCATCATGGTATAAAAATAAAACAAAAACAGTCAATTAGAAATACCCTAAATACTTACTTAATTTCAGTACATCAGTCAGTGTACTTCTCCATGACTGATGACCCAACACCTCCCTGATTGAAGTGCATTTTGAATAAAGGATCTCATTGTCCGCATCAGACAAACTCCTTAAATGATCTGCTTTGTTCTTTCGTCATTTAGTCTGCAAAGAAAGTCATAACATATCGGAAACGACCTGTGAGGAACAAACACTGTCTTCGTTTCTGACGTTAAAGAGCCTGTAAGTGTGGCTCTAAAAATTCCCTGGAGAGATGATTCCCCAGACGGTTGGAAATATGCTCTGTGTAAACAACCATCTCTACAGCCATCGCGGCCAAGACGACACTCTGACCATCTATGTAGCATATTTGCACACAGTCCAAGATGACAAGATGCACAAAGATTAGAACACGAGGCCTGGAAACAAGTCTAAACATAAAATCTCTTTGTGGTAAATCCTGTGGACAGGTGAAAACAGAACTTAAAACTACAAAAATGATTTAATGTTGACACACTGTGCTCTATCTAAACTTACCAACAACATAAACACATGTTAGTAGAACGTAATTAAAAGATAATTACAGTTAATAAACAAGCAAGAGTTGGAGTTCTACCCATTGGAAACCCACTTCTTCTGTTCAATATGTAAAATTCCGACTGGACATAAATTTTTCCTGACATATCGGCTCATCGTGTGCTGCCCCACTGACACTGTTAATAAACCTCTGGATCCCTGTGAAGCCTACCAGAGATCTATGGTTTCAAAAGGCCCCAACAAAACATCTGTATTTTCCACTTTGTACATTTTTGCCCACTGATCTTGGCGTTCTGGTCCTGACAAGCAGGCTAAATCACTCCCCGGAGCTTTAAAGGAAGCCACACTCGGGCCCATATTGGAGCCATTTCCTGTCTCTGGAGTGGGCAAAGGGGTGACCCTTGGTGACCCCCCCATATAACTGCACATGAATGCACTCATATACACATATGTGCTCTCTCTTTTAAGACAACACCCCCACAGAGAGAACTGGGGAAATCACTTACCATTGCACTGCAGTAAGTGAATTATAGAATCTCTCGTTTGCCTGCCACACAGCATCTCACAGGAGAATAATGGCTGAGAAAATATAATTAGACTTAATAGCCTGTGATATTCAAAAGCTGCTAGAAAGCTGAGAAAAAGCAGGATCACAATTTTGGAATCCTACGTGGAGGGCTCGAAAATGAAGATCCTATCAATTTTCTCACAGTTTGTTGCAATAATGAGAAACCAGATAGGACCAAAGGCCGATCTGTGTGGAAATAATTGGAGAATGAAAGGTCACATCTGCAGATTTGTCAGGGGTTGGCATTGTTTCTGTGTTTCAGGCTGGTGTGAAGAGCGGGTGAAACAGAAGCTTGGTACAAATCATGGCGCGATTACGACAGCAGCGCGTCCTTGGCGAGGAGGCCAGATGGGTTAAATAAGGCTGTCTGAGCCATACAGTAAGAATACCAAACAAGAAGGAAAAGTGAAGGAGAAAGAATAATGAGGTGAAAGAAAGAAAGCAGCGAAATAATGTCTGTTTCCACATCTGCTCCAACTCTGCACAATGACGGGAAGTACTTTGCTTTTTGCCCCATACACAGTGACATGAATAATAAACATAACAATGACGCAATCCATCTACAGCTTATAATGCATTTGACTTCAGAGTAACTTTACTCCCCAGCAGAGGCTTGAATACACGTGTTGAAAGCTTTGTATCTGGGACACAATCAGTCAGTGGACAAAGGAAGTCTTTTATCACATGCATTCAGCTGAATGAAGTCGTTGTTTCAGGATCAGCCAGATACAGAAAACATGACACTTGGAAGTAAAAATTTAAGATGCAATCTTAAATTATAGTTATCCTGATTAAAATGTCAGATTCATCACAGCATTTAACGTTTAACATTAATGAAAACAGTGTTTAATGTAAGTGTGGCAGCTGTAGCAACGAACCTGTATAGAATGATCGACATTTCTCAAAGCTAAGAAGAACCTCTTAAAAAACCCCATAGGATGCAACCTGCTAGGCACCAAATGGCAGACAGAGTCGATTATGATTATCTGGTTATTTAGCAGTAAAAGAGATGCATTTTTCCCTCTGGAGATGGTGGAGACCAAAAACAGAGCAAACAGAAAGCAACTATTGGCTGAAACATAGCTACAAATTTATAATAATGGTTTTACATGGCTCCTAAATAGCCACAAACTTAGTTGTAATAGGTTTAAGTGTAATTTTTAGACCCGGATTATGTAAATTTTGCTTTAGAGTGGACACTACAAATAGAGTTAGCTAAATGCTAAACATAGCACAAAGTGACTTGGTGAAGTGCAGCATTTGTCTTGGATAACATGAGGTGATGTCAGCTCATATTATCTATATTTACTACATTGTATTAAGGACAAGTAGAACTGAAGTGGTGCATTTTATTGCTTATGAATTAAACTTTTTATTTGTAAAGAAAAAATAAAATCCTTTACTGTTTATTGAAAAAATGGATAGTCTGTGCTTCAAAACGAAAATGAAAAGTTTTTTCTCTTCAGTCTTCAAATTTGTGTGATCCTCCCTTTCCTCTGTTCTCCCTGCTAGATTTCTGCAGGAAGCCCTCAACAATAGGACCCTCCAGAGGTTCTGAAACCAGCTGTAAGAAACTCCACACACACACCCAGTAAAGACACACATGTGACCACGTTTACATTTGCACGTATACACACATTTACAGTCCGCACAGGGAAAGTCAACACGCGGCCATCCATTTATTTGAACATTAAATAGAAGCTTCCCTTGTTTGTGTGATGAACTGACTTGACAGGAGACCCACATGGTTCATTCAGGTTTCTGATTAACAGTGACGGGAGCAGCTGATGAATCAGCAGCACAGCTGACCTCATGTGTAACATTTGGTTTATTTGTTCAGCAGAAGTGATGGAGGGACTCAAGGTGGCCCTGCTCAGTTTAAGGCCCAACAGCCAGCAGCTAAAAGTAACTGAATACATTCACTCACATATTGTACTGACAGTGAGTACAATTTTGAACTGTAAGAAAAAAACAGAAAAAGAACAATCATTGTGTCACATGTATTTATTTGGCTTTTAAATGTATAGATTTATAAAAAATAAATATTACACACTGATAAAAATGCATAAATTTAACATATTTTGTTGTAAAAACTTCAATAGGTATCTTTCATGTAACAAACAATTCTATGTAAAATTACAGAACGTCTTTTTCTGTTAATTGTTTTTGATTCTAGAAATATATATTTACAATATTAAACTTGAGTTTAACAGTTTCATACAATAAAATTAAAGAACATTTGTGAAGTTGCCCTTAATTTTCACCAATTTAATGTGAAAAAAAAATTTAAGGAAAGTGTTTAAAAATGAGATTTATTTTGCAGGTTTTACATGATATTTTATATCAAAAATGTAAATTCACACAGTCTATTTGTGTAATTTATTGATATTTTTGTGCTTTATTTGAGTGCTGCTGTTTTACAGCACTTTGTACTGATCTACCACTACATTTTGGAGGGAAATTTAATCGAATGCATTCATTTGACAGCTAAATTTACAAATTAGCCTTGAGAATAAGAATTTATATTTAATATTGTTCCAGACTGAACTACCCAACAGTATAACTTGTAATTTCAATCAATGAGCCGAAACCTGTGTTAAAGGTCTGTAAATCAGAATAAGGCTTTGGATTCAGTTGATGAACTTCAGCAGGTTCATCAGCACAAGTCATACTGTCATTGAATGTAGTTACTGAACAATTATCAATTAAAACCACTCTAAGTATATAATCTGAACCCAGTGAAAATAGCATTAAAGTGTCTGAAGAGTCTAAATGTTCTGGTTCACTGCGGATTTAGCCAGTTTAAGGTAATAATCCTAACCAGATGACTTCTCATGCTGGTTTCTAGTTGTGGTCAGAGGCCAACCGATGTTCACCCCAAAACATGAGATCTGCGGCCAAAAGAGTCGAGTAAAAGTGAACATGATGATGGGGCATGGAGACCTTATGATCTTAATCATCATCTGGTTGCACAGTGGGAGGTTGAGTGTTGCCGGGTCAAACCCACACACACACACACACACACACACACACACATACAAGATATTCCCACTGAGCACTGCAGAGTCTACCTGAGGAGATGTGACCCCCTGAGAGTCTGAACTGGAGCCTCTGGATTCATATTCACCACAGGAGACCTGTCAGCATGACCAAAGCTAGATCTGTCAAAACTTAACTTCCTCACAGTTATGACACGAGAATTCATAAACAAAAAGGGAAACTGCCAACAAAGTTGAGGGCACTACTTTGGCTGCTGTCACTTTTGGCCTACATGATGTTTTACTCAGTCAGTAACAGGATCTCCTGCTCACTGTATTTTACTGCTACATGTGGTGTCGTGTTCCTTATGTGGGCGTGTGAGGAATCATTTTGCTGACAGCGGTCAGGTTTGCCATTTCTGACAGCCAACTAGTAAACAACTTTCCTTTTGTTATTAGGAGAGCGTCTGGACTGAATGGTCAGACTGAGCTGGCAAAGTAAAATGTTGTAAAAGTCAAGAGCGTAGCATATACACTTGAAACAGTCGCTATGATGTTACACTGAAACCATATGAGGGCAAATACCAGTAGCTATAACAGAGGAAAATCTTACTATGTGACATTGTGAGTAGAACTGCATTTCCATACTCTGCTTTTCACAAAATATGTGACAGATTTGTTGTTTTTTATGGAGGAAGGGATTGATTTTTAATTACAATCAGTTTTGGAGTAAATGACTCTGTTTAAAGGTGTATCTGCTCCTGTATTATCTATTTGAATACGATTTGTTTCATCTGCAGAATCCCAAAATGATATCTGTTAAAGTTGATAGTAAAATGATAAATGCTTGGTTCATAATTTACAATATAATTGCGTATATATGTGCATTTCAAGAGTTGTAGGCCACTGGATAGATCCCTTTAAGACATGACTCCAACACAAGAGACAAGGGGCAAAATCCACAGTCATGGTCCTCAAGGTTCAGCTGAAGCTAATCTATTCTTCAAGCTTTTTTGCGCAGAATTCCCCAAACTGGGAACACTACGACCAAAATTGGAAGATTTGTACTCAAGCGGCTTTTTAAAGTATTATTACTGTAGTTATTTGAACTGACCAAATCAGATTGCTATTAGTTTTGGCTGCACTTTAAAAAATGAACAACAAGGACCTCCGATTTTGTTTCCACTACTTAGATGGACTTGCTAAGTTGTATTTCTTTACTACTACTGTTTGTAGTCAGTTAAAACTGACTGATATCACCACTTGTGCTTCATATAATTCAGCACAACATCCATCTACCTATCACCATCTCTGTCCCACTCTTAGTTAGTCAGCCTTTTTGACTTTAAGGTACTGCACCACTCCCGTGAGACTGTGAGTGTACAATTTAGTAGATTTAGTGGAGTGTTTCTTTGTTGCGTGCGCTCGATAGATCAAAGTATTCTAGCATTTCAAACAGCTCCTAAAGTCAGTTCATGTAAAACAGACTCGGACAAGAACAAGCACATGTGTTACTAATAATGTTAGTTCTGGCTTTGTTCCATTCGAATGTCCCAGTCACAGCAGTGTGATAGTTTTTACTTTATCATTTCTTAGATTATCTTTTGGGCTTTTTACCCTTGCGATACGGACTACAGAAGGGAGACAGGAAAGAGGGGGAGAAGGAGGGGATGACATTTGGAAAGGGGAATAAAAAACAGGCTGCTTCAATAAGGAGTCAGTCTTACTAAATGGTTTGGGTGCAGTTGAACTACTGGGACATTTGATTACTTTTATTTCATTATGTACACTTATGTTTTTGTCAAAACATCCTCTTTAAAAATCCACTATGAAGGCCTGCTGCTTCTGAGCTCTTTTGTCCAGCAAAATGACGTGTAAGCTTTATAATTAGTTCTCTCTGTGAATGTGTGATCTGCTATTCTTCATGAGAATGTCCAGAAACGCACATTGAGCTTTGTCGCCAGTTAGTGGGTGGGCGGCAGCAGACTTCTGTAAATGCTGTCTGCTTCTTGAAAAGTCACTGACGGCAGGGTTCATAGGTCAGTTGTTTGGTTCAGAAACAACTGGATGCATGCTGCTCCAAGCATGGACGGCGCACACAACACTTTCTTGTGTTAAATTGTGAACATAACTTCAGGAATCCCCCCCATATGTCTCCTCCTGTGCCTGCCATGCTGTCATGTCAGATGTCACGCCAAGAAATGACTGCACCCTGAGCAGAATATGATATCCTCCAATCACAATGGCCGTGTGACACGCCAAGAATGTGATGTCACATGCTGGAAACAACTGTGTGTGCACATGTGTACGTGCCTCTTGATATATGTGCGTTCATGTCCGTGTGCTTGGACAAAAGAGAAAAGAGAAAAGTCATTATAGCAGCTCATTCCTCAACAGCGAGTCCTCAAAAGCTGTTCTGGCTTTCTGAGGGGAAATTGGTGTGAAACTGCCTGCAGGGAGGGACTGCAGTCCTGTTTTGGCTCTCATCATTCTTCGAACAATTTAGTCCACTGAGCGAAGCCCCACCAAATTTCCTGTATACTGACACCATGGACTGGGGACAAACTTAGATGGAAATCACATTCCTGTCATTGTTAGGGACTCACAGCCATAAAACACAGAAACATAATGGCTTCCAACTTCAACTCTACTTCCACAACAATGCAGCTTGTCACAGCTACACTACTGTGAGGCTGCACTGCTTTGAAGTAAATACAGTTTTATACTAACATGCTGATGCTAAAAAGGCTAATTATGTATCATGTTTACCATCTTTAATTAATGTATTAGCATTGTAATGTTTGCTAATTAGCACTAAACACAAATTACAGACGGAACTGATGAGAATATATTTAGTTTCACCAGTACTAAACAGTGTGCCAAAGCATTTAGTAGATGTTGAGAAGAACCAAATAAGTGAAAAACTTGACCTTTTTGTAGCCTTAGCCTGGAGGGTTTTTATATCTCATCATGCCTGGGAACGCCTCAGTATCCCACAGGAGAAACTGGAAAACACTGCTGGGGGAGGAATCTTCAGAATGGCTGCGACCTGACCCCGGATATGCACAAGAAAATGGATGGATGGATACAATAACTGTTGAATCATTTCATAATCTCATAGTGGCATTTGAGGAAAAACCAGGGGATCATTCGGATACATCACCTGGAAACCATGAGTGTTTTAGGTCTTCCAAGTGTTGTTGAGATATTTCAGTTCAGTGCAGTTGGCTGAACCAACATCTCCGGGAATATTTGTTAAATCAACCCATGTGCACATCAAGACATCTGCTAGCGTACACTTTGGTAGCTGGTAAGAATACATATATATTTATTTTTTTATATTTAATTCTTTAAAGCAGGAATGCCCTTTAAACACCTTCTCTGGTGACAATAGGAAACTGCAGTGTTTCAATGACAGTATTCAGGACAGATTTCCAGGGTTTTATTTGTAACAAACCAATGTCCTGTCTACTTGCAGGGTGGGTTTGAACATGTATGGCTTAATTACTCCAGTATTACAACTTGTGTCACGTAGAGTTGAGCTAGAGGCATAGAATAGAATAGATCCGCACATTCTAGAGGAGGCAACAGTGAAGAGTTTCATCTAAATATGTCATTTTTAAATATTAATTTTTAGTGATAAACTTATCAACTGGAGGGGGACTTTATAGCTTAAATATGAAGACACAAGTATACAAATGCATATGTTGTGGAATTTTAGAGGTGCAAGAGTAAACCAAGAAGAGAAGGATTCACCATGACTTCAATAAAATGCAGAAGTGGGAGAAAGAGAAGCGGTGGCCAAGCTGAAACTGAAACTCTCACTCAGTGTTGACAGAGTCAAAGGGTCTCGACCCTGGTTTGGCCTTCTGTAGAGTGAAGTGAGGTCCATGTCTTGTCAGACAATCAGAGGGTGGGGGAGAAAAGAGGAGGCTGATGAGATGTCTAATTGCTGTCCACAAGTGTCACATTGTTGTTTTCAGCCACTCAGAGGGGGACTGCAGGGTTGCTTTGAAGATAATGTGCTAATTGATGCTCACATGCTCCCATTTAACCATTAAAGTGTCAATTAGGGAGCAAAGATTGATCAGCTTGTTCCGTGACACATTTGTTGACCAGTGATGAATGCCTTGCTGCAACTTTCTCGTCTTTAGACTGCTGGAAGTTCCTTAAAGGAAAATAAAAGTATTTCTGTCGAGCCCTGAATAAATAATCATCACATGATGTCAAAAAGGTTGTGGCGATTTGGTGGAAAGTTTCAAGTGGCGGAGTTCATATTTCAAGGATGATATTCCAAGACAGGAAACAAAGCAGATTAACTTGTCTATATTTATTATGCATCGTTTCCTCACTTGAATGTTGATGGCTGTAAAAGCATTTACATGTTCAGTATATAAGAACTGAGGAGAGGATAGTGTACATGAGAACAAGAAAGAGTGAGGAACACGGGGGGACTCTGAACTCCAGATATTTCCATTTGCTCCCCTTGGTCTGGTTAATGTTAGAGTTCAGAACATAGTCAAAAGCTGTTCTCATCAAAGAGGAATCAGTTTGGCTGGATCTGCTTTATTTCACACTGAACTGACACAGGACTCAGTTTTTTTCCCCTGAAGTTCTTCCTCAGTAGTCTTGCCGAGTCACGCTTACAATCAACCAGCAGCGCTGCCACCACCCAGAGGAGTAGCATAAAAAACTAGTCTTATCTTACACATTTGTTGACGATGTGGTTTGTTGAACAGTAGCAAAAGTCTAGCTAAGTCATTTTCAGGAACAGTTCACAGCCAACATGTCCATATATAGCTATGAGCTGATGTATTAGTCCTCTCATTAATATGCTTCTTGACAGCGGAAGCAAACTTCAAAAGCAGAATTGGCTGCTGTAACCTCTTTTGGTTTTAAAACTTCCCCTTTGAGGATCTTTACATTCATGTGGCTACACTTTCACACTGCATAAACTGTGATTTTCCACACATTTGATCTATTGAATAAAATACCTACCACTCAAAAGCAGTGTCAGGCTTGATTTGCTTACTTATTTGAAGATTATTTATTAGAAATCCTGTGCTACAAACTGGGCTTTGAAGTGTATCATAGACATATGCATTTACCATGCATGAAGGATGTCATAAAGAGAGTATTGCTTGCCAAATGTAAAATGTGGGAGTCTTTAGAGCTTGGTATTAAGGACTGCAAGACTTTATTGCACTCTCATGATTTAGATTTTGTTTTAAAGCTGCATTAATTGAGATTTTGACCACTTAGGTGGAGCAGAATGAGCTGTAAACAAAGATCACACATCACCTTTTAAATTAGTTTTCTGTTTGTTAAACTTGTTAAATATGTTGCTTATGTACACACCCAGCAGAGCATCATTAGGAGTCATGTCTCTGGCCACCTGACGAACATAAATCCAATATTTACTCTTCTTTATGCTCTGATTTGATTTCCACTGTCTGCCCTTTAGCAGTTATTGATTATATTCATGAACTAGTCTTTAACTGTTTCCGTCTGTCTCTTGGTGCTGATTTGGTAGTGTTTAGTGGGATTATTAAACATGTGGTTAATGAGAGCAGTGAGAATGAACTGGACTGTAAATTTGCAGCAATTTAACCAAAACAATGAGCTAGAGGAAGCCAAAAAGTAGAGTTGAAGGGAATCACATCACATTAGTCACTGGAGCCACTGTCAATATAATATCATCCTACGTATCCCAACACCCCAGACTCTGAACTGTATTACTGCAACATAATTGGCAGGAAAATATGAATACTGTCAGACATATCACATTAAAATATCATGCTCTCTTTTAGACAAATTTCCATAATTTGAGCTGTTGCTCTTTTGCTCCTTGAATCTACATATGTGTTGTGATAGAAAACTATAATAATTTTAAGACCATTAGACAAAATTACACAAAAGGCCTAATCACAAGCAAATTCAACCCCTTATATACAATGTATCTACACCGATCAGGCATAGCATTATGACCATCTGCCTAATATTGTGTTGGTCCCGTTATGTGGTCCAAAATGCTCTGAACCATTGAACATGGACAAGAGGACCTCTCAGGGTGTCCTATGGGGTCTGGAACCAGGACGTTGGCACTGGATCCTTTGGGTACTCTGGCTTGTGCAGTGGGGCCTCTGTCAATCAAACTTGATCAAGCATCCTGTTGATGCTTGATCAGAATGGGGTGTAGGAAGTTTGGAGGTCAAATCAACATGTTGGGTCATTGTCATGTTCCTCAACATGTTACTGACTGTTTGATGTTTTTCCATGTGGTGGGGTGCATTTTCCTGTGGGGGGAGGCCAGTGACTTTTGGGATTTCCATGGACATAAGGAAGTGTGCTTGTTGTGGGACAATGTTTATTTGGGTGTCTAAGTCTCATCAACACGGATGTTAAAATCCAAGGTTTTCCAGCAGAACACCACATAGTACAATATGACCTCTATTATTCACCTCACCTGTCAGTGGTCATGATGTTGTGGCTGATCGGTGTACTAGTATACAGTACATCTCCAAAGCAACAGATTTGCTATAAATTCTACTTTTACAAAACTTCTTCAATGTCAGTTTTAGTTGACATTATCAAAATGTGTTTACTTGTCTCAACAGATACTGAGTTAAATTTAGTCTCAGATTTCCAGTTATCACATCAGTATTCAATGCAGCAAACAGAGAAGACCATAGAAAGTATATGTTTACTGTGAGCTGTCATCTACCTTCACCACAAGCACTATCCTTTTGTATACATTACAGATTCCTCAGATGCTCACTGGAAATACCTTTCACTGGAGGGGAATGGTTGTTATTGGTAAGAGTCTGATGCTTGACTTTAGCATGAGCCAACGACTGACTTAGTCTGCACAGAAATATTGTCTGTCACTCTTTATGAGCTGAGCTAATTTCCTTCACTTAAAGGGATTCACTGTGTCTGAGATGCACAGTTTGTCTTCATTACCTTAGTGGATCTGGACGCCACAAAAAGCCACTCAGACGAGCTACTGTGAGTCCACAGTATGAATGATTTTTGGACTATTCAAGCAAAGTATCGGTAAAACTAAATCAAGATGCCTCTGACTCATTAGGGAGCCAGAGAGCTTGTTTCTCCTACACTCCTAATGCTCTCTTCCTGTCTGTATGTATACAGGCAGTTAAAGAGAAGAGAGAGAAGAAAAACACATTAGAATAGACTTCCATGGCTAATAGAGGAATATAGTATGTCAGAATGAAAGGCAGGGGACGGAGCAACAGGGGAGGAAGCTGTGTAAGGGTCACATATGAAACCATGGAGTACCATTAGTATACTCTCCGTACATTGTTACCATGAGAAAAAAAGCATATGAGTGGGCCGAGGCATGTAAGAGGATGAGGAAAGGGGGGAGATGGGTGGGGAAGGGTATGTTGCAGTGAGGAAGTGCATGGAAACTAATCAGAGTCTTCCTGAGTCTCAGTCAGAGATATCTTCAGGGCTGAAGACAGGAAGGACTCCTGTAAACTGTCTGATTCACAGGGAGTTCCTGAGATTCTGTCTGATACAGATCTGTGTCTGCATATTTAAAGTGTGCATGTGTTGTCTGCTGTGTAATCCCACGTTTTTTTGCCTTCAAACGGATGTACTTGTATGTTAAATAGCTCATCCTGCATGCTTCATTCTTTATGTTTGCAGTTCTTTGTATATAAAGAGATTCATAATATTTACACACAGAAATGGAGAAGGATAACTGTGGTTCTGCTACTCGGTTATTGAGGAAATGGATGCGATGATGCAGGTGTGCATGACCGTATGTGTTTGTGTGGGTGCAGTGAGAGAGCATAATGTTGCAAGCAGTCAATACAGACACGAGGGGGATGAAAAACTGCAAGACAGAGAGCAACAAAAGGCTGTGAAATAGATTGAAAAGCAGACAATAATACAAGACATCAGGTGTGAGTCTGAAAATGTAGTTTCCTGAGAAATATTGTTGCAGCAGATTATTACAACAGTGGACTCCAGGAGACTGAATGTGTCTGAAAGAGGATTTTATGGTGAAAAATACAGTTTGCACACTGTTTTTTTTTGCTCTCACAGTGATTATTTTGCGAGATTGACAGAAAGAGCAACAAAACAATGTCTATTATAATTGCAGTGCTACAGTAATTGTGTTGTAGTTATTACAGAGCAACTTAGTCAGTGTAGGGGGGAGGTTGGGGTGGATGGATAACCTCTGTTCACAATAGTCTCCATGCCTGAACCAGTTATTATTGTGGTGTTGTATTTGTTATAGCTCATTATGTGATTTGTAACAATTTTGGGAAAGCACAGAGAAGTTTCCATTTTGGCTATTTTAGCTATGAAATGGCGTATTTTATTTTGAATGTCCTGTACACATGGTACAAAGCAGCACTAACACCTTATCTATATATACTTTAGCTACACATATGTCAAAACAATAGCAGTCTTTAACAGGTGACCAAACTGAAAGACAACACCTGGAACAATTTGGAACGATATTATAAACAATCAGGCAAAATCCAAGAAAGAAAGGGTCCGGCACCTTTTGGAGAGTTTTCCCAGATGTTTGCACTTTCTCTCTCCCATCGACTGAGAGAATAGCTACTGTAATGGTAGCCGTAGCATTTTGTGTGTGAGCTAAATTATCCCAGAATTGTTGGCTATCGATGAATGTTGGCTGCTCAGGTGTCAGCAGGAATTTGGAAGGTAAATGCTGGTGGTTTCTGAGGTGTAATGATGTGGTTTCCTACTGGTGATTAGCTTTAGGAGGTTGATACTGCCAGCTTTATCCCCAGTAGTTTTATATGACTTGAACCTGCTTTCAGGGATTTAAGTTTTCTGCTTGGTAACTATTTCAAGATGAGAATAAGATACAAAATTGAGCAAATTGTTGAGATTTGGTGTTAGGATATTAGGAGTAGGGAGACTTTATTACAGGATTATGGACAAAACTGTGAAAATACTGCAGGGAGTGTCATGTAAGTGAGCCTGTTTGCTCTAAAGATGAAGTGTTCGACAGGAAAACTGGTTTTTGCATTATAGGGTAACACTACACTTGTATAGTTGGTTGTAATCAAGGATCTATCTTCAGGCCCCTGAGCAAACACCATCCACCACCCTGTAATAATCCCTTAATAATCACATTGGGATTTTTATCAGTTCTCTCCAGCTGTTGACCACTGAAGTTTGCACAACATTTCAGATTCACAACTCAGTGCTCGTTGTAGCGATATAACTCCTCAGGGGCCGAATAAGACTAATAATTAAATGTATATGTTGATATGATTTTCGAGGATTAAATAAAGGTTGATGATGATGATGATATGTATGGAACCTTTTAAAAACAAAGTGACAAAGAGGTTTACAATGGAACATACAATAGAGGAGGCTTTTAAAATGACACTGACTTTGCATTCCTGACGTCTGGCAGAAAGTCCCACAGTTGACAGGCCTGATCAACTTTGGTGACAAATCAGAAATGAGGAACTATCCCTGAGGCCGTGCCAGAGCAACAATCTGGCTCATAGGGAGTCAGCAGCCACACGCTCAGGTAGAGTTAATGAAGGACAGCAAGGACTGATGTAGTGTATTTGCTTCTCTTAGTATGTTAAAAGTCAGGCAGCAGTGTTTTTCATCAGCTGTAGCTGTCGGATGTTTTCTTCTGCTGCTACCAGAGTAAAGTGCATTGCAATAGTCCTGTGAATGACTTGTTTATCCCAGGAACTCAGCCACTGGCCAAACAAATGTGTCAGTCATATTTTGTTTTTCTAAAAACCTGTCCCTCATCAACTAAGCTACTAACTCACGATGCAAGTGAACTATATTTGTTTTGCTGTCAGACGAAGATGTCAGTGACTGAATTGGAGCTGGTTAACTGTGCCCCTGCTGACTGCTGCCAGTCATCACTAAAGCCTGCTGTATATTGTTCTGATGTCAAATAGCTACAAAGTGCCATAAATGCACTGTAAAAATGTTTTTTTAAATTAAAAATCAGATTTTTTTTGTGTGAAAATCTGGGGTGCTTGAAATATACAATAAAAATGGTGAAATACTGTAATATTAAAAATATTGAAACATAGAAAATAACTGTACATATCCATAAAATTACAGTTTATCTGATTTAAATACAGTAAAACTGTAATTTTATGGTTGCACAGTGTAAAAAGAAAAATTATTTAATAATACAGATTTTTGTAGACATTTTTTATAGTCAACATTCACATTTATGCTTTTTACCTCTAATAATACAGATTTTTTTAGACATTTTTTATAGTCAACATTCACATTTATGCTTTTTACCTCTGTGATTGTGCTAGGTATATTTACCAAAACACAGAAAAAATATATTAAAATATATATATAATATATAAATAAAAATATATTTTTAATGCATTTATAATTTTTTAACTCTTAATTTACATAGTTTTTTAAAAAAAATTTCAAATATCAGCAAGTATCTGAAAAAATATGATCTTTGTTGTTAATTAAAATACAATTAAAACAATAATGAAATCATATGGTCAAATGATGAAAAAAATACCATTTGTAAAAATAAAGATTTTGGATATGGACATAATTTACAGTTTTAGCAAAGACTTTTTTCCTTGTGATTTTACTTATAATACACACACACACACACACACATATATATATTAACTTATAATCTGTAACAGAACTGAAATGACTGTAAAAACTATTAAAGATTTTACTTTTTACAGTGTAGGCATCAGAAAGGTCAGATCTTGCTATTATGTACTCTTTTTAAAAAATTTAAACCCCAAATGTTTGGACATGAGCTCATTACTTTATATAAAACAAATCAAAGCCTCAGTTTGGCACATATTTGATGACGTCTTTATTTAATGTCCATGTTGCGTGAATAAGACCCAAAAGATCATAAAATTAAACTGTGCTCTGATTGTCGATTGTACATTATATGGTGGGAAACAACTTGTTTAACTGACATCTTTCAGGTGCAGCACAATCAGATGTTGAAATGTACTTTTAATATATTACAGTGGAACCCAGCTTTCAGCACCACAGCTGGTAAATGAACACAGACCTCTGGGAAATCCATTACTTATATGGAGGGCCAAGTGCCAAAGAGGCCAATTTTACTATATTTATCGGGGAGCAAGTACAGCAGTGTTGATGTTTCCATAAAACCCCATTTACATTTCATTCCTCAACTGTTCTTTTGAATGTTCGCAGGCTGTCACTCACACTTGCAATCTAAACCTACAGATTTCCCCTTAAATCTTTGAGTTTTTTTCTGTTTAAATTTAAAAAATTAGAGGAAGAAGCAGTTTTTTTCTTCCATGGAGAGTGCCAAAAATGTATTTTCACACAATAAATCCTCCACAAACTGGAAAGACTTGTAAAGCACTTTACCCCAATCAGACTGTTGTTCAGTTATGGCGCAATTATATGATGAATTTGGGTTATGAAAACAATCCCAAGCAAAGGATCAGCTGTCACAGGCTGAATCCTGAGTGTTGGACTGAGTCTATTCTGGTCCAACCGTTCAGTTGTGGTCTTGTCTCCAGACATCAGTGTGCTGCTGTTATTGGACTGCTAAGATTTTCCCATGCTGGCAGACCAAGCCCCCGCAAACGTAGCTTATAAGGTCCTGTGCATGAGTGAACTCCTTACAACTCTCCCACCCGCCTCCTCCTTCCTCCTCCTCCTCCTCCTCCTCTGTTTGTGTTCGCTCAGCTCAGAAGACGCGCAGTGGACTCGACCGCGGTGGAGCCGGTTCGAAAACTGGACTTCAGGCTGTTAAACTGCGGATGCCGCTGCTCAGGAAATGCCTTGTGGACTCTTGATGGTGATTTAGCGATTTTGTTCCTCTGAGGAATCTGTTCATCTGAATTACGAGCGGGAGAAGTCGGTGGAATAACTGAAGCAGCGGGACACAAACTGGTGCGTCAGGATGCTCTGGTTGAGGCAACACTTCACTCTGACAGCAGTGGCGGTTGTTGGTGAGTAAAATCAGAAAAAGGACTCGGCCGCTTTCTGCTGGTTTCCACATGAAATAATCAATGACAGAGCGCGCGTTTTAGTGCCGCGCCAAGGTCTCCAAACGCATCTTTGCGCACACGCCGGGCAGCCTGCATAATTGACGACCAAGCAGCTAAAAGCATCCATTAGGTGTGTCACTCACGCTGCCTGCGCGCCCCGTTTGGAGGTGGTGGCACCACAGTGTCCTCGTAAACTGCCCCTAAATACTTTCCGTCCGTATTGCCCAGATGTTACTTATTCTGACTGGAGGGGGAAACCACTTAATCGTTTCTACGTGCGGCGGCTCGGTCTCAGAAGCATGGCAGCGCCTCATATAACGGAGACATTACCAGTCTGTCAAATTACCGTATGGTGCTCTAATTGAACGTTGCGCATGCCAGTGTTTGCGCAACGGTGCCATAAGGCTTCCTGGAAGAGGGTCTGTGCAGAGTCGCGGATTCATCATGTTTCTGCAGAAACAGTGTTCGTTCATGTGAAACATCATCATCATGTGAAATCACGTCACACCCCGTCTTAAAACAAAGCTTTGGACGATCGCTCATGAGGTGGTAATATGTAGGAGGTGGAATGAATCCTGTAATGGATATCATGTATCTGCGTTTGGGTGTCCCTCTGGTGATGCTGCGCTCTCAGGACCAGCTCCAGAGCAGCAGTGGTGAATTAACTTCTAGGTCAAGTCCAAGTCGTTCAAACATGAGGGAAAGTACCGGCAGGAGTTGAGAAGAGAGAGCCTCTCCTCTGAGTTTAGAGCAAAGCAAACAGTGCCTGCCTCTCTTTAATTCTCAGATTCCTTCGCTTACATGTGATACTGGCTTGTGATCATCATTAGAGAATTAAGTTAGAGATAAATGTGTGTCTGTGTGAGTGCAAAATCAGTCGGAGCTCGTTTTTGCAAATCATTATCCATCAGTCAGGCTTGTTATTTATCCCTCTGTGCCCTCAGTTTGGCTCCTGCAGGTCATCACACACTGGTCTCGACTCTGAGCGCATTCAGGCTGATTTGCTTGTAAATGGTTGCAGCTACTTAACTAAACTCCTTCTGTTGTCCTCTCATGTCCCATCCTGCACAGCTCCACTGGACGTAGCCTGAGCTGCTGGAGTGTGACCTCAGTCGGTTTACACAGGGGTGGAAGCTCTCTGCTTTGAGACCGTACTGGGAGATCCCATGTTGTGCTATCGGAGCTCCCTCGGCCTGCCTCAGAGGCCCACATGTGGTTATTGTAGTGGCAGCATTTAATCTCTGTAAATTCCTAACGGAGATGGGCCTACAGGTGGTTTGAGTTTGGTACTGCGGAGGAGAAGGGCATCTGGCTTCAATCAGTATGTGTCGGAGGGGAATGACCAAGCTGACTAAGGACATGAGCAGCATGGACACCTATACATCAGACTAAGGAAGCAACTAATAATACTAATATTTGTTTCATTTAGTCTGTAAAATGTAAGAAAATAAGAGCTGCTATCACCAGATTCTAGAGTCCAACATGAAGTCTTTAGATTCCTCCTTTAGTCTGACAAAACCCCAAAATATTCAGTTTAAGGTGGTATAAAACAGGAAAATGGCACCAAATGTGAACCAGCAAATGTGACACTTGGGCTTGATAAATGGCCTGAACAATTAACTAAATGAAGCTAAAATAACTCTCAACCAGGGCTGCAACTAACAATTATTTAATACATTTTAATCTGAGGTTTGTTTCCTATAAAATATCAGAATATTGTATTTAAAAAGTCAGTCAAACCTTCTCCTAGCCCAAAACAATTTGTACAAATTGCTCTTTTTGTCTGATTTACAGTCAAAAACCAGAAAGAATGCAATTAAAAGTGACATAAAGCAGGAAAAAGGAGCAAATTGTCCCATTTGAGAAGGTGGACTCAGTGAATCTTTAATAAAATAACTGATCGTTTCAAAGTACAGCAGATTACGGCTGTGCCTGATAGTATTTAACCAATAAATCATATTCTAATCATCGATGCGATATGAACACATCGCAAACGACTGGCTGCAATTAAATGAAGGAGGAAAATATTCAGTACTGGAACTTCAGACCTATCAGGTGGAGTCCTGGTCATTCATTGGCACCATTTGGACAGTCGGATGAAGCTCCAAGCCTACTGCTAGTCACCTTCACAATAATTGGTGCCAGTTTGTTGGCAGCTGAGAGGTTCAAAAGATCTTAGAACTTCCTGTTGGTTGATCTCAGAGTGTGATATTGCAAGAGCTCTGCCAGAAACAGACAGAAAGCCGGAGGAGGGTGGCCAGCACTGGTGTTATGCGATCAAGCTTTCTTTTTCCTGTTACTAGCAGCTGCATTTTGTACACTGCAGATACTGAAGAGATGACTGCTTTACGGCCACATAAAGGAGTCATCTCTTCCCTGTATGATATCAAGGAAATATGCGATAACATTGTTCAGTATTGCGAATTGCCATAAATATTGAAGTGTGCATGTCTGCTGTAGAGTTCCTGGGTCTCACTGCTTCAATATAATAATATAACATGGAATCAAATCTGGATGGATCCAAACTTTTTCAGTCCGAATGAAGATAAGATGGAGATTGTTTTGTTTGGTTGACTGGATCTTTTAGAAGACCCTGACACCACTCTTGGCCCTTTGGCTTCATACAATCGATTTTTGTTAAAAACTTTGAGGGATCTTTGACAGCTCCTTCAGATTTAACAGGCAGATCAGCTCAGTGGTCACAACTAGTGCAGCTTTTATCAGATGAAGACTTTTAGCCAAGGTAAAGACCTTTCTCTCTCAAGGACAAAGTTTCTTGTTCCTTAATGACCATTCAGTCCTGATGATGTTTATTCATTTCCATCTGTAAAATGTAGTGTTAAAAATGCCCATCTCTATTTTCCTCAACCTCATGGTGACATTATTTAAGTCTAATTGATTGTTTTGTCCTACCCAGAGTCCAAAAATTCAAATTTAGTTTCTGACGTTAATGAAAAAATTCCCAACTTTTGTCAAAACAGCTGATCAGCTAAATATTTAAACACAACTAGAAGCTCTTCATCTTTCCACCCTTTGTCTCTCTGTTGACCTTGTGACTGATAACCTGAAGCTTTACTTGTAAACTGCTCCCAAAATGCAGCACATCACGGAGATCCGACACAATAAGATGTTTGTTTGTGAGAAACAGCCACAGGACCTTTTGGATTTCATGTAGCTGGTTAACAAAGCAGTGGCAGCCCTAAATGGCCCGTTATTGGATTACAAAGTAGTAAATTAAATGGAGCTGTTTTGGGGTCTCAGCTTGACCTGTGTTTGTACTGTGATGCAGGTATCACAAGGTGTTTCCCAAATGAATTTAGCAGACGTTAATGTCTTTGTTACAGTATGTCTGCTGCAAAGATGGAGAGAAAGGGCGAAGAGTTTGTCGAACACGGACTGATTTAGATTCCCCAACATTCCTTTGAGGACTGGGGAGCTTTTTTCATGCAGTTTCCCACATCTCAGATTTGGGAGTTTGTCTTTTCCCTACATTTTCCTGAGCACACGGAACGCTGCAGCAGCTGACCAGAGAGGACGGTTAATTCATTGAAAGCTGTGAGGTCAGGGGATGCAAGTCCTCAGACATTATTGAATTTATGAGCTTGGCGAGACTTGGTAGTGAACCCAGCCATCTCCGTCATTAGCAATATCTCTCTTCCCCCTCCTCCTCTTCTATACGGACTGTTCTATCTTTCTTTTGAATCAGCTCTCTCCCTCGTTTGTCTCAATCAGCACTAATCTTACATAAACTGTCTGCTGGCAGTGGCACATAGATTCTATGAGACGCCGAGTAATTAGGGTCTGATCCTGTTTGTGTTGTGTCTTCTTCTGCACCTTTTGGCATCCTTCTGAATTCTGAAGGTGTGCCTGGGAAAAAAAACTTCATTGTCTCGAGGTAGATTTGGTGAAGAAGCTCAGAAACATGAAGATGACAGAAACAGAATTCTGAATGAAATTGTTCCTCAACATACCACCACAGGAATTTCTTTGGTAGTTTAACACTGTAGGTTCAAACTAAGGCAGTCAGTTTTCATTATTTGAATGAAAACATCTCAACAATGCTTGGATGAATTGCTTCTCAGGGTTGTGCAGTAATTCATGTTATTCAAAAGTTGAATCCTGCCGACTGCGGTGATCTCCAGACTTTTCCTCAGCATCAACATAAAGCTGGTTTGTTTTGATTGAAATGTCTCCAGAACTATTGGATGGATTGCCATGAAACTTTGTACCAGCATGCCTGGTCCCCAGACTATGAAACCTAATAATGATGGTTGGTGATTTGCTGACTTTCTATCTGGTACAACCAGGGATGTCGTGAGAACCGATACTTCTGTATGTCAGACGTAAGTCAGCATGATGGTCCTTGTTTATGGTTCCCAAAGTATTCAAGGTATCATAGATGCTGTAGGTGTTGGAGATGCTGGACAATAACAGCGACATGTGGAATTAGTAGCAGCAAGGTCACGTACAGCAGCAGGCCCACTGAGACTTGTGGAAAAAAACCATAGCAAGAGTCATGCATGGAGTTTATATTTTGAGTTTAAGTTGGATGATCAAGGACAAGTTATAGACGACCAAACGCCCAGATGTAAACAGTGTCACAGAGCAACTGGAATGAATAAAGAAAACACCTCAAACTTATCGAAGCAGCTCAAATACAGATATTTATACATTGCATTCAAGGTGAACAAGTTTTCTAGTGACGCCAGGTTGTCAGAATGTTCCCATCCTGCAGTGTTACTATTATTGTTTGTGAAGTGCGACAGCTGCATCTCTTGCAGTAAAGCTCCACATAAAGCGTCTTTACAGGCAAGTCTTACCTCTCTGCAGCGATCTTGGTGACATCACAGGGCAGGTGTTTCAGACTAATAATATCAGATCACTTTCTAAATAAATGGGGAGAATCACCAGTCAAATCTTATGATAACTGCTTAAAAACAGGGTGACTTTGCCCCAGAAGAATGTTGAAAAAGCTTTTTTTCTCCACTGTTACACTTCCACTATGCGCACAGTTTCACAACACCGTGCTTTCATGAGTCCAATGACATGATTGGCTTTCCCGGTTCAGTGTTACAAACTACATTACAGCTAATAATGAGCTGGCTGCTGCTCATAACAAGAAGCTACAGTCACCACATTCGGAGAATTGTGAAAATTCTATAGTACCAGCACTGACTGCTAGTATTGCAACATCCTTACATAACATCATAGACCAGAGTTTTGCTTGTGTATGTTGTTCATTTATACTGAAATACCAAAAAAACTAAAACTAATGACTCAGTCTGAGCTGTATTTGTGTTTAGTCAGAGGCGGTACAGTGTTTGACAGTGCTGCAGTCTTTTTGTCTTGTTTCTGTCAGTTTGCAGGTAGCTCTAAACACCACAATCCTGTGCCAAAGTCAGAAAACTTTGTGTTGCAATTTGAACAAACCTCTCAGCCACATCTGACACTGACTCAAGACATGGAGCTGAATTCATTTAAACTGCGTCCCACAAACAAGCAGTGTAAGTAAGAAAATCAATTAGCAAAGAAGCAGGATCACATTTTTCTGACTGAACTAGGTGAGTGTCATCCAAGTCATTACTAATATCCATGTTTTACCCTGGATACCCCTGATGCTTTTATTCCATGCATTAGGTGAGTTAGTGGAAGTAGAGAGTATAGAGTTCTGTTTTTCTAGATGTCAGAAACACTCCTGTTTTCTGTCAGAGGAAGCTAGTGTGCTCACTTGCATGACAGAGCCAGCATCCTGCTCAGTTATAGAAATAATGAGGATGTAATAAAGCTTAAAAATCTTAAAAGTCTGTCGAGTGAATCTTTGCTGAGATACGATCGTGCAGGCAGCATGCATTTCTCATAAATGTTTTTCCTGGCAGTTTGTGGTTATAATGATATATCTGATCGAGCAGACGTGCGGGTTTTCACATGAAGATGATGACAGACTAACACTTACCTCATGTTTTACGCTTCCAGTGTGACAGTCTGTGACCACTGACTGTGTTTCGGAGAGTTCTACAAACACCACGATCTCAGCTTGTTTATCTGTCAGATATATCAGAATACGTGTGAAGACAGATTTCAATATAGAACATCCTGACATTATTCACACACTTATATGTACAGCTAAAAACCAGACTCACTCTGGAAGGTGACTTGTACATGACAAAAACCTGTAAAGATTGTGTAAATACCCTCAAATTTGGGTCCACCTCATACTGTTTTCCGTGCTTTCAAGCCCAACTGATATATTGTTGCACTGATATTATTGGCCTATTTTGGCCTGTTAGAGATATAAAATGATCAGGATTGTTATCAGGCTTCTGCAGAGCTTGATGATGAGCTGATCTGATCATTTGAATCAGGTGTGTTAGAAGAAGGAAACATCTAAAACATGCAGGATAGTGGCCCTCGAGGACCAGGATTTGACACCACTGGTATAGTATGTTGTAAGACGTAAGGACTGTCTTGAAAGTGCTTGAAAGTTACAAGATAAAGACCCCAATTTTTCCCCTCGAACTACATATGTCAGTATTAGATAAGAATCATTTCTGGTGTTGGATGTAAGTAGCCTTCTTCAAGTTTCCCGGATCATCTACTCATGATTGATAATTATGACCTTAGTAATAAGACCTTCATGCATACTGTTTCCCAAAATCAACTTCAACTTTACGTCTAACTCTAATGAATTAGTTTTTTTCTTGTTTTTTTTTTTTTTTACTTCACCTTTTTGTTTTTGTTCTCCTTACTGAAAGCACAATATACACCAATCAGCCACAACATTATGACCACTGACAGGTGAAGTGAATAACATTGATCATATTGGTACTATGTGCTGTTCTGCTGGAAAACCTTGGATTTTGACATCTGTGTTGATGAGACTTATACACCCAAATAAACATTGTCCCAGAACAAGCACACGCCCTCATGTAAATGGAAATCCCAAATGTCACTGTCCTACCCCCAACAGGAAAATGCACCCCACCACATGGAAAAAAACATCAACCAATCAGGAACATGTTGAGGAACATGACAATGGCCCAACATGTTGATTTGACCTCCAAACTTCCTACACCTCATTGTGATCAAGCATCAACAGGATGCAGTGGAACAAGTTTGATTGACAGAGTCCCCACTGCACAAGCCAGAGTACCCAAAAGATCCAGTGCCAACGTCCTGGTTCCAGACCCCATAGGACACCCTGAGAGGTCCTCTTGTCCATGCCCAATGGTTCAGAGCCTTTTGGACCACATAAGGGGGGCCAACACAATATTATACAGGTGGTCAAAATGTTATGCTTGATTGGTCTATGACTGCATGTCATAGCTCTTGTTTGCTCTCTCCATGCATTTCTTTTCTGTATCTCTGCTATTATGTCACTGCTTAATGAAGGGATTCATTTTTAGCCACATAACCAGAAGTAACAGTAAAACGTCCTGCATCTAGCCTTAATTTCTGCAGACATACTCCATTTCAGCTGAAAAGTTTTATGTAAGTTGGATGGAAGTTATAATTCTAAGAATAAACTGTTCACACAGTGTTGTGAGTTATTCCCAACTGTAGGTTACAGAGGCTTGCAGAGAGGCCAACATGCACCAAGAATGCAACCTGCAGAGCTTAACATCGCACCAGTTGATTGGTTGATCCAGGGCTTGTCAAAACCTGACACGCTGGGGCCTCTCTGGACAAAATTGAAACAACTTTGTATTATGTGTGTGTGTGTTCAGATTCAACTGAGTAGTGGCTCTTTGAACGAGCACCTCTTATTTAGTTATGCAGTTTCTTGCAGCCTCACAGTTTCAGTACATCTAGGTTGATCCAGTACTTACCTGTTTTGCTCGAATGCATCTGAACATCTCCTGTACACATTCGCATGTTGTGTTCGGCCTTTCGCTGCTTTGAGTTGAACCTGTTCCACTGCTGTGGCTTAGGATTAGGAAAAAATATGAATAAATATAAAAGATATTCATAAAATGTTGAAAAATCCTGTCAGTTTCTACCAAAGACGTCAATATGCTGACATTCTTTATTCCGCATTTTATGCTGTAGAAATTAGTATTAGTATAAGTACCATACATCAGTGAAGTTGATCTTGTGGTGACACCTGGGTGACACCCACATTTGTGTTGTCTTAGAGGTAAAACATCCTTTTTGAGAGTCACTCCTAAGTTCACCACAGCATCCATCATACAGGAACTGAAACTGGGTGGTTTGCCAACAGTGAATAGATGTGTGTTCTGAAGTCACTTAGTACATGCAACAAGCTGCTGCAACAAGTGGAAGTCACAGTATGGCTTCAGCAGTGAAATGATTAAAAATAGTGAAAATGTGATCACAGTGTTTGCAACATTATAGGAGGTTCGCTGGTCATAGTGGCTTTAAGCTGCAAGTGTTGCTGCAACTGCAAACATTTAGGAAGAGGAAAGTTTTGGTGGACTGTTTGTCTTAAAGTTATCCTTCTTTTACACAGATTTCAATTCATTTTTGTGCCTATTTACATCTGCTGAAGGTCACAGGCGATTTGGAGCCAAATGCAGCGTGTGGTAGATGAAAGGGCGGCAAGCAGATTGGACAGTTTATCATATGGCTACAGTATGCTTGAAACAAACAGATTCATATGCCTGACTACATCTGAAGTGGGCCGGCACATCCCCCTCATAGCTGCACCCCACTGCCTCGCTAATCTCTCACAGAAATATGCGTCTTTTGCAGGTCTTTGTAGTAGTGATGCAATGGATCATGTAAGGACGAGGATACGGGCTTTGATGCAGGTTTTCACAGTGTTGGACTCAATTCTGCCCATAAATACTGATATAAATAATCATGAGGAGAATCAAAAAGGGCACTTTAGGGAAGTTCAAACCCTGTTAGCTGCTGTGTGGAGACAGTTAGACGAGCTGTACGTGTCTGTCCCATGGGAAGAAGCTAATAAAAGAACATGCATGTATGATAAACAGTTAACACCAGCTGCTCACGTGAACTCATAGATGAAAGATGGGAACAATCTATACTAGTTCAGATCAATGGTGTCATGCATCTGTGCTTGCAGGCTGTATGACAGTATTCCCTTTCATCAACTGACTACTTGTAGCTATTATACAGCTGCGGTGTTTGGAGGCATAGAAAACACACAAGTGCCTTTTGACCTGGGTGTAGGAGGCCCAAATGAAAAACTTAGAGCCAGACGTGGAGCTGAAACTATTTCAATCATCAAACTTTTCCTTCTTTGCTTCTCAGAGGTGAGGAATCGCAGTTTTTCTTTGAATGAAACTGAATATTTGGTTGCTCCACTGAACAAAATGATCAATCTGAAGGCGTCTTCCCTGTCTGGGAAAATGTAATGAATATACATCTCAAAGAAGCTAGTAATCGATATGTCAATAAAGGAAATAATGATTAGTAGCATTTCCACATTCAAAGTCAAGAAAGACTCACTTACTGAGCCTGTTTGTAGTTATTAGAGTGATTTGTAAATAATTAACATTTGAATTGTGATTCAGGAAAAGTCAACATTAATTTGAAAAACTTGGCATTAAATTGTTTCTGTGTTTAACAGCGAAGCATCCTGTGAAACTCTTTCAGATGATGATGAGCTTGTGCATCTTGTGAAGATGTCGGAAAAAATTGTGCTGCACTTAAACAAACAAGACAGAAGAGTGTATGTTTCCTTGAAGAGCAGTGCGAGTCAAAGGAAGGTTTAAAGACATAGCCCAGAGCCTGTGAAACCGCAAAGGCCACCCACATGACTTGGTTTCATACTCTGCTGCTTCAACCGGGTACACATGTGCAACTGTGACGCTGTGGCTGACTCTGCTGTCTGTGCAGCATGTGGCAAGTGTGGAAGTGAAATATGTTCACAGTCAGGTAAAGATGACATAGTGTTAGTGGCACTAATCAAAGATGATGGCAGCTGTTGTTCTCTTTTGACATGAGACAACATTTAAAGATATCAGGCTTCAATAAATGTTGAATTTTTTGTGCCTTCATTGGACATTTTGCAGTATAGTTTAAAACAGGGTGGACAGTCAGAAGTGAACGGGGCCACTGGGATGATGATGGCATCTTAACCACTAGGTCACTTCATAAACCCACTTTTTACAGATCTATCATTCATTCCTAACGTTCATTTGTGTATCACTTAAGTGCAGCTGCAGAGCTGCAGTTGGGACAGGGTGGCATGGTGTTGTGGTGGTTAGCACTGTGGCCTCAGAGCTAGTACGTCCTGGGTTTGATTCCTGGCCTGGGGTCTTACTGTGTGGAGTTTGCATGTTCTCCCTGTGTTGCATGGGCTTTCACTGGGTGGGCAGCTTCTTCCAACAGTCCAAAGACATCCATCCATTACCTATACACCGCTTAATCCTCTGTAGGGTTGCTGGGGGGTTGGAGGGTTCACCCTGGACAGATTGCCAGTCTGTCACAGGGCCACAAATGGAGACAGACAACCAAGCATGCTCACGTTCACACCTACAGGTAATTTAGAATCACCAGTTAACGTCAAGTCCAAACAGACCTGAGAGAGGATTGTCAGACTTTGCAGGAGTACAGTACTGGACTTTAGGCACAGACGTACTTGGAGTTGCACATGTGGAAGATCTGTAAAAGTAAATAATGTCTGTTCTGTGTTTGTGAATGATGACTGTCAGTTTTTCACAGCAGGGCTGGGCTCTGCTACAGAACTGAGTCATCACTGAATTATTATGTTTGGTTTCTGCCATAGCAGCAGACGGAGAATCGCGACAGAAATAAAAGCATATTCAGGGTTGCCAAGCCGACGCTTGTGGCAAACTTTTTCTGTTCTATGACTGAACTTGTGAAGTCATCTCCTAAAGTGTTGCAGAAATCAGTCTTGTCTGTGTCATTCCTAAAAGCTGGGTACGTACATTGTGTGTTTATTGTTTTCAGTTCACAGTTTATGTTTTCTGTCAGATACTGAGTGAGAGACACTTACTGATTGTGTTTGAATTGCTCGGATTATCTCTATGAAGTGTTTGAAAACCTAATCTGGCTATAAGCGGCGTCTAAGCTCAAAAATAAACATGATATCGAGATAAGAACCGAGTAATCCCCAAAACTTACACACACAGACTCTGCAGGGCCGCTGATGTCTGTCAGAAAAGAACAAGACACCCGTGAAGGTGCAGCATCACACATCGTGTCAGCTTACAGAGGGCTTAACCTCCACAGAGGGTCAAGCCACACACAAGTATAAACACACTGAGCACATAAAAGCATTATGCGTGCGTTTTCACACTTCATCACTTGTCCCCATTTTTCATCAGGCTGCTACAATTTCAGCATTTTCAGGAGCATCCTCTTAACCCCGTTAAGCACTGCTATAATTGATTCCACATTGAAGACGCATCGTCTAAAAATGTACAAAAAAAGTTACAAGTTACTCAAAATAAGTGCACAAAGAACATCGTTGTACTAAAATAAAATATTAGGCATCAAGTGCATCCCTCATTTCCTATCCAACATTTGTCCAAGCAGCAGAAGTTATCAGTTATTCCCAGGAATTTATACCCATCTCTCCAGCCATGTCCACAGATAGCTTGAGGTATTTTTCAGTCATGTGACCTTTGGCACTGTGCAGTTGTTGTGAGGCATCAGGAGCAGCGGTGCAGAGGGGAGAGCGTAAAGGAGGTCGCCGGCGAGACGATAGGGAGTCAGAGGGGAGGGCTGTTTCAAGGAATTAGTGGTGGGAGGAGACTGCATTATCTTCAGTTTGAGCAAAAACAAGAAGAGTGAGAAGTGCAGAGGTTAAAGGGAGAAATGGGCAACCACTGCTTCTGTTTTTCAAACATGGGAGAGGGTTAGTCATCTCATCTGCAGCTTCTGTTTCTTGTGTCACTGTGGTTGGCAAGTTCTCATAATACAAAGCAGGTTGTTTGTCAGTGTCTTCTACAATGACATCTCTGTCCTAAAAAGACATGAGTGGATGTTTGGGAAACTTACCAACTCGCTTAATACCTGAGGCCTGATGACACTCCATCAGCCTGAGCAATATCTGTCTGCAAGTATGACGCAAGAGCAAGGAGGTGAATATGTCGGCTTGGCATTAAAACTGTAAGTAGCTTTGTTCTCTCTGAGTTCAAACACCTTCTGAGTTCAACCAGTTTGCCATTTTTTATGTTAGTGGTATAACCGCCCGCTTCAGATGTTATCAGCCCATTAAATGGCCATTATCATCGCGGATCATTCCCATACATATGGGCCTACAGGGACCTCCTCCACCTTCTAGTAGCCCCAGTAGGCTGTTATCTCCCCTTTTAGTGGTAATGGACCTGTGATTTTGCACTTACAGAGAGGAATAAAAGTTCACATTTGGACTTTAGAGGGGACGGTGGAGCTGTAAGTCTGAAGACTTTCACCCTGTAGTTTGAGTCCTGTCTCACACCAGAATTATAGTTTTATGTTGTCACATAAGGCTTGTTTTGACTCTCACTTTCACCTGTAGTTTTTCATTGTGTCTTTAATTATATTTTCAACCAGCCTTTGGTGAAGATTATAGGCACCAAAACTACCTGTTTGGGTGGAAAAAGCAATCTTAGTTTGGGTTAAAAAAACCCATGTTTGCCACATGTTATAAAGCTTCATTTTGTATGTTTCAAGAGTGACGACTTCACCGGAGATTTGTCAAACACTTTTTCACACAACCGCGAAAGGCAACCAATGTTATTATCGTGGATCCTTTCTGTTTATCAGTGATCAGAATACATGATAACGCACCTTCTGGCCTACTAGCAGATGTGAGAGGTCCCCCCTGGCCCATACTTATGCGGCCGTCACATCCAAATGTGGTGGGAAAACTATTTACTGATTAACAGCAGCATATCCAGCACTTCTTTGCAGGACCTTTGGCTGGTTGCTTGGAAAGATAGGAGGTCAGTGTGGCCCATTGATGCCAACAAATGCAACCTGCAGCATCCCAATCGGTCTATGTGAGGATTAAGCACCAAGACAAACTCTTTATGCTAAGTTAAGCTAAACAACTGCTGCTAAAAGAGATTAGTATCTAACTTCTTATGTAATTTTCAGTCTGCATATTTGACAAAATGTCCGCTTGTTCCCTGAATGTGAAGAACAGTAAAACTACTTCAGTTAAGGGAAAACAATTGTTAAAAATGAAACTAACTCTGACTGTGAAAATGCAAAAAAACACCATCAAGTCCACCCTCCTCCTTAAACCTTTGGTGCGACAGTGTAACAATGTCATGCTCCTTCCTTCTTTGGCCCTGGAAGTCCTTATTACCAGCAGGAGTTTGTCTGGAAACGTGTTGTTTTTGAGGTGAAGACGGCATCCAATGTTCAAGTTCTCTCATTTCCCAGCATTGATGGAAATTTCAAAAAGCTGCTTTGTTTGGGGTGTAGTTTGCGATGAAGCGATATATTTTGTAGAACAGGATTTAGGCCTATCTCAAGTAATTTCCTTGTTTTTGCCAGTGAGTGCCAACCACTACTACATAGCGCCCTGCCAGAAGAAACACTTAAAGAGCGCCTTGCACACACATGCATACTTGCAGTCCACTGGGGTTCTCAGTACCTGTGAAGTGCTGATAGCCTCAGATCCCTGGACATATGTGTTTGTGTGTGTTTTCGCAGCCAGGGCAAGGCTGCATCTGTGCACCAGGCCCGTCCAACCCCCCTGTCTGTCTCCCAGGCCAGCAGCGGGCCAGAGCTATCAATCAAACTGGCATCATACAGGGAGCAGAGGAGCTGTGGCGTCAGCCCGCAGCAACGTGTTCACATTAACCTCTCCAACAAAAGGCCAACACAAATGACCATGCTGGTCAGGATGCTCTTCCCTGCAGACGAAATCGTCATGGGGAAAAAAAATCAGCTGAACTTATAGGAGCTTGTAATGTTTCACTGTTCTGACCTGGTGTTACTGGAAACGAAGTGGTGCTGGATGAGAAGTGAGAGATTCTGTTACATACAAAGACCCTGGTTCTCATGTGGGTATTGATGTGTTTGTGCTGCAAATTTAGTCAACAGTTTGCTTTATTGCCTCCACATGGCTGACAAATTGCAGCATGAAATAGGTTTGAATGTCACATTGTTCCAGAAAGTTGCAAAAATGACAGCCGTCCCTAATCTGATGTTGCAAAGCTACTTACTCCACCATCCAAAAAACAGTTCCCAACAGATCAGGATGGACAGAATGAGCCAAAATAGTTTGGCAGTTGATAAGCACTCTTTTAGAACTTTATCCTTCTGTGACCTTGATTCATATAAATCCATCAGGATGAATGACAAGACAAGCTCACACAATAATATATATATATACTATAGATGTAAGATATTGATTGTGAGTCATCATATCATCAATATAACATGACACACACGGGAAATAGAAGCCTGGTATCCTGTACAGTGAAAATTGTGCTCATTTTTTCAGTGTTTTGCTGTGACCAAACATTTTTGGGCAATTTATGGAAATTTGATGGACTTTGTTTTGATGCATTTACATAGAATTACATACAAGTAGAGCACTAGCACATGCAGTTTCAGCATTTACAGCCAATAATCAATGATAAATTGTTTTCCAGCTTACCATTAGCATCATGTGAAAAAAGCAACAAGTTATCTTAACATAGAAGTTCCTCTCTCCATAACCTCCCTCATCCTCTCTCTCATCTTATCTACCAGTATCCTCCTCCCCTCTTTCCCCTGTCTCCACTGAGCTTATCAGCATCTCATCTCATCTTAGCACCAGTTCTCTTTAGCCTATACATGTTACCGCTGGGCAATATTATTAGAAACCACAACATCAATTTCCATAATTTTGCAGATGATACCCAACTATTTATCTCTGTAAACCCAAATAACTACAGTTCTGTCAGTAGTTTGATTGAATGTATGTATGATATAAATCTCTGGATGAATCAGAATTTTTTGCAACTAAACCAAGATAAAGCTGAAAACCTGGCTACTGGCGCTAAAGCAGAAAGAGAGAAGCTGTCTGACCACCTGAAATTGTCTCCAGTTAACTCAGAGGAACATGTCAAAAACCTTGGTGTTGTTATCGACTCGGACCTAAGCTTTGAACATTATATTAGGAATGTCAAAAGCACAGTGATGACAAAACCAGGTGATCTGGTTTTATCACCTGAGGAATATTGCTAAAGTCAGACTGTTTCTCTCCCTGGCAGACACAGAAAAGCTTATTCATGCTTTTATTTTCAGTCGACTGGACTACTGTAACGCCCTTCTGTCCGGTATGCCAAAAAAAGACATTGGCCAGTTACAACTTGTGCAGAATGCAGCAGCACGTGTGCCGACAAAGACCAAACAGAGAGCCCACATTAGTCCAATCCTAAAAACGTTTCATTGGTTACCCATCTACCACAGAATTAATTTAAAATTTCTTTTATTGGTTTTAAAATCACTACATGGTCTTGCCCCATCTTATCTGTCTGACATGGTCAAGGTATATATGCCTGCAAGGTCCCTCAGATCCTCTGATTCTAACCTCCTGACTGTCCCAGAGGTCTGAACTAAAAGGCATGGGGAGGCTGCCTTTGCTTATTATGCCCCAAAACTGTGGAACAGTCTGCCAGAGAGTCTTAGGGGCTCTAAATCTGTTGAAACTTTCAAACAAAATCTTAAGACACATCTTTTTACCATTACTTTCTCCCAAGATGTGGGTTTGGGTTAAGGTTAGGGTATCTTATCTGGGTTTATCTGGTTTTATCTTGCAATTCTAACTTTCATTTTATGGTACTATTGTATCCCTTGCTTCTATTGTTTTAAATGTCTCATTTTTTCTCTTTTATGTGCAGCACTTTGTGTTGCATTTTATGCATGAACTGTGCTATATAAATAAAGCTATTATTATTATATTATTATCATATCAGTCAGCATAACTTCAAGTCACACAACAAGTCAACAACAAGCACAGTGGTTGTTCCTAAAAAGAAATATCTTACATCTTCCCCATCGTTTTACACTTTAGATGTCTTTGAACAACCTCCAGAGATCTTGAGTGGAGTTGGTTTGTTGACGGCAGCAAGGAATCAAAGAATGCAGCTGACATCAGATCTGACATTCAAGTTTAAGACATTTCCCTCTTGACAGCTAAAAAGTGCTTGGTTGTGAGATCCATGTTTACCTGAAATGTTTATTGAGTTTCTCAAACACCACCATGAGCTACAAGATTCACATCACAAGCAGATTTCACAAAACTCCAGCAAACGTGTGTTATGGAAAATCTGGATGAGCTAAGCAAAAACAGCCAAGATGCAACAGATTTTGTCTTTGTAACTTAATAAAGAATAAAAGGAGTAACACTGAATAATAAAGGAGAGAAACGCAGATTGAATATTTCAGCTGAAAGGCAGAGCTCAGAGACCAGGCTGAGGTCTGAGCCGGACAAAAAGACAAAATACAAACTTATACTGTTATCCATCCTAGACACAGCACTCTATCCTTCACATAACAGAAGCTTTGCTTTTCTCATGAGGACAACACTGACTCCTCAGCCGAGGAATCTCAGGGCCTTGGTGCTTGGCGCTGGTCACAACATCACATACCATAACAAAATAACTCCTAACTACTCAGAGTCAGGTCTGTTGTGTTCTCTGATTAATGGTACAAAATGATATTTTGCTACGACAGTATGTTCCCAGGATATTTTATGTCATGTTCATTTTGAATTTTGGAGACATTCTGGCAGAAATCCGAGTTAGAACATGTATATGTACACTATTTTAAAAAGAGAACATAATCCCAGTGAGGCTGTAGCAACTTTTTCCAACATGAGACAATAAAAAAGCTACATTGCTGTGAGAAAATATCTACTTGACCAGTTATGTGCCTCCTGTAGCAGCAGAGAGGAAACATATTCGATAGTTAGGAGGATAAAGCTAATGTGACAAATTCTTCACTTGGTAATCTTTGGTCACTGGATGTTAGAAAAACAAGACTTCAAAGGTCCTAGAATGTCATCTATTGCTGTCATCACAGACTCTTTCTATCAGCGTCCTTATTCGATTTTCTGCTGATTAGATTTATAATGCCACTTTATGTGACTCATTTTCAGTGTGACGTTTGTCTGAATTGTTCTTAGGTAAGCTTGAAATAACAATGACGAAACAAACCATCAAGAGGAACCGTGACCCTCCTTAAACACATCTGTGTGTTTCACAGTGTTGACAGGGAGAGATTCACCCCCACTGGGGCCACGTCCACACTAGTGTAGAGGTGTATTCCTTTTTTCTCCGGTTTAAGCTTTTATCCAGAGTCTGCTGGAGTTTTACCTTCTAAAGAGATGTTTTTAAAAATGAAATACGAAACACTGACTGATTTGGCACGATGATTTCACTTTGAAACAGTGTTAAAATGAACAGAATTCATGCTGACAGAATTATTGATAGTGGCTTCTGAAAGTGGAATAAGAATGTGATTTATGGATGATTAAACATTAAAAGTCAGTCACGTGGCAGTAACTCTAAATAGAAAAACTGTGTTAGTTTAAACATGTGACAGTCCTGTGTTCGCTGACTGTGCAGCCTCTTTAAATACCAGTCTGTTCTAAGCATTATCATTATGTCTGCTGCTGATGCTTTTCCTTTTCAATCTTTGTTTAATGAATGATGTATTTACAAAGCATCCCCCAGCCCACAATTACATTAATCTGCTGTTATTATCCACGCTCAGCAAACACTGCAGCGTCTTTCTGAAGGGTTTCAGTTGGATGGGTGTGTTTCTGAGCTAAGTGCTGCTTTGAGAATGACACATAAAGCAAAGTAAATATTAAACAAACACCCAATGACTGGAAATTGCTGCTTTTACAGGAATATGTTTATCCACTTTCTTTTTTAGGAGCTAGATGAGGGGAGGTACCACTCATGTTGGTACGTTAAATATTGAGCCTAACAACGGGCGAACATCTAGTCTGCCTACCGACGCCTTTAAAGCTCTCTAATTAACATTTTAAATCTACTTTCTTTGATTTGTACTGACGAACAATGTAAAAGTGACTATTTGTGATATCAAAAGGAGTCACTGTGATGCCAAAACTGTCTCCTTTTAGCCTAAAAATAGAAACAGAATGCAACCATGCACTGATCTCCCCCATAGTCCCTTGTCAGCTTTCACAATATAAAACCTGGATGTCATTCAGTCTATTTAAGCTCCATCGCAATAAAAATAAGCTCATGCTGATGGCTCCCCAGGCGCTCCTCTGGAAAGAGATCTCCTCCTTGACATGGACGGCTGCGCTTGAGCTCCGCAACTGAGGTGTCATTCTCCACCCTCTCTTTCCAGTTATATATCATCAACAAATCCACCTTCTACCGCCTCAAAAAGCCCTCCAGAGTTTGACCAGCGTGCTCAGACTGTGTGGTCAAGACACTCATTCATGCCTTCGTCGCCCCTCCGTCTGGATTATTGCAACAGAGTCCTGTCAGGACGTTCTAGCAAAGGCCTGGACAGACTCATGTATGTGCAGAACTCAGCTGTCCGGGTTCTTACCTGCAACAAACCACCACATCCACCTTCACTGGCTCTCAGTCTGTATCTTACAAAATCCTCCTTCTTCTATAAATCCCTTCATGCCCTCGCCCTACCTATCAGACCTTCTCCACTTCAGTGACCCAGGAGGCCTAAAATCTGTGAACTTGGGCCTGGCTCTGCTCACCATTCCCTCTCTTTTATACATTTCTAATCCATGCAGGGTTTGTATTTGCAAAACCCTTCCAGAACCTAGAAAAGTAAGTTATATTTTTGTGATTTCATAATTTCCATTCAAACACGCACCTTATTTGAGCCCATTATCCAGCTCCTATAGCACACATACATATGACAAGCTGTTTCAACGTTTAACAGCTAGACTGGATATGTATTGCTGATATGTGAAGTACGATCCTTCCTACTTAGAAAGAACTTTTCAGATGTCCACAGTGACATTCTTCCTATCCACAACTGTCATTTCAATAATGTTGTCATTCTTCCGAGGACACATGACATCACTTTTGCCATTCATGTGTCTGAGGTTTCTCGTTACAGATATCTGCAAATCACATTGTGGATATCTGCTGCTGAGTTATGACTT
The DNA here is from genome assembly GCA_024666655.1 of Dascyllus trimaculatus. Classification (NCBI taxonomy): domain Eukaryota; kingdom Metazoa; phylum Chordata; class Actinopteri; family Pomacentridae; genus Dascyllus; species Dascyllus trimaculatus. Next base: position 11,497,544 of record CM045460.1, on the reverse strand, counting down.
GTTGTAACCCCAGTTTCAGGTATCAACAGTTTAATACATACATTGTCCTTTTTAGATCTTAAATTAGGTTTGAACTGATCAGAATGAACTTGTTGGTATCTGTAATTTCAATTCCAGATGGTCAAACTCACCTACTAAACGTTAAAACATCTTGTCTTACATACAATACGTGTAGTTTTCACTCTACACAAGACTTTTCATGTCAATTAAAGCATTACAAAACGCTGGTAGGCAGGGTTTTTTTTTAATCTGGACTGAGCCACACTAGCTATTTCCCTCCGTTTCCAGTCTTTATGCTAAGCTAAGCTAACTGCCTCCTGACTCCAGTCTTCTCATCTCTCTGCTGGAAAGAATATATGAATCTTATCAAAAACCATTTCCCTAAAAGCAGCTATTTTCTGGTAATGATGCCCTGGTGAGCTTTATAAAACAGAAAGTATCACTGAGCTTATTCATACATGCTTTTCCTATAAAATAACTGCACCAGCTCCACGAAAACAGCAGACAGACAGCTAGAAGCACTCCGTCTGTGTATTCCAGTACCACTAATGAAAGTTTAAACAACATTAAGTGGTGAGTGCAGATCTATGAGTTGGTCTGTTAAGTGGGAGTCTGGGTCGGAGCATTAGCATCACTTCATTATTAAGAACACGCTAAAGATAGCACAAATAAATAGCACTCTGTAAAACTATAATTACAGTTGTAATGTTAAAGCATGTTATTTAAAAAGAGACATACACTTCTAATCATGTTGCAGGTAATTGTTCCCTGTTTGCGTTCGATAAGCGACACTCCCTTTTCCCTGCATGTCTGTTTTCTTTTAAAGTTTCTATTTGCTTTCAGTGATTTTTCAGAAATAAACCTGCGGTGATGTTCTAAGAGTTGGTGATACGGAGTTTACCCACCGGCTCTAGGTTACATTATTTTCTCACACTGTTACCCTCGTGATTATTTTTGCCTGTTGCTTATTGATTCTGGATGGAGGTCACTGGTTGACCCCTGGGTGTGTGTATTTTTAGCTTGATCTAACCCATAAGCTGCCCCTCCTCCCAGCTCCTCCTTATACGCCGAAACTGTAGTGATCAGCAGATTTAACACTTATGTGTCATGGTTAGGAGAGTGCCCACCACCCCTGCATTATAGAGAGAGGGTTTTAGGGGGGGGATGAAAGCTTTGACAAGTGTCATGGGGGATGATGTCATGTGTGGGTCTCAGCTTGTAAGCCTGGATGTTTTCTGCACCAGTGAAAATACGCAGCTCCAGAGGATACATCTGGAAGTTTCACAGAGAGGAATCCGACACCGTCGAGCCGCCGTGTTCAGTCAATGAGTGCTGGGATGCAAGCAGAGAGATGCTGGAGTGGGTGGAGGGAGGGAGGGACGGACAGAGATGAATGGGAGAGAGATGAATGATGTTCATGAGGGACAGAGGGACGGTGAGATGAATTAATGAATGGATGGAAGAGAGGAAGCAGATTAAATAACGAGCAGGGTTGAGGGAGCTGGTGAAGCAGCTCCTGGGATGGCAGCTGGTTTGGTCCAGAGTGAAATACTTTAGCAACAATTCAGCCGTTAAATTTTTACAGACGTTCATGGCTGAGGATAATTGCTAATGGCTTTGACAATAACTGTAGTTTACTCTTGCACCACCATGAGGTTGAACTTGAGGTTTTAAGTTAGATAGGTTGAATAACTCTGGAAATCCATTTACCCTTTTTATTTTTTATGACCAAATACTCATAAAACTAATGACCCTCCCTTCAGTTTCAGCTGTAATTTCAGTTTAGAGTAAATAAGCAAATGTTGGCAGACTAACACACTAAACATCAGGAGCTCATTTCACCAAATTTGCAATATGCAAGCAAAGAATCTACGATCACCAGCATTTATCGGATACAACACTCTGCATTTTTTAAAAACTATCTATATCGTTATTTTTAAAACTGATTCACAATAACATATATTAATTTCTAAATGTGCTACTTTGCCTATAATGCAGCCATCTCTCTCTATCTGTAGTCATCACTTTGTGGTCTTTCTCCCAGTGCGATCTGATTGGCTACACATCATGAACAATTGCTTGGCAACACTGTAGGAAAGATGTGAAAACGTTCTCTTTTCAAAGACATATCAATGAAATTTTGCATTAGAGTTTGTGTATCAACCTTTCAAAAACACATTACTTGCCCCCATAATGCGAGCTGGGACACACAAAGTGAGATCATTTTCTCCCGAGTTAAAACTGACTTATTAACTAATCAAAAGAAACAACATACTTGTCAATGCTTTTGCATTCAAGACTGGCAAATTTAATATATCTGCAGTTTGTGAATCGCAAATATTGTGTGTGTTAGCATGCTTAGTTAGCATTTAGCACAAAGCACCACTTTTTATGAAGCTGCTTCTATTACTGCTGTCAGACCATACTAGAAATGTTGTAGTTAGCAGCACTGAAATGCCACAATGTGCAATTTGTATACAGTACCCCCCGATTCATATATTTTCAAAACATTAAATGACCATTGTCATCACAAATCATTCCCATATATACATATGGGCTAGTACGGCTCTCCTCCACAGTCTAGTAGGCCAGAAGGTTATCATTCATTTTGATCAATGACAAACAGAAAGAAACCCCAATAATGTCGGCGACCTCTTGCAGTTATATGAACAAGCACACAATAAATCTCTGGTGGAGTTGTCACTATGGAAACATACAAAATACCATCTTGTAACATGTGGAAAACATTGATTTGAGACAGGACTCAAACTCAAGTCTCCTAAGTAAATTTCACTGGCTTATGCCTCTTTCATCTCCTCCAGCCTCCAAATGTGGACTTTTGTTTCCTTTTGAAAGTGCAAAATCGCAGCTCCACTGCCATAACAACCTACAGAATCTACTAGAAGGTGGAGGAGATCCCTTCTGACCATGAAAGATGTGTGATGATGATGATGGACATTTAATGGGCTGATAACGTCTAAAACTGGCGCGATAACAGGAATGTTTCAGGATATGAACAAGGTGGCGACATGTTGTTCATATAAAACTAAAAAAAGTGACGTTGAGGTGTCTTCAGCGTTTATTCCAAATGTAAAATTGTTTGCATTCTATCTTTTGGTTGTTTATAACTTGTCCCTGATCATCTGTCGTACATCTCGCCTCCTTTCCAAATTGTCAAATCTGTAGAATCTATAGTAGGTACCACAGATTAACAAGTATTCTCAGATTTTTTAGACGTTTGGTTCCAAAGTGTTGGTTTTCATGCATTTCAGCTGTGTTTTTCAATAATTCATCTCACGCTCTTAATAATCTACCAGTCACATGTTTCACTCCTGCTTGTAATGTGCATTTTTAGGAATCAAGCCTATTTTCTGAGTTTTATTTACATAACTGCAGCAATTTTGTGGTGATCTTCAGCTCAGTAGTGATCCTGAAACACTGCTGCTCTGCCAACGTGCTGCTCTCGCTACACCTCCAGTGTAGAAACAGCGTAGAGCTCCTCGCATGTCTGCTGTTGTTTCTAATCATGCAATGTCTTATCTGGTCTTATTTATCCAATCCTCCTCTGCCTACAGACACTATCACTAAAACTCCAAGGAATTCGGCCCCTTGTGTTCTTCTCGGCGTATGAAGACACAAACACGCCCACATTCGTGACCTCTTGTGTCACACCCACATGCTGCACATTTGCCAAGAATAAAGCAGCGACTGAGCAGACGGCCAAATGTGAGAAATTAAGTCAAAGTAAGCAGAGCTAAAACCTGTCAGAGGTTCATCTCGTGATAACCCTTCTTGGAGCGATTAGAGAGGAAAGTGTGGATACTGCTGGAGCTCAAAACGATGTTAGAACTGACTGGCTGAAAAACAGACAGTGAGAGGAGGATTATGGGGAAGTTAGAGAGAAAAGATGAGAGAGAAAGGCAGTGGGAAAGAAAAAAAACAGATAAAGATAAAAGAACAAAGAAGGAAATCTGGAAATATTTCAGTTTCATAACTTCTCCATGGCTCGAGGCTGCCTTTGGCCATGCCAGAATATGAAGCTCGTCTTTCATGCCAGTGTTGTCTGATGTTAAATGCCAGCATATGGTGCAGAACAGGTCCAGGTCCCACCCAAAGGCCTTTCTGACCTTATTCCTTTGAAGGGTCAAACACCAGTCCATCATAAATACATGGATTCAGTCAGTGTTCACTCTGACATTAACATTATCCAGTTTCTGAGTTTCTACAGATGTTTGCTTACTTTGATTTTAGGAGATTTGTTTTAACTTGTCTGTCTTGGATCGACTCTACAGCTGGCACGTTTCGTACCACACCTAATTAGGGTCGAGTTCCAGGGTTACCTAGTGACTTTGCTGCCCACAGGTGCTGATTTACGTTGAGCTTTAAAGCTGTTTATAGTTGGTTAGTAATGTTACAGATGAGCAGGTGCCTGTTGGGTGTGTGATTTTACTGTAGCTGAATAGAGCTTTGAAGCCTACAGGTGCTGAGTTGGGTGATTTTTATAGCTGGTTTGATGTCTCACAGGCCAACAGGTGCTGATCTGTGCTGCTTTGTGCCCTGCCTGTATCAACCAGATCTGACTTTTGCCACTTTGCTTGATGTCCAGTAGAATTGTTAAAGGGCTGAAATAGAGTCATTTTGGTTTTGATAACTGTGGGGGAGAGGGCAGCAGGGCTTTATTGCGGGCTAGTGTGGCAGACAGGATGCCAGGTCCAATCAGGGCCACATGGTGCTTGACTGAAAACAGGCCCGTTGTAGTCTCTAAAGGCTGTGATATTTAAACCTGTTTAAATTGGACATTTCTTGTTTTTTTTTACGATACACAATGACATTCATGAACCTAAGTACAGAATATTAGTAGAGCAGCAGTTTCAGTCCTCTGTGTACACACAGGATGCGTTCAGGCACAGTGCCGACTGTGGGTCCCTGATGTTTTAGCAGCACTGAGTGCAAGAATTATATCATGCACATGAAACAGACGTAAAGTTAAAAAATGCGTCATGCAGTCTGTGTAGACAGCTGGGTGATTAGTGTGACGGCCCCTGCTCTATAGGCTGGTCTCAGATTAACAATGATGATGTCTTTCTATAGGCGGAGTTGCCAAGGTGGATGTAGGCGGTCTTGGCTGTCCGGGCGCTTGGGCCCAGCGTTCCCGTGGCTATAAAAGCCCAGCCTACTTGGCATCTCTCTCTCTCTCATTCCGCTCTGCCTGTGGCTGCGGCCACATTGCGTTTGTATTTGGTTAGGTTAGGTTATTGCACCTCCAACATCCTCACAACACCATGAACATGCATCCACATTCTCACCACTGACATTACTGACGCTCATACTCCACACGCTTAATTTCTGTTTTCCTTAAATAAATATCATTTACCGGCAATTACTGTGTTGTTCCCGTTTTTGTCACGGCCTAATGGCCGGGTTATGACAAATTGGGGGCTCGTCCGTACAGGAATTTTGTTGCAGAGGTGGACTGCCGGCGTGCGTAAAGTTTGGCAAGCCGTCTGTCCATTGTTCTCTTTGTTCCCGATTGGCGGTAAACTGTCGTGTACCTTTTGCCTTGTGTTCGTAGGTGAGTAAGGGAATAACACAGTATGCTAAGACCGGTTTAGGAAACGTGTGTTCTCTTGCTTTTGTTAAAGACCAATGCTATAAAATGTGATGTTTACTACCTGAGTGATGACAAGAAGAGCATTATTCCCTGTTGCTTCAGGCTGACGTCCGGGGGACTGGGAGGCCGGTGTTGGAGCTTCGGTGCATCCTTTGCTGAATGGAAAAGAGTTTTCCCGGTAGGCTGAAGCAGCGTTCCTCTTTTGGGTTCGCTGGTGCTCGGGGGGGTAGTGCTGTGGCCGAAGCGGTTAAAGCATTGCTTGGGAGCACATCCGTGGCCTCGGGGGGGTTGCCAGCTTGCTGGTCGCCCATCCGACCCATCGGGCTTTAGTGCATAACTACCCATCGCAAGTAGCCACATGAAGACTAGGAGGGAGCTTAGTTAGTGGGGCTTGGATGGATTAGATAGGGGGAAAACTCTGATCCGGCGTTACGCACGGAGCTCCTCTCCGCCTTGACAGGTGAATGTTGCGTTCAGGGCCAGCTGGTAGTTTGAAGTTTCGTTGTTAAAAATGGCAGACTTGGAAACTTTTATTGCGGCTCCGTCAGAGGAGACCCTCCTAAAGTTTACTAAAGAACAGTTGCTTAGGCTGGCTGAACATTATGTAGTTGAAATTAAGGATAAGAGTCGTAAAGAAAATATTAGGACCGCCTTAAAGTTAAAACTAATGGAAACCGGAGTGATAGAAACCTCACAGGAGGAACACGCTCTAGAGCAAGCTCCAGAGCCTCTCAAGTTTGCTGTTCAGACCCAGGGTCTTACATTTGAACAGCAAAGAGAATTAATGTTATTGCAATTAGAACATGACAGGATAAAGCATGAATCTGAACTGAGAAAACAAGTCGAGATTGAGAAAATTCGCCAGCAAACTGAAAGAGAAAAATTGGAGGCGGAAGCTTATCGGTTATCTCTTCAGAGTAAGTCCTCTAGCGCAGAGCAGAGCGATCAAAAGTCTTTTATGCAACCGTTTGATGTAAATAACTTGAGGTGGTTGCCACAGTTTAATGAGAGGGATCCTGACACATTTTTCTTATTGTTTGAGCGGGTGAGTAAAGCCAGACGTTGGTCTGACGAGGAATGTGCGTTGTTGCTCCAGTGCGTCTTGACTGGAAAAGCGCAAGAGGCATATTCTTCTCTAAGTTTGGAGGGTAGTTTAGTGTACGATAAAATAAAGTCTGCGGTGCTAAAAGCATATGAGCTAGTACCAGAGGCATATCGCCAGCGGTTTAGGTCCTGGGAAAAAAGAAATGGCCAAACATATGCTGAGTTTGCCAGGGACTTAGTAACACATTTTAAGCGTTGGTTGACCGCGTTAAATGTGACTTCTTTTGATAGACTCTGTGAGCTGATTGTTTTGGAGCAATTTAAAAGTACCCTCCCTGATCGTATTGCTACCCATGTCAATGAGAGGGAAGTCGGCACAGCTGCTGAGGCCGCTGTTGCAGCGGATGAGTATGTTCTTCTCCACACAGACAGATTCCGGGAGCGCACGGCGGTGCGTGATTTTGGCTGGAGAGATCATCCCGGTGGCATGATGCGTTCAGGAAAGCCTGGTAAAAACGGTAATTTTCATGAGAAGGGACAGTGGAGAACTAATGATCCGTGGGTTAAAGGTGGAAATAAAAATGTAAAACCTAATGTTAAGCCGGCTGCGCTAGCTGCGCCACTTACAGACCAGATTATCTCCGCGGATCTTGTTTCGTTGTCATGTGAGCCTGGTGTGATGGTTTCCTATGCACCGTTCATCAGGGATGGTTTTGTGTCTCTGGTTGGAAGCGACTATAAAGTGCCGATAAAGATTCTGAGAGATACAGGCGCGTACGACTCCTATATGGTGAGTTCTGTGTTACCGTTAACGGATGAGTCTGGCACCGGTGACCGCATCCTTAGTCGAGGGATGGAGTTAACTGTTTTGCCTATTCCTCTGCATAGAGTAGTGCTGGACTGTGAGTTGGTTCGGGGCGAGGTGACTGTGGGTGTGCGGCCAGCGCTGCCCATTGATGGCATACATTTCATTCTGGGGAATGGTTTAGCGGGTAGCCGAATCTGGACTGGCGCACCGTCTCCAGGTGTTACCCAGTGTTCACCTGACTCAGTCGAGAGTCTTCCTGATCCGCCTGAGCCTTCCTCTGGCCACGCTGCTGCAGGTCCGTGCAGTACGCCTGACGCAGAGGAGCGCTCCGGTGAGTTGGCTGCAACCAGTGCGCCTGTTACGCTCATCCAGCAGGTATCAGAGGAGAGCCGGGGTGAGTCACCTGATGTGTTTTCAGCCTGTGCAGTCACTCGTGCTATGGCTAAAGCCAAGCAGGGGAGTGAGTTAGAGCTAGATGTCCCGGCACTGTCTGACTTTCCACTGTCGGTGTCAAATAGTGAATTGATACAGGAACAGCGGGGTGATCCATCTTTAGGTGAGTTGTTTGAGCGTGTGGTGCCGACTGCTGATATATCTAGTATGGCTGGTGGCTACTTTTTGTACAACGGAGTACTCCTTAGGAAGTGGGTTAATTCGGGGTTGGTTTTTGCCGAAACTCCCATTTTTCAAGTTGTAATTCCTCTCAAGTTCCGCCCGCAGGTGCTTAAAGCTGCACATGATGACAGTGGACATTTCGGGGTAAGGAAGACGTATCTCAATGTTTTAAAACACTTTTTCTGGCCTCGGGTAAAACGTGACGTTGCTTTACATATTAAAACCTGTCATGTGTGCCAGTTAACTGGGAAGCCCAATCAGACTATTAAGCCGGCTCCGCTGCAGCCGATTCCTGCTGTCAGTGAGCCATTTGAGCATCTCATTGTGGACTGTGTGGGTCCGCTACCGAGCTCCAAATCGGGTTGTAAATATCTTCTGACAGTCATGTGTCAGAGTACCAGATATCCCGCTGCCTATCCGCTGCGGTCCATTACCACCAAATCTGTTGTTAAGGCTCTGTCGCAGTTCATCTCAGTTTTTGGCATTCCAAAGGTTGTTCAGAGCGACCGTGGCTCAAATTTTACGTCCCACATGTTTGCACAAGTGTTAAACCTACTCCATATAAAACACAACCAATCTACCGCATACCATGCGCAAAGCCAGGGTGCTCTGGAGAGATTTCACCAGACCCTGAAGTCCCTCTTACGTGCATACTGCACCGAATTAGACAGAGACTGGGAGGAGGGGCTTCCGTGGCTGTTACTAGCGGCAAGACAGGCCGTTCAGGAAAGCACTGGTTTCAGTCCGAACGACCTTGTTTTTGGACATTCTGTGCGTGGCCCTTTAGCTGCCTTGAGAGATCGGTGGGTAGATACAGAGCCCCCTAAAAATCTGATTGACTATGTAAATGGGTTTAAACACCGGTTGTTTGTTGCTTGTGACTTGGCAAGGGAGAGGCTGCAAACATCTCAAAGTAAAATGAAGGAAGTCTATGATCGACGCTCTGAGAGGCATGAGTTTTCTCCTGGTGATCAGGTGCTGGCCCTTATGCCTATTGTGGGTTCACCATTTCAGGCAAGGTTCTCTGGTCCATACACAGTTGCAGAGAGGGTTTCTGATTTAAATTATTTGATTGCGACACCAGGTCGTAGGAAATCAACACAACTCTGCCATGTCAATCTCCTAAAGCCTTATTATCAGCGTGCTCCTGATGAGGGTTGTGGCACGAAAGAAGGTGCGCATCCAGACCTCACTGCAACTCTTCCTGCGCAGGGGAATGACAGTGTGCCGGAGCCAGATGACAGTTTGTTGTGTGGCCGGTTAAAAAACTCAGAGGCACTCGGTAAACTGGATAAGCTTTTGTCCCACCTGCCCGATTCTATGCGGAAACAGCTGTCAGATGTGATCCGCAGTTACCCAGGTCTATTTGGTGATGTTCCCTCCTGCACAAATTGGATAGAACATGATATTGATGTTGAGGGGGCGCAGCCAATTAGACAACGGTTTTATCGTATGTCACCTGAGAAGCGTAAACATCTTGACAGTGAAATTGATTATATGCTTAAAAACAACATTGCGGTACCATCAGCATCTAGTTGGGCCTCACCCTGCATTATAGTGCCGAAACAAGACAAAACGCCTAGGTTTTGTACGGATATGAGAAAGGTGAATTCCGTAACCAAAACTGACTCCTTCCCATTGTCACGCATGGACGATTGTATAGATCAAGTCGGATCTGCCAAATTTGTTAGTAAATTTGACCTGCTAAAGGGATATTGGCAGGTCCCATTGTCCAAGCGTGCACAGGAGATTTCATCATTCATTACGCCGTCTGGCCTCTACTCTTACTTAGTGATGCCTTTCGGGCTGAAAAATGCCCCTGCCACGTTTCAACGGCTTATGAATAGAGTAGTTGCTGGGTTGGAAGGCTGTTCTGTTTATCTAGATGACTTGGTCATTTGTAGCGATTCCTGGAGTTCTCATATGCAGCGCATCCGTGCCCTGTTTGAACGGCTCACGGAGGCACAGCTCACTATCAATCTGGCGAAATGTGAGTTTGCTAAGGCGACGGTGACCTACCTTGGCAAAGTAGTGGGACAGGGTAGAGTGGCCCCTGTTCAAGCCAAGGTCACAGCAGTTGCGGAATATCCACAGCCGACCACAAAAAAAGAACTCCAGCGGTTCCTAGGGTTGGTGGGTTATTACAGAGACTTCTGTAAAAACTTTTCCACTGTGGTATTCCCTTTGACAGAGCTTCTTAAGGCCAGAACCGAATTTGTTTGGTCTTATGAATGTCAGCAGGCGTTTGATAATATAAAGTCTTTGCTTTGTTCTTCTCCTGTCTTGTTGGCTCCAAGCTTTGATAAACCCTTTATGCTTCAGGTCGATGCCAGCCAGGTAGGGGCAGGTGCCGTCCTGTTGCAGGAGGATGCAGAGGGCGTGGTGAAGCCAGTTTGTTTTTTCTCCAAGAAATTTAACACCTATCAAGCTAATTACTCAGTAATTGAGAAGGAGGCCTTGGCTTTGATCTGGGCCCTACAGCATTTTGAGGTGTATGTAGGTGGAGTAGCGCCCCTAGTGGTGTTTACCGATCACAACCCCTTGACTTTTCTGCAGTCCATCAAGTGCCCAAACCAAAGGTTAACTCGATGGTTTTTGTTTTTGCAAGGCTATAACTTGGAGATCAAGCACATCAAGGGAGCTGATAATGTTATGGCCGATGCCCTGTCACGTGCACCCCTTAGTGCAGTTTAAGATATTTGTGCTGCCTTGTTTTGGTCTGTCCTTATACTCCCTGTTCACTTAATTAATCCAGGTGAGGTAAGGTGCTGGTTGAACTGTGATGACATGTCTTGATTACACATTGTTTGTTCAACACTGGTGATGGTGATAGTGGTGGATTATGGGTAGTTTTGCTGTGGCCCAGACTTTATGGAGGGGGGTGTGACGGCCCCTGCTCTATAGGCTGGTCTCAGATTAACAATGATGATGTCTTTCTATAGGCGGAGTTGCCAAGGTGGATGTAGGCGGTCTTGGCTGTCCGGGCGCTTGGGCCCAGCGTTCCCGTGGCTATAAAAGCCCAGCCTACTTGGCATCTCTCTCTCTCTCATTCCGCTCTGCCTGTGGCTGCGGCCACATTGCGTTTGTATTTGGTTAGGTTAGGTTATTGCACCTCCAACATCCTCACAACACCATGAACATGCATCCACATTCTCACCACTGACATTACTGACGCTCATACTCCACACGCTTAATTTCTGTTTTCCTTAAATAAATATCATTTGCCGGCAATTATTGTGTTGTTCCCGTTTTTGTCACGGCCTAATGGCCGGGTTATGACATTAGCATATGTGTTCATACATATCTTTTAGTGCCTGAGATGTACAACAGCTGTAGACTCGAGCAACTTTAGCAGCTCTAAGTGGCTGTACTTTTGCTTTAAGCTAATTGCTAACATCACCACACAAGTCGATGCCCACACTGGCAATGGTAACATGCTCATGTTTAGACATTGCATTATTAACCATGTCCAGCATCATTAGTTTACCCCTGAAATCCTATTGGCCCCAGATCTGACTAATAGATCCATCATGTCTCCATGTCGGGGATAATTCAGACCTATAAGTAAGACTGTGCAGCTGGAGGTGACAAAGTAAACTTTATCTTCTGTTAATATTTGGGGTCTGTGTATTTGGCTCCATCAAGTGAAAGTACAAACCGTGTCTTTTGCACTCTTTGTGATAGTTACAGATGGAAACACATCCCACTGGCTGCTGCATTGCAAAGCTGTTTTGTTACCTAATGCCGCTTTACTTGTTATGACTGTTTCACTTAAAACTACAAATGTAAGCCTCATTGTGGAGCTAGAGGAAAAGTCAGGTCAGTATGATTCAACCTCAGAGCATCATGAATATCTGTATAATATGTTGAATAGGTGTTTGAGATATTTTAAAAGCCTGATCTGCTGAAGAAAAGAAAAAGCCACAGCTGGACCAGTAGGGTTTGTCCTCTGGGGACCATGAATGACAGTCCTTGTTGAGATATTTGTGCTTGGAAAGAGGCTTACATGGACAGAAACTCCTTCTTCTTCTGCTCACCATGTGTGATTGTGCACCATGTGAACCCTCCAGACAGTGATGGACATCTTTATATGTTGGTACCTCAGAGGCTCATGAGACCATTTCCACACAGAGAGGGAGAAGCCTGCTTATTGGTTTTCCAGGGCAGATGTTAGCGCAGCTCACGAAAATAGCCAGTTACATAACTGACTGGTTTTGATTTGAGCAGAGCAGAGCCAGTAGACACCAAATACAGCTCAATGAGATTGGTATACACAAAGTATGTCTGCCAGTGGACGGAGGACGTTCCTCAATGATTTACAGATCAGGCCAGCGCGACTCTGAACTGTACTTGAGCTCAGTCAGTGATAAATGATAAAGGCTTGGTTGGCCCGAGGCCATCTTAAATCTGCTAAATTAGCTCTCTGTGTGTGACTGTGTGTGTGTGTACCTGTGGATTTGAGGGGATGTCTATAATCAGGTTAATAGGAACAGGAAATGGAGCTTCTCAGAGAGATGGAAAGGGGGGGTCGCTGAGGAAATACAGAGAGGATCGAGGGAGAAACAGAGGGTGTAATATTTCTTGGCTGGGATTTCTGTATGTGACTCTGCAGGTCTGGTTTTCCCTCTCTGGGAATGTAAAAAGTGTAATCTTATATGAAATTTAAGTGGTCAACATCTAAACATGACTGGCAGCAGAATGTTTTCAGAACTCCTCTGTTTATAAGAAGCAGTGAGAAGGGCTGTGACAGCTAATTGCATATAATTTATGCCTTTAAATCTCCTTGAATTATGGACTACATACATGCATGATCCCTGTCTGAATTGCTCTCCCTGTCTTTCTTCCACAAAGCATGTCCTGTTAACATGCACAAGAGGTTTGGGATTTTCATAGCACAGTCCAGTCAGATTGTCTGGGGCTTAGAGGGGCACATGAATAGTGATTTTGTTGTTCACTGGTGTTTAACTGGAGTACATTAAAGACTGGTTTTAAAAGAAATGATCACTTGAGCAGTTTATTTGGAGTTTTATTTAGTTTTATTTTGATCCCAAAGACTTTTGCAATATATTCTCAGTGGAACATGAAAGTCTGTTCCAAGTTTCAAAAGAATCTAAAACAGCTGCCTGATATATGTGTCACTCAAAACTATTTAAATATCAACATTTTGGTGAGGGAAAAGCCAGGATAACGCCAAATTCATTAGTACCTGTCATTTAAAAAACATGAATTCAATTTAGTTAAATTCAATACGACTTAATTTATTCCTGTAAGGGCAGTTGTTTGCTGTCCAGATCAACAGTCGATATTTAAAGCTATAAAAGCTGTATGCTTAAAAAGAAACTAAGATGGATTTGTGAATGAATACAATGAAGGTTTACAAGAATAAAAGGCTTTGTGGGGAACTGTCAAAATATTTTATTAAATAACATAAGAAATGAGGCTCTTAAAGCTTGAAAAGCATTTAAAGTTCCTTTCTGGTCATTGAATAATCCCCTATAAACTCACTTCTGTGTATCAAAGTTATTGTGTGCTCTAGTCATTGCCTCTATTTCCACAAAACTTCCTGCTTGCTGCAGCTTTAGCACACCAGCTCACCTACTATGACTTTGCTCAGACAGTGTAGAACTGCTCTATGCTACACAGTGGTAAGTTTTAATGTTGGAGTAATTCAGTCACAGTCATAAAGAATTATTGAGATTCTCATCCTGCAAGCTGACAGGATTGATTCCTTAGGTTTGTTTCATATGAAGTCCTGCAAGTCTGAATCTGTGTTTATGAGGACGTTGCTGGTACAGTTTCAAGGTAGAGATGCTCAACTTTGGCGTTAACTGCTTTTTTCGCTAACATGTCTTCTACCATATAAAAAACACCAAATGGATTTTCACCAGAGGGGGTCTTCAACCAAACACCTGTAAGAATAATAATTATAAGAATGAAAGTCTGACAATTTGTCATTTTGTGTATTCGGAGATAATTCACGGACTAAGTGAAAACATAAACATACTGGTGGCAGGGGAAGTCATTTGTATCCATCCTGTGGGGATCGTAAATGTCTGTACAAAAACTCTGGCCATTTAATCCAAAAGTTGTTGAGATCAAAGTGTTGGACCAACTGACCAAACAACCAGCATCAACATCTGTTGCTAAAAGGTCTGAATATGTCAGACTTCATATGGTGCTATAGTCTCTATAGGGTCAGACACACTGGCTGCAGAGCGTCATCATCAAAGGGCAAATAGCTGCTTTTTATTTGTGTCTCTATGTATGTGGTCTGTGTGTGCACGTTCTGTTTTTAATCCCACTGTTCAGCTCCTCTGCACTCCCTCACAAGTCCGGGAATTGAATAAATTATACTGCAGGAATTCCCTGGCACTGTAAATATAAAGAGTGTCATTGTGGTGAAGGCACAATGACACATGGATGGATTTATATAGAGCCTCTGTGATATACTCAGACAGACCCAGACTGTGCAGAGTGCAGAGAAGAAGCCATTGTCCTGCAGGTCAGGCTGAAATCTGACCAAAATGCTTCACACTGATGTTTGAAATTCCTCCAGCATCCTCCAGAATGACTGTGTGCATGAAATATAATTCACAAAGTTCATCTGTCACCTCAGTATTTCATATCTATAAATCACTAAGTACTGTTGACTTAGATGTATTTTGTGGCTAAATTACCCAAAAGTCAATTTTTATTAATTACATTAATATGTAATTTTACTAAATCTGTTTGTTTTTCATTTCCGAATGACATCTTGAGTATTTAATAAATATTTACTGGGAACGTTTATGGCTTTCTGAAATGAGAATTTTTGTACACACATCTCTTGTTTCAGTTTATTTAATTTAAATGTACCCCAGGGAGCAGTTCAGTTGACTAAAAGGCCCAATAACACAACACAGCTCTCAACAACCTTATTATATGTAACCTTTTTTCCCGTCCCTCCTTCCTTGCAGTGCCGCTGGCCTGTGTGCTGTCCTTCAACGTGGACCAGAAGAATGGTTTGTCCTTCAGCGGCCCACTGGAGGACATGTTTGGTTACACCATCCAGCAGTTTGAGAACAGTGAGGGGAAATGGTGAGTGTCATTCACAGCACATTTCGAAGATCTGAGGTTATCAAGGGGCCAAACATATGTCATCTGTCACTACTGCAGCATTTCCTCTGCATCTCACAGATGTCGGCTGAAGCACAAGCCCACTGTGTTACATATATGTGATGGAAATTTAACATAAAGATGATCTCGTGTTTCAATATTTTATGTAAAAGTCACCAGAGGCATCTTCACCGGTGGTATTTCCATCACACTTCCAGCAAAGTGCAAGTTTCAACTGAATGCGGCCAAATAAATGTGAAGGCCGCAGCAGCACAAGGTTAAATCAAATCTAATTCACCTTATTAAAAGCACTGTAATAACTTTGTTTAGTTATCAGATATCTTCTGTTATGCACAAATTCATTTTAAACAACAAAATGTGCCCGTTAAGGTGATTCTTCTCATATTCAGTCGGTACATAAGAGAATGATTTTACCTTTATGGTGAGGGGCAAAAGAGGTAAAAAAAAAAGTACAAGCTTAAGTTTCACTCATACCAACTGCATGGATGTTTTCAGTTATAGTGTTTATTTCAGCTCCCGCAGGCCCTTGTTGGAAAAACCTCTAATAAACCCACTGCAGAGCTGCTCAGCACCAAACAGAAGTAAAGCTGTAGGTGGAGCACTGAGGAGCTAAAGTGGTGGATATTTTCCCCAGGAGTTGGTAGAGACCAAAAACAGAGCTAAAAGAGAGTGAAATGTTGGACCTATGTTCTATTGACCAAAAACATGACTCCAAATAATACTAATGTTGATCTGTATTATGCATAAATAGACACTTGCTTTATGTGTAGTCTGACTTGTTTGTACTTTTTTTAAAATAATCACGGTAATCTTGGTAGTGCTAAGCCCAGGATGCAGTGATGGTGTCCCCTGTTAATCAGTGTTTTGGGAACTTGTCGTGATGAAACTTTTAGTAATTCACAGAAATAACAAAGCTCATCTGCCTTTTTACACGATCCACATTTCATCAAAAGGTGCCATATCGATTGCTGCTCAGAGATTACGGTTGTTTCCAGTAGATCAGGGAATTTTGAAAATGATGAAACATGGAGAGGGTGGGAGGGAAGGAGGATGCTACGTGGAAATGACAAGCTTATACCCATAGTGACTATTTCAAAGCAAAAAAGACAGATTGTTCCTCAGGAGGTGGTGGAGACCAATAACAGAGCTAAAAGAGAGTCAGTGTTGGATTTTGATTTCACCGCTGGACAGAAACATGACACCCAATTATTTCAAATGTTGCTGCTTTAGCTGGATGAACAAATAGTCACTTACTTTACAGGTGACAATAAATCTTTGGTGTGTTTACAGCTTGTTTCTGCTGCTCCTCAGTGACCAATTAATCAATTACTGTGGGTTTAAAGTTTCAGTTTAACGTCTGTGCATTTTTATGGATATTACAAAACAGGCACCAGAGCTTCACTAATCAGTCATTTATTTGAAGATTCACTTTCAGAAATGAAGAAAATGTCCCTCTTGCATTTGATGGTCAATAACTAAACCAAACATCATTTAAAACGTATCACTATAAGACAGCAGAGAAGTCTGTTATTTCTTTTTTTCAACTCAGGCTGTTTCCAGCTGTGGCACTGCTTCTTCTCATGCAGCAGGTGCCAAATCATGAATAAAGCTGGAAGGAAGGAACAACAACTAATCCTGCCTGCCAAGAGAGGTGTCGGACAGGAACAAACTGACACCTCTGCACATAATTATTCCTTCTGTGTATCCAAAAATATTTATTGTTTAAAAGAGGTCTGGCCAAAAAGTTTCTCATCTGAGAACATTTTATTTTGCCAAGACGAAGGGCCCAGTTCAGTTTGATTAAACTCTAAAACCCACCAATTCACCTGTAAAACTAATTGAAAGAGAGGCTAGCAGCTGCTGCCGTAATGAGGCTCCTGGCCTTTACTACTAGCTGTTAACCGTAAACTGGCCGCCAGAGTATCCACATACCCAGCCTGTAAATACACTGAAGCCAAGCGTCCGTGGCCCGGCGCTTAAACAGTCTGGGAACGCGTTTTTAAAACCCTGTTAAATGCTATTAGAGTGTGGTTAACAGCTCTCTGTCTCATGTTCTTTCTACATTTCTCCTTTAGTTCCTCCATTTGTTTCTCTCCAACCTGTTGCAGTCTGATTCCTTCCCACGTGTCTGTACCTGGTGCTGCTCAGCAGTAATGGTCTTATCAAGCTCATATGAGATCAGTTACAGTAATTCACTCACTGCTAATCAGTGGAGCCGACTGTAATGGAACCTCCTGCATGTTCCCAGCAAACACGTTGGCTCTGTTGCATCTCCAAATAGCACTGCTTTGTTCTAGTTCAGAGAAAGGTATGAGACTGAGCGATAACAGTTACAGAAGAAGTAGGGGTAAAGCAGGCAGAGAGCAGAGTGAGGACACGAGAGATGCTTGAATGATACAGACGTTTTGGGGGTAAAATCAGCGATGATTTGTAGCCCTCTGTGCTACATGTGGGAGAACATTTTAATGACAAAATATTGTGATGTAACACGTTGGTTGCCATAAGTGGGAGGTGGCTGATTAGTCGCAGATGTCTCCAGCAGGCCTCCACCCTCAGCAGTGTTGAAAGGTGAATCAGCTGCACTAGGAAAATACATTACATGTGGCACAGATGGTTCATCCTTTCAGCATAGTTCTTCGTAACTTTGGCTCATAAGTAATTTGGTCTACTTCCCATAACATTTCTGGAACAGATCTCAGAAAAGCAGCATGCTGCAAAAATTTCCTCTTGCAAACAAACCAGCTATGGCTTGTTTGTGCCGAGAATTTGTGAAAAGTCTAGAGAATCTTTCCAGTATCAAACAAACAAAGAATGTCAGTGACTTGAAGAGATTTCTTGAAAGTAGAATGCAATTAGCTGTCAACAAAGACTTTATGATCTGCTTAGCGTTTTGGGAAATATGCTCATGTATGATTACTTTACCAGACATATGGATATAATATGCTAATTAGCGAGCTGGTAGATGAATGTTGTTACTATCGAACAAAGCCAGGCCTGTTGTGTCCTATTCTTTGTTATAACATAAGCTAATGGCTGATGTCTCTGGCTTTATATTTGACAGACAGATTTCAAGACAGAAAATATTTCCATGAATATTAAACTTTTACTTTTACTTATTAGATAGAGCTTCAGAAATTCCATATGTGCAAAGTTCTAAGATTTTTCTGATTTCTAAATTAATCAAAGTTTTCTGTAGATAGATATCTGGATAAAAGTTAATCGTAACACAATTTCTTTTTTTTCTTTTTACAAATGTTAGTTCCGGCAAAAAGTACAGATAGACTGAGTATTAAATAGACCTGTTTGGTGCTCTTAAATGGTCACAGTGACCATCCAAACTGCTGATGTTAATAAAAAGAAGTTCACCATCTTAATTTAATTTAATGTTTATTTAATTAAAACATGTTAACAAGCTGACTTTTACTGAAGACAAAGTTTGGCTGAGGCTGATGGGAATGTTACTAGTTCTGCAGGTGTTTTACCATTAATCAAAGAATTGGACAGAATGAGTTGACTCATTATTGGTCTGGCTGATTGTCTGATCTAATATTCAGCATCATTCCGATCTGTATTAATTGTCTTTAATTTCTTTAAAGATGCATTGCTCTGGCTCTGATTCATCTGATCCCTCAATCAATAGTCACACTGTTGTCCTGAGCAATGTCCCACTGAAAGCACATCTGATTGGTTACACATCACAAGTTGTAGCCTAACAGCACCGAAGGATAAATGTTTAAATGCTCTGTTTTAATTCAACAGATGTAAAACATTTATTATCAAAAGTATTTTACAAAGTTTTGGGTTTTCATTTAGGCTGCAAGTGAATATCGGTTCCACATATTTGTTATTACTGATAATCTGGTACTGGCCCTGATAAAACCATAGTAGTCGACCCACACTGGACAGTCTAGATGTTGATCTGACGCTGGTGTGAGATATGAAGCCAGTGGATCACCAAAGACATGAAAAGCATTCATCCTCTGGGAACCATGAATGTCTCCGCAACATTTCACAGCAATCCATCTGCGAGTTTGAGATATTTCAGTATTTTTTGGATTGTAGTATCCAAAAAAAATTTCTTCTTTTTTCAAGAAAAAAACGACTAAATCATCCTGAAGCCATCCGTGATTCTTTGAACTTCCTTTTTTTTGCATTTATACAAGCAGGGAAGACAATAAGACACAGATGAGAAAACACACTGTCATAGTTTGGTGCAATTTATCATGTTGCTGTTTATCTAACATTTGAGGAAAAACAAAAACCTGTTGAGTGTCATAAAAACTCATAAAGTTGTGTTGTTTCTCACAGGCAGCTGACAGCAGACTGAGCTGAGTGTGTTGTTGTTCTACTCCACGTCTCACTTTAGATGACCAGGGCCCATTAGAGTTGAGGAATGTTAATAAGCCTGAGTGTTTAGAGGAAGGCAGATGACCGACTCTTTTTAGCATCAGAGTACTGATGGAGCGACATGATGTTATGAAACACACACATGGACATGTACTGTAGCACAGCCACACATATTGTACCCACATGTCCAGCACTGAGCTACAGATACAGCAACACTGCACTGATCCATCAGTATGAGTCCACCAGAATGTGGTGAAGTCACAATTAAATCATGATTAACTGTTATTTTTTATTCCCTGCTATTTTATTGTTAGTGTGTCAGGGTGATAATACATTTACCACGACAGCCACAGACTCATAAGCCAATCATAATAAGCTATAACAGCTTTACAAGTCAATCACAGTCTGTGGTTTATGTTTAATTTAACTATCTCAGTATAATTAGACCAACTTTAAATTGTTGTGGACCTTAGAAATTAACCTCAGACTCACCGATTCCAACGTGCCAACCCTTAATTTCTGTAATAATATGTGAACTGTGCTTGTTATCATAATTGTAAAACCGTGATCCTGTTGTGTGGTTTTTGGCTCCATTTCCACCCAACCAGGTCCCAACTGTTGTTTGTTTTTTCAGGGTTCTGATTGGATCACCGCTGTCGGGTCAGCCAGCCAAACGAACCGGAGACGTCTACAAATGTCCAGTAGGAAGGGGGGACAACACATGTGTCAAACTGGAGCTGCCCAGTAAGAATACTGTCCGTGTGCAAACTGTGTATATCTGTCGTCTGTCTGTTGTAACCCAGACTCACTCCATGGTGTTTAGATCAGGGCTCTGTGGGGGCCACAGCATCTGGTGGAGGACTTTGTGTTCTTCTTGTGGATGGAGACAGTTTTGTAGGACTATGGCTGCATATTTGCGCTTGTTGGGCTTATGGTACATTTAATTTTAAACAGACACCTTCCTGATGGTACTGGGTGTTGGATAAGTCTAAAAATGTAAAGTGCATAGTACAGCATAGTATAACAAAAGTCAAATTAGGATAAAAAAATGTGCATTATTTCTGTAAGAATGCCAGTAGAACAAAAAGAAAATGCAAAACCTCTTTACTGTTAAAACACTAATGACTTAAAACAATGATCCGTTTCCTTTATAGCAACCTTAAAATTTTTGTTTGTCTCGGGAGTAAATATAGATTATGCACAGCAGTATTTGCATTTATAGTGCAAAGAACACTAGGGTACTTTAGTAGTACTTCTGAGGCCCTTCAGGCTGCATATGGACCCAGCTACCTCTACCAGTAATATAGGAACACTCTGCTGGGCACTCTCTGCTCCTGATTTACATTATTACTATTGCACAGTTATGTACAGCATTTAGACTGTTCTGAGTGTACCATGATGATCGTAGATGACTTTGATGGTTTTGTTCATTCAGATTTTCTCTTATTTGCATTTTAGTAGCTGGGCAGTCAAGGGACAATGCTGGGTTCAGACTACATGATGTCATCATGAAAAACATCCCAAACTCAAAGGCACAGGACACCAAGATCAAAATTCAGAGATTGAAATGACTGGTGTGACATTATTGTCACATCCTTTCATCCTGTCAAGGACCAGCACTTCAGATTTTTTTTCTTCCATTGCTGACCAATAGGAGCACAAAGCAGACATTCACACATAACAGAAAAGTGAAAGATTGACGAAAGACTAAACAACCCTAACTGTCATCTTTGTGCAACCTGTGGGTGAATCTTTTTTCTCTTTTATTTTGGATCTCTGCGAGCACCAAACAGCCAGTATCATCCCTGCCGCTGTTTGTTTGCATCTGGCTCCTCTTTTCCAGTGACATCATAGCAGTTGTGAAAACGGCATTCTTTAGTTAAACTTGTCATTTGTTGTGTGTCTCGGCCAAGTGACAGCAAGAATTTATGCTTCTTTGATCACATTATCAACTTTAAACAATAAAAACGAGGCAGATAAATAGGATTTTGAAAAATTAGCAGCACAGAAATCATGCCGCTGTATGTGAGTAAATCCACGTGAGCATGAAAATGTGCAAAGCTGTATGTGCAAACATTGTAAATCTCAGTGTGTAATTGTAGCGTACTACTGTGTGTTTACATTTGCTGCGTATCTGACTCTGTCTCCTGTGGAGGAAGTTAGGACTGACTGAACCGGAAGACAGTAAATAAACAAAGTTTTAATGTTTCATCCTTCCAATTTCTCCTAATTAAACAGATAAACACAACTTAGCTCCCGGTCAGCAGTCTGCAAAGCCTCTATTAGTGCTCATCTGTGTGTCTACACATGATAACACAAATGTTAGTGGGCACAGTAGATCTGCAACTCTCAGCTCCGAGACTAATACTTCAGTACTTCAGCATAGCTGTTCACGCTTCAGAATGATCAAGTAACAGGAGTGTCAGTTCTCCTGCTGTTGCTACATTATTGGCTTCGTGTGCTGATAATTCACACTCCCCCACTCACCAGTGAAGAGCCCCGTATTTGTGTTATCTTGGGTGAGTTGGAGGGCAAAAAACCCAAAATCTCACAAGCTCAAGTTTAGTCTGGAAAGAAATCCACTGAGAATCGATTTAGACCTGCAGCCGGAGCCAGAACTCTCAGCAACAGTGGGAGTGATGTATAAGATGATAACAATGATAGAGCCGCATTCTGAATATAAAGTGAATCTAGGTATGAATCAGCAGCTCTATGACCTGTTTGTTACCTTGGACTTTGTTGGTGGATATTTAAAGATATTACCTGAGTATCCTTGAACACACAGCAGACCAAGGACAGCTCAGCAGCATGCCACAAGAGCCTGTTTGTCCTCTGAGTCACTGCAGTCTGTGCCCACCAACGACGCCTCAGTTTCACACTGGCAGATCTGTCTCCTTACTGAGTTTACACTTTTCCAGTGCGGGGATGAGTGAGGCCAAACCATAATGAGCAATGTTAAATTCGTGTGGTTATTGTGTTGTAATATTTAATCACACTTGCATCCGACCAATAAAGCTGAAAGTCGGTTGTGCCGCGACAATTATGTGTGATGAAATTCTGGCAAGAAGCTCCGACGCCCACCATTTCTGGGCTGTCTGCTAAACAGTTCTGCAATATGTTTACATTCTGTTTGGAGAAGGGAGTCCAAATGTGAAACAATAAACATAATCTGCTGACTGCACAAATGCAAAGTCAGGCTGCTGCCTTACAAACTGAGGAACTGCTGCTTGATATAATAAGCTCATAAAATAGAGAATAAAAACGATCTAATCCACAAAATATCATTATGCATGTAGTGATTGCTTATTTGCTCTCTGTAGAAAGTCATTTAACTACTCCTGACATTACTTTTGCATTACTTTACAACACCGCCCGAGGTGCACTGTCATGTAATTGCTAGAAAAGCATACAACATTAAGCCATACATAAGCTGACATATCAGCATAATATTCTTATCCTAAAGGCCAAATCATGCTTTCTGCTTTCACCTAAGTCCCGAAAAATATGAGGAGAGAGTGTAGAAGGAGACTCTTCATCAACTGGACCTTTATAATTCATCATTTAAGTAGTTGTATTTGAAGTAGTCGCTACCGGATTGTGGATGTTTCTTGATTTGTACATGCAACACAGGGGCAACCTTCACAATCTCCAGAAATTCTGTTCTATGTTGAAACTCTGCACTCCACACATGTCAGGATGAATCACTGACATGGTGCTGCAGCCTGGTCTGTAACTAAGTGCTACATCCTGTAAAAAATGCAAAGTCACAGCCAGGCTTTCAGAAACATCCACATGAACAATACAGACTGACATGTATCTATTGCAGTATGAGTAGAACTACAGAAGTGTCCACTGTCCACATTCAAAGTCTGCACCAGTAATGAATTTGTCGTAATCATTAGGACACACACATCTTTCCTTTATGCTCTTTTTAATGAAGTATAACCACAAAGCCAACAGCACAGTTTGTGAAAACCAGCCCACAGAGCATGTCACAGAGAAATATTATGGTGAGAACAAGGCACACTTGCATGTCAAACACAATTAAGGACATACTGCCTTGAAATAAAAGTAGAACCTGGAGCTGATTAGTAACTCTAATGTGATTATTGAATTTAGGAACATAATGTTGTTACACTGCTGCATTACAGACAAATGTAATGTGACTACAGCACTGCGTTATCCCCGACACCGTTCTTAAGTAACATGCAAACTCCTTCCAGTTCATACCTACTAAATCACTGTGTGTTTAGTAGTGGTTATATATTCAAGCAGAGACCACTTTACAAATTGACATCTGACCTGTGTCTCCTTTCAAGAGGTCATTCCAGACCAGGAAGGATTGTGTTAAAGGTATGATTTGTTCTGATACTTATCAGGAGTTCACTGAGGACAAAGTGTGTTTTCTCCTCTGCAGCTGCTTCCGGTGCAGGATCTCAGTCCGTGTCAGTCATTTTTATCAGATAGTTCAGAAATAAGGAAAGGTCACTTTACAAAGCAAGTTATCTTCACTTCACAGTTTAACGTGGTGTCAAATCTTAAGTGTGTTTGAGTAATATTGAGATGTTTTTGTATTCTGGGGTCAGCAGGGAGTCTTGAACAGCTCCGCCGTGGTCTTACTTGAGTGAGCTTGAGGACAGGAAACACAGGAAATAGGGATCTGACCACACAATGACGGAGAGAAGACAAAAACTAACTACTAACAGTTCTGCTGCACATGTCGGTATCATGCTAATGAGAATCAAAAATTGTTTCACATCAAAATGCCCTCATGGGTCCTGAATTCAAAATTGAAATGGCATGTTAATATGTGTGTGTGAGAATATGTAGATTCCTCAGAAGGAAAGACTCAAGCATTCCCAAGCTGAAGCCGTAGAGTCTAATTTTAGCCACATGTTGTGATTGCTTAATGATTCGATTCCTCTATTTCTGCTTTACAACAACTGGGATGTCTATGAGGAAAATATTTGTGCTCTGCATCCTTTGTTTAGAGCCATAACCTTCACACAGAGAGACAGCATGGTAAAGTAATGAAACAAACTATATTTAACCACATGTCGGTGGTTATTACATCTTTGGGATGGACGGAAGTAAGAATGTAGAGCAGCTTTCTTCCTGTGGGAAAATGAAAGAGAGGAATTTGTCCAGCTGTTCTTCTTCTGTGCTGCTCTCTGATTGTCTCATTCTGTTTATTCATCCAATTTTTTTCTTTCTTTTTTTTTTAGAAAACACAACTGTTCCCAACTTGCGTGAAGTCAAGGAGAACATGACCATGGGAAGCACACTGGTGACCAATCCCAACGGAGGGTTTCTGGTAAGGAGGAAGTGGTCTACATTGTCTATACCAAACAGAAAAGAGGGACTGATCTTTGCACTTTTCACTGGACCTTTGGACTCCGTGGAAACTTTGGGTTTGACACTCGGTGTTCCTAAATCAGGCTCCGTGTCCTGGGAATACAACAGGATGCTGTGAATCAAATGTACAGATGCAGAAATGCATGGACGCATATGGTAATGGATAAGAACTCCAATAAATCTTTAATCTGAACTGATGATCAGATTAGCAGGGTGTGAAAATTACAGATAGATTGGGAAAAGGGCCAAAACATGTATATTTATGCAACTTGTTAAGTGGTCCAAGAAAACCTAAGCAAGAACATGCTTTATAATGTTGGACTGTGAGAGCAGATCCAGTACAGCTGAATGTGTAACTCAACCCTTAATGTGGTTACGATGGCTTTTCAGCACTATGTGTTTAAATGTTGGAACTCAACACTAATCGGAAGTAATACAAAACATTTAAAGGCTTTGAAAGAGGCCAAGAATATCATTGCAATCATACTTTTGAGTGAACAATGAGTAAAATGCTCTTTTAACACCGCTTGTCAACATGATATATATAACAACTGGACGGTATATATGTTTGGAGTTTACTGGATGTTTATAATTAAGTTTTAGTCATGCCACTGGATATGTCTGTCAGTTCCCAAGTATGAACCTCCAGGAATCAAAAATGAAACCAATGCAGAAGTAGTGTGGTGCACTGGATGGAAACGGATATAAGCCTGCCACTTCATACGGCTTACTCCTCACCTTCCGCTGTCTGCGTCTTACAGTTTCCAATATCTACTTCACTGCGAGAAGCAAAAACATCCAGGCTAGCAACCTACCACACTTAAATTTCATGTTTTGCCAAGGGTTTGATCGTGCAATAAGGCAGAACTAGTATTTTTTGTCTATGAATCAGCCATTTCAGTGACAGCACTCACTTCTCTGCATGCAAATGTTCCAGCAAAACGATTCCCCTGTTCGACTTTGAGAGGACAACATTGCTTCATCCTGGGCTTAGCACCATCCAAGATGACTGTGATTGGTTCAAAGAAATACCAACGAGCCAGAGAACTTTTTCTCCTATAGCAACGTGCAGTCCAACCATTCTACACTGTGCTGTGTCTGTACTGCAGAATGGTTTGGCTATGCTTGACCAACGTACAAGTGCCAAAAGCTGCTGTTCCTCAAATGGCCACTAGAGGTGGACGCAAAACTTGAGACAATCACCATAAAATGCCAAATTTAACAGCAGAAATAAACAACCTGATACAAAAAATCAAAAATCAAAATCTCTGTAGCTAACGTCTGAGTTCATAACAACTGTTCAAGGAGTACATTTTTATACAACTTACGCATTTAAATTGTATTAAGGCTTAAAGTCATGTAAAATTATGGGCATGGTCTCTTTGAGTGGCAGGTGGGTGGGGTCCATGACTCACCTCAGATCCAGTCATGCTCACCTCTTTGCCCGTTTTTGGATTAGTCAGAAGTTAGGTGAAGTCAGGCACTGCCAAGATGTCGAGGGCCAAAGTCACCACACTGAAAGCTTCATGAACCCACAATAAGCTTTCAGTGTGGAGGCTGTTCAGGAGACCTATAGGTGATGTCATGGAGGGTTCATCCATCTTTATACACAGTGATGGTTGATTGGTCACTTTTGTTCAAACTGAAATATGAATTGTCGTGAAATTTTGTTACAGATATGAATGGTCCAGAGAGGATGAGTTCTATTAAGTTCAGAGGGGGCAGTAGTAACTAAGTAAATGGTACAGCGTGTTCTCCACCACTTGCAAGGTTAGTGGCTTGATCCCTGGCCCCCTATGTGCTGAAGTGTTCCTGGGTAGGACACTGAGGACAAATGGTTTCTGATGACAGATCAGCACCTTGCATGGCAGCTTTGCCACCATCATTATGTTAGTGTGTGTGAATGAGTGGATGAGAAACACATTGTAAAGCACCTTTTAGAACATAGCTAAGGTTAAAAGGCACTGTCTAAGTGTGGGCTACGTAGTGATCCACTAACCTTTCATCCAGCGCCGTCACAGTAAATAAAGTGATCATCTTAAATACATCATGATCCTGCCTGTTTCATGCTGTAGAAATCTTCGACAACTCCCTCCTAATACAAGGAAAGCACTGGGGTTGTGGAGCCTGCAAGGAAATCTCAGGAAACAAGGCCAAAAGATTAATAGATGTTATTCAATTTTCCAGTTATTGTTGGTAATTTTAAAGCCCTGCTCCCTCACAGATAGTTTCCCTATTCCTTCTTCTCCTTCTCCCTGCAGAGAAACACACTCTGAAGGGATCTCTGGTGGTTTTTAATAGTCTCTGTGTAATCCTCAGTTTGAGTAGTTCTTTCCTCTTGGGTTCTGTGTTCGGTAGCACTGAACCTCCTCTCGCACATGGCCTCACACTGGTGGAAAAGCTAACCAGTCACAGCCTGTGAGTTTCACTTTCTCAGTTTGTTTGTATGCCTGTGTCCTGTCTCTGCAGGCGTGTGGTCCTCAGTACGGTTACATGTGCGGCCAGCAGCAGTTCATCTCTGGAGTTTGTGCAAATGTCAGTTCCTCCTTCCAGATCCTCAACTCCGTGGCACCGGCCGTGCAAGGTACGCAGCCTGTCAGAGTAAGACACCGCAGATCTCTGCAGGATGTGGCGGCATCTTTATGAATCGCCTGTCCGGGATAAGAGATTAAAATCTCCTCTTCACTAGTACCACCCAAGACCCTGACATTAAACTCACCCTCCCTTGGCGAAGAGGGAGATTAGAGCATTCTTCTTAATGTAAACTTGTCTGCCACCCCCCATCCCTCTCAGGCCCAACCCAGCCCAGCCCTGCTGCTGTGTTGTATGCCCAAGTTAGGAGACAGTTTACTGGGACTGCACTCAGTCTCCCTGGAAGGAAACAGTCTAGAAAGAGCTGAAGAGTAAACAGTGTGCAGTAATTTTCTTCTGTTTCTGTTTGTCTTGTTCTTTCAGAGTCACTTTCTCTTCCATTACTTTACTAGGAGCAAACATAAATACACAGACTGATCATGTAGTGCAGCAAAATCCCATTAAAACCACGTAGCGCATTCGCCCTCTTAACCCCAAAGTTTCTGGGCGTTTTTTGCTGCTGTCACATTTTTACTTACTGTGGGCTCATTTGTCACTGCAATATAAAATCCAGCACCACTATGGAAACAGCACAACCAGGCTGGAGCTACAGAGAACTCTACAATGTCTTCTGTGCATTATGAGAGAATTTTAAAGATAATAAATAATTTAAAAAAAAGAATTTCTTCAATTATGTATTTAACAGAAATTGGAAAAAATATAGAGTCAACATGTAAAATATTTTTCTAAGTGTCCCTAAGTGTTACCATGCCTAGAAAAAAATGATGGTGACATTACATACGATAGATGTTTTACTATTTTGATTTGCTACCAATCTCGTCCCTATCTGCTCCTTGTATGTGCACATGCCTTTTAAACCCACTGGTGGATTTTGTGGTTCAACACGTCCTAAGTGTTTTATCATAAACAGATTTTATCTTTACTGAATCCTGGTAAAATTAATTAGAGGACTGCACTCTTTACACAAATAGACTTTTTTGCTTTTTGCCTTAAGTGAAAAAGCATGATCATTGCTTTTTTTAGGTGTCTGCATGTACTTTGAAAGCTTTAAATCAAATTTAAGACCACTGCTCATCAGACCAGATCTCAGGGCTGTCAAACTCTATTAGCCATGGGTTAAATACTGAACTCAGGAAGACTGTCTTCCACTACTTTACTTTGTTTTGTTATGATCCTCTGCAATAGTGGTAATAAACTTTTTTTGGCCTGAGAACCAAAAGGAAGTAAAGTCTTTAAATAAACATTTTCTGTGGCAGAAAGGTTTTTTCCCTCATTTTCTGTTAATAATCTCGAGGCCCTTCAGTCACACACACACTCACATAGTTGCTCTACATTATTACATTTTGATTTGAGGCCTGTGTGTTTACTGCAGGCAGCACAAGTAAACAGGATGAAGGCTGGATGTGTTACGTAATCTAATGTCTTTCTGAGGAGACAAATCAACAGTTTCATGTGTTTATTTACCACCAACTCATCCATCTATGGAAAAGACTAAATATGTATAAAATATGTCTCAGCTTTCAGTTTTCAGTGTCTCTGTTACTGTGTACAGAGACACTGAAAACTGAACTTACCCTTTTATTAACTAGAGTTTCTGGCTTTGTTCCAGAGTGTGCGAAGGAGCTGGACATTGTGATCGTTCTGGACGGATCCAACAGCATCTACCCCTGGTCCAGCATCATCGACTTTCTGAACCGCTTCCTTGAGAAAATTGAGATCGGGCCCAAACTCTCACAAGTCAGTTGCATGAATGAATGAACAGATTTGAAAAGAAAGGATTCTGTTTGTCTTAAATACATGACTGTATGCAGTGTTAAACAATGTGGTGGTAGAATAAAACATGGATGAATAAATGAATGGTTATATAACATTAATCCATTAAAAAAAGGATGAATGAAGGAATATTTTATTTGCTGCCAACTCAAGTTTTCATATTTGACTTGATGACTTAAATGTCCTCCATTATGGAATTTTCCACATGGTGCCAACAGTAAGAATAACTGTAAGATGCCCTTCATAAAACAGACTTCGTGAACTGAAGTTTTGCAGTCGTTAAAGTAATTTCAGCCTCTGTCTTACTAAGTTATACCTTGAGTCTATTTCTGTCTGCTCGTCTTGGATCGCTCTGTGGATGGATGATTAGTTTTTATTATGGTTACATTGATCTGGCCTGGAGCTTCTGGAGTTTTCCACAGGCGAGCACTGGAAAGTCTTCTAACTGTGGAGCCCAGTGGTTGAAAGTCACATCTTCCATGGCAGCTGCAGTCCTCTGCCTTCTGTATAAAGAACATTGTGTCATATCAACGCCACCAGGCCCGGCCACATCCTCTGCAGACTGTCAGGGAGGGGCGGCCGAGGAGAAAAGACCACAGAAGGAGTGAAAGGAAAAACTAATTTAACGTTGGATTGCATTTATTAGACAACAAGTGTGTATGCATGTGTGTTTTCCAGGTAGGCATTGTGTCCTATGGAGAGACTGTTACTCACCGCGTCAACCTGAGCCAGTTTGACAACACTCCTGCTCTGCAGGATTTTGTCAAAGACCTTCCTCAGCAGACTGGCTTCAAGACTATGACTTTCCTGGGCATTGATACTGCCAGGTACTCAACACTAACCTCCCCCCTCCCATTTGCACGAGCCTGGCAACGCTGGGCCACAATTTGCAATTGAGTCATTGTGGTCTGGCAACCTTTAATGGACATTTTAATAGGAGAGTGTCATTTCAAGTTACTGGACAATAGACTCAGCAACATATGTCACTGGGTTGTCATGATAACATTTTTGTTGAACTACCCAGCAGAAGATCCCTGACTGGATGTTTTTCAAACCTAAATCTTGTACAGAAAACTGAGCTTAGAAGGGTAAATTATCTGACACGTGTTTCTGTTGGTTTGTCTGCCCCATTTTCATAATTAAATAACTGATAGTGGGGCAGAGAACTGCAAATGGCAGATTTTTTTGCTGTGCAAAGATTAAAACTTTCTGATGTGTCCACCATAGTGTGATTCTTCATAGTTTTTAGGATGACAGCAATTTTTCAAGGTGGCCACCATTTCAAATATGCAGTCCCATTTAATTTAACACAGCGAGATCTTATAGAGAAATTTTGCTTAGTTTTTTTGTGTCAAAATATGTGTAATATATTCTACACGACAACTTAGACCTTAATGGCTAACTTTTGTCCAGTCTAAAGTGAATCCCAATACGCAAGCTCAGCCTGAACCTTGTTCCAGAATCCAGGATCAGAGTACTTTTCTTCCATTCTTTCATGGGCTGTGATAGTATTAAAGCATTCTGGGTATACGATAAGACACCAGCCTGGCACACATGCTATGATAACATGTTTGTATGTTATAATCTGACCTGTAAACGCTGTTAGAATGAAACAGTTTGAAAAACAAGCAGGTGTCTGTGGTAATATATACTTTTCCAACTATGGTAAAATCTTGACTGTATCAAAATGTGTCAAATAACTCTTGTTAATTCATACTTAATTCAATTCAAAGATGTTTGCTATTTGATTACAACTTTGAATTCGTAACATGTTGCTGTATTTAAAAGGTTCTTGGGTGCTTTGTGTTGCCTGAATCAAACTCTAAGATGTCAAAAATGTATGAAAGTGTGTTAATATCATAAAAATTAGATAACCAAGTTAAAATATATTCCAAAAAAATCCAAAAATAAGACATCAATGTGTACCATTTTAAAAAATGGCCGCCATTTTGAATACTTGCATGACTAATGTTTATTTCTAAATGTAGAAATGAATATGCCAGATTTGAGCCTTATATGACGACGTGCACTTGTCAGCCCAACTTAGATGACACATAGCTGGTTACTGATCAGCTGATACTCCGGAAGTTAAGTTCTTCTAACTGAAATTTTCTACCCATCAGGAAGGAGGCCTTTATGCCAGAGCGCGGTGCACGACCTGGAGTGAAGAAGGTCATGGTGATTGTGACGGACGGAGAGTCACATGACTTCCATAACCTTGATGAGGTCATTGGAGACTGTGAGAAGGATGGGATCGAGAGGTTTGGCATTGCTGTGAGTACTGCTTTTGTGTTGTTTTCTGAAATCATCTCAACATGTATGGAAGTTTTGTGTCAGAGAAGACCCAGATAAGCTGATGTAACTCAAGTTCATTAAAATGAAGTCAAGTGAAGGTCTTCTGAACAGCTTCGACAACTTATATTTACCTGTTGTCAAAACCTTTGTATTCTTTTTAAATCATTTAGTCCCTTATTTTGTTGTACATATTAAGCTCTGGTGATGTTAAGATGGTTTCTTGTGGTTTCCAGGTATTGGGAGACTACAATCGTCAAAACAAAAGTGCAGAAGACGTGAGGAAGTTTATCAAAGAGATTGAGTCGATCTCCAGTCAGCCATTACGAGATCACTTCTTCAACGTGTCGGATGAGTTTGCTTTGTTGAACATTGTAGATGCGTTGGGAAGCAGGATTTTTGCCTTGGAAGGTAAACACTCGAACACATGCAGTATGCATGCTCATAAAGCTTTACATGTTCACTCACCTTAGTCGTCATACACCCAACAGCTTTAAAGCAGTAGTGTGACATTTTGGGAAACGCATCTATTAACTTTATGTTCAAGAGATGGAGGAAGCTGCTTCTGCTTTTGTGCCAAAAAGTGATCATCTGTCAAAAACTGTGCATGGGAGCAATTATTCTTACGTCTGTGCATTATTTCACCTTCTCTGTGCCCCAGATTATAACAAATCCCAAATCCTGCTGTTTTGACTGGTTGAAGTAGCTTTAAAAGACCAGTTCAAGTCATATGTTGCAGATTTTCACTTGCCAAAAAGCTTGACTGTGTTGTTAATGCATCACAATGACTTGACTTCATTCATGTGGTTTGTATTTTAAAGATTAAGACTGATTGCTAGAGAGATTTTTTCTTTATTTTATATATACAACCCATCCATAACTCCTGTTAATTGTAGTCTAAACAGGAATATTAGACGTGCCATACAGATATAGACTAAAAACAGGAAACAGTTCTATAGCATCATGCCTGATTACACTCTAAACTGCAAACAGTTTTTGTTCCCAATTATTTAGCTTCAAGAAACGTCCAAGTTTCACATGGAAATACTTCTGCAAGATGCTTAAATTTGAGTGTTTTTGCACGCTATGGCTGTTTATTCCTGATAACAACAGCTGTAGATGTGTATAAACTGGGCAATGCAGCTTTAACAAGCAGCATGCTGTAGGTTTTTGGCAGTTGGTGACTTTCTGGGGCAAGACCAGGAGGCACTTAGCATAGCATAAGCACAAAAGTAGGGGTAAGTAGATAGCCTCTCTTTTGAATTTGATATACTTAAAAAAAAAAACCATAACTGTGAATGACATGAATTTGCTAAATAAGTTCAGGCATTTTAGAGAGAATTGTCAACTCTTGTGTCTGTCCATGAAATGTGGCGCAAATAGCTATTTAGCTTAGCTTAGCATAAAGACCACAAACGGGATGAACAGCTGGCCTGGCTCATGACTTTTTTCATTTTTTTGTGAAGGAGATTTAATGTTTTGATTTGTCATCATTTGAAGTGCTGATACATATATTTTGTTACCTGTGGACAGTGTCATGTGAGCTGTTTCTACCTGTTTCCAGTCTTTGTGCTGAGCTAAGCTAGCAGGCCTCATATCTGCCAAGAGAGTGGTTTCCTATACTTTTCTGCAAAATAACAAATATTTCCCAGAATGTCAAACTATGTCATATTTATAACTAATCCATTAATATGTAATGTGACAGTTTCACACTGACCAAATCCAGTTGTGCACACTTGATTTATATGGACCTAAATTGAACTTTTACCTCCTCAGCGACAACTGGCAACCGCACCTCCTCCTTTGAGATGGAGATGTCCCAAACTGGGTTTAGTGCACACTCTTCTAAAGTAAGTCAGAATCCCATTGTTTATGTGTGATTAATACACAAATACCATATTTGCAAAGCAAAAATCACTGAGCCAGACTGAACTGAGTGTCAAACAACTGAATCATATCTTTATATCACAACACAGTTTACATGACTGTAGGCGTTTAGTTTGAAAAGAGCAGTTTATTTAATATGCTTGCGTGCAAATGTATGCGCTGGCACGGAAGTTTTCTCAGCTACTGAACTCGTCCAGACACAGGGCCACAGCTCTATCTGTGCTGCATCTTCAGGCCTTCGGGTGATTCATCTCGGTCAGCAGAAGCTTCCAGACACAGACTCTCTCTGTCCTCTGAGTTCACACCGCTGCAGACTGGTCTGATTGCATGAGAGACAGATGGAGATAGAAAGTCAAACACGAGGCGCATACAACAAGAGAGGCGGCGAGGAAGGTTGAATCAGATGCTTGTTGCTTTTGCCCCTTCACACGCTTCTTGAGTTCATTCAGTAGGTATTTCCTATGTCTGTTTAAAGACAAACAGGCCTCTCTTCCTGCTCCTGACTCATGTTTATCACCTCCTCTGTCATTGTGTCTCTGTGCGTGAGGCGGCTCATTCAGCTCAACAAAACCAGACACCACCAGACTTAGTTGTGCCACTTGAAGACCAAACACGTGACGCCACGTTTTGACGGTCATTAGTGGGAAAGAGCCACTTGATGCAGTTCATTGTGTCAAATTATCCATGTTGTGTCCTGTGTGACCCCTCCCCTTCCTATTAGATAACTCAGTTTCCTCTAGACAGAAAAAGATGGATAGATACTGATCTGACTTGTGCTATTCCCCTATATTTTATTTTATTTTCTGACATGTACATACAGTATATTCCTAGCTTATTTATACATAGTGATTATCTGATTCCTTTAGTTAACCTTGCTAATGGTTTTGTTATTAAACATCAGTGTTTTGAAACTGCCAAAAATGCAAATTTATTTAAGTTACCAAGACGTAAAAAACACAACATACTCATATTTTAGAGCCTGAATTAACAAAATGTTTGTCCATTCATTATTGGAATTGCAGTTCATCAGCTTTCTGCTGATCAATTATGCAGCTAAAGGTTTCAGCAGTAGTTTCTGGATTATTAGTACAGAAACATTTACACAAATACTGCACTTATTTACATTTTATTGCTTTTGTGTACCACTCACTTAAGTTACATTTCTGAGGGATATATTTGACTTTAATAACTTTATAATAAGTTCATGTTTAAGGCACAAAATACATGTTTTACAAGAAGAACACGATGTTTTTTTAGTTAAATCCACCCAACAGCAACCTAAAAATGAACTTGTATCTCACTTGCTTACATTAATATGATATGTATATAATACATCTAATTTCACTAAGAGTCTAGAAGATCTGTCAGGCTACATAAGTACTTTATGTTTTCCTGATGTGTAATTTGAGTATTTTTACATTTATTTTTGTTAATTAAAGGATCTGAGCACAGTAACCTAAACCACTGACAGCAATAGTCCTGATGCTGCTAATCTCCCATCCTGCTGTTCCAAGTATCACCTCTGTCTGTCTGTCTCCCACAGGACGGTCTGTTACTGGGAGCAGTGGGAGCGTATGACTGGAATGGGACGGTGGTAATGCAGACTGCTGGAGAGACAATCGTTCCAGAGAAAAACCAGTTCTATGACCCAGACATTGAGGCCGGGTACGAAAGACTGGCCGGTTACCTTGGTGAGTGGACTGAAAATACTTTAAATACCCTAAAAACATGCATTCTCTGAATCTTTACACACATAAAAAGTTTTACAAAAATGAAATCTTCATGGATAAAATACTTTATTATATTGTCCTCAGACACACAATCCAAAGAAACACTGAACGAACAATGTGACGGCGCTATTGAGGTCATGGTGCCAGGGTTTTTTAAAATTATGAAGTTCAAGAGTTGCTCTTTAAAAAAGACAGTGGTGGTTTTTGTTGTTTTGCACAACAGATTTCTGTCTGTCCTGGTTTTCTCTGTGACCTTCTCAATAGTTTGAAGTAAGCAACGCTCAGTTTGGAAGAAATTAGCAAACTATTTGCCAGAAACTAATGACAGTAAATGGAATTTGGCCTCTTTGGGTCAAATGTGATTAAACTACTCCCACACAGTCCTCAATCTGAAGCTGATTGACTAAAATTTCTGTTTCTCTTGCATGATTTGACTGTTGTTCTCTTAGTTACCAATGTTTAATGGTATAAATAAATACTTAAGATGTGAAGAACTCTATTTCTGTTAGTAAGCTCAATAAAATGCAGATAATGACTTACAAAAACTTCATTTACTTGCACAGACATTCCCTTAAGCTGAGAGTTTTTTGGTGTTAAATAGAGAGTGATAGTTAAGCTTGATCTTTAAAGGGATTAAATGAAATTTTACAGCTGCAGAATAAATATAAAGTTTCTGCTTTGTGCAGGACAAAGATATGTAATTTGTCTATCTTTGACAGCAGATGCTTCTTTCTCGCTCTCTCTCTCTCTCTGTCATATAAATAACACGCACAGACTCTTCTCTCCATCCTGCTGCCTTTTATGGCTTGTAAAGCAACCGCAGCATCTTAATATCAAGTTATTTAATCAACATGTCATTAGATGGAGCACTGGTAGGTCCAGGCTCGCGTACTGTAAACTCAGCTGCTGGCACATGCTTGTACCTAATGGTCAGACAGCAGCATACAGAGCCGTTGTGTGCTTTTTTCTGAGAGGGTGTGTGTTCCTGCCAGTTTCCACTAGTGTTTTATAGTTTCCTCCACGCACTCAGATGTAAACAGCCGCCCGAAGAGGCCTTTAAAAATACCTCACAAGGGGAGCCAGAGAGTGTTTTTTTCCTGGTGGCATCGTAAATTGCAGATAATTCTTCACACATTCCTGAGGTAGCCTGTCGGTGTTGTACGCGCAGAATTTAACACAGTATGTGCTTGTGATTGTGTTCTCTGCAGGCTACGATGTTCAGTCAGCATCCACCCCAGACGGAGTGCTGTACATCACAGGTGCACCACGATACAACCACACAGGCCGCGTTGTCATCTACCGTCTGAATGAAACCAACAACATTGTGGTGTCACAGATACTGAAAGGAGAGCAGGTGAGTCTTTGTCAGCTTGGCGTCTGGGATAGACGTTGTTTCTCAGTGCGTTTTTGCAAGTTGTGTTCATATTCTAAGCTAACTGGGTCTCCAATGTTGAACTTGCTAATAAACCTGAAACAAGATGAGATAAGAATAGGTGCAATACACGATAACTAATAGAAAACAATGCAAAATGTAATTTTTGTTGTGCTTTCTTATTATCTTCTTGTGCTGTCTGTATTTTATGGTTGTGTTTTATTCATAGTTGCTGTATATGACACATCAGTTCCAAAAAACTAACAAAAAAAACTACAGCTCCCATGAGTCACACTGTCAAATACTCTGCAAACTGCAAGCTTAAGGAATCTCTAGATGGACTTTTCACTGAATAAAATCTGGACGTATAGACCTCAGAAGTGGCCAAGTCCAGTGGTCAAAGAGTAAACACTGTCAAATGACTTCTGGCCCGTCTGTGCAGATCGGTTCCTACTTCGGCAGCGTCCTGCAGACTCTTGACGTTGATGGGGATTCCTACACGGACCTCCTGTTGGTTGGTGCTCCAATGTACATGGGCTCAGAGAAAAATGAGCAAGGACAAGTCTACGTCTACAAACTCAATAAGGTAGAGAACACTGATAATGACATCCTCTGATTTCTTTTGTTGGATTTCACATTAAGAAAGCAGTGATGATAGAACCACAGATTGTCCTCTTTTATGGCGTTGATGACCAAATCTTCTTTCATTACCAGATCAACAAATTCGAACACCAGTTTACTTTGAAGCCTATCAACCAGTCGTGTTGCACTGCCCACTCAGCCAGCTGCACTAATAAAAATGAACCGTGTGGTGCCCGGTTTGGTACGGCCATTGCAGCAGTGTTAGATATGAACCTTGATGGGTTTAATGATGTGGCGATTGGAGCACCTTTTGAGAATGATCACAGAGGGGCTGTCTACATCTATCACGGAGACAAGACGACACTGAAAGAGAAATATGTACAAGTAAGATCTGCTAATACCAAACAGTCTGTCGTCTGCATCTATTTCTATTTCTACCTGTGTTGTAAATTGATTCTTTGCTGTACTCTACTTTGTTGTCCTCAGCGAATCCCTGCAGGTGGTGATGGTGAAAAGGTGAAGTTCTTCGGTCAGTCTATACACGGAGTGATGGATCTAAATGGAGATGGAATCACTGATATTTCCATAGGAGGTCTGGGAGGAGCGTCGCTATTCTGGTGAGACATCCTCAGATATAAACATTTACTCCTAAAACTACACATTCCACTTCAATCATTACCAGCAGCAGCACTCGTCTCCCAGAAACATCGCCTTACATGTCCGCTTTGCGTTGTCTTATTGGGGTTTAGACAGCTGTGCACATCCCACTGGGCTTGTAGGCTGGAGACCAACAACTTCCTAATGATCTCTCTGTTAAAACCCTCGGCTGCATACTTCAGGCTTCAACCCACAAAGTTCTGAAACATCAGCCCACACCATGATTTAACTTCCCAGGCAGTCCTTTTCCCCACAGGTTCTACTGGCCGAAGCTCAACTAAGCTGTGCGAAAACTCCATCTCCCAAGTGGCTTAGAGTTTAAATAGGATTTGGCAGCAGGCGACGGTTCTTCCTGGACTGTTGGCTGTGTCTTAGGAAGCTTAACAGTTGGATGGAAACAGTTAGAGCCAAGTTTCGTGCTCAAGATGCATCCGTTCCTTGTTTCATCCCTTGAAAGTGTGTCAACATGCACACATAGATATTGTATTAAAAGTACTTATTATGCAGGAAAATGGGCCTTGAGTGACACAGGTGTATTGCATAATGCACTAGTGTGTATTTAGCATTTTACTGTTGTGGCTGGTCAAGGTGGACCTAGTTTCACCAACTTATGTGCAGTTTTTCATTTGGGGTACCCAATATAAGGTTTGGGCCTCTGCAAAGAGTCACAAGATGAATTTAAAGGGTTGTGGTGCGGTGGAGTGGTAGTATGAAGTTTCATAAGATGAAAATAAGTACCTCAAATTGAAATTTTGTGCAGTACTTGGATAAATGCCCTCTGTTTAAGTGCTGTTTCCTAGAAGTTGGCATATTGATTTCATTTTTCCAGGTCCAGGGACGTTGCAGAGCTGCACGCCAACATGACTTTCAACCCTACTAAAATCAACCTGCAGCAGTCCCAGCACCAGTGTGAACACGGTGAACGCAAATCTGTGTGCGTGACGACCAACGTGTGTTTCTCCTACAGTGTCAAATCTGACCAGCAGGACTTTGACTCTGATGCAGGTGAGCTACACAACACAACATGATGTTATTGATGATCTTAACTCTTTCAGAATTAGTTTTTTTTCTCATTACATTTTTTTTGTTGTGTCCTGCAGAAATACGCTATACTTTGACTCTGGATGCTCTACGTGCAAAAGCCAGAGCTTCATTTATTGGCACTGATGATAAAAGTGATCGCCGGATTACTAAGGCCTTTGTCATCAACGACAGAGGGAGAAAATGCATGAAGGAAACCTTCATGATGTCGGCAAGTACTCTGATCCTTATGATTGTTTCTCACTTGTAAAAATTCAACCCCAAACTTTTTTGTTTAGCCCTCTATCCAGTAAACACAGTATTCAGATCAGCTGGATGACTTAAATCTCTGTGGCGTTCATTCTTGAAAGTTGTATTGTAGCGTTTGTTGGAGATGTAAATTGGGGTTTGAGGGCTGTTAGCCAGAGAGGAGACAGGACAAAGCTGTGAGAAGGCCGATGCAGAGCAGCAAGACCTTGATTCTAACATGAAACAGACCCATCCTGATCAAAGCCGGCTCAGTTCAGCCCCGTGCTGCTCTGGGTGATAAATTACGTGTAGACACATGGAGAGATTGGGAGAGAACTAGAATGAACAAAGATGAACAAGAGGGTGAATAAGGTGTTTTGTGAATGTGACATTTCAGGTCAAGATTTCTCCATGTGATCCACCAAGATCATGTGATCTAACAAGATCATCGCACACTGTTCATCAAAACCAAAGCCTCTGAACGTTACCACTGCACCACCTACTGTAAACCTAAGCAGTGTCCAGCAGTTTTCTCTCTCCAGACCTTCACTGCAGCCATGGATTTCTCTGATTAGCTGCCCCTAGGCAAGAGAAAGAGGAACTAATCAGTGGAAACAGCTGTTGTTGCTGTGTGTGCTGAGCATGAATACCTGCTCTGTTCTTGTGTGCCAGTTTGTGCAGAAGCTTCCCACATATTTCAGGGCAGAGGTCTTCAGAGGTCAGAAAATTTGTCCAAATTGCAAAAGGCAGCACATCTATTTCCTCTGAATCCAACATGGACCCAACCCAAAGCTGGACAGATCTGACAGCAGCTGCATGAACTAAAAGGAGATGCATTGGAAATCAATACATGTCTAATCTGTGCTGATGCAGTGTCTCCAAACCTCAGACTGCCTTAGTCAAACCTTCCATTGCCTCGTCCACTTCACTATTAAAGGGTCTCCTATTCTGTGTCAGAACACAAGTATTTATTACCGTGTTCACTGCACATAGACAGTAAGTCTGTAGTCGACCGTAGAAAATCTTGGTGGACTGAAATCGCACCCAATCTCCAGCTAATCAATTAGTCACAGAGAAAAAAAATCTGCATGCTATCTGTGGGTGAACTAAACTGATCACAATGCACTGAGTGAACTCAAAATTCTAGTCTTATTGGAAGAAATGAATATAAATAAACATAAAAGCTAGAATTTGCAGCAGACCAGAGTGAACCTGCACATATTAACATGTTGTTTGGTGATCCCAGCACATATGTTATATTCCTCAACAGTTACTGAGGAATATAACATAGACCAATAAGGTCACAAGAGTTTTGGGTGGATTTACCCCTATTTAGCTATTTTCCAACAACTAACAAAGAAGTCTTACCTGGAATCTTGGTCTGAACCAATGTTCAGTCCAGATTATTTGGTTATGTGACAGGTGTACAGATTTACTCTTCAATCCCCTGAAACTTCTCGCAGACTTATTAAGACCACCCCAATGAACACCAAACATGTTTAATATTTACAAGTTGAAACTGGGATGGTTACGATTATAATTCTCCCAAAGCAACATGCATGTCTGAGATTAAGAGGAAGAATATCTTGGAAGTTTCTCTATATGTGTCTGATGCAACCTGATTTCAAAATCTGCCAGGATTTAAAGCCCCTGTAGCACAAGTCCAGCCTCAGCCTCAGCCTCTTCAACCATATTGGTTGAAGAGTTTGATATGAAAGTTATGCAACTTTTTGAGTATCTGTTTTATTAAAATGTTGTCACACCAATGGCTTCTTTGGCATGGTGGTCATTAGTTTGCAGCCAAGTAAACAGTCAGTAAGTGTTAAATAAGCTAGACCTCATTGTCTTCACTGGGTTGGGCGAGTTCAAAGTTGAGAAAAGCAAAGGTGTTTTCAAGTAGTCTGTTCCTCAAGTTGCCAGAAATACCAGATTGATCCTGGAAGGCTGTTGATGCAGCACTTTTGTCCTTATGAAAGCAATACCAGAGATTTTCTGATTAATGAGGCTTTGGTCAG
The DNA here is from genome assembly GCA_024666655.1 of Dascyllus trimaculatus. Lineage (NCBI taxonomy): Eukaryota > Metazoa > Chordata > Actinopteri > Pomacentridae > Dascyllus > Dascyllus trimaculatus. The sequence continues at coordinate 11,456,479 of CM045460.1, read as the reverse complement.
ACGAGAGCATATCTACCAATCAATCGACCAGTTGACCTGGATACTGCAGCAGTACACAGTGGACAGTGCACAAACGTGTGAAAAGAACTTTAACAACATTCAGTAGTGGTGGTTAAATGGTGGAAAAGAACCAGTAGCCAACATAATGCAATGTTATACACCTGATCCGTCTGATCAGTCTTTGTCGTCTTTGGCACAATCTGGACTGATGACGTTACACTCTGGTCTGTCATGTGCCCAACTAAAGATGCAGCGTTCTCATGTTCTGCTCTTTGTCCGAGTTGTTTTCAGTTTAATCACCATTTGGATCAAGCCCAACAAAGTCCTATATTTCTGCCTCACTGTGACTTTCCAATACATGCCAAGCTTCAATGTGAAGCAGCTCTTCCAAATGGTATCGTCATGTTTCAATCACTTAAAGGCCCTGCACACTCACACATGCTTTTTCATTTACTGTGATGGATTAACTTTCTCTTTATCCTCATGGGATACTCTAAGGAGTAGTATTTTGTGCTCCCAGTGACTGTGACCTTTCCTCAAGCACCAGTAAATGCTCAGTCTTCTTTCAATCAGATATCTTTGATGTATGACTTTTATGACATTGGTGACTGTGGCTTTTCCTTTGGTGCAACCAGTTCCACAAACTGATGATTAAGTTTTCATTAAATCAGTGAAAGACTGAATGAATCATCCCAGCATCTGCGAAATGGACCGGCACAAAAGTTGTACAGATGTTCATGGTTTCCAGTGGCTGATGATTCTCTGACTTTTGCTCTACCATCAGTACAACGTTTTTGGTTTAAAATGAAATGTTGGATGGTTGGTCAGGAAGGCTTGTATTTGGGCTTAGCAAGCTCCTTGGATGCACCATATTAATACAGGGCAGGGCCTCCATTTGCTCCCAAGACAGCTTCAGTTTTTGGTTGCATGAATTCCACGAAGTATTGGAGATATTAATTTTAGAGTCTCATCAGTTACGGTTGTAAAATTAGCAAATCACAGGCTGCAATTTAATGATATACTTTTTGCAGCACGTCTGACAGAGGGGTTAAACTGTCATATCAGTGGTTTTACAAATTCATGCCGTCCTCCTTGTGTGACAGTTACACTATTTAATGTGTCTTGTGGTGATGCTCCATCACATTTCAAATCTATTACACAAAGAAAATTGAACTGAAGTTGAACTTTAAGAAGATATATCACCAATTGAACCACAGTATCTGTCAGAAAAATTGCAGTGAGATATTTTCCTAAAAAACCTTCAACACCATTGCCAATGTCGACATGATCGCATAATTTCTTCAGGTTTTTCCAGATGCACAGTCTCCTGTTCTGTCATATCCTAAAGGTGTTCAGATGTATTAATATCTGATGACTTGGAAATCCACCAAAATCCACTGGACTCTTTGTCATGTTCATGAAACCAGTTTCAGATGACTTTTGCTCTTACTTTTGACATGCTGGAAGCATTAGAAGATAATAAATTGTGGCCATAAAGGATGTCAGTTGTGGCATTCAAACACTGATCGATTGGTTTTATGGGGTACATAGTGTGGCGAAAAAACATTTCCAACACCCACCAGCAGCCTGGACTATTGACTCTGGGCAGCTTGGCTCCATAGATTCATACAGTTAATGCCAAAGTCTGACCCTATCTGCAGCCTCAGCACAAATGGACATTAATCAAACCAGGCTGTGTTTTTCTAATCAACTCTCCAGTTTTCTTTTCACTGTGGGAGTGGGAGACATCATCACTGTCAGAAACCCCTGATATCTCTCACTTGCAATAACTCAGAGACTAGTGTGAAAATTTTTGAAGTATCAGTTGCTCCTAGTTACATTCTGAACCATGGGATATAAATAAAATAAAATACAGAAAAACTTCAGAGTCAGCAAGCTTTCAATCAGTCAGTGCCCTATATAGAGTTGTGATCACCCACAGCTATAAACTGCAGATCTAAAGGACCTTTAAGTATGTTTTGTTTACATTTTCATCCTCTTTTTCTTCCTTCATCTTCTGTTTCCTCCCTACTCCTCCTCGTCCTCCTCCATCAGGCCCGACTGGACTTCCGAGACCCTCTCTTGGTGTCATTGGAGTTTGGACTAGTTGATGAGGACAAAGGCCCCGTCCTCGATGAAAACCTTCCCAAATCCATCAACAAGACAGTAAGACCACTTTATATCACTTAAGAGAGTCTCTTTCAGTAAATGAACTGTCAGATAACAGTAAGCAGAAGATTTAAAGTCACAGACAGGAAGGATTTGAACCTCGTCTCAAACATCCTCCATCTGTCTGTCTTTATAATCCAAGAGAAATGGGCTTTTCTCCTCTGGCTCCAAACATGCTGCTGCTGTTACAGAACATTAGCATCTGCAACAGCTGACTGCCATTCTTCAGGGCTTCCTCCAGTCTGCATCAGTGTTTCAACACCAAAAGCCAGGATGATCTTCCCACACTCCCACATGCATATTTGTTCTAACAAGAGGGTTTTCCAGATAATTGTCGCAATGAGTGATGTTTCCAAAGTCTGCTTGAACACGTCACAAACGCTGCAATTAAAGCCTGTGAGTGTGTGAAATAAACAGCAGTAGCAGCGCCGCCTTTGACTCACTGGTAAACACAGGATCATAGCTGTGTTTAAAAGTCTCGACACATCCTGACCCTGCTCGGTGTAAGATGCAGTCATAGCAGCAACGTACGCTGCACTTCCACAGGCGAGGAGGGGTTATTAGGACCTCTCCTGTTATTGTTATTGAAAGGAAGAGAAGGGACACACACACAGAAAGAGGAAGTCATCAAACGGAAGCTGCCGTTTTTCTTCTGACATTGTGCTGCACATGATATTCTAGTCTCTCATCCTTTCTTGGGAGAGCAGACTCTGTTGATCCTGACAGTCCAGTGGGGGACTTTTGAGAATGGGAACAAATGCAACTGTGACCCTGAAACACTCAGAGGGAAAAGGCAAAGGAAATTAAGGTCATTTAAATGCCCCCTTTTTAGTTAGCAGTATTAAACAAATACACAGCAGCAGCAGCTTATTTATATTCTCATTTCTCTACTCATGTCTGAAGCCAAATATCACAATTTTATTATAAATATCTGTCCAGGACTTGTTTTAAGACCAATAAAAATACTGAGCTTTGAAAAAGTAAGTGTGTCTCAAATGGTTTTCCCATAGACTTCAATTAAATGATTTAAAAAAATCTTTAATATACATCTAATTAAAAAACTCCAATCTATCAATATACAAATATTGATTATTTGTTTATTTTTTATGATCATTTCCTTTTAAAGGACCAATATGCAGGATTTAGTGACCTCTAGTGGGTAGCCAGCATCCCACCCTCTTCCTCCAAGGGTGTCGGAGAATCTACGTTTTTGCACTTTACTTGAACTTAAAGTGCAAAAACGCCCTCCGCAAAGCCAAAGTTTGGTTTGCTTGTTCTGAGCGGGGGCTGCACAGTGGCCCGGTGGTTAGAAGCGTTGCCTCACAGCTAGAAGATCCCCGGTTCGCGTCCCGTTAGGACGCCCTGGATCTTTCTGTGTGGAGTTTGCATGTTCTCCCTGAGCAGCGTAGGTTCTCACTGGGTACTCCAGCTTCCTCCCCCAGTCCAAAAACATGCTGAGATTAATTGATTATTCTAAATTGTCCGTAGGTGTAAATGAGAGTGTGCTTGATTGTCTGTCTATATGTGTAGCACTGCGACAGACTGGCGACCTGTTCAGGGTGTCCCGTGCCTTCCCTGAGTCGGCTGGGATAGGCTCCAGCCCCCCCGCGACCCTGCAGAGGATTAAGTGTTTTATAGATAATGGATGGATGTTCTGAGCGGCTGTAGAAACATAGCAATGCAACTTGGTGGACTCCATGGAGTTGGAGCCTCTACCTCTGTAGTTATAAGGGGCACATTCTAAGCGACTCACAACTCCGCAATTTATAGTTACTTGTAATTATACCGTTATACATTATTGAAGATGGAATTCTGAGTATTACAATATATTTCTGCCAATAGATCCCACTAAAATCTGCAGGCTCCACCTTAAAGTACTTTATATTCATGGGAATGCATACAATTTCTTAAAACTTAAGTAAAACTGAACTTTGAGTTAGCTGACCCTCACTGATAAAAGTCAAAGCGTCACAAACCACATCCTCTAAATGATCCTGCAGTTAAATCTGATTATGACCTTTAATAAAAGGGACATTTATTGGAAGATTGCTGCAATAGACTGCTTTAGTTTCAGCTTGGCCTAATAGACTGTCAAAGGAGTATATATATCTATATATGTAGGTATATAGGTATATACCGAGGCCTATACCAAGACCAAGTCAAAATTCAGCCACTGTATTTTTAATGGTGTTAGCCCCAAAACAGCATTTAAGAAGCCTCCTGATTTAACATTTGTAGCAGCAGTCCCTTACTTTGTCATAAGAGTGTGTGCACGTCTAAATGGTAGTTTTGTGCCTTTTCTGTCATCTATAGGGCCACATACTTGCCCAGCACATATTTGTATATATTTTTTCTGGCAGGTATGATACTAAAAGGCCAACAATATTAGTAGGAGAGGAGCCATGAAGGGCCTAAAAGTAATCAATAAACTCTTAAAATCTGTACAAAACACACTGGAAGTTAGCCATAAAGAGGTTAAAACAGGAGTGATGTGTTAATGTCTCCTGTTTCTGGATAAAAGCCTGGCAGCTGGGTTGTGTACAGTCTGTGCTCGATCGATAGATTTTTGGTTCAGACAGGTAGAAAGGCTGTTGTGGTAATCCCGGCATGATGAGATGAAACATGTCAAATGGCCTATGTGTCTTCAGAACTGTCTCCTACTATTAAACTCAGTTGGTGTCAAACATTATGCAACCAACAGTTAGCAGCTTCAAGGTTTCATTCATTTTCTCTTCTTTGTGCCCTGTAGATTCCTTTAGTGGACTGTGGAGGTGATCAAAAGTGCATTGCGGATCTCTCCCTCAAAGCAGAGCCGAGTGTGAAAAGGTGAGTGGAATTAGCATTTAAAGATATAGTCACATTTTTGACAATGTCTGTCTATAAAAATCTTTAAAAAAGTACTGTATGTGCACTGACAGCAGCACTGGTTGCTGTAATGGTTCCTCCTATCTACCAAGACTATTCCAATTAGATCTGTGTTGTGTGAAATTCCATAATTTTTTCCTTACAAGCAGTGATTTCTGGCTAAACTGCAGCAAATGAGTAGTTACACAAAGAAGGAATTTCATGCTTTCTTTGGAAGACATTCACCCGTATAATTCTGCCTGCTGCAGCTGTATTATTGTGTTTTGCACAAAATGAGGACTCTTAATTTCGTCTCCTCTCACTTTTCTTGGATTTCTTCACAGCCACTATGAGCAGGAGGAACTGTAACAACAACCAGTAACTGTTTCATACATGAAAAAGGGATTTTATCACATAGAAGTTGTTTATTATGCACTATACATCAGTAGAGTGTGAAATTTACAAGCTGCAAACCCTTCCAGAGCATGACTGCACCCTTGTGGGGAGATTTGTGCATCACAACCAGGCATGATGACAGTTTTTATGTGTCTCTCCAGTATGGTGATCAAAGTAAACGACAAAGCCAAGATTGATGTGAACATCAACTTAAGAAACAGCAAAGACAACGCTTACAACACCAAAGTGATCCTCAGTTTCACACCAAACATCAACTACGTTAAAGTAGAGGTGAGATTCCTGCTTCCCTTCTCTCAGCCTCATATTAATGTACAAAGTATGAATTGAAACAACATGTGTCATGATGTTTTGTTTTTCATTATCAGCCAGAGAAAGACTGCACTCTGAATAACACCAAGGTGGAGTGTGCTGTTGGATACCCCTTCCTGGGAAACAATGCAGAGGTTAGTTTCAGCCAGGCTTTGCAGGATCTAGGTCACATATGCCTCTACAATATATATAATATTTGTCTGTATTGCTGCTAAATAAATCTATGCTGTGATCTGAAATCCACAGGAAAACTTCAAGGTGAAATTTGAGGTGAATCCTAATCATATTCAGGAGGAAATTCAGATCAATGTGACAGCTACAAGGTGAGAGAATCAGTCTTCGAGTCTGAAGCTGATGAATCTTATGTTTTGTGATTAATTAACTTCCTCCAGTCAGAGAGCATTAAACTAGGAACATGCTGTATTTGCTATCAAAACACAACCCCCTCCATTTTTTTAAGTTTGCCAAGTGTTGCACATTCAATGAAGAGGCCACCTAGGACTACTATGACTAAAATGGATGCAGCATTTACTGTGGTTCATTTCTGTTGCATGAAACGTGGAAGAGGTTCAGGTTCAATAACATTAGTGTCAGTGACTCATTGTTATCAGGCTGTTTTGATTAGACAGGAGTATAAATGTCAGTTTCTTTTTAGTTTTTTCAGATCTCACTCTGGCCTGGTGATGGGGACAGAGATACCTTTTGTTTATTCCAAAATTCTTCTAAGTGTCTCTGATCCATAGAGTCCAAGGTTGATCACAGTGTTTGAACTGTTACTGGGGATGTTTTTAATGTGGAAATTTTAGAAATAATCTTGGGTTTTACCAGATAAATGCAAAAAAGAATGAATTTGTTTTTTTGTATATATATATATATATATAACACATTATGCATCACAATTAAACAAACTTGTTTTTGTTTTCATTTTGCAACAGTGACAGTGAAGAGCTGCCTTCTACTAGGGGGGACAACAGCGTGCAGATCTCCATCCCTGTGAAGTATGAAGCTGGACTCACTTTCGGAGTGTGAGTAGTTGCGGAAATACTAGTGAACTAGCATCTTAATGGATGCAATGCTGGTTTCTGTAGTCCTTTCAAAGCTGACATTTTGTCTTGCCATGGCACAGCTGTAACATCATAGACAGCAAATCTGTGTTTAACAAGTCAAAATGCCCACCACAAGAAATGTCTATTCTATCAGGTTTCTTGTGCTTCCCTTTAAGTAAAGACACCTTGGTACCACAGCTCAATACAGCATTGTTGGATAACTTGTGTTAAATAGCATCCGTCTTGTGTCGTGTGTCATGTAACATTCTATTAAGCAAGTTTCATGTTTGCCAAGTTCACTGTCTTAGTTTGATGTGATGATAGAGCCAAATGAAAAGTCAGAGGCTCATAGATGTTAACAGGATTCATCTTCCGGTCGGGATGCAAATAATGATTATTTTAATTGTTGATTAATGTTAATGTTAAGATGTCAATTATTTTCTCGATTAATCGATTAGTTATTTGGTCTGTAAACTGTAAGAAGAAGCTGTCCATCAGTGTTTAACAGTCTAAGATGGCATCTTAAAATCAAATTGTCCACAACCCAAAAATATAAAATTTACGGTCATAGAGGGGAAAAGAAACTAGAAAATATACATTTTAAGGAAACTAAAATCAGAGAATTGTAACTTATTCACTTAGAAATATTTTTTTACACATAACAATTTTGAAATTAATTTTCAAAATATTTTCTAACTAGATTAATAGTTGACAACTAATGAAGTAGTTGCTATAGCTCTATCCTCTGGGGACCATGACTGTCTGTGCCAAACGTCACGAAAATTAATCCATTAGCTGTTTAGACATTTTACTAAATAATCAAAATGTCAGCCTTCTGGTGGTGGCAGCAGGAAAAACTTTGGGCATCACCAAATCAGTAGCATTTAGCCTTTGGACACCTTGGACGTCTTTACAAAATTTCAAGGCAGTTAATTCAATAGTTATTTTAGTTTTGATGAAAGAGATGGATGAACCAACTGACTGCCTCAGTCCTGCTATCACAAGTAATAACACTCTTCACAGGCAGTTTGACCCTTGACCTTCAGGAAGAGTTTACAGTCCAGTAACTATTCTTTAGTAACTGATTACACTCCAACTCTTACAATGACTTGATGACTTATTGTAGTAATCAGTGAGTCCATAGACTCTATGTACAGTCTGTGAATGAGTCCCACATTTTACTTGTTCAGATTCAGAGAGATCGACAATATGTTATGCAAAACAGGTCATTTAAAGCACTGTATCTACAGATAATTATTACCCAACTGTGCAGTTTTTCCCTAAGTGCTTTGTTTTGGCTTTTACAGCTTTAACTTTACTGCTTAGGTTCACTCCCACTGCTCTCATCAACAACAACCAAATGTATGCCTCCATCCAGACACCAGAAGGCAGGCAGATCAAATGTTAGTGATTATCTGATGAACATAGTGGAGCATTTAGCTGCTAAATAGCCAAACATTCTCCTTAGGCAGCAAAACAGCTACAACAGGGGGGTGAATATTGCAGTTACATCCACTAAGTGGCCAGAAACACCATTACACATGCTACTGCTGCTACTTCGTGTTAGCTGTTTCCCAGCACCGCACCAACTTTATAGGGTGATAACACATTAATGTTTTGTTTACATATTCTTGTACCGCTCCAAAGCAGCCAGAAAAGACATTGCAAGTGGAATTAGTAAATACATATATACTTACTAGTAGTAACTGAGCATAACAATAATATAATAAATTATATATTGATGCTATAATAAAGTCATCAGACACAGCAAATATACCAAGAGTGCCTTATTGTACAGTGGTACCAAGAGTTTACTTTATAATCAAAGACTTTAGAATTTAAAAACTTTATAATCTACAAACTTTATAAATCTACATGTTTTATGAGCACCTTTCTGTACCTGAAGCTCTTACAAAGAGGTGAAAAATGTAATGTGTCTTTTTAAAAATGTGCATCTTCCAGGGTGCATGGGAATGAACACATTGTAGTGAAAGAGGGCGAACAGTACCCAGCAGAATTCAATGACACCAGGATGATTGGAGAGGAGGTCAACATCAGCTATACGGTAACGTCTGCACGCCACAATTATACCTGATGAGTTATTCATCTAAACATAGAATATACAGCTGCATGCAGATGTGATGGATTTGTAATCCCAGGATGTCTCTTCTCCACGTCACATGTCCTCAGGTGGAAAAGTCAGGTAGCATTCTGTCTGAGCCTCTTGACCTCACAGTGGCGTATCCTCGTCTGTCTCCTCTGAAGAACAGGTTACTGTACCTGACGCATGTCTCCAAAAGCCCACAGGTATCTATATACACACATGGATATGCAATAGTGTCAAATTAGACCCCTTCATGTGTTTCCTCTTGCTGCTCTGCAGGTGAAATGTAACGCAGAACATTGGATCAACCCTGATAAAATTAACCCCAAAGCTGTAAAGAACGAACCAAAGAAAGAAACGCTCAGTGTCTTCCTATTGGTGAGTGATCACATTTGTGTTTTTTTAAAGACTGCTGAGATGTTCCCGCTCCTGTCTTACAGTGTGCGTTTGATTTGTTCCACAGCGCTGCGAAAACATAGACTGTGCATCATTTAGCTGCTCCATCCCCGAAGCTAAGATCAGTCAGGTCAACGTCACGTTCAGAGTGTGGAAGCCTACGTTCATCAAGGTAGGTTCTAGGTGACATGTGACTGCTGGTTTTTTGTTTCTCTGGCCTCTGCTTTGTCATGAATGCTGATAAATTACACACCAACACATTAGTAATGTAGACTGACAGCTGTCTGACTCATGGAAAGACAAGAAAGCCACAATTTAAATGAGGTTTATCTTACAGGGCGAATTTTCCAGTTTGCACATGACAGTAAACGCCACTTTGACGCTCAGAAAAACAAATCTGTTTGAACTGGGCAGCAACGGCAAGACCAGAAGTGTAAGTCATAAAGTTTTACTATGATGTGCTTGTATTGTCTTACTTTTTGGTAACTTTTTGTGTGTGTTTACATGTATGTGCACATTTACAATATGTTTGTGTGTCTTAACCAGGTGAAGATCCAGGTTTCGAAAGAGACCATAGGAGGAATCCCGTTCTGGATCATCATCCTCAGCATCCTCATAGGACTGCTGATCTTAGCACTTGTCATCTTCATTCTCTGGAGGGTAATTTATCCTAAATCTTACTGCATGCAGAGTATTTCAAATCTTCAAATACATCCCGACCAGCTGTGGCATTTTGTCCCTGCTGTGCAAACACAATTCAACATTTTGGGAAGTAATTTTAAAAGCAGTTTACTTTGATCATATCTGCTTCCTTGATGTTAAATATGAAGCCAGAGCCAGAGGAAGGTGAGCTTAGCTTACTATAGAGACTGGAAACATGGTGGAACATTTAATTTGTTTAAAATACATCAGTGACTAGCACAGTATATCTTCACAGTATAAAAATATCTCAGCTTGTGCATGATAATGTGAAGACTCCTCTGGCCAAACAGTCTGAGCATAACAACAATAATATACCAATCAAGCATAACATTCTGACCACATCTGCCTAATATTGTGTTGGTCCCCCTTATGTGCTCAAAAATGCTCTGAACCATTGGACATGGACAAGAGGACCTCTCATGGTGTCCTATGGGGTCTGGAACCAGGATGTTGGCACTGGATCCTTTGGGTACTCTGGCTTGTGCAGTGGAGCCTCTGTCAATCCAACTTGTTCCACTTCATCCTGTTGATGCTTGATCAGAATGGGGTGTAGGAAGTTTGGAGGTCAAATCAACATGTTGGACCATTGTCATGTTCCTCAACATGTTCCTGATTGGTTGATGTTTTTACCATGTGGTGGGGTGCATTTTCCTGTGGGGGTAGGCCAGTGACATTTGGGATTTCCATTTGCATGAGACAGTGTGTTTGTTGTGGGACAATGTTTATTTCGGTGTCTAAGTCTCATCAGAACACCACATAGTACCAATATAATCAATGTTATTCGCTTCACCTGTCAGTGATCATAATGTTGAGGCTGAATATAGTATTTCTCAATATGTTTTATAGTGATTTTGATACGGAGTTGAGACCCAAATACAAGCAAATAAATAATCCTACCTTAAACCATATAATGCCGCTTTTACACTTTGGTTTTGGCACAGATTAAACACATTAGATATAGTTTGTTGGTTAGTGAGCTTCAGAAGTGCTGTGAGACAGATTATGGTAAGGATTTGAAAAAAATGGCTGTTTCCCTTGTTTTCAGTCTTAATGCTAAACTGAATTGACTGTCTTATGGTTCCATCTTCATTTTTAACAGGCAGATGCCATCAGTCTTCTTTTTCCCAGCAAGAAAGCAAATATGTGTATTCACCAAAACGTCAAACTATTCCTTCAGCATAGACCGTGAAGTTAGAATGAGTCACTTTTTACTAGATTTTTTAAAATTATGTTTTCTGCTCTTCCAGTTGGGCTTCTTCAAAAGAAAATCCAGGGACTACTCGAAGGAGGAAATGGCGAACTGAGGTTTCCAGACTGACACCATCAGGTCGCACAAAGTGACAGTCAATCGGACAGACGGAGGAGACGCCACAAGACCCACAGACACCTCAGTGCTGTGACACATCGACTACCTGGAGAACACCGTCACTGTTTCCTACGTTGGCATGAATCAGATAGTGTTTGCTAATACTTCCTCGCTCTTTTACTGTGCTGCTTTAAGCACTGAGTTACAACACTGAGGTGGTCTCATGTACAGGGACACAGACGCTCACTGTATCTGAAGTATTTGCAAATGCCATTTGCTCCACACCAGCTTCTTTTTCGCAGACATACAGTAAACATGAAGTCAGGTCAAGTCACTTCAAGAAGAGGATTCGGAGGTGAGAAGAAAGAAGAAGCATCACTTATCAGGAATCTGTTGGCAAAGTAGCATCATGTATCTGTGTTACATACAGCGGAATTAGCAGCACTCCAGCTTTAGAACAAAAGAAGAACTCAGGTTTTTTACTATGAGGATCCAAAGTTGCCTAAGCCACCTTACACATGTATAAAGCATCACCGCATGAAAGCCCAAAGCTCTGACCAGACAATATGTGAACTTTACATGTGTTGGAGCTCTGATAGCTTAAACTCTTGTTTTAAAACTTCTTTTATGAAACACTGTATCTTTTAGCATTTTATAGCAGTTTGTTTGAATTTTAACAATATAACATGGCACATCCTTAATTTCCAAACGTTGGCTAAAGACATACATTTTTTAAGCAAAGGTGCAGTGTGTATGCTTTTGTTTTTTTATACTTTTGATTTTAGTTAACCAACTGTGATGTTCAATGTCACCGTGGTTACTGAGGCATACAGAAAGCTGCGCCTTCAAAATCCAAAAACTTTGATTGTACTGTAAATATAAGTGCTCACAAATGTAAAGCTTCAAAATGTATATAATTGTGTTTGCATTTAATTTAATGTTTATTTTTGTGATCAGTGATCAGAGACATGATTTCGCTCAGGTGCTACAAGTATCATGAATGACGACAATAACGTTCGACACATTAAAAAAAATTATCTGGCTTTTGTCACAATTTCAGAGCTGATGCAAATATGTAAATAGTGTTATATTTTGATGAAAAATGAAAGTATAATTATTCTGTACTGAAATATACACAAAGATGAGGGTTTGTATCCACTATTTTGGTTCTTCTTGATTGAAAATTATATTTCCATCCCTGTTGAATGGCTGTGATTTGAATGTCGAGGCTGATTGAGAAGAAAATCCACCAGTTTCAACCTTTTCATTTACAAATTATTCCTCTAATTTGGAAATAAATGTTCCCCACTCACCAGTTTTCCATCTGAAGTAGATCACTAGTAGCCTCCCATATGCGGTACACAGTACCTCTTTTGTTCAGGTTGTCTCCCTTGTTTTTGTTTCCAGAAGTTGCACAGATACACAAAATGTTAGAAGAGATTATAGTGTATATTGAGGAGAATGTGTTCCTGCCTGTTTCTTGACTTTTTTTCTCATGTTGTTGTTGCATAATAAAGTTGAGGGAAAATCCAAAGAAGAAGAGGCAGCCTCGGAATATTTTAATACTCCTCAGCTCTCACTTTCCACTGTTGACACGAAGCACATGTAATAAATTGTATGTACAGAATGTGTAACTGTTAGTCGTTCTACGATTGTACAGCCACATCGGGCTTATGCACGAGGGTGGAGCTGTCAGTCTCTCTTTGTTCACTTGAGGTGGTCGGATAACTTCTGAGGAAGTGTAAGGCACAAAGTGAGAGTTGTGAGCTCCGGCCCAGCCTTCAACACTGCTGTGAAGTCTTCATTGTAATGCACTGGTTTGTCAGACTGTATGTGTCCTCATCAGCACAGAAATGAACTGAATCTTATGTACAAAAATAAAGACTTTTTACAAAGAGCTTCTTGATCGTCACGTTTTTGTCTGACTTTTGCTTAAGATTTGAAAGGCGCTGCTTGTAGCTCTGTTAATTAGCAGCCTGCTACATCAATCCTGTTGTTGAAAACTAATTTTGTCTCAAAATACATTTCACAACAATGGGTGGAAATAGTGTATAATGTGATTGACAGAAAACTGTTGAACAGTTTGCATAATCCATTTATAATTAAGACATTCACCATTCTCTGGTTCATGCATAAGATGTGAAATATGAAATTCTGAAGCATTTTTGTGTCTTTTTATCATTGGAGATTGAAAGCACTCAAGTTTGTTGGTCAAACAAACAACTTTTTAAAAGCCAACTTGGGCTGTGATGGGCATGTTTTTTCATTTCTGACATTTAGAAGACTAGGTATTTAATTAGTTACCTGAAAAAATAACAGGCAGATCAACTGACAATAAAAATTATTTCACAAAATATTTTTATTATCCAGAAGGTTTCATCTGGGACAGAAGCCCTGACAAAGTGGAGTTGTTGTTGAATGTTGAATATTGGTAGTTATAAAAAGTAATGTGTCAGCAGGTTATGATCTTTTTGAGTTGATTTATTCTTTGCACAAAGCAAAACCAAACAAATACACATGGTACTACAAGAGAAAGACAAACTACAAGAGAAAAATACAAACACACCTACATGTATTTGTAATATTTCTTCTTGAGGCTGATCCTGATCTTTATTGTTAAATGTAGAGATGTAAGTCTGTATATAATGCATTACATATATTTCTATATATAACGTTGATAATGCTTTCCATTAGTGTGTTCTGACTCACGCAAGGGTTTCACAAAAGTCCTGCGAGACAGCACTCAGGGCATCAATGCAGAATCCAAAGAGCAGAGTGATTTCATGTAGGAGAGCGCCGCCTGGTGTTCACCCGCAGCAGCCAGCCAGAAGTGACACTCTGGGAGGGGAAGCAGAACAAACTGTAAGCTGCTGGGGATCCATCTTGCTCGAAAAAGAGACGAGGGTGAAGGATTTTTCAAGTTTAGTATCTCAGAAACTGTATCGTCCCCCGTTGAGCGCGCTGGGGAGCCCGAGGAGGGGCTGTGTCGCTGTTTGTAGGATGTCCCGACATGAGGGTGAGTTGATAAGCAGCTCCTGGCTACATTACCTGAGCTGCTAGCTGCTCGGCTAGCTCTGCTAAGTGCTTATTCAAGTCGGGGGGGGGAGTTGTTGCGTTTTCCGCGGCGTGTTCTGCGGCGTGTTCCCAGCCTCGTCTTTTGACATATACGTTTGCTGTCAGCAGCTAAGGTGTACATAAATGTCTGGCGTTTCGTAATTCGAGGCTAGCGGCTGTAACTTCACTCAGCCTGTTCGCAATGATACGGCAGCAGAGCGGAGCTTAGCAGTTAGCCGTTGCTAGGTGCTGCGCTACCTTTGGTTAGCCGGGCTAGCTAGCAGGCTAATTCATGCTAATATAAGGAGTCATTGGTGTAGCTGTGACTTTATGTCGCTTATACGTGCATTTATAACCTCCTTACATGCCAACTGTAATATACTAGTGTAGCCAGCTTCGTCTTTTTCTTAAATTTGTTAATTTAAGAGCCCGTAGCTGTTAAATTAGCGCCATACTGTCCCGTCCAGTCACATACTGTTGTTAGCGAATGCACTGTCATCAAGAAGACAGAAAGTCTGAGGCCTCTCACCATAAACCAGTCACTAAGTTAGCTAGCTGGCCGGCTACTTGCTACCTGGTGTAAAGTCATTAGTTAGTATGTTTAATTAATTTCAGCATATTTGGCTGTTGAATCACAACATAATGTTAGCAGGTCAGCTAGGTGATTGTCTCGTTTAATCATCAGAAGTTACAATCATAATGCAAACATGGGCACAGTAGTGTGAGTTAGCCCCTATAGGACAGAGGGGCAAACTGAAATAACTTGCTTTTCCTTATTCAGAGAGCAACAAAAGTGCTTGGTAACCCGTTTAACTGTCTTCTAGTGGACAAGCTAGTTTTTGAGATAGCACTGGGATTGTCCAGCCAGTTGAGATTCCCTGTGTAAATATGTTGTAAGCTCGTCTAAGGAAAGCACACAGTTTTCTATACCACTCATGCCTCTGTTTTTGTCAGCCTCAGTAACAGTTGCTGTAAAACAGTCAAACCTTTAATCAACACATAAAGCTAATAACTGCTTATTGCCAGTTGATGTGTTTGCTCAGGCTAGCATTTGGTTTATAACTGTTACCACCCTGAAGATTCTTCTTTGTATGGTTTTTAGCTGTTTGTTATAAGTTGGCAGATCAGTCAGAGGAAATTCTTGTTTACATACTAGCCAACATGTTTTGTTTTTTTTACCTTCAAAGGAAATGTCACTATGAAGCCTCAGAAAATAACTGGTTGTGTTTGTACAGTTGTGAGGGGGTGTTTGAAGAGTAGCAGAGAAATGCAGAATTATTTGATCTGATGCCTACTAAATAGTAATTATCTGTATTTTCTGCTTTGGTTGGCTCCACTTTAGTTCCTTAATCTCTTGAGCTAAAACCAGAAGGTGGATTCTACCTAGAAATGGGTGATCTGTGCTGTAAATGAGTAACAAAAGCTGCAATGAAAACAGCTTTCAGATGTTTGTGTCATGACTCTGAGTTGCTTGTGAAGTTAGTTGGAATGCCAGTGTTCTTCATTGCTGGCACTTGTGGGTTGGTGCCACTCCAAAACACATGCTCATGTAAGTGAGAGTGGCCTTCAGATAAAGATTGCTTTTTCACAGTCCGTCCAGCAGACATGGCTATAAGGAATTTGTACCTTTATTGTCAGGTCCACATGTCTGATTTCACAATTATTCGTTGCTGTTTTTGCAGGTGTGAGCTGTGATGCGTGTTTAAAAGGCAACTTTAGAGGAAGACGGTTCAAGTGTTTAATTTGCTACGACTACGACCTGTGTGCATCGTGCTACGAGAGCGGAGCCACAACAACAAGACACACCACAGAGCACCCCATGCAGTGTATATTAACCAGGGTA
Organism: Dascyllus trimaculatus; assembly: GCA_024666655.1. Classification (NCBI taxonomy): domain Eukaryota; kingdom Metazoa; phylum Chordata; class Actinopteri; family Pomacentridae; genus Dascyllus; species Dascyllus trimaculatus. The sequence continues at coordinate 11,440,289 of CM045460.1, read as the reverse complement.
GACTATGGTAAGGACCTGGCTGAAAGCACAAACGCAAACTTGAGTGGCTTACTGATCACACACAGATTCATATTGCCTGTTGTACATGGTGATTATACTTTATGGCTTTATGACTGAGTTATTCAACATAGTCATTTAAATATTTATTGACTACGTGTAAGACCTGCCATGTTTTGCTGTCTTCTTGCAGACTTGTATTATGGAGGAGACACCTTTTCAGTAGAACAACCGCAGTCGTTCACATGTCCTTACTGTGGCAAGATGGGCTTCACAGAGACATCCTTACAGGAGCATGTCACCTCAGAGCATTCAGAGACCTCCACAGAGGTGGTGAGTACACAGATTTTAAACTATCATTTTATGGACTGTATTTTGTGCACTATATATATATACTTGCAAATGTAGCATCCCAATTTAAGTCTGCCATCCACTGATGTGCTGTATATTTACATCATTATATGGAGGGATTTTCTTTTAACTTTTAGTATTTTATTGCTGTTGTGTATTGCCCTTCAATCACTGAAAATTGCCTCTGAGTGTGCATGCAAAGGGCATTTATAGATTATCAGAGAAAGACTTTTTATGAGCACTGTTCACTGCTAAGCAAAGCAAGGCAAAAGGTCAAGCTGCTGCTGACACCTGGTTGGCAGAGTAGCCAGTAGTCTGTCCAACAGCTAGCAATGATGTGGAAAAAAGAAACTCTTGGAGCACATGAGTGCAGCCAGCTAGTAGGATTTGTACTCCAGTTCACCACCAGTGCCAAGTGAAACAACGAGTTCCACTGTGGACTGTTTTTGTTGGATTGTGTTGATGTTGCCACAGCAGCATGTGAAAGTGAGTTAATTTAAAGGATAACGCTTAAATTATTCTATATTTTTTGTGACAACCAAATGACTTGAGGGCTGCAGCTAATGATTGTTTTTATATAGATTATTTTATCAGTTGTGGCTTAATTTTTCATGGCTGAATGTGACGTTTTGAGAATGTCATTTTATATGTCAAAAGCCCCCAAATGATATCAAACTGGAAAATGAAACAGATCTTTAAATTTGGAGGTTGGAATCATCAATTTCTTGCATTTTGTTAAAAATGAACTTTCTAGACTAGTTTTTAGAAGAGTTGCAAATTAATTTATTATTTCTGTTAATAAGTTGTTTCGGCTCTAAACAAAACCTGTGAAAATACCATGAAGAATCTTCTCTGACTTCCATACCTTTTCTCTGGCAGTCAGCCTCAAGCCCATTCGTTCCTACTGAGGATATAAATCTCATGAACAGGTCACTTATGTGTTGTTTGACTTTTTAGGTCAGCTAAGCAATTTTGTCAGCTGGAAACTGTAGTTTTAGCAAACATTACTCAAACAGGAGTACTTGGCTTTGCATTCAGCTCTTCATTTATATGCATTTGGTGTTTTAGTAAGTGAATGTGGAATTGACAACAAAACAAACAAGTACAGGTGTATATATAGAATAATGCCAGCCACGTGTTTTAAAATATTTTTCAAAGATGAACCAAAAGAAAAAATAGTGCTACCATGTTTCTGTCCTTGTACATATCAGTTAATGTACAGGATGATATGTGCTGGAGGGTTACAGTGAGAATCTGATGCATACAGGTGATGGTATGATAGATTTTCAGAAGAGTGTTGTCTTTTCTAGTGATGAGTACTTATCATCCTAATGGCCTTAATGGTGAAATGCACTGAATAAGTTTGATGTTCTCCAATGCATTAAGTGCAGATAGGCTGGTTGGTGTGTTTGAAAGGTCAGGAGCAGCTGCGGAGCAGACTTGACTTCACTGCAAAGTATTGCTGCTTTTATACATAAAAAATATTTTAGTGGTTTTGATTTAGGGCGGCAATTAATGCAATTTCCCAAAACACATACCAGAATCCAAATGTTTTCAATTTACTGGTGTATAAGACATAGGAATCAACGCAGCTGGAGCTGCAGGATAGCTGGCCCTTTTTTTGGTTGAAAAATAATGTTAGACCAGTTTATCTAAATTGTTGCTGGGTTTTCGGTAAGGTGATCATTTAATTAATTGCCCAGTCATTGAAGCGTTTTTTTGTTTTTTTTTTTAAATTATTCTGGTGAAGTCTTGGTAGGCATTTCCTCTGTACAATGTGAAATGGCAAAGATTACCCCCTCTCTTTTAGTGAAAGGACACCACTCCCTACGCAAAAATGAGGACAGGCTCTGCCTCTTACAGTCAAATATGCTCAGTCGATGTCTTGTCCTTACTGACCCATGTACAGTCCTTGTAATAATTTGCAAATGCATTGACTTTGGTACATTAAGCATTTACTCATGACTATTAATTTAGTCTTAAAGGGGAACGCCACAGATCATACAAGTAAAGTCTGTGAACAGCTGTGTGATAAATTGACTCAAATAATATCGCTTCATATCACTCTTTTTGAAGCAAGTACCTTGAAAAAGGAAAAAAAAACATTATTTCTGGTTCTGCTGCAAATATTTAACTGTGCATTTTGGGTCCAGTCCCCTATCTGTGTAATACTTTTTAAGTTATTATTTTGTACTATACAACTTCTGTAGCCTAAAGTTTAAATGACTAAGCTGGTTACCATGCTTCATAGTGATAGAAATCACAAATGGTAGTACTTGGCTCTGAAAGAACTTCCCTGATGAGTCTTAAACAGAAACCTCTCACTCTCTCATTTCAGATCTGTCCAATATGTGCTGCCTTGCCAGGAGGGGACCCCAACCACGTCACAGATGACTTCACAGCTCACCTCACCCTCGAACACAGAGCGCCAAGAGATTTAATATCCTTTTTGTGTCTCAACACACTTGTGTCCAAACAATTAACTGTTGTTTTAAATGTCCACATTATGTTGTTGCTGAATGTTGTGACTGAATTTAACCTTAACAGACGCTTTTTACGATGAGTCCAGCAGTGTCCGACATGTACGCAGGATGTTCCACCCTGGACGAGGGCTCGGTGGCCCAAGGGCACGACGGACAAATATGCACTTTACTAGCGGCTCTACGGGGGGACTTTCATCCTCCTCATCACAGAGCTCCACTTACACCCCTAGTAACAGAGAAGCAATGGACCCCATCGCAGGTGAGAATCAGGGTCATACTGATGCACTCTGTGCCTGATGCTCCACACATCGGTTTTTCAAAACCAGAGGAGAAAAGTTGAATCCTCCACAAGCACTCAGCAGGGAAAACTATATTATATACTATCAAAACCCTACATTGTAAAACTGATATCATCCATTTCTGTTGTGTATGTGAACATTAACTCCTTGTACTTTGTCTTTGGTTTTGAATCCAAAATTGGTAAAATACTTTTTCCCATAGATACCATGTATCTGTGTTGTATACATGCCACCCTGTTTTTTTGTGGTCTTCGAGAACAAGTTTACCTTTTGCTCCTAACAAATTGTTTAGCATCTGGGGAATTCTTCATGGTGGCCTTTAACATATACAACAGTTATAGCACAAATATTAAGGAAACGTGCTCCTCGACGAAAAATGTAGCAAATATTAAAACACATGCAAAACTCAAAATAAAAATTTGAAAAAAATGTAATTTGATTAAAAATAGAATTTTCACATCCTCAGCATCACCAGTTGTAGTTTTTTTTAAAAAACTCAGACATTAACTATTAGAAGCAAAACAATTATTCTCACTGCTGAAGTGCTCTGTCCTGAAGTGACAGTTTCATATACTTGCGTTTGCCCCATGTGCCATAAAAAGTGACATTTGCAGTGCAGTTTTGGCTAATAGTTTACTAAAACATATCTAAAGTCGGGGGTCAATATGTAGATCACTCTGTCAGTGGTTGTAGCCACCAGCCAGCTTTTTACCAGAAGCATTATGTTGTCTGTATATCAATCCCATTCTTATGAACACTATGTCTTGAATGTTTTGAGGGAATTCCTTCAAATTTGGCGAAGACATTCACTTGAACTCAGTGATGAACTGATTAAATTCTTACAGTCAAATATCACTGTGGCCCTGATAGTTTTATTAATTAAAATCTTTCCTTCAGAGCATCGGAAAACTCTGAAGGCAGTTTCTTTCCGTTAATTCAGTGTGGGTGCTGCAACTTAAAATGATCAGGAAAATCTTGTTAGCTTTATTTAGCATAAGTTTTTTTTCACATTGTAGTGCGTCCTGTCACATTATGGCTATGTGTGACACTACTTTTTTAATACAAAGTACAGTACATAATTCCTAGTATAAAAATGTGTTGTCGCTCTCATTTCCAAAAATGCATTTTTAAAAACAAATTTTTTAAAATGCATTTTTGTATTTGTTTCTATGTGTATTGTAAGCAGCGACTGACCGCAGTGCTGTGTTATTTAGATGTTTGCCACGACAAAATCTAACATTGACAGCGGGACGTGTTTTGAACAAAACAAAAATCAGAAAAGATCTCAACCAAACACACAATGACAAGCAGCTTTTAAAATATACTGATTGCTCACTTTAGTCAGATGGGTACACGTGACCATATCTTCCAGCATTCTTTCTCCTCTCTGTCTGTAATATCTTCTTACAGGTATCTACAGTGTAGTCTTTTGAAAGCATGATTTATTTAGAAACAACCAACACTGAAACCAGTTTCTTTTTTTGTGTCTCCTGCAGAGTTGTTGTCTCAGCTGTCAGGTGTGCGACGTGCTGCAGGGGGGCAAATAAACTCGTCAGGGCCTTCAGCCTCCCAGCTCCAGCAGCTCCAGATGCAACTGCAGTTGGAGCGGCAGCAGGCTCAGGCGGCACGGCAGCAAGTGGAGACGGGCCGCCATGCAACACGACGCAGCAACAACCCGGGCAACACTGGCACCACCATCCCTCCACCCAGCACAGCCACTGCCAACACCGCCACTGTGGGTGAAAGCAATCCCTCGTCCTCATCCCACAGCTCCCAGTTCCTATTAGCACGGTGAGTGAGGCCAGTTTTAATGTTTGGCTACGAATCAATGCGTTGCTTAGCGTGCTGTCAGAAAAACAGTGTGTTCTGTTTAAGGTTTATTCTGCCTGCAATTTGTAGCAATTACTAGTACAGATAGCCGTTTAGTAATGCCATTTTAATGAGAAGGATAATGACGTCTTCTTCCTTGATTGCTGGGTTGCCTGATTAGTTACTGATGAGACACTAACTAACTGATAATGGTGTTTCCTATTTGTATTGAGAGACAGTAACTCTTTACTATCGACATCAGCTTACAGTTGTTCAAAAGATGTGGATTTTCAAGGACAAGTTTTGTTGAATTCTATATTCATGTTAAAATTAACAAGTCACACTGAAAATTCCAAAGCAGCTGTGTCATAGTCTTCTGTCTGAAAATAGAGCATTTAGAGGAATATTTTCAGCTGCAGATTTAGTGCACAAGTGTGTTTAGTGAGGCGTTTGTAAGTTTTTGGACAACAACAGGGATCTGTGGTAGAGAGGAATAACCGATAAACTCTCTCGTCAGTAGGATCAATCCGTTGTTTGTTTTGGCCGTGTTTTGGCTCACCAGATTTGTTGACAGTAAGAAATATAAAGATCATCATCAGGCTTAACTACTGCTTTAAATATGCAAAGTATGACAATATAATTAGCAGTACCTCTGTTCTCTGCATAAGTTTCCATCCTCTAATGACTTTTGGAATATCTTTGTATTATTCCCAAGGGGGGTAATTTAGTTTGCAAGCAGTAGTTAACAGCTCAGCTGCCAAACATTCTCACACATATTAACACAATATTTAAATATTTAAGAGCAACAATTAGAGTTACAGTTAGAAGTTTTATTGTCATAACGCAGTGCAAGGCAGCAGTACAATGGAATTTCATAGGCACTCCCTGAATAAAACATGCAGAACAAAAGTCTATAATAAGACATTCTGTCACAATCTATAAAAGACAATCTCAAAAAAGATAAAGAGGTGGTGTCAGCTGTAGTCTGGGCATTCTTCAGTGTCACAGTACCAAGTAAAACAAATTAACGTCAAATACAACAAACTTCTCAGAGCACCAAGCTTCTGCCTCAGTGCACACCACCATCTTGTATTAAAATGATTCTATCATTAGGACAGCGATGTAGACGGAGAAAAGCTAAGTTCAGGTACTGTTTAGAGAATTTTACCACCTCTTCTTAAAAAAAAAAGCTAAAGGCGAATGGGATGAAAGATCGTAAGTCCTTTTTGGTTTTTGCTCTTTCGGGATGCTGCAGGTCCTGTGGAATCGCTGCAGCCTTTGAGTGGCTTTTGCGACTTTGAAAAAGTGCTATAGATGATTCAGTTTACCACCAGGTATCTTCAGAGATAACTGTTGTCCACAGTAAAGCTGCTGAACAGCACATCAATGCAAGGCTAAACACTTGTGGTCAACCGATATGTTTTTTTTTTAATGACCGGTGCTGGGATTTAGAGAGTTGGGTGAATGATATATAATGCTGATACTGTGTTGTTGTAATTTTTTCCCATCTGATAAAATATAACAATTCGACACAAAATTACTGCACTTTAGTGAACACTTATTTAACATTACTGTTGTTCATCGTCTCTGTTTGCTTCAGTAGACCTAATCTGTCTGCAGTGCACTTAGTTTAAAGGAAATATGTATGAAGTAAACACATCCCACAGCTACTAAACAAACTAAACTTTAGAACTAAAAATAAAGTTTTAGTATACTTAACAACAGCTTTTATCAGCAGATAGAAACATCTCCTACTTCTGGTCGGGTAAACATGCTGATGTCTAACACTGTGGTTCTACCCATGTTTCAACACAGCCATGAAGTTCAAGTGGTTGTATGATTTAATGTGTAATCAAAATGTACATTATATCCACCATTCATGAATTTTACAGAGCTTTACTGAATAAAACCTTCAGATTATTCCCTATCAAGATAGTGAGTAGTTCCTCCTGAATCTGAAGTAAAGCTCATCCTCAGCATCACAACCTAACAAACTGACCAGCGTATGTTTCCTCTGTACTTGGAGTCATGACATGTATCACATGAATATATCTAAATTAATTTATTATTAATTGTTTTTCCTCAGGTTGAATGAACCCAAGATGTCTGAAGCAGAGCGGCAGTTTCTAGAAGGAGAGCGAGCCGACCGCAGCCTGTTTGTCCAGGAGCTGCTTTTGTCCACGCTGATGCACGAAGAGAGCTCTTCCTCCGACGAGGACGAGCGTCGAGACTTCGCCGACTTCGGAGCCATGGGCTGCGTGGATATCATGCCTTTAGATGTGGCACTGGAGAACCTCCAGCTTAGAGAGAGCAGCTCTACGGGGAAGGAGCCTCCGCCGCCTCCTCTTTGATGTCCGAGCATCAAGCAGACTGTGTCCTCTGTGCTGCAACTGTCAGTGATGGGCAGCAAACAGCAGCAGTCCTCCCCGGCCTCGCCCTCCTTTCTCCCTCCTCTATTTTCTGAGTTTGTTTTTCGGTGATTGTAATTTCAGGCCTGTCACCATATTTGTTACATTGTAAACAAAAATAAATGAGAGCAAGTGGGATAAATGTGCGAGTGCGCAAAGCAACTGAGTGAGCGAGCAAGAGAAGAGAAATATATAAATATATATAAAATATATATGAAGTTGATAATCAATCCACATAACTTTTCTTTTCTTTATCAGGTAAATGTTACAGGCAGCTGTGGCAGACCTTTGCTTCCTGTGACATGCAAATGGCTCTCCGTATAAATACTCCACATTCAAAAGTCAAGAGGGCACAGGCTCCTCTGATGAAGCTGCTGTGTGTGTTTATGACTATTAATAAATAAAAAGTGCTTGGATGGGTTACCATAACTACTGCATGCAGTTATTTGCGGCGTGCATGACTTTTAATGACCCTGTCATTAAAACCTTTTTTTTTTTAAATATCCCAAAGCTTTCAACTGTTTTTAAATGGTTACTTCAAATATGGTTAAATATTGAAAATTGAGTAGTTTACAAAACTGACATGCAGAAATTTAACTCTTAACAATATATTTTGTTAGATTGTCTTTGAATGAGTATTTTAAATGAAGAGATTGGAATCTGCAGTGGCTTCTGAAGAAATGCTGCAATGTGTGTTTCTCAGCTCCGGTTCGCCTTTTTCTCTGTGACGACTGTTTGAATTTGTCGACTGCACGCATCAGATGAAAACTAGGAACGGAAGAAAAGATGTTTCCTAGATGTTATGTTTAGTTGTAAGCTGTTAAGGCACAGTATGCTTAATTATTTATAGACAGACGCCCAACTCGACCCAGTGCTCCTCCACACTCTGCTCATGTCAGACCACATGCTTTCGATGGCTTGTATGAATTTCTTTGCTGGACATCAGCAGCTTGAGACTTTTTCCACACTGCATTTTTTTCTTTTTGTTTTAAAGAGAAGACATTCTCTCTTTTTTCTGCTAAAGCTAGCACTTTCTATTTATTCATGTTTGTTTTCTGATTCTTTTGAGCCTTGTTATGGATCATGCCACCTTCATGCCTATACTTTTACCCTCTATGTAAAATACAATGAGATGTATATTGAATTTGTGCGTTAACTTTCATAATGGTTCTAAGACATGGGCAGACTTTTTTTTAAAATGTAAATTTAGAATACAATAAATATAAACTGCGCACAGCTTTTGATGAAAGCAAGAGACCACCACGCCTTTTGCACCTTGTGTTATTGTTTTCATAATTATCTGTTGGTACTTCACATTTTTTGAACGTTGGCAGCATCTTCGGCCTCTTTTTACTGGTGGACACCTCCCATGGTTTAGAACAACGGTAAACTGGTGACACTTTATTTTTAACACCCACTATTTAGGATTTATACAGGCCAAATAAACATTGAATTAATAGTTTTTTTTCAGCATTATAATGTGGTTGTCAGCAGATGGATTTGTCAGCAACGGCAATTGCTCCTATGGGAATAAGTGCAGCTTTTGTACAGAGATAATGAGTGACACTATAGTAAAGTACATCTGTAATAATTTGAAATGTGTTTTCACAGGAAAAATTAGGATTGTTGATTTTTATTATCTGCATACAGCCTAGTGTCTTATAAACCTTTGGTGGCGTTTGTATGTTAAACCTCGTAATGCTAATATGGCCAGTTTAAGTGCTAATAATAACATCCGTCATGTTAAATAATAGTATAGTATATATGTAACACATTGTATGTTTTGGAGTGGATGTGAAACAAAAGGAGAGTTCTGATGTTTATTCTTCCTGCAGCAGACGGGGTGAAGCTTCCCTCAGAGGGCAGCAGGTGACCCCTCATGTAAGACACCAGATAAATCAGTTGAGGAAGACGCCCTTGGCTTTGATGGATGTTTTGACCCTGCGCTGTGTCCTCGCTTTTGGACCGCATTCAGAGTGAAGCTCCGCGCAGCAAACACACACCAAGGTACGCTGCACACCGCCCTCCACAGCTCAGGGTTTGTCAGCATAAAACAACGTGCGGCACCATAAACACACATTTAACTGTACAATATGCTTTCCTAAGCTGTAGCTTGTTTGTCCTTGTGTGTGTGAGGCCCTGTAGGCCAGCTGTCCTTGTCACTCCCCTGTAGTTATTGTTAGAAACAAATGGTGCCCGCGGGATACTTTTCACGACACATGTTGGGCTGCTGGTTCTTTTTAAAGTAGTAACACCAAAAGCAAAGCGGATTAAATGTCAGTCACACTTTGGGAGACAATCTGCCAGTGTGTGGTGCTGGGTTTGTCAAAAGCCTTGAGAGGAGGAAGTGCTGGTCAATATCTGAGAAAGTTACCTGGAATTTTCTGTATAGACTGACTCAGTAGGTTAAACACATAATAAAATTTTTTACATTAAAACTTCACATGTAAAGAATGAAGGGTAAAATAGAAATGCTCAAGTAAAAGACAAGTATATCAGAATTAAACATAAATACAGAATCAGCAGCAGGACATGCCAACTTATGAAAGGTTTTTCATTAGTTTTGCAATTTCTTACAATTTACTGAAAACCTGGAAACTATTATCCAACAGCTTTGGATTTATGTGGTAAACAAACAAAAGTATAAACAGCAAAATTGTGTCTCGTGTTGTAGATTTGTAACCATCTTTTGCTTTGCACACGCATCCAACTTCATGACATCGTCTCCTGAGGCTTTTCTAACGGCCTTAAAGAACTTCCTCTCTATACTGAGCACTTCTGGCTGCTTCTACTTCACTCTGCTGTCAAACTCGTCGTCCCAGAGCGCCTCCGTTGGGATTAGGTCAGTTAATTGTGGAGGTCAAGTCATCTGATGCAGCACCTCATCACTCGGCCTCTTGGTTAAATAGTTCTTACAGTCTGGACCCTGGAGTTGTGCTCTGGGTTATTGTCCTGCTGAAAAAACAAATGGTGGTCCAGCAAAAGTCACTCACTGCAGAATGCTGTGTTAACTTTCTGTGTTTCTTTGAATGCTTCAATGAAAAACACCATCACAGCTCCTCCTTGCTGCTTCATGGTGCACATGCATCTCTTCTTTGCTTTTCACAAAGACACAGTGGCTATAGTCAAAAACCAGAATCCAGATTTCCACTGGATAATGTTCATACCAGGCACATCTTAATCTGAACAGTTCTCATCAAGTCCTGATTCAAAGTCTCCCTGCAATAGTTCATGATGTGATGAATCCGCTGCCTGATTTCTGGGAAGTGTTGATGTGTGCAATAATCTGAGCTGCTGTTAATTGTTGATTACTGAGACTCTCCTGTGCAGCAGGAGGAACTCTTGGTGTTCATTTCGTGGCCTCATGAGATTCAGTTTCATTACAGTGTTCAATCGATCTTGAACTGCATTTGAAGAAACTGTCAAAGTTAAAACATAAATTTTCCTAAAGTAATGATGAACTGTTTTTTGTCTATTTGCCGTATAACAGTACCACCTTATTACAACACAGCTGATGGTTTCTAACTCATTAACCCTATGAACCCCAAATCCCACTGGCACCAAATTACATAATTTATCAAAGCCACAATCTGTAAAAACAGAGAGATGCTCAACTTTCCGATGGTCTTTGAACTAATCATGGATGAATCCTGAAAATGTTTTGACTGCACCTCCACAGCACTTGAGAAAATATGCTATAGGCTACCAGGCTGTGTATGCACCCACTTAGCCAAGCTAACTGGCAGCTAGCTTCATATTTCACTAAACATGCATTGTGTAATTGAGTGTATCCACAATTTCTTAAATTGAATTGTGACAGGAGACTTCAAGAACCTGAGGGAACAAAGCGTATTGTAAGACATACCACCTTTATTAAATGCACAGTATCACAAGGAACATTTCCATTAATTGTGGATAAGCTACTCACATGATGCACAAAGCATTGAATTGATTGATAGAACTGGCTGATTAAAGCAGGATTAAATCTGCCAGGAGAGTACACACACACACACACACACACTCACACACACATTCGCTCACACTCTTGCATTCAGTTGTATGTGCAAATGCACACACACACGCACGCACACAACCACACTGTCTTTGTATTCACACAGTAAGTAAAATCTGTTATCTGCACAGGAATGAAAACTGTCATCTTTTTTCTTCTTTTACCATATATTTACAAAAAAATCATTAATGCCCCCCCAAGATAGATTACATTCAAAAAAGGTCCCCACCCTTCTAGATTACATTCAAAATAATATACTATTCATGATGCAAAGTCACAGTTATTCATCTGAAAGAGGATCAAAATAGGCTACAGTCAGTCAGAGGTTGAGTGGTGGGGTTGGCCAGGAGGCGACCTTTTGACCTCCTCGCCATTGGCCACACGCCTGCCGGGACGCCTGTCGGCCAGGAGAGATCCTGATGTTTAGAGTCTGTGGTCCTCCGACAGACAGGCAGCGTCTCAGGCAGCCTCTGTGTGAGTTCCCCATCACAGTGGAGAGGAAAGAGGAAATCATTTTTTTCTTTTTTCTTTTTTTCTTCTGCTTCTTCTTAAGAGAAAAACACATTGTTCAAATAAAGTCCTCTGCAGATCAAAAGTTGCCAAAAAAAGGATTGTATTCTCACTGGTATTATGAACGAGCACAAATAAATTATACAATGTAGCACAAATAAAATCGTATTTACATATAGTATGTATTGCCAGTGGCCCATAACACGTTGTCTTCAATAGATGTCACACAGTTTTGACATGATACCTGCTTAAAACGGATTATACTATTAAACATAGCCTACTGTTCATATAGACAAATATCAGAACTGTACAGAATGGACAGCAGTTTATGTACAGCAGACAGGTGACTTTTATACAGAATAGAAACACAGAAGGACACAAATCTGTTTTCTTAGGGGACAGAGTTTCAGAGTTTAGACTTGCTTCAGTTGTAGCCAGCGGAGCAACGGTGATTTTTTTGTAGGTGCAGCTGAGTTGTGCATTTAGGGGTTAAGTATCGCTACAAAGTGCACTTAACAAATATAACTTATTGTCTCGCTGCTTCACGCCTCCGTATGGAAAAACACGTATGAGGGAGTGATTGCTGCAATTTATGCAAAGATTATTACACAAGTTTGCTTTAATATTTTTGCCTTTTTTTTTTTAAATCTCAGGAAAACAAAACTATCTGAGATATTACAAGAGTGCATTTTAAAACCATTCACCGCCGGTGCACATGTGCTGCTCCACCGCTGCCCCACCACCAGGGCCGAGTGGGGCCGCAAGGAGAGATGAAAGCACCCCTGGGATACTTCAAGGGCTCGTAATTAATCCTTTTACTGCCCTCTCATGTAGAATTAACGATTGGATCTTCAAAGTGCACTCTTGCAATGTAACTAAATGACAGATAAACAGGTAGCAGCTTCAATGCAAAGTGCTGAAAACAAAAAAAACCCTCGTTAAAACAAAATTCCCTCTCGGTCCATAACCATGAACACAGCCTCATCAGCAGCCACAACCTGCCTCTGAAGGTGCATACAAAACCACATCACTTTACAGATATGGGCCACCGAACAACAAAGATTTGCTGAATGGCTTTGCTGGTGAATGAAAAAGAAAGAAAAAAATAAAACAAAAATGTGCGGCCAAGTCCTCGTTCTCTGTGCTTTAGATACGTGAAATGAGCAGAGGGCTGCAATGTTTAAAACATTTGTAATTATAGATGTGTAATTAGTGTAAAATATAAGGAGATATTTACAGAAAATATGGCAGTATTTAAAAAAAAACAACTTATAATGTTGTATGCCCTTGTGTTTTCAACATTACACTGTGAAGTCCCTTGGTGGACGAGGAAATATTAGATATATTTATATATATATATTTAACAGGTATCTATAAGAATCTACAGGGGCTTTTTCTTGTTTTTTTTTTTAAACTTATGTCTATAATCATATTCAAATTTCTGTAAATGACTCCAAAGCCACAGATTTAAATCAACTGTTAAGAAGCAGATTCAACATTTATAAATTCTACAAATATTAAAATAGTCTGTGACTTATTAAAGAAAAAACTTCAGCTGTAAATTAACTTTATCTTCTGGTAGAATACGTTGAAAAGAAAAGGAAGAAAGCTTTATCTACAACGATGTGTCCACATACAGTCCATCATTATATTTCCTTTGCTCATTCCCAGCAAATATGGAATTACGGCAGGATGATGGTTTAGTGTGGACAGAATAAGCTGTCTCGTTTATTTTTATGCCTTTAACATACAGCGTATGTCTGGAGTGTTAATGGTTCGGATAAAGTTACATGATCCTGTATGTATTTTGGTTTCCATTTGTGAAAACATGCCCCAGTTACATCTGCAAACCGAAAAGAAAAGGAAAAAGCGGAACCGAAATCACTTAGAATTTAAGGCTTATCTCGATGTGATGAGGACACGGACAGTAGCATTTACAGTGACATTTTACAGTCAGGTTCTGTACACAGACGCAGTCACTCAGCCTTTGCTCCCCACTCGCCTCTCATCTCCGTCCCATCAGTCAAACACACAAACACTTGTCCACATACGAAGCACACATGCACGCAGAGTACATACACGGACACGTCAGCCCAGTATGTCCAGGTACACAGGTGAGGCCTTGGCCAGGCTCTGGAGCATGCTGTGGATCTCCTTGATGTTCAGCCTCATGTAGGGCTCCCTCTGCCAGCAGCCCAGCATCAGGTCGTACACCTCTTTAGGACATGTGCGGGGTCGCTGCAGCACTCGGCCCTGGGTGATGCACTCAATCACCTGCAGGACACAGTAGGACGAGACTCGGTTTGCCTGCGATACTCGAATGACACTGATTTATCTAGTCGAGCGCAATAAAATGCGTTTATATCATTGTCAGGAAAACAGTTTTAGCTTGCATCATTCTGGAAACTAAGCATATTCAGAGGTGGCCCAGTGGTCTAAGCATAAAAGCGCCAACCATGCAGGGTTTTTCCTGCTCACAGTGAGCCTTTAAGGGTGCGGCTACAAATGACAGCAGGCACGATCCGTCCACGTGCAGTAAACAAAGTGAGTCTTTTTTACCTTATTCAGCAGAAATCTATGCAATTTCCTGTTATTTCAAACCGTTTGATAAACAAGTCCATGATTCATGTCCAGGAAATCAGCTTGGTCCAGTCCCCCATTAGCAGTCATGTCTTTACTGTCACTACCTAAAAGGGACTGATTATGCTACTTGTTTTGTTTTTTATTATTAATAGGAGAACAATAATTTTAAGGAAATAAAAATCTGAAGAGAAGAAATTGGTCTGAAAAATTCATCACTATGTAGTTAAAAAGGTCATTTTTAAAACTAAAAACAGCGAAATGCTTGGCAGCGTTGTGCTGGTTGGACTCTTTACAACCAAATCAGTGTGCAGCAGTTATTCTCGGTGTGATACTGGCATCTTGCTTTGTGTATTCAAACATAGTGTAGTTTGTCAAATTTGAATCCAAATACATCGATGCAATTCAGCATACAGCAGGAGAATTTCTTCTAAAAAGCTACCAAGTGTTGGCCTGATTATAAAAAACTGAACTCAATGCTTCATCACTCTGCATCGTGTAGAAATCACGTGTGAGAACAGACATTACCAGAAAGTGGTATGTAAGACCACTTTCTGTAAGGGTCCATATAATGTAAATTTTGTCTACACATACAGCCCATAATTTGACAACTACATGATAAGGGCGCTACTGTTGTTTTGTGATGTGTTTCAGTGAAGTCTTCAGGTGTGAAACCAGGATGTTTTATACATAGACAGGAGCAGGTTGACTTCTAATCCTAGAAAAATGCCTTGCAGTGGTTTTGCCTGGGATTTTTTATATTTTTTTTGAAATGTGAGTTTCTCCCACAGTAATAACCAGAAAAGAATGATGATGGTCATAAATTGTACCAGTCAGCACTGAGTCTACCATCTGAAGGCCAAACTGCAACAAGTTCTACATCAGGTTTTTCATCAAGCTTCTTTTTAGCAGGACATGAATTTTCTTCCTTTAAAAGGCTTCAATACTGAAGAATGCCTGAAGCGTTTTAGTGCTGTTCCTCTGTGAAGTTCTTAAACTTAAAATGGTCGAAACTGAAGCACTGGTGGTGGAAATGTTGGAACTTTGAGTCACTGGTCAATCTCCAAAGACACTGGATGTAACCAGTAGCATATTCTATGATATGTCCTTGTCAGATTGGACTTGTTATGGGTTTGAAACAAACTACACTTTACACTTTCTAATATAGAAGTGTTGATAACTTCCATCAGCTAAAGACTTAAACCCAAATTTAATTGACATGATATTGATCTGATATTTTAGGCTGTCAGTGCTCAGTATTTCGATTCTTGCACATTTAACTCTGCGATCGCACAATGTGGTTGGTGACATGTTTCAGTATTTCCTGTTGCCCGACAAAACTCCTCCAGTGCTACTAAATGTATGGTGTGACTGTTTAATGTGTTGTGGTCCTCGTGATTGGCAAACTGGCATTTAATAAATGATTAATGAACTATTTTATAACGTCAACATCAGGATTATCTGACTCGTTCAATCAAGATACTACAGATGAATTAAATTACTCACTTCAGATTAGTTAAATTAGGTAAATATTACTTCTGTTGCTTCCCCTAGTTAACTACTGAAATAATGCTTAGATAAATATTGGATTATCTATGAACAAAAATGTTTCCTCCAACATTTACAGTCGACCTTTTTTACTGACTGGCTCAAAGTTTTTATCAGTCTTTTTGTGAGTTTGTTCAGTTAAAAAGTTTTGATTGACCAGAATGTTTCCATTAACTTCTGTTTTGTGCTATAACAAGACAATCAGGTGAAATGTCTGCATGACTGTGTAACTCCGAGAAGGACTGTCTGACCTCATTGTTGGAGAGCTGGTACCACGGCTGCTTGCCGTAGGTGAAGATCTCCCACAGCACCACGCCGAGGCTCCACACGTCACTTTCTGTGGTGAACCGCCGGTACATGATGCTCTCTGGGGGCATCCAGCGAATCGGCAGCATCGTATGGCCGCCCACCTGCAAAGAGAGGACAGCATCTATGAGAGACCAACACCACAAGGCCTGCTGAAGGTGAGTTTTTTTTTAACCTAGTTAACATGTCCATATGGTGTTTTTATAATCTAAAAGAAACATCATGAGTGCAATAAGCAGTCATGGCTGAGCATTTCCACCTTAAAACTGCAGTGAACTGATGACAGTCTCAAAAACACAGATTCAGATTTCCAAGATTTTATAAATAACAAACCTAAAAAACAAAATAATTTGCAGGATGGGACTTTCTGTATCATTATTCTTCTTCAAATGAAGTTAATGGCTAAATTACATACTATTGCAATATTACAGTTTGCCACTGTGTAGCACAGAGTACTTTAACAGTGTTTGAACAGAGTCATAGGTGAGCTGGTGTGTTTGAGCTGCAGTCAGGAAAGCAACAGTGTAGAGTTACATCCAAGCCATTTTAAGTCGTCTCAGGGATTATTTTCATGAAAAACCATGTAAATGTATAACTTTGAGGGGTTTAATTAATGTCCATAGACGATGTAAAAGATGGACACATTCTTCCTAACAGCCAGCAGGGGGCGACTCACCTGGTTGCAAAACAAAGTCAGACTGGATAGAGGTCTATGAGGAAATGATCCTAGTTCTCCTTTGATTTGTTGCTTCAGTGAACACTTTCCTAATGCATTTATGGTGTCAATTGGTAGTTTCAACACCCCGTCGATGCAGCATGGGGGTGATTTTGTAAATTGTGCTCCCATTTGGAGGAGAGTATACAGTAAAGCAGGGTATGTTTTAGAGCAGGGCTACAGGTCGCTTCCATGTTGCCGTGCATCGTGTCCTCAAGTTCTCAGTCCAAACTAACCCTCACTTGGTTATCAAAAGACCTACATAATGATGGACAAATTCCAAACTCAAAAAATGGATGGATGGCTACATCCATTTTTTAAAATACATTTTATGTCAGGGACTGAAGGCGTATTTTAAAGCTGCTGGTTAGACTGACTGCACTGTTTGACTTTGGTGACCATCTGACTTTTCCTCTTCTGCCAGCATGACATTTGTGGCTTTGAGTGAAACGTCTTGATGAGTGTTGGATAGATTGCTGTGAAATTAGCCACAGATACTTAAGGTCCACAAAGGCTCTCATAACCAAATACCTGACAGCTGGACATGGCTTAGTGCTAATTGTCAACTGTTAGTGAGCTGACAGGCTAAACTAAGATACTGAACACTATGGCAGCAGAACATGTTAGCATTGTTATTATTAGCACATTACCGTCAGCTCAAAGCACCGCTGTGCCTCTGCAGAGTCTCATCGAACTACAAACATGACTGTAGTCCTTTTAGTCTTGTTACTGAACAACACTACTGTGGCTACTTCATTAGGTACTTGTATGATTTTAGCAATAAATAAATGGCATAAATTCTAACTTTGTGAAGTTGATAACTTTTAACTGGCATTGTTGGAAATGTCTTAATGTGACAGTTAAAGATGGTGTCTTACTGGACTGCATTATGTTAGGAGGTATTCTATTTACATGTATGAGCAGGTTATTAGAATCACCTCTGAATACTGTGTAACTTAAGACCTCAGAGCAAAGGCATAACATTTATGTAACACCCTCACGACAGTGTGAAAAAATTAAAACAGCTGTTGCCTACGAAAGAGCCTACTGATGTGTGGTCAATAACACAGCTGAAACTGCACTCAGTTCCACATTACAGCTAATACAGTCCAGTTCTGATGTTCAGAAGGTATCTGCAAGTCTTTAAAATGATTTCTCTTAATTCAAATGAGGCTTTAGAAATCATCATAAGCTCTTGATTATTTTCTCTAACCTGCTATTAGGGAGCAGCATTACTTCTAAAATGTTCTTGCGTTTGTTCTTAGTAAACATTTTTCTTTTTATACGTTTCATATGTGGAACTGACATTAATTTGTTATGTTTTTAATCAGCTAATTTGTCCATCACATTGATTCGTCTACCCATTTTCTCCTCTCGGTCTCAGAGTCATATTTAATGCTCAGTGCTGTTAGGGCTGCGGTTAAGGATTATTTTTGTTATCAGTTCATCATTTAGAGATCAGTAAAACAACTTCAGGGCCCACTCTGATGTCATCACATGCGTTATTTTGTCAAAACAGCAGTAAAAAAAAAAAAAAAGAAATAAATTCTCACATCTGAAATACTGAAACTATCAAATTTTTTAGCACTATTAGAACTGTCACAGTTTTTTGTCAATCAGACACTGATTTTTTTGGCTGAACTTACATTGTTTTTCTGCTACTGTGATGTAGTTACAAAATATTGTTTTTTTTATTGATTTCTCTGAGACTTAGACAAATGATCAAGAAGCTTGTATGATGTATTTGAAAGGGTCCTTAAAAGGACTGAATTTGGCAAACTGCGATCACACCAGTTCTGCTTTAGAGAGGTGTAGGATTTTGTAGGATGTGGTTTGAGGTGCTGCTGTTTAACACAAGTAGAGTGGTAATTAGGTTTATTTAGTATGCTCTCATTGATATAAATGCAGTGAAGAATACAACAGACAGCCATTAGACTATGTGCAACATTCCACCTGGATATTTATAATACTTTATTCACTGATGGATTGTGTAACTGGCAGGTCAACAGTGATGCACAAATATGTAATTCTAGTGCCATTCACTGCTGCACGGTGAGTTAAGAGCTATTTTTATTTTACTATTTCATCTAATTTGCTGTGTAACATGGTTTTTAAAATGAGAGCAGTGTTACAGCAGATTAGACAGATTGTTCATGCATTTGCCTTCCATTCGATAAAAGCGTCTGATATGAGGAGGTGGTGTCGGCCCTCTTTAAGGTGATCTTATCACATCAGAGAAATGCATCTCAGGCATGTTTTCTGTGCATGTGTTTTGATTTCCGACTTGACTTTAGGCAGCAGAGGGCACTGTGGGATTCAAGCTGGGATCTAAGACATAAAGGCTGAGCAAACAAAATGAATCCATCTTCTTCTCAACGTAACCCAAGTTATTATTTTGTTTCATTGACCTGTGTTGTAAAATCAGGTGCTTATATGAGTGTAATCTTCTGTTCATCCGTGGGTCACTGCATATAGTCCACCACAACATGACGTGGTTAAATGTGATGCAGAGTGAAGGGACGTATTAACACCTTGCCTTGGGAAGAAGGAAAACTGCCCATGCATTTTTAGCACTGTTGGCCCTCATTACCATGGAAACAGTAATTTTATGCAGATTATAGAATTTGCATTTAAATGGTATTAAAAATAGATAAAATACCCCTGGTTAAAATTGTCATTTCTGCAGCTGCACAGTTAT